>OX451741.1:1212861165-1213461165 GCA_948472305.1 Vicia faba | reverse complement strand
GGCATAAAATATGTTCGAATAATTTCTCCAATACATGAAGGCGTGGAATGGAATATTCCTTTGATTTGTTCTTTAAATATTTTTATTTTCTTTCTTATCCTTACCTGTGCTTATTTTCTTTTAGTTATTGAGAAAAAACAAAGTATAAAAGATAAAGTTGCAATTGTGGTTGTGAAGAAAACGGATGCTACTTTATCCAAAAGCGATTATTAAGTCGAAGAACTTATCTTGACGAAGGTGACCGTAAAGGTAATTCCCAAATACTTCAATACTTCATAATTTGCATGTAGTATACTTCGCTAATATCCTTTCGTTGTTTTCAGACCACTCGAAAACCTCCTCCAACTTTGAATAAATGAAAGCAAACTCAACCTCAACCTATACCAGTTGAACCAGATCCTGAAGATTTTTCACCAGATACTTGAAATCGGCCAAAAAGAAGAAGAAATCGAAAATTACTGACTTCATTCCTGAACAAAAAGTTGTTGCCATGTCCAAGCCAATGAAGTCTGCTACTTACAGAGAACTAAACATTTATCCCAAGTCAGCTCAAGATGTCTCTGAACAAGCGGTGAGTGACAATTCTATCCCTGGGGCTAAGGGACTTAAGGTATTTTGACTTTAACTATATTCCCATTTTTGTCATTCCTTTTGCTTTTGACTATTATTATTTCCTTTCTCTTTTGCAGGGTGATCAAGCTGGCACTACAACTTCCAGCATTAAACATGACATGCATGTAAGTACCAGCTCTTCTTCTGCTTATCCTATATCCCAAAAGGGATCGAACAAAGGATCAAACACCAATGTCAATATTCTTGGCGAAGTTCAACAAAACAAACCAACCTTTACTTCACCTCAAACGTCTCAGGCATCTGACTCTACAAGTGAGAGTGAATATGCAGAGCATGCTGACATGGAAATACAAGTAAATGAAGACTAGGGTCAAGAAAAACCATATGACTCTTCACCAATAATCCCTTACCATGACAAAACTCAACCAATTGAAGAAGAAGAACACATGTCCAACCTCAACATGGAAACTCAGAACAAAGAATAAGAGACAAAAATGAGAAGGCTCGATCGGACGCTGCAAGAGATCCTCATCAAAATTTCTGGACAATTAAAGACTTTAAGGCCCCTTCGAACACTACTCCTAATCCTCTTTCTCAAGAAGTATTGGATGACTTGAAGGCCAACAATCTTGTTGGATATTTATAGGCGGTGATGAGTGTAAGAGCCAGTTCTTCTAAGAAAGGTTCCAATTCTTCGACCGCCTCTAGAGGCTAATCCTATGCTCAACCTGCTGATAAGCTCCTTCAACAAATCAAGGAAAAAGATTTTGATGTTGATTTAATTGAAGTGCTGGAAAATAATACTCATGCTTGCTATAAAATTAAGGAATTTGTGAAATAGGTGGATATTCTAAAGGTTTCCTAAGAGGTTGCAGACATCATTATCGAACTTGGATTTTTCCTGGATCAAGTTTCTGTAGATCTCTTACGTAAGTAAGATCTTTCGACTCAGATTAGCAACAAACTGGAAACTCAAGTGGAAGAGTGGGATACAACCACTGAATCAACACCAAAGTTGAAGATCTAGATAAGTCTTTTTCACAAAACAGAAAAGAATTCGAAGACTGTGCTGCCAACATTTCTGCTTGGGAAGAAAAAATTAAAACGCTGCAAGCCAATATCCAAAAAGCCAAAAATCTCCAGGAGGAAATAAAAAAGCTTGATCGTCAGCAGCTTGATGAGGAGATCAAAGTGGGCATTCACCATGTAGAGAGAGCTCAAAAATTAGGAGACGAAATTGAGGCTCTCACTGTGACTAAGTCTACAATAAAACACCGTATGTTGGTATCTGTTGGGAAGTACAAACGAATGATGGCTTCTATTCCCATTGATTTTAGTTCTTAGTTAAATGTTGTATTATTTTCATTTTCTTTATGACTTTTAATATTTTGGTAATGTGTAACGAACAACTAAGCCATTTTGGCAATCTTTGTATTACCATTTTGGATTTTATTTTGCATTTCGACCATTATGTTAATATTTTGACTTCCTGAAGTATAGGTTTATATTTTTCTCAAATACTTACCATTTACTCTCAGAAGTCTTTCATCTTCTGCTAATTCTTCAATCTCATAAGTGTTATTTGAAAAGACTTGGATAACTTAGAATTAGCCTTCCCAATTTGTGGACCATTTACCCAATGTTCTATCTTTTCGATCCATAGGTAGGATTACTTTCCATACCAACTCTCAAGTCAAAAAACTTTAATCTTAACCTTTTTATTATAACCTTTCTCTACTCTCTTCTTCTATCTCATTATCAATTCCAAGGCATTTAATCTTTCTTCGTCCAAATCAACTAATTCATCCAACATCATATTCCAATAGGATTCTGATGGGATTTCATATTGTTTATGGATTCTAGTTAATTGGATACAGAATTCGACTTGTAATAATGTGTCATACCCATAAGTCAATCGAAATGGTGTAGCGTTGTGAAGAAGTGAAAAACACAAGAAGGGGGTTGAATTGTTTAAACTTGAAATCAAATGCAGACAACGCGTTATTTTTATCCTGGTTCGTTTGATCTCAAACTACTCCAGTCCACCCGTCAAGGTGATTTCGCCTCTCTCCAACGAGGTCTTAATCCACTATATTCAACTGAATACAAAACTGCTTTAACAACTGCTAAAGCCTTCTTGAGTCTAAACCACAGACCGGTTTCTCAAGGAGATTCTTTCTTACAGATAAAGGAACAATATGTGTGTTGAATGTTTTCTAGAAAAATGATATATCACAACTGTGATAATACACAAAATGAAGCTTATGTAAAAACTAGATTTGCTAGAACTATAGAGTAATCAATTTGAGAGCTTTAGCAAACTGTATGAGTGAGGATGAAGATGATTGACTTTAGGCGTGTAGAGTATTGTAGAGCATTAGCCAATTCCTTTCTCACTGATTTGTTTAAATAATTCTTGGAAAAGATACGTTGATGCCAATAATTCCATTTCAATGCTCATAACATTCTTTCCATTTTGAGAAGATCTTTGTCTTGGAATAAAGCTGTTGGTAATTAATCTGCCTTGAATGCAGTAACGTTAACACTTCAGAATGTTCTGCTTAGTGAAGATCTGAGCATTCTTGGCTTTGGCTTATGCTGGCGCTTCTGAGTGCTGATGACATAGTTAAGATCTTGATCAGAGTCAGAGTATGGTAAGCGCAGATTCTGTTCATCATACTTCAGCGTAGCACATGTTTGATCTTCTGATGTGACATATCTTCTGATGCTGATGTTGATATTCTGATATTCTGATGCTGATTCAATCAGAGTTTCCTATAAATACAGAACATATTTTTAGGTAGCATCTATGTCATATATAAATCTCATAATTCATTTAATCTTGTATTTGTTATCATCAAAACTCTAACTGAGGGTTGTAGAATCAAACTATGTTCTAATAATCTCCCCCTTTTTGATGATGACAAAAACCAGATTTTTTCAATTGAAATAAAATAATGAAAGTATTAGAGTTTAAGGATAAAGAGGAAACGATATCAGAGCTAATCAGATAATGAATAAAAGTATTAGAGCTAAGAGGTTAAGGAATAAAAATATCAGAGTAGTGATGAGAAAAACTCCCCCTGAGTTGATTATTTCCCTTTGATTCCTTAAGACATTGAGTATCAGAGCTTTATTGAACCTTTCTTGGAGCATCAGAATTTTGCTTCATCAGAGTTCTTCATATTCTTGTACCTGTAAGCTTTTCAGAACAACAAATATATAAGGATGTTAGAATGTTTGAGACTTTTGTCTCAGTAAACCGTTATTGAAAAATATCATTCTTTCTCCCCCTTTTTGTCAGCGATCAAAAAGCATATATAATCAGAGTTAAACAGATCAGAGAAAAAACACGGTTGTATTAAAACAGAAGAAATGATAGTTTAGAACAAGTAGAAATATTATAGATAAACATGTAAAGAAAACAAGAAAAACATAAGAAAAATCTAAGAAGAAGGAGGAAGTCGTGTGAACAGAACTTCCAACATGCTCTTGATTTGTTCGCTGGTTTCGTTCTGCTTGGATATCATGCTTGCTATAGAATTAATCTTGATATCCTGCTTGTCCATCCGTTCATTCATCAGCATATCTGATCTCTTCAAATCCTCCAGAGCCTGCCTGCCAAGACAGGAAGCTTGAGGATCTTCAGATACAGGCTACTTCTCAGAGCTTTATGTAGCTTCTTATGTTTGACCCAAGTCTTCATCTTGAATTATCTGTTCTACTGCAGGTTAAACTGTAGATGCTGGACATTTTTCAGACCAAGGCTCACTGTCTAGATGGAGAACTTCTTCCTTCAGCAGCTTGCTCAGAACTGGACCTTCCATTTCCTTCAGCAGTTTGCTGAAGTTCTATTGAGCCTGTCCATAGCTCTGGTCTTGCAGCTTGAAGGTTTCAGCGCATACCCATCTTCTGAATTGAGTCCAGAGATGATCTGATACAGCAGGATCAATCACTTCCAGACTTGCTTGTTTCAAAGAAGTGATCCACTTCTGCATATCTGATTCAAAGTTCAAAATGCTGGAACCAACATCTGGTTGTTTCGGTTTAGGGATGGAAGTTTTCTGGTTTATTGCAGCAAGACGTTCAACGATTGTTAGGTCAATGACTGTCTTGCTGTGGTTTTTTGTATTTTTCTTATGTGAGGGAGTGGGAGAGTCAGAAATAACGATTGGACTATGTGGAGTATTTGGTGGAGTTGTTTTTGGTGAAGAGGGAAGTTGAGCCATATTGACAGTTGTACCACAAGTCAATTGAATGGCCAAGGGTTGTGGTTTAGGGGACTCAGAGGTTTGAGCCTCAGAGTTTTGAGTCTCAGGTTGTGGAGATTGTTCATGTTGAGGAGAGGGTGGATTACTTTCTGGTTGGGGAGAGGAAGGTTATGGAATTTCTGGTTCTGGTATTGGAGTTTCTGGTATTGGTGAAAGTGGAATGTCAGGTTGTGGAGAAATGGGAATTTCTGGTTGTGTATTTGGATTGTTTGTTTCAGGAGCGGAAGTATGTTGGTCTATGTCAGACAAAACTTGTGCAAGTTCTGGTTCTGGTATGGTTGCAGTGTTTGGATTTTGTGGTTTGGAGCGGGATCTTCTGAGGGTTAATGACTCAGAAGGGTCAAAGTCAGTTTCAAAATCTTCAAAGGTTTGGGGTGTTGAGATATCAGATGGAATTGGAGTAGGAATAGATGTGGAAACAACACTTGAATTTAAAACAGATACAGAAACATGATTACCTCTTTTCTTTGGAGTCTGTTGTGATGATCCTTCTGGAGTAGCTTTTCTCTTCTTTGTCTTCTTCAGAGAAACCTCTGGTGCCTTCTGCTGAAGATCTTGGATGTTGAGATTGGGTGATGTACCATCAGCTTTACCAGCGTCCAAATATCTCAGAATGATCTGAGGCTTGGAGTCAATCTCTGAAAACACGGGAAAGTCGTCCAGAGGGACTCTTTTGCTGGAGATGTCAGCAAAAGGAGTAACATTGGGCTCCTTCTTAATGTTCTCTATCAGCTTCATCTTCTTTAGATTCTTGGCATTCAACTGCTTGCCAACAGAAGGTTCCAGTGTGCTGATCTCTTGTGCCTCTGTCAAGTGTTCAAACAGCCTATTCTCAGTCAGAATATCTGATATCAATCTGCCCAAGGGTATCCAATCCCTTTTAGTGCATTCATCTTCTCTTGTCTCCTTGATGCTTGTTCTCAGATGGTTGAACAGAAGATGAGCTAGATTAATCTTTACCCTCTGAGAAATAAAATAAATCAGAAACTGTTGATCTATGTTTATGTAATCAGGAGAGCTTGTGGGCTTCCTGTGGTTGAAACAGCCCAGAATAATCTTTTCCCAAATTCTGTGCTTATCTCTCAAATCCCTTATCTTGCTGGAGGGAAGCCCCAGCGTGAAAATTTCCCTTGCTATAACAGAAACATCTGAGCACCTTTCAGCCATGTCTATACAGCGAATACCACCACCATTGTATCCAATCAGTTTTGCAATCAGCTCTTCAGTAATCACTATCTTCTTCCCCATTATGTAAGAGGTGACTTGGTGATTTGAGGAAGAGGCGTGAATCCAGAATTCCTTAACCAAAATAGGGAAAGTTGGACCCACCAACCTGTCAAAGTATTTCTCCCATCCTTGTGCTTGAATCTCTTCTGATAAATCAAAACCATTTTCCTTCAAACTGTTGAAATCCACTATAATCTCTGACAGAACTTCAAGGTTCTTGACCGGAGTGAGAAGAGTTCTGAGAGGAACCTCATATTGCTCAGCTGATGCATCTTGCTGGGAACCTGAAGAGAGATTTCTGTTAGAAGCCATGTTCACACGAGTTCTTGAGAGAAAAAGAATTGAAAGGGTTTTCTTGATAGAGAAGAACACAAACACAAATATCAGAAATATTGCTTGAAAAGGAAAGTAAGGGTAAACGTTGTGAATGGTGTGAATGGTGTTTAAATAGGTTTTGAAAAAGTTTTTGAAAACATAAACGGTTAAGAGAGAGAAAATAAATCATGATTAATAGCATTTAATGATGGCTGATTTTGGGGGATATCAGAAAGATACTTAAACGGTTACCAGTGACATGTGTCTCAATGCAACCAATCAGCGCTTTGCCTTTTCAGAAGCGTGAACGCGTGTTCAGCCTCAGGAACCAGCTGATGACTGGATGACACTTGTTTGCTTTGAGTGAACATCACTTTTATCCTTGAACTGAAGAGCTCAGAGCTTCATGGATAGATCTGATACAATCTGCATTTCTAAAAATTCTGAAAGAAGATTGATCAGAAGTTCACAGAGAAGTAAACATGATTCTGAAGGTTAATATATAAAATTAAAACAGTTTTATTCTGGACAGAGCTTCATGCTGAGATGATTCAGAATGAAGTTGAACCTATCTTCAGAAAGTGGTTTTGTGAAGATATCAGCCCATTGATGGTTTGTATCAATAAGTTTTAAGTTTAAAATTCCTTTCTGAATATAGTCCCTAATAAAATGATGTTTTATTTCTATATGCTTAGCCCTAGAATGCAAAATTGGATTTCTACTTAAGCAAATAGCAGAGGTGTTATCACAGAGGATAGGAATGTTACTCTCATAAATCTGGAAGTCCTCAAGTTGACTTTTCATCCAGAGCATTTGTGTGCTGCATCCAGCTGCTGCTATGTATTCAGCTTCTGTTGTTGATAGAGCAATGGTGGATTGTCTTTTGCTGGACCACGAGATCAGATTTTCTCCAAGAAACTGGCAGCTTTCAGAAGTGCTTTTACGTTCAACTCTGTCTCCAGCAAAGTCAGCATCACAGTAACCTACTAAGCTGTAATCACTAGATTTTCTGTAAAACAAACCCAGATTAGTAGTACCTTTCAGATACTTGAAAATTCGCTTAACAGTTCTTAAGTGAGATTCTCTAGGATCTGATTGGAATCTTGCACAAATGCATACACTGAATAGAATATCAGGCCTTGAGGCTGTCAGATAAAGAAGAGAACCAATCATACCTCTGTAGACCTTCTATTCTACCTTTTTGCTTACCTCTTCTCTTTCCAGAATGCATGTGGGATGCATTGGAATCTTTGATGGCTTACATTCTGAGAGATCAAATTTCTTCAGAAGTTCTCTGACATATTTGCTCTGATGAATGTAAGTTCCTTCTGGGGTTTGATTGATCTGAATTCCCAAAAAGAATTTCAGTTCTCCCACTAGGCTCATCTCAAATTCTGCCTGCATACTGTTGTACCCCAAAATTTGCCCTCCCATATTCTTCAAAATTTGCCAAGTCAATGCTTCAAAATTCCCCAAGGGTTGCACAGTTCAAGGGCCTCCTAACAGTCAAAAACTAGGGTTTTGGTTATGACAAAGAAAATGAAGTTTCCAAGGGTCCAATCAAGTCCCACATGCCTACAAACATGGTCAAGCATCCATACCAAGTTTCAAGACTTACAGCACAAAATTGCACAGTCAAAAACCCTAATTGCACTACAGTCAACTGCAGGGGCAAAATGGTCATTTGACAGTCAAAAGTTCAAATTTTTGGTCAACATCTCATTTTGAAGCCACAAACATCATTTGATCAATGCTTGATCATGATTCTCCAAGTTTGGCTCAAAAAGTCTCAAGATGCAAAAGTTTCCATATTTGGACAGTTGAAAAAGTCAACTGTAACTTGACCAGGGCATAACTTTCACATGGTTTATCAGAAAAATCCCATCCAAAGCTCATTTTGAAGAGAAAGACATTTCCTACAACTCCTCTTCACACTTCAAGTCCAATAAATGCCCTCACAAAAAGTTATCAATTTCAACATTACAGGTCATTTTCAAAAGTCAACAAAAAGGGACTTTAAGTCAAAGGCCATAACTTGAGATTGGTAAATCAAAATGACATGGGACCAAAGACATTGGTTAGAGGACTCAAAGACCTTTCCAAAATGTCACAGAACATGAGCAAAGCTTAAAAATTGAGCAAGATATGCCTTGTGGAAGTTGGGAAATTTTTGGATATTTTGAAAAGTCAACATTGCTTCCAAAGTCTTAAAAATGCTAATGGGCCTCTTTTTCTTCCAAAATCCATCATCCAAAACATGTGCACGACCATTTGGCCCAAAGGGAAGTTTTTCATCATTTTTATTTTATTTATTTGAATTTTTAATGGCTAGAAATTCATTTAATTAATTAAAATACATGAAAAATATTAAACCTAAGTTTTTAAATCTTTTTGTGCATGAAATAGTCTCAAGATTTCGTGCATGATCTGATTTAGAAAGAATCCATGTGATTGGACATGATTGGAACCAAAATAGCATGAAAAAGATTGAAAACTTATGGCATGAAAATCAAATATTTTCTCATCAATTCATTGATTCTTTGGACCAAATTTCCAACCCTAATCATTCACACATATATACTAATGCCAACCCTAATGTTCATGACCACAAAGCTGCGCCAGAAAAGCAGAGAAAAGTTTGAGTTTTTGCCTAAAATTTTCAAAACTGAAAACAGGGTTCCAAGAGGTTTCAAGGCGAAATAACCACTCTATCACCTTCCTAAGACATTACTGAGTCTGACTGGATAGTTTTCCACGTGCATAGCACCTTGAATCGGTATACAGAACTCAGAACTTTTCATATAATATGCATATTCGTGTTTCGATTCTTAGGCATTCTCATTGCATTTTATTTATGGATTTATACTAATTAGACCTTTCTGAAGCTAACCAGATAATTTAATTGAGTTTTTATGCATTGTATGAAGAATCACCATGAACGATTATTAGGGTTCTTCAAGTTTCAATTTGGGAACTTTCACATACTGTAAAATTGAGACTCCTTAATACCATGGTTGAAATCAGGGAGCTTGGACGAATACAACACGCCCCTCGCGCCTAATTTATGTGATACCATAGCCTAATCGCTATTTTGAAAAACGACATATTTTGGGGGGGTTTAAAACCCCCGTTAACCTCTTTTATATTTCAGGGAAAAAATCAAACGAGGAAGAAGAAGAGTAGGTGGCACCAGCTGGTTGGAACATTTGAATTTTCGCGCTAAATCAGCCACTAACGCTTGTTTTACTTTATGTTATTTGTTTGCCATTATATAATCAAAGCGCGTCAAGAGCTCCAGTGGCAAGGCATGTGTATGGTAATCCCTGGGACCTGGGTTCGAATCCCAGGTCCCCCACATTCTTTCAATATTTTTTCCTAACGTGATTCCATGCAGCACTTTGTTTGAAGGCCTATCCTATAGCTTCATATCCAGCATGCCACATGGCCTATTACCTCAATCCAAGGGCATTGGTTGGAAGAACACCCTGGGCGTTAGTCAATGGAGTTACACGCTAGCACAAAAGTCAAACGAGGCCAGGAGCTTAATGGGCCTGAATTACTGAACAAAACCTCCTATTGGGGACAGACCCCCCATGGTTTCCCTTTCTCATTCTTTTCTCATATTTTTCTATTTTTGTTTTAATTAGTTTTTTTAATTTAATTCTTTAAACCCATTTATTTTCATAAAAATATAAAAACAATAGAAAAATCAGAAAAGACAAAAAATTTAAATATATTTTATTTAACTAATATTTTTGTAAATAAATCTTACTAATTAATTAGATTTAAATTTAGGGTTAATTTTAATATATTTTCTTAATAAATTAAAAACTTGTAGAATTAGGTTAAATTACTTCAATTACTTTTTTTCTCTTCTTTTTCTCCTCACTAATAATTAATTATTTATTTTTATAAATCAAATTGCATTAATTAATTAGATTTAATTTTAGGTAATTTTCATATTTTCTTAATAAATTAAAAAATAGATAGAATTAGGGTTAATTAATATTTCAATTCCATTTAATTCTCATAAAAACCATAAATCCAAAAAAATCTCAAAATAATTTCTTTTTTCATTTTTATTTAATTTAATAATTTAATTTAATTTCATTAAAAAGGGTCCAACGCCCTCGCTTTCAATTTTAATTCAATTCGCGCATTTTTATTTTATTTCTTTTAAATACTGATGTAATTCTCCCAAGGCCATGTAAATTAAATATTTATCTTTCGCACTTCTTTATTTTCTGTCAAAACGGGTCCTGGATTAAATTTGGCGATGTGGACCCGCGCCTTTGTAATAGTTTAGAACTTTTAATTTCCGCATCTTTTTAACTGTTAATAAATGCATGCAAGAATGAATGACAAAAATAAAAACAAACGCGTAGATCACCCATGACATGACAAGACAAAAATAAATGAATCTGACACACAAATCACACACCACCCCTAGGGTACGCCTCACTGTTGCCTTGCCTCGAAAGGTGATCGTCGAGTAGAGGATGTCTTAGTAAGTCCTCATGATCCGGGAACCTGGCATGAGGGTAGCTTTTAAGGATCTTCCCATTGCTCTGGTGATCACCATGTCCCGAACTTCGAATTGACCCGAACAACTCCAACGGTGGTGCTACCTACCTCTCAATGGTGGGATGGCACTACTTTAAAGGACATCTACACAGACGAATTCCTTAGGGTAGGTAGACGACTCTAGATACTTGCTCTAATTTCAGAACAAATCAAAAATACTTTTCACACCGACACCTTTTCAAAAAGCTTTCGAAAGCAATTTTTCAAACACTCTTGAGGACCGATACAAGAGTCGAACTGGAATTTTCAAAGAAACTTTTTAAAACCCACAGTTGAAAAGCAAACAAACCATTTTGAAAACACAAATGAGCAAGTATCTAAGAGCCCATGGATAACCATGGATAGAAAGGGTGCTAATACCTTCCCTTTCTATAATCTACCTCCCGAACCGAGAGCAATCTCTTTAAGGAATTTTTCTGTGCTTTTGTCCTTTCCATTTGGAGAAAATAAAAGACGGTGGCGACTCTTGCTTCCGTGACATTTCGCGAACCAACGTTAAACAGTCAGTTCCAGATCCACCGATCACAGAACTGGCGACTCTGCTGGGGAAATACTTTAAAGTGAGGTGTACCTTAGAACTAAGATCACTTGTGTTTTCAATTGTCTGAATTGCTTGCTTTATTATTGTGGGACTGTCTCGGGAGTTCTATAGATCCTAACCCGGATCTGGGGATTTCTTCTTAGAAAGTAGCAACAAGGCTGTGAGGGAACTGTGTGGGGTATACCGACATGGTTGAAACAGTCTGCTACGTTGATGTGGCACTTTGGTATGTACCGGTAACCCTTGAGTTCAGTCAAGGAGAGTACGGGGCCTCCGCGTGGTGTCATGAAGCATCAACAGACCTTAGGAACCTTAATTGAACTATCTTGGCCTCTTTAGGGTAGTGAGATAACTGACTTTGGTGCAGTCTGAGGTTGGTTGATACTCGATACTACACTCAATTGAGGGTTGCTTTCCTGGAATATTTCGGTCGCCAGTTCAGTGGCTAAATCGAAACGATGAACAATGAAAACAATCCCGTGATATTGGGACCCTTAGAACCCGGTTACTTCTAATAGGACAGGTATGAACCAACAAACTGAAATAGGGTAATACCCAGACCTCATGCTGGCCTAAACTCTAAGGGCTTCTCTTGTGTGACTTGTGTGCCTTCCAACTTGATTACTTGCATGCTTGTTAGCTGACGCTTGAGTTTCTCGCAGGTTTTGTTTATAGTCCTTAATCGGGACTCATAACAGGGTTTACTAAGTCTCTTGCAGGTTTTGTTTATAGTCCTTAATTGGGACTCATGACAGGTTACACTTGAGTTTCTTGCAGGTTTTGGTTTACAATCCTTAATTGGGACTCATAACAGGGTTACTTACATTACCCCATGCATAGCATAACATCATACCATTGCATAAATCCTAACCCATTTCAAGGATCTCAAGGGTCTGTGGTGCAGGTCATGATGAATCAACTATCCAACAAGGGGCAAAAGGGGATTTATTTTCCTCTAGACAAAGTTGTCAGGGGCTATGACCCACTTGATATGGTGAGCCTTTGACACCTGAAGAAGGACTCCCAACAACATGAAGTTCCTTCAATCAAGATACAAAATTCAAACTCTAACGGTTTCTTGTTTACCCTGCGAGATCCTTGAAAACATTGCATGCATACATCCATATCATTGCATTGCAGGTACCCTTTTGACAGGTTGCTTACCTTCTTCGCTGTTTATTTCAGCCGATCGTCATGAATCCTGAATCGTCTACTGAGCAATCCATCAAGGCTCTCCAGGCCCAGAACGCCCAGTTCCAGGAGTTGATTGTGAGCCTAGCTCAGGGTCAAAAGGAATTGAAGACTCTGATTCAGAAGAAGAAGAAGAGGACTATTTTGTTCAGCCCTAGGCGCAGATCTGGGAACACACTGCAGGATGAAGCTGAGAGGACAACTCCATCTGTGGGGAAAGGAAGTCCCCATGAGAGAGAGGTGCCTAGTCCAGTGGTCTCCGACAACGAGACGGAGTTCAATGATGAGCAGTACCCTCCAGCTGAGGACCGGTACAAACAACTAGAGGATCGTCTGAATGCCATGGAAATTCAACAAGTGCCGGGGTTGGATTTCAGAGACCTGGGTCTATCTTCTGGTGTGGTGATCCCACACAAATTCAAGGTTCCTTCTTTTGCTAAGTATGATGGGGCATCCTGTCCCAGGCTGCATCTCAGATCTTACGTGCGGAAGATTCAACCATACACTATGGACAAGAACTTGTGGATCCACTTCTTCCAGGAGAGTCTTTCAGAGACTCATCTCGAATGGTTCTATCAGCTAGATGGGACCAAGGTTCGTAACTGGGAGGAGTTGGCTACTGCTTTCTATAAGCAGTATCAATATAATGCCGACCTTGCCCCTACACGTACCCAACTCCAGGGTATGTCGTTAGGTTCAAGCGAATGTTTTAAAGAGTACGCACAGAAGTGGAGGGACCTGGCTGGCAGGGTGCAGCCTCCATTAACTGACCGGGAACTCGTTGATATGTTCTTGGGGACCCTGTCCGGGCTGTTCTTCAATCATCTCATTGGTAATTCATCTGCAGGATTCACCGACCTCATTCTGACTGGGGAAAGAATTGAAGCTGGTATCAAGAGTGGGAAAATTCAAGAGGCCACATCTTCTGATACTCACAAAAAGCCTTACACAGGCAGGAAAGAGTCTAATACTGCATACGGTCAAAAGAGTCGTCGCGACCAACAGGCAGGGGCAGTCATGATCTCTGGTTCTGCACCACGCCGATAACCACAAAAGGGAAATCAGCGAAGGCCGGACGAGCCTAAAAGACAATTCACCAACATCAACATGTCGTGGTCACAAGCATTGCAGCACATGTTGAAAATGAATATGATTGCGGTGATCAACCTTCCTGCAAATCCCAAGACCTCCTCTCCAAACTACAACCCAGAGGCGAGGTGTGCTTATCATTCTAATAGCCCAGGGCACGATACTGAGGACTGTTGGGCGCTGAAGTATAAGATCCAGAATATGATCGATGCTAAGGAAATTGAATTCGAGCCTGCTGAGACTCCCAATGTGACCACTGCTCCCTTGCCAAAACATGGCTAGGATTGAGAGATTTTGTTCATTTGAATTCAAGTTGTATTTTTCTCTTTTTGTTAAAATAAACAATTGTCATGTTAAACTCTTTTATTTCATGAATGCATTACACATGTCTGTCTTGAATTAATTATGTTTACTATACTTAAAACTGTTTTCATATTTTTCTGATGATCAACGCTCGGTTAATAATTCTAAGCCTCTTGAGGGAGGATGACGAAAACGATACCACGATCTTTACAGTATGCTTTTGAACAGACCCCGCTGATGAGGTACAAGCATTATTTCAATCCCTAAACACTGGAGTTATAAGGAAGATAATCCCTCGTCAACCCCTCTGAGCCAAAGAAGTAGGAGTTTTTCTTTTCGAAAATTGAAACCCTTTATCATAACCTGGGGCAGGGTAGTTCTCTCAGTTGATCCAAGTGCATAACAAATGGCACCAAGGAGGTCCTTACAAAAAAAAATAAGACAATGATGATTCCGAATAATCAATAAAGAAAGGCAGTCATTATCTCAAAAAATAAAAAACCCATTAAGTCAAAACCCATGAAGGAGACTTACAAAACTGGGGCATCCCGCTAACTGTAATTCCAAAAAAGGAAACAGTTCAGGCAAAAAAGAAAGGGATAACAAAAATCAGACAAGAAAGAGGTCTTACAAACCCTCAACAAAAAAGGAATGACTGCCTATTCAAAATAAGTTATCAACATCCGAATCATCACCGGAAAATCAGAGCAAAGACTCAAACAAGGTCTAACGTATGATCAACTGAGTTTAGGTTTGGAGAACATCACGAAGAACGGGTGGGTACAAATAATTTGAGCCTTTATCCTTTGTTTCTTAAGCCGTGAACCAAGCCACGTTATAACCCCTAAAAGTCCTAGCTGAAGCATGGGTTAGTTCGAAAGCATACTGTTACGAAAGGTATCCTGACTCCTTAAGGCTCGCAATAAAATAACGAGTTGACATCACGTTTTACAAACATTCATTTGTTTTATGAAAAAGAATGCATTTTCAAAATCTTCAAGACAGACATAAGCTTTGCATTTTTGATATAACATTGTTTGCATATGACTTTTTGTTTGAACAGCATAGAAAGTCGCACGACGAATGCCTAATAAACATAAGCATTTCCAATTAAGGGGCATGACAAAACACTTCTAACAGGGGCAACTCCCTGCATTCTAAGAGCATGGACATAGTCGAAAAAAAATACTATGCAAAATCAAAGACCCGCTAGGTTGACGTACCTAGGCAAAAGTTAGGGCTTCCCGGCGGACCAAAAGGGTTCGGGCAAAATGAAGGGATGAAATGAAAAAAGTCTGTACACCCGGCAAGTCGAAAACCTGAAAAGGCGGCTTGGGTAAAAATGGGTATCCCGGTGGACTGAAAACCAGAAAGGGCGGTCCAGGCAAAAATTAGGGATCAAAGCGTACGACTATGTCCTGGCATCTCGTCACTTTCCTACCAGAAGAAGATTTGTCAATCGGAAGTCATCAAGCACCTCCACAGGTCTTCCTCTCCCACCTCAGAAACAGGGGCAATGATGAGTTGTCCAAGCAATCCAATTGCTCTGTCCACCAAAGTACAAAGGAAATGTCAATATAAAGATGATTACCATCTACCTTTAAAAATTCCAGATCATGGGTTAACATCTGAAACCAAACAGGACAATCATCCACTTAATCAAGCAACCCTACATTGGTTCCTTCTCAACTTTCAGACAAAGTCTTACACGGACTCATCCACAGGCGACCCTACACCGGTTCCTTCTCAACTTTCAGACAAAGTCTTACACGGACTCATCCACAGGCGACCTTACACCGGTTCCTTCACAATTCTCAAATAAAGTCTCACACGGACTTATCTCAAGGTAACCTTACCCCGGTTCCTCCAGAAGTCTTACACGGACTTATCTCAAGATAACCTTACCCCGGTTCATCAAGAAGTTTTACACGAACTTACCCTACAATAACCTTACCCCGGTTCCTCCAGAAGTCTTACACGGACTTATCTCAAGATAACCTTACCCCGGTTCATCAAGAAGTTTTACACGAACTTACCCTGCAGTAACCTTACCCCGGTTCCTCCAGAAGTCTTACATGGACTTATCTCAAGATAACCTTACCCCGGTTCATCAAGAAGTTTTACACGAACTTATCCTGCAGTAACCTTACCCCGGTTCCTCCCGAAGTCTTACACGGACTTATCCCAAAGTAACCTTACCCCGGTTCCTCCCGAAGTCTTACACGGACTTATCCCAAAGTAACCTTACCCCGGTTCCTCCAGAAGTTTTACGCGAACTTATCCCGAAGTAACCCTACACAGGTTATCTCTTTCCAGACGTAGTCTTACACGGACTCATCATCAGTAAACCCTACACAGGTTTCCTTCTCAAAACTCCAAATGTAGTTTTACACAAACTCGTCACCTAGAAACCCTACACAGGTCCTCTATTTTCAAAGATGCAGTTTTACACGGACTCATTGTCAGTAACCCTACACAGGTGTCCTTCCTCCCAAGAGGCGGTTTTACACGAGCTCATCATCAGGAAACCCTACATAGGTTCCCTCTTTCAACTTACAAAAATTACACCTCAAGAATCTCCCCAGGAGAGTCCAATCCAGTTTTCCCAGGAAAAGTTGGAATCCATCTCCCCAAGCAGTAAGCTTACCCCCGTAGAGCACGAACGCGTCTCCCGACGTTATTGAAGAGTTATTTCCCTACCAGGATATAACTGGGTTATCCTTAGCCAAAAGCCACGGAAAGAGCGTCCTCGATACAGTCTTCTTATCCCCAGCGAAGTCTATTAACACTTCCAACACAACAAGGGTATCCCCAGCAAGTTATCATCAACAACTCAATAAAGCACCTCTCTCCCCACAGAGTATTGCTTCCCAGCAAGATCATTAGAGTACTTTTCTCCCCACAGGGTAATCCATTCGCCAAGTTTATTCCCCAACGGAGTTATCTTCTCCTACCGGTATTCTTGCAACTCTCATCCCCAGAGGAAGCAAAATCTATTCTTCAACATCATCCCAGGAGTGACTTCCTGGCACCCGTCAAGGATTTATTTTCCTAAGACAAAAGATACATTCATAAACATCGCACTTCCATACATTATAGCATGCATATACGCATCACATCTTACAAATCTCATTTATGTTGAGAACATCATTGCTTGATCCATATCATGCATTGCATAAGACTGACCTTTACCTTTCAGGAAAGATTCAGTTAAGTTCTCAACTATATTTCAAGACCTAGACCGGTTCAGTTAAATCAACCCTAAGATTTTTCTGTTTCTTATCCAGTCAAAGGCCTTCTCTGGTTCAGTCAGATCGACCCTAAGATCTCCCTGTTTCTTATCCAGTTGAAGACATTCAAGACCTAGACCGGTTCAGTTAAGTCGACCCTAAGACTTTTCTGTTTCTTATCCCGTCCAAGGCCTTCTCTGGTTCAGTCAGATCGACCCTAAGATTTCCTGTTTCTTATCCAGTTGAAGATTTCAAGACCTAGACCGGTTCAGTTAAATCGACCCTAAGATTTTTCTGTTTCTTATCCAGTCCAAGGCCTTCTCTAGTCCAGCTAAATCGACCCCTAACAGATTTTCCTGATAAACACTCAGCAGAAGTTATCCAAGATTCTCTCAATGATACTGTTGAGGTTGTAGTCGCCCATGATTCTCTCAATGATTACTGTTGAGGTTGAAGTCGCCCAAGATTCTCTCAGTGTTACTGTTGAGGTTGAAGTCGTCCAAGATTCTCTCAGCGTTCCTGTTGAGGTAGTAATCGTCCAAGGTTCTCTCATCGTCCCTGTTGAGGTAGTAACCATCCCTGGTTCATTCATCACTTTTTGAAGCTCCAAATTCAGCTCCTGTAACCAGTCAGGACACGTCTATACCAAGAATCTGAAGACCAGCTCCTGTAACGGGTCAGGTAATCCTTTTCCTTTGCAGATATGCAAGCTCTCGCTAAGGAATCTCTTACGCGATCAACATCCAAATGGCATCTATAAGCCCATCCACCGTCCATCATCTCTCAGCATGGCATCTATAAGCCCATCATCCTATCCATCAATCTCCAAATGGCATCTATAAGCCCATTCCCCCCATTACACTACTATGTGAGCGCAAATTTCTGGGCACTCTAGTGTTCAATCATCTTCCACCTTCGGATTACGAAAGGCACGTCAGCCAATCTGCATCCTCAGGTCTAAGAAGATTGAACAGGGGCAATTGTTGTACCCCAAAATTTGCCCTCCCATATTCTTCAAAATTTTCCAAGTCAATGCTTCAAAATTCCCCAAGGGTTGCACAGTTCAAGGGCCTCCTAACAGTCAAAAACTAGGGTTTTGGTTCTGACAAAGAAAATGAAGTTTCCAAGGGTATAATCAAGTCCCACATGCCTACAAACATGGTCAAGCATCCTCATACCAAGTTTCAAGACTTACAGCACAAAATTGCACAGTCAAAAACCCTAATTGCACTACAATCAACTGTAGGGGCAAAATGGTCATTTGACAGTCAAAAGTTCAAATTTTTGGTCAACATCTCATTTTGAAGCCACAAACATCATTTTATCAATGCTTGATCATGATTCTCCAAGTTTGGCTCAAAAAGTCTCAAGATGCAAAAGTTTCCATATTTGGACAGTTGAAAAAGTCAACTGTAACTTGACCAGGGCATAACTTTCACATGGTTTATCAGAAAAATCTCATCCAAAGCTCATTTTGAAGAGAAAGACATTTCCTACAACTCCTCTTCACACTTCAAGTCCAAGAAATTCCCTCACAAAAAGTTATCAATTTCAACATTACAGGTCATTTTCAAAAGTCAACAAAAAGGGACTTTAAGTCAAAGGCCATAACTTGATATTGGTAAATCAAAATGATATGGGACCAAAGGCATTGGTTAGAGGACTCAAAGACCTTTCCAAAATGTCCAAGAACATGAGCAAAGCTTAAAAATTGAGCAAGATATGCCTTGTGGAAGTTGGGAAATTTTTGGATATTTTGAAAAGTCAACATTGCTTCCAAAGTCTTAAAAATGCTAATGGGCCTCTTTTGCTTCCAAAATCCATCATCCAAAACATGTGCACGACCATTTGGCCCAAAGGGAAGTTTTTCATCATTTTTATTTTATTTATTTGAATTTTTAATTGCTAGAAATTCATTTAATTAATTAAAATACATGAAAAATATTAAACCTAAGTTTTTAAATCTTTTTGTGCATGAAATAGTCTCAAGATTTCGTGCATGATATGATTTAGAAAGAATCCATGTGATTGGACATGATTGGAACCAAAATAGCATGAAAAAGATTGAAAACTTATGGCATGAAAATCAAATATTTTCTCATCAATTCATTGATTCTTTGGACCAAATTTCCAACCCTAATCATTCACACATATATACTAATGCCAACCCTAATGTTCATGACCACAAAGCTGCGCCAGAAAAGCAGAGAAAAGTTTGAGTTTTTGCCTAAAATTTTCAAAACTGAAAACAGGGTTCCAAGAGGTTTCAAGGCGAAATAACCACTCTATCACCTTCCTAAGACATTACTGAGTCTGACTGGATAGTTTTCCACGTGCATAGCACCTTGAATCGGTATACAGAACTCAGAACTTTTCATATAATATGCATATTCGTGTTTCGATTCTTAGGCATTCTCATTGCATTTTATTTATGGATTTATACTAATTAGACCTTTCTGAAGCTAACCAGATAATTTAATTGAGTTTTTATGCATTGTATGAAGAATCACCATGAACGATTATTAGGGTTCTTCAAGTTTCAATTTGGGAACTTTCACATACTGTAAAATTGAGACTCCTTAATACCATGGTTGAAATCAGGGAGCTTGGACGAATACAACACGCCCCTCGCGCCTAATTTATGTGATATCATAGCCTAATCGCTATTTTGAAAAACGGCATATTTTGGGGGGGTTTAAAACCCCCGTTAACCTCTTTTATATTTCAGGGAAAAAATCAAACGAGGAAGAAGAAGAGTAGGTGGCACCAGCTGGTTGGAACATTTGAATTTTCGCGCTAAATCAGCCACTAACGCTTGTTTTACTTTATGTTATTTGTTTGCCATTATATAATCAAAGCGCGTCAAGAGCTCCAGTGGCAAGGCATGTGTATGGTAATCCCTGGGACCTGGGTTCGAATCCCAGGTCCCCCCACATTCTTTCAATATTTTTTCCTAACGTGATTCCATGCAGCACTTTGTTTGAAGGCCTATCCTATAGCTTCATATCCAGCGTGCCACATGGCCTATTACCTCAATCCAAGGGCATTGGTTGGAAGAACACCCTGGGCGTTAGTCAATGGAGTTACACGCTAGCACAAAAGTCAAACGAGGCCAGGAGCTTAATGGGCCTGAATTACTGAACAAAACCTCCTATTGGGGACAGACCCCCCCTTGGTTTGCCTTTCTCATTCTTTTCTCATATTTTTCTATTTTTGTTTTAATTAGTTTTTTTAATTTAATTCTTTAAACCCATTTATTTTCATAAAAATATAAAAACAATAGAAAAATAAGAAAAGACAAAAAATTTAAATATATTTTATTTAACTAATATTTTTGTAAATAAATCTTACTAATTAATTAGATTTAAATTTAGGGTTAATTTTAATATATTTTCTTAATAAATTAAAAACTTGTAGAATTAGGTTAAATTACTTCAATTACTTTTTTCTCTTCTTTTTCTCCTCACTAATAATTAATTATTTATTTTTATAAATCAAATTGCATTAATTAATTAGATTTAATTTTAGGTAATTTTCATATTTTCTTAATAAATTAAAAAATAGCTAGAATTAGGGTTAATTAATATTTCAATTCCATTTAATTCTCATAAAAACCATAAATCCAAAAAAATCTCAAAATAATTTCTTTTTTCATTTTTATTTAATTTAATAATTTAATTTAATTTCATTAAAAAGGGTCCAACGCCCTCGCTTTCAATTTTAATTCAATTCGCGCATTTTTATTTTATTTCTTTTAAATACTGATGTAATTCTCTCAAGGCCATGTAAATTAAATATTTATCTTTCGCACTTCTTTATTTTCTGTCAAAACGGGTCCTGGATTAAATTTGGCGATGTGGACCCGCGCCTTTGTAATAGTTTAGAACTTTTAATTTCCGCATCTTTTTAACTGTTAATAAATGCATGCAAGAATGAATGACAAAAATAAAAACAAACGCGTAGATCACCCATGACATGACAAGACAAAAATAAATGAATCTGACACACAAATCACACACCACCCCTAGGGTACGCCTCACTGTTGCCTTGCCTCGAAAGGTGATCGTCGAGTAGAGGATGTCTTAGTAAGTCCTCATGATCCGGGAACCTGGCATGAGGGTAGCTTCTAAGGTATCTTCCCATTGCTCTGGTGATCACCATGTCCCGAACTTCGAATTGACCCGAACACCTCCAACGGTGGTGCTACCTACCTCTCAATGGTGGGATGGCACTACTTTAAAGGACATCTACACAGACGAATTCCTTAGGGTAGGTAGACGACTCTAGATACTTGCTCTAATTTCAGAACAAATCAAAAATACTTTTCACACCGACACCTTTTCAAAAAGCTTTCGAAAGCAATTTTTCAAACACTCTTGAGGACCGATACAAGAGTCGAACTGGAATTTTCAAAGAAACTTTTTAAAACCCACAGTTGAAAAGCAAACAAACCATTTTGAAAACACAAATGAGCAAGTATCTAAGAGCCCATGGATAACCATGGATAGAAAGGGTGCTAACACCTTCCCTTTCTATAATCTACCTCCCGAACCGAGAGCAATCTCTTTAAGGAATTTTTCTGTGCTTTTGTCCTTTCCATTTGGAGAAAATAAAAGACGGTGGCGACTCTTGCTTCCGCGACATTTCGCGAACCAGCGTTAAACAGTCAGTTCCAGATCCATCGATCACACATACACTTAGCAAATTTTCTTCCCAGAGAAGGATTAGTAGATCCAAATATTATATCATCGACATAAATCTGGCAGACTAAGATGTCATTCTTAACTGTCTTACAGAATAAGGTTGTGTCCACCTTCCCTCTGGTGAATTCCTTTTCTAACATGAAGTTACTTAGTCTTTCATACCAAGCTCTGGGAGCTTGTTTCAGACCATACAGTGACTTCTTTAGTTTGAAAACATATTCTGGATGTTTTGAACTTTCAAAGCCAGAGGGTTGGTGCACATATGCCTCTTCTTCTATATAGCCATTTAAGAATGCACTCTTGACATCCATCTGATACAAAGTGATGCCTTTATTAACAGCAAAAGAAATTAAAAGTCTGATAGATTCTAACCTGGCGACTGGAGCAAAGGTTTATGTATAGTCTATCCCCTCTTGCTGACTATAATCTTGTGCTACCAATCGTGCCTTGTTTCTGATGACTTCACCTTGTTCATTCAGCTTGTTTCTGAACACCCATTTTGTTCCAATGACGTTGAATCCTTTTTGTTTAGGAACTAGATCCCATTGTCCAGAAGTGCTTCATCAATTGAAGACGGTTCAATGAGAGAAACAAGTCCCATGAGGGATTCTTCAGAGTTTCTGAAGCTGGCTCTTGTTCTGATTGGATCTTCCTTTCTTCCTTAGATAGTTTCCTTTGGGTGATCCATGCTGCTTCTGGATGGTCTTTTCTGAGGTTGATCAACAGAAGATGCTGGATTACTTGTAGTGCCTCTTTCTGATGTTGAGGGAGTATCTATGTTAAGAGCTTCTGATGACTTGTCTTCAGTACTTGTGAATTCAACTTCCATACCTGCAAGTGATTCATTCTGCTTTGACTTTTGAGAGTCAAGCTTATCATCAAAACGAACACTGATTGATTCTTCCACAATCTGTGTTTCTGTATTGTATACTCTGTACCCTCTTGAGCGTTCATAGTATCCTAACATGATACACTTCTGTGCTTTAGAGTCAAACTTGTTCAAATAATTTTTAGTATTCAAAATAAAACAAGTACATCCAAATGGATGAAAATATGAAATGTTGGGCTTTCTGTTCTTCAACAATTCATATGGAGTCTTTTCCAGAATAGGTCTTATGGAGATTCTATTCTGAATGTAGCACATTGTGTTTATTGCCTCTTCCCAGAAGATCTTAGCAACGTTAGTCTCGTTGATCATGGTTCTGGCCATTTCTTGCAATGTTCTGTTCTTTCGTTCTACAACTCCATTTTGCTGGGGAGTTCTAAGACAAGAGAAATCATGCAGAATGCCTTTGTCATTAAAAACTGATTCAAAATCTTTGTTTTCAAACTCTCCACCATGATCACTTCTGACTTTGACGATTCTAAGATCCTTTTCATTCTGAACTTGGTTACAGAAGGTAACAAACACAGAGTGTGACTCGTCCTTGTGTCTTAAGAACTTTACCCATGTCCATCTGCTATAGTCATCTACGATTACTAACCCATACTTCTTGCCACTGACTGAAGCATTTTTAACTGGTCCAAATAAGTCAATGTGCAGAAGTTCTAATGGCTTAGAGGTGGAAACAACATTTTTAGATTTAAAAGCAGGTTTTGCAAACTTGCCTTTCTGACATGCTTCACACAGAGCATCTGAATTGAACTTCAGATTAGGAAGTCCTCTGACCAGATTGAGTTTGTTAATGTGAGATATTCTTCTCATACTAACATGCCCCAATCTTCTGTGCCAGATCCATTGCTCGTTGTTAACAGACAGAAGACACTTTACATTCTGACTTTTCAGTTCAGAAAGTTTTGATTTTGTAAATGTTGTTTCTCCTCTTTCCATTAAACAGGATAGTCCCATATTTCTGACTAACAGCTTTACATGAATTTTTATTAAAGATTATATCATAACCGTTATCACTTAATTGACTTATGGATAACAGGTTATGCATTAATCCATCTACTAATAAAACATTACTGATAGAGGGAAGATTTCCATTACCTATAGTTCCAGAGCCAATGATCTTTCCCCTCTGATTTCCTCCAAAGCATACGTGGCCTCCAGGCTTAAGTTCCAGGCTTTGGAACATATGCCTTCTTCCCGTCATGTGTCGCGAGGAGCCAGAGTCCAGGTACCATGACTGGTGTTTCTGATTTGCTGCTAAAGATATCTGCAACATGTATTATTTTATCCTTAGGTACCCATATTTTCTTGGGTCCTGATTTGTTAGTTTTACCAAAACTCTGGTTGAATTTTGGTTTGACAGAATAATTGCTACTGGTATATTTGATGTCGTGTGTGTGCCCATATACAAAGTGTGATTTAAGTGGAGTGCGTTTAACAATTAAATCCATGGCATTCTTTGGTGTAGGTACCTTAACTTGGTATCCTATTCCCTTTCTGCCATTTCTGCTAACTCCATAGATCATTGAAGCCATTTTGATTCTATCTATGCTTTTAGTAAGAAACTTCTGAAAGCTGTGATCATACTCCTTGATGATCTCATCAACATTACTGGGAGTTTCAGGAATTATTTCCTTCTGAGAGTTTTGTAAAAGACTTTCTAATTTTGAAACTTTATTTTTCAACTCAGAATTTTCCAATTTGAGACTCTCAGTTTTATCAGAGTCAGAAGCAAGATCCCTTTTCAGGTTTCTGAATTTGACTCTGATCTGCTGATATCTTTCTAGAATCTCATTAAGGCTTTCAGCTAGTTCAGCCTTAGTAAAATTAATAGCAAAGTCAGGAAATACCTCTTATGTGTCTGATTCAGAGTCTAATTTAGAAGCTTCACTATCTTCTGATATGTTTGCCATGAGAGCTATGTTTGCTCTCTCATCATTTGATTCTGAGTCAGCTTCAGATGTGTCAGAGTCATCCCATGTGGCCATGATGCTTTTCTTCTTTTCCTTGCCAAACTTTCTTCTGGGCTTTTCCTTCTGAAGCTTTGGGCAGTCACTCTTGTAGTGTCCTTGCTCGTTGCATTCATAGCAGATGATGTCCTTGTTGTTTGGCTTTCTGCTTCCTGAAGAGCCTTCAGATCTTCTATGTCCAGAGGAGGATTCTGACCTTCTGTATCTGGAGGAGGATTCGTTCTGGTTCTCAAATCTTCTGGGAGTCCTGAACTTTCTTTGCCTCTGCTTCCACAGTTGGTTCACCCTTCTGGAGAGGAGGGACAGTTCATCTTCTTCTGATGAGGACCCATCAGAGGTTTCTTCAACATCCTGCAAAACCTTAGAGTCAGATTTTCTGTTAGATTTTAAAGCTAAAGGCTTACCATGCTTTTGAGGTTCATCATCTTCTAGCTCTATCTCGTGACTTCTGAGGGAGCTGACAAGTTCCTCCAGAGAGATTGTATTGAGATCCTTAGCTAGCTTCAGCGCTGTGACCATTGGCCTCCACTGTTTTGGCAAGCTTCTGATGATCTTCTTGACATGATCAGCAGTAGAATACCCTTTGTCCAGAACTTTGAGACCAGCAACCAGAATCTGAAATCTTGAGAACATTGTTTCAATAGATTCACTTTCTTCCATCTTGAATGCCTCATACTTCTGGATGAGCGCAAGAGCTTTAGTTTCTTTAACTTGAAGGTTGCCTTCATGCGTCATTCTGAGAGAATCAAACATGTTCTTAGCAGTGTCTCTGTTTGATATTTTTTCATATTCAGAGTAGGAGATAGCACTGAGAAGAATAGTTCTGGCCTTGTGATGGTTTTTGAAATCACGCTTCTGTTGATCAGACATTGCTTTCCTGTCAATCTTCTGACCATTTTCATTTACTGGGTGCGTGTATCCATCTGTCACCATATCCCACAGATCAGCATCATGGGCTAGAAAGAAGCTTTCAATTCTGTCTTTCCAGTAATCAAAGTTCTCTCCATCAAAGACTGGAGGTTTGCCACTGAATCTGTCTCTTTCATTGTTGTTGTCATTGCTGATGTTGTGATGTGTTCCTGCCATAGTGTTTTTCAACGCTGGATCTTGTACTGACACGGTTAAGTGTTATGAACTCAGAACCAGGCGCTCTGATGCCAATTGAAGAAGTGAAAAACACAAGAAGGGGGGTTGAATTGTTTAAACTTGAAATCAAATGCAGACAACACGTTATTTTTATCCTGGTTCGTTTGATCTCAAACTACTCCAGTCCACCCGTCAAGGTGATTTTGCCTCTCTCCAACGAGGTCTTAATCCACTATATTCAACTGAATACAAAACTGCTTTAACAACTTCTAAAGCCTTCTTGAGTCTAAACCACAGACCGGTTTCTCAAGGAGATTCTTTCTTACAGATAAATGAACAATATGTGTGTTGAATGTTTTCTAGAAAAACGATATATCACAACTGTGATAATACACAAAATGAAGCTTATGTAAAAACTAGATTTGCTAGAAATATTGAGTAATCAATTTGAGAGCTTTAGCAAACTGTATGAGTGAGGATGAAGATGATTGACTTTAGGCGTGTAGAGTATTGTAGAGCATTAGCCAATTCCTTTCTCACTGATTTGTTTAAATACTTCTTGGAAAAGATACGTTGATGCCAATAATTCCATTTCAATGCTCATAACATTCTTTCCATTTTGATAAGATCTTTGTCTTGGAATAAAGCCGTTGGTAATTAATCTGCCTTGAATGTAGTAACATTAACACTTCAGAATGTTCTGCTTAGTGAAGATCTGAGCATTCTTGGCTTTGGCTTATGCTGGCGCTTCTGAGTGCTGATGACATAGTTAAGATCTTGATCAGAGTCAGAGTATGGTAAGCGCAGATTCTGTTCATCAGACTTCAGTGTAGCACATGTTTGATCTTCTGATGTGACATATCTTCTGATGCTGATGTTGATATTTTGATATTCTGATGCTGATTCAATCAGAGTTTCCTGTAAATACAGAACATATTTTTAGGTAGCATCTATGTCATATATAAATCTCATAATTCATTTAATCTTGTATTTGTTATCATCAAAACTCTAACTGAGGGTTGTAGAATCAAACTATGTTCTAACACGTTGGTGGCTTCGTTGGGAAATGTTCGACAAGCGCGAAGAATTTGATCCAAAGTCTTATGCCAATTCTTTGGCTTTTCCCTGACATGTTTCTTGATTAACCCAATCACTACCTTATTGGATGCTTCGACTTGACCATTTTCCTGGGCTAAATAAGGTGTAGATGTTAACAGTTTAATCCCTACTTCTTTAGCAAACTCTTGCATCTTTCGACCAGTGAACGCTGACCCTTGATCAGTTGTAATCATCTCAGGGATTCCAAATCTATAAATTATGTTCCTTTGAATAAACTCAACTACTACTTCTTTATCAACATTCACCAAAGGAATAGCCTCGATCCATTTAGTAAAGTAATAGATCCCTACTAAAATGTATGTTTGACCTTTGGATGATGCTGGTCGAATATCTCCTACCAGATCTAAGGCCAAACCTCTAAAGGGCCAAAGTTTCATTATAGATTATAATTCACTCACAGGAACATATTGAATGCTTGCATGTACATAGAATTCTTCACACCCTTTAGCGAATTCAATACAATCCTTCAACATCATTGGCCAATACATGCCTTGTCGAAATAACAACCACTTCATCTTATCACAATCTTGATGAGCCCCACATGCCCTACTATGGACATTCGATAGAGCCAAATACGCCTCACTTTCGCATAGACACTTGAGCATAATTCTTTCAGGTGTATTTTTAAATAATTTGTTCCCCATAAGAGTATAACTTAAAGCACGATAACTAATCTTTCGCTTGTTGCACCAAAAGATTTTCCCTTTGGATTTTATGTTTATATGGTTTATGTTTCACATTCATATGCGCTATCATAGCATTTACAACCATGCATTGCATCGAGCTTCTAAAACACAGGATTATAGTTTTCTTATGATTTTAGTTTTCCCCATTTGAAGAAGGTGATATGGCAATCAAGTGGGTAAGGGTTTGAACTTATTGTCATACCCAGAGTTTTCCTGTCCATTTTCTTCATTATTCATAGCCAAATATCTAGTTATCTAACTCATAAAATACTAGGGGTCTCGAAGTGAAAGTTTCTCTTTGATATAATAAATGAAATTATTATTTAAAAATAATAAATTTATTTGTTTGTCATCCTTTCACTTTAAATCTTTTTTTTATTTAGTATTTCTAATATTAATTTATTTAGTTTAGGTTTATTTAGAAAAATATATATAATAGGTTGTGTTAGATTATTTGTATTTTTCATAATAGCAAATGTGTACCGCCCAACCATAATTTTCAAAAGATATTTTTATCTCAAATGATTAAGATAGCGCAGTTGATAAAGGAGTGTGTGAAAAGACTTTAAGTGTAAGGTCGTGGGCTCAAGTCCCATTATAATACTTTTTGTATTTTTGTGTTTTTCATTAAAAAGGACAAAAAAAAGCTATTTTTTGATTATTTTATTATTATTTTCATATAAAATTAAAAAAGGACAAAAAAACTATTTTTTAATTATTTTATTATTATTTTTGTTTTCTATTTTAAGGTCATTTTAAAATTATTTTTTAATTTCTTTAAATATTTGATTTTATACATTAATAGTCAAATTTGGAAAAAATAAATAAAATCTTTTTAAATCAATCTCAATATTTGGAAAAGGTTACAAACAAGTCCAGATTCATAATCTTGTTCACCCAGTTATAGATCATCTCTCAATCAGTGAAATTATGCAGAAAATAAATCAATCGCATTTAATTTTTTGACCTAATTTTCACTATAATTAGCCTTCAATTTCACACTGTAGAGGCATCCACAATTCACTAAATTACTCTCCCAAAATTGTCGCTCTTCACACTGAAGAACAACAACACAAAAAACCCTAAGCCTCCAACACCTATTATTCATCCAAGAAGAAACTTACCGAAGAAAGAAAAGAATTAAAAAGGATCGAGAAGGAGGAAGGGTGTGATACAGTGGGAGAACTGACTTGAGTTTTTGCGTTTTGATCGCATTTGTGCGGATAGCAAGAGTCGCCACCGACTTTTCTTTTATCCAAAAGGAAAGGTAAAAAAGTACAAGAAAGACCATTCGAGATTATTTCTTGGGTTCAGGGGGTAGATTATGAAGAGGGAAGGTATTAGCACCCTTTTCATCCGTAGTTATCTACGGGCTATTAGTTACTCGCTAGATCACTTATTTTTACTTTGACAATGTGCTTGTGGCGTGGGCTTATAAAGTATTTTGAAAATATCTTTATAATGGTTCTCGTTTCTATAAGAACGCGTACAAAGTTTTGTTTCGAAAGATAGTTCAAAGATGTGTTTGTGGAATGTGTTTTTGAAAGGGGTTTTTGGAAAGATGTTTTGCAATGGTTCTCGTCTCTATAAGAACGTATACAAAATGTTTTGTCTTTTTGAAAATGTTTTTGAGATGAAAGTTTCGATGTAAAAAGGTTTTTGTCGTGAGCAAGCGAGTAACTAGGAGCAAATCTACCTACTCGAAAGGTTTTAAATGTTCTTTTCTTTCTCCTTTAGATGTTGCTATCTTACCATTGATTTGGTAAGAAGCCCCATCGTTGGATGTGAAGGGACAGGCGCGGGTCAATTTTACAGTCATCGAAAGCAACTTATGAGACGCTTTAGCAATTTTTCGTAAGGGACTAGATCGTTTTATCGAAGGCAACATCGAGGGACATCGAGGGAATATGATCTTTTTATCGAGGGGTCTTTGATAAATCGTCCCATGTTCGAGGGACATGATTGTATTTTCGAGGCAACAAGCGAGGTTACCCTAGAGGTGCGCGTGTGAAAAGTGTTTTTGATTCAAGTTAATTTTGTCTTTGAAATTAGTTTATCTAGTGATTGATTTTAAATCTTTCCATACACGCCTAATCACTATACAGTATAAAGAAAACAATAAATTGCAGAAATGGAAATTCTACGCTATTACAATGCTTTCGAGAATGGGAGTACAAGTTTTTTACAAATGGGGATGAGTCGAACGCGATTTACAAGTCCAAATAGCAAACAATACAACCAAATCGAATTTTGAGCGATTAATTAAAGTCATAACAGTCTAGAAAATAAAAATTAATTAACAAAGCATAGAAGTAAGATTCTTGTTATTTGTTTGAAAAGTTTGGAAAGAAAGATAGAAAAATCTATTCTATTAATTAGCTTAATAGTTAAATCAAATGCATGTATTTTTAGGGGTTTTGTTATTTAAAAATTAAACGAACAAATTGAAGCTCAAGCACAAAATAATTAGTAAAATTATTTACAAAGTCCTAAACTAAATTAATTACGAAAACTAATCTTGAAATTACAATTCTTTTATTTAATTGGAAAAAATTAAAACTAAATCTAAACTAATAGAGTTATTAAATTAATTATGGAAGTAAACTAAAAAATTTCTAGTTAACTAAAACATAATTATTTAATTAATTTTATTAACTAAGTTAATAAAAAATAAATAGATAAAAATTAAGAACCTTGATAAAGAGCTAAATATAATTTAAACAAGGGTGTAAAGCAGTATGTTGGGGTATGCAATAGAAATCAGATTGGGCTTAGAACTTTTGAAACAGCAAAGCCCCAAAAAAATGTTTTATACAAAAAAGTAAATACTGTTTTTCTTTTATAAAAACACGGTGAGTTGGGCTTGGACCGGGTCGGGCCAGACCTGGGTCCAGCCCTTTCTTTTTTTCAAAATTGTAGAAGGGTTCGTGAACCCTAAACAACAACGAGGCAGCGCCTCCTTCCCTGTCATCTTTCTAATTGTCACGCTAATCTTCTTCCTTCTCTCATGATTCCTTTGTTCTAACCAGAGAGATCCAACATCGTCTCATCCTCGACCTCTCCCAAGCCCTTTGTTACTGGAACCTGTCTCTCTCATCCTCACCAAATCGACCTAGCAATTTCAAACTCCTTATCGATACAAACCCTAATCCTTCTCTAACCCTAACGATTTTGAAGAGGATTAAAGGTACTGTTTTTTCGTCATTTCCTCTTGCCTAAAGATTTCTTGATTTTTTTACTAATTTATTAGCTCTTTGTTAATGCAGGAATCATGCCATAGAAGTATGAGAATAGGAGGAAATCATACTTGCTGGAGCTCGTTTTATGGTATAACTTCTCCCTTGTTTTGTTGGTCTTCGTCCTCTTGTGATTTCTTTTGTAGTTTGTGAGCTTTGGATGGAGGGACGAGATTGATGATGGTGTTCAATGGTGACGGAGGGTGAATGGGGAAGGGAGATGATGATGAGGTGAAAGCAGTTGGAGATCTTTGGCTCTTCTGGTTTGTTAATCTCTTTGCTTTTTTTTGGTTCTTGACTTAGGTGGTATATTATCTGGCCTTGCTGGTCTTTGATGGCTTGTTGATCTACAGTGAGGTTTGGTTTTGTATTGTTTTAGTTTTTGATGGCTTATGATTTCCTATTGGAGGCTAGCTATTTTGGGTTTGAGGTTGGTGATGGAACCAGGTTGATGTTTTTTCTTTTGGTTCATGCTAATTCTTCTCTTTTTAACAGATGGGATTTGCTTGTATTATATTTGAATAGGAATTGGAGATTTTGGTTTTGTCTTTGTTGGTTTTTGTTGTATCTTTTGGTATGTTGGCTTAGCTTTTTTCTTGGTTTCTTAGTATCCTCTTGGCTTTGCTCTTGGTTGGTTTTTTTATATCGTTTTGGCCACACCCTGCTCTATGAAATAGCAATTGGTATTATAATGAAAACAGGGTGAAAAGTGGGGGGAAATTTTAGGGTTTGAATATTTTCTAATATGCTAACTGTGGTCTTTTGAGGTGCAGGCTTTGAGTTGCCTCTTTTGTGCAACAGTTGGGCTGAGTTTTTTTGGTATGTAGCAGGAATTTGGATTGTATTTCTAGGTGATATCTCTTTCATCTTTCCTCTTTCCTCTTTCAATGAAAAAAAAGCAGTTTTGCTTATTTTTTAGAATTTTGAAGGGTTTGCAGCATTAGGAAAATGATTACATGTTTTAGATATCAGCTAATGCTAGCTTGCATATTGTTTATTTTCTTTGTTTGTTGCAGTTTTGTTCTGTTGTGGCTTTTGTTTGGGCTGCTGTATTCGCTTGTTGGTTTGTGTTGATGCTGCTGTGATTGCAGTTTGCTGTTTGTATAGCAGGTTGGGCAGCTTGCTATTTTGGTTGGCTTTGCAGGCTTTGGATAACATGCTTGCTGCTATATGGCTGCCTTGCTTTATTGACTTGCTTGCTACAAATGTAATGCAACCCTGTTTTGTTTGGACTGTTGCAGTAGCTTGTTTTTGTACTTGGCAGTTTGTTGTTTCTCATTTGTTTTGCAGTTTTGACCTTGCCTTTGTAATGCTTGCAAATTTCTCTTTTCCTTTTTTGTGAACCAAGATGGGAAACTTTTTTTATGATTTGCAATTGCGGAAAATGGATTGTGATAAAACAAACAAACATTCTGATTCCAAGTTGTAAACCCTAATGATGAATTATTCTTTTCACATATTACTTCACTTGAATTTTTTCTAACTTTTCTTTTCTTGTTTCATGAATAGAAAGCGAGACTTGGATGCAAACGATGGTTGGATGGCTTACTTGAAGATGAAGTCACGAAGAAACAACACTCCCTCTTTGAAAACAGGAAATTGTAACTTTTTGTATATAAGACAAAACTATGTAATTTACCTTTATTTGCGATGTAACAATACAAAGCCTTGAACAAACTTGTATGATGGGATTTTGTACAGATCTTTGTATCTTAAATGAATTTTGAAATTCCCAATTGGAATGGTTTGAAATGAAATAATTTAGTCTGGTAACTTGAATTCTAAGCAATCACAAATGATCTTGTGATTTGTATTTCAAACAAACATGCACCTTTTACTCTAATTCCTAAAAAAAATAAATGTTTAAGAATGTAATTCATTTGGTCAACTTGAATCCAAAATCATGATTGTTTTAAATGATAGTCTTAATCTTCACGTCTTGTCCAGACAAACATGCCCTGAGAACAATCGTCAATCTTTCAGTAAACTATGGTTAAGAAAATTCAAAATCAACAAATGCCTTGTGACGATTCGATAATTTAAAAGTCTTCCAAACACAACTTTCTTTTGATTCTTTGAAAATAAACCCGTGAGCGTCATCACATATGAACATGAACAGAAATAATCGTCTCAAAGCACTGTAATTTGAAGAAATCACAATTCTTAGAAATCAGACGACTGTTATTTGAAATTAGGTCAAAATTCATGATGCGACTTTCAACGCATTCGAATTTTGGTAATCTTATATGCATAATCAGTTCTTGATTTGTGAAGAGAAATTGGAGATGGCATCAAGGAGAATCATACGCAAGAAAAACCGCTAAAAAATATTGAATAATGAAGAAGTTACGATTGTTTGAATTTGTTCTACCAAAAGGTCAATTTTTGGGTCGATGTGGTTGTTTTCAGTTATTTGAACCATTGATTGAGCAAACTTACAATGCGAGGTTTGAAAACCGACTTAAATAAATCTTGAGGATACATGAAGACCTATGAAGACCATTTGAAACCTTAAAAACTCAATTTTCTTTTGAGAAATGCAAAACCCTAATTGCTGATTTACTGCTTGGGAAAAGAATATGTCTAATCAATTTCTGAGCCAAATTGAATATTCGAGAAACCCTAGGATTGTAACTTGTATGAAAAATGGGAGGGCAAATTTTCGGGTACAACAAAGGGTAACAACTTAAATCGGACATGACACTTCAGGTTAGAAATTCTAACCATTAGACGTGTCTAAATGTTGTAATTATATTGTTTGACCTTCTAATTGTTTGCATATTGTTGATTATGTTAATTGTTGTCTATGTATTTTTTAATATTATTTTTCACATGTTACCAATTATCAATTATGCTAAATTGTTACCTTTGTGTTCTTTTATATATATATATTATATGTTATAATTCACTTAGTTTACGATCTTACCGGTTGATCAGAACTTGCAAGGTCGTCGACTGACGATCTTCTATCGGGCTGGAAAGTCGAGGAGGAAAAAGAGGGGTTGTACCTACAAGGCACTCCCACGATCAAGTACGAGAGCAAAGATATACAAGCAAATTTTTTGGATTTTAGTGGTGAATAGTGAATATTCGATACCTAACACTCACATGTGTGAGGGTATATATAATACCCTTGGCGCGTGGCTATTAGTTCCAATTTTGGGGCATACATATACGGACCCGTGAAAATAGGTAACTTCCAGAACTTGGTCCTACCGAGCAAATATGCCCATAACTAGCCGTTGGTTCCGAGGAGAAGGTAGGTTATAGGCAGCGGTCTGATCAGTTCCTGGTTGTCTGGGCGACTTGGTGTCGGGCAGACTGAGAGTTGCTCGTTGATCACAGTGGGTCAGTGTCGGTTCAGGAGGGAAAACGACTGATAGTACCTGATGGGCCGTGCCAGAGGGAGAGACTACACTGGGCCCATTCTGACTATCAGGCCAGTCTAGAATAGTAGCCCCTCAAGTCGTTGCTTCTGGGAACGGGAGTGATGATTTTAACTTTCGTCTGTGAAACGGGGTATTTCTTATATATGACATGAGTGTCGCACATTTCTCCTTTCTCGCAGGGAGATGAGAAGTTATTAGTTTTACGCTTTGGACTTTAAGAGGTGGCGTGTTTTGGGTAGCATGTTGACAAAGTGGCGCAATGATGGCCTAGGGGCTAGGGTGCAATGATGACGACCCTAGGGTTCCCTAGGCGCGTGTCTCTCACGTGCAGATGGTTTCAGTAATAAATATGAGAGGAGTGGTGCATTTTGTGTTTTTCATTCTTCTCTTGCACCGTTCTTTATTGTTTAAATAAGACACAAGGTTTTGAAAAAGTCTGAATTGTTTAAATATTACAAGCCTGAAAACATTAAAAGATAATTACTCTTGAATAAAAGTAATAGGAATGAAATCTTTGGCCTCCCAATTATTGAGTCCTCCGCTGATGGTTGGAAAAATCCACTCGTCCATATCACAGCTGCCATCACTGTCTTCTACTGCATTGACTCCCAGATTGTTGATACGCAAAGGTGGTCCCCCGGTGTTAGAACGTCGAACAGCTCTTTGGGCTTCTGTAGTGAATCCCAAACCAAATTTGTCGGACTTGTAGGGAATATACGGAAGTTGACCCCAGATGGTACACCCGCCTTCTTCAACTACTGCTCTAGCATCTTTCAAAGAGGCCATCTTCAGTGGAGGTCTGGTAATCTTCGGAACTTTGGGAGTAGACTTGGTTTCCGCAACTGTTTGTGGATCCTCCTCAGAATTCTGACACTGAGTCTCAATGAATTCACCATCCATTTCGACATACCTGAAAGCGTTCAGGTGGCTAACCATGTACTCCTCCTCCCCACAAACTGTGACAATGTTTCCTTTGATCGGGTATTTTAGCATTTGATGTAGGGTAGAAGTGACAGCACCAACACCATGGATCCAGGGTCGACCCAATAGAAAATAGTATGAAGGGAGAATATCCATCACATAAAAAGTTGAATAAAAAGTCTGAGTTCTAACTTTTATGAGGATATTAACTTCTCCGTGCACTGTCCTCTTAGATCCATCAAAGGCCCTCACTATGATATTGCTAGGTTTTAAGGTGAGTCCCTCACAGTCCAGTCGGTCGAGAGCATTTTTGGGCAAGACATTCAATGATGAGCCAGTATCACCAGAACATGGGCAAGTGTGGTGCCCCTGCATTCAATGGAAACATGCAAGGCATCATTGTGCTTCCTTCCCTTAGAAGTTAAATTGGCATCGGAAAAGCCCAATCCGTTATCAGCATTTAGACTGGCCACACAATTCTCAAATTGATCGATGGAGGTCTCTTGGGGCACGTCGGTGGTCTTAAGAAACTTTACCAAGGCTTTGGCATGGGCCTCAGAACACAAAAGTAATGACAATAATGATATCTTCGAGGGGGTCTGCCCCAACTGTTCTACGATGTTGTAGTCACTTTTCTTGATTATCTTCAGTATTTCTTCTACCTGCTTTCTAGAAGCTTCAAGGATGATCTCGGGACGCTCTCTCACTTGGACAGGCTCATTCAAGACCTTTTTGCCCCTTGTCTCGGTAGCAGGGATAACAGTAGGAGTATCACTGGGAGTGTTGGTAGGAGTGGCAGTGTGAATGATCACAGGATTAGCAACAGTCTTTGGAGAAATCTCGGGTGAGAAGACTCTTCCACTTCTTGTTATCTTACTGGTCCCAGTGATATTACCGGTGTCATGATCAGTATCTCTTGCCACTTCGTCTTTGACAGCCAACTGATCTTGCTTGACGCCATAATAATAGACGTCAGCTCCATAATTCCAGTGAACAACTTTATCTGAAGAGTATGATATTGATCTTGGCATAGTGATTATTAGAGGTGCAGACCTTGGAACAGATGTAATCCTGACGGGTTTTTTGGTGGAGACCCCGGGAGGATTGTTGGAAATGGTGATTATCGAGACATCTTGATAAGAAGTTCTGGTAAGAGGAATATTTTAAAATAAGATTTCTTTGCTATTCATCAGGCACTGAACGCTTATCTTTAGTAACAAACAGCCATTTGGTAGAGACTTGCATAAGTGGCAATTCTTATCGCAACCCGGGAACAGATTGGCTTGCAATAGATAATGTTTAATGGTCAGCAGAGGAGTAGTTAAGTCATTCACGGAGGAGACAAAACGATCATCATCAATGGCGTTGACACCTTGACCATGTCTGGGCATTGGCGCCGTTATTACATTAGGCGTTTTTGGGGGATAAAACTCAATATCTTTCGCATCGATAAGGTCTTGTACCATATTCTTCAAGGCCCAACAGTCGTTTGTATCATGCCCCGGGCTTTCAGAATGATAGGCACATCGAGCGTTCGGGTTGTAGCGAGGCGAAGCAGTGTTGGGGTTCTTGGGAGCTTCTTTTAAAGTTACCAGATTGGTCTTCAAAAGGTGTGGCAAAACTTGGGACATGGTCATGTTGATCCAGGTAAAGCGTCTCATGGATGCTTCTGGCTTGCGCTGATAATTACGCTATTGATTTGGCACAGGATTATAAATCATAACAGCCCCTACCATCGGGCGACGTTCAGTTTTGTTTTGATTCCTATGGTCATATGCAGCACTGACCTCCTTCTTTCCAACAAAGGGTTTCTTCATCGTGCTCGAGGATGCATCTCTTTGAATTTGGCCACTTTTTATACCGGCTTCGACCCGCTCACCAGTCATAATTAGTTCAGTAAATCCAACTGAGGAACTTCCGATCAGGTGGTTGAAGAATGGACCTGATAAGGTGCATAGGAACATATCCACTAATTCTCTGTCAGATAGAAGGGGCTGGACTCTTCCTGCGAGATCCCTCCATTTTTGAGCATAGGTTTTGAAACCTTCACCTGCAGCCATAGACATGCCTTGCAATTGCATCCGAGTTGGAGCTAAGTCAGCATTATACTGGTATTGTTTATAAAAGGCGGCAGCCAAATCTTCCCAATTGTGAATATTGGTCCCTTCCAACTGATAGAACGAATCCAATTGCGTCCCTGACAAGCTCTCCTGGAAAAAAATGCACCCATAGATTCTTATCAACCGTATGAGGTTGAATCTTTCTGACGTGTGACCTTAAATGCAGCTTCGGGCAAGAGACACCGTCATATTTATCGAAAGTGGGGACCTTGAACTTCTGCGGGATGACAACCCCTGAGACAAGTCCTAACTCTTCAAAATCCAATTCGGGTACCCTCTGGACCTCCATAGCATTCAAACGATCCTCTAGCTCTTTTTATTTATTATCAGCATGAGGGTACTGCTCCTCAGAGTAGTCAGGTTCTTCCTCTTCTTCGGATGCTGGGTTTTTGTTCACTTCCTTGGTCCTGTCTTCTTGATTATCTCCTTCACCCGATGATGTTGTGAAGTCTAAAGTCCGTCTGGCTTGTCCTTTGAACCTTCTTCCCATGATCACAATACCGGGTGGTTTCTTCGCTTTCTTCTTCTTTTCTTTGGCCAGTAGAGTCTTCAACTCCTCTTTCCGTTTTGTTAGAGTCAAGAGAATTTATTAAAACTGGATGTTCTGCGCCTGAAGATCTTTCACTGTCTGTTTAATATCCATCTCACTAAAATAAACAGTAGAAGGATAAGGAGACCTGTTGTAAGAAACCTGTATGGTGTTATGATGAATGAAGATGCAATATGCAAATGATTTCAAGGAAATTAGAGATTTAAATTTGTTCAAACCAAAAAAAAGAACACACGTTATATTAATAAATCCAAGTTTGAGTACATCATGCCTCTTTGGGCTTACAATGAAAGAAACAAAATACAACAAAAACTCTTAAGGAAAAAAGGTTGAACGCATCCTCTTTGGCACGATGTAGGCGTTCAGATTTCGTTCTTCATGAAGCTGCTTGGTGAGTTCCATAACCTTCTTCTCACTGGCGTAAAATTGGGCTTCAAAGGTGTCTCGCTCTTCCTTTAACTGAACCCAAGCTTTCTGCAAGTCTTCGAGAGAGGTAGGCATGTCAGGATGAAGGACAGTGTATGGGACGTCTCCTTCAACAATAGGCTCTATAATAACAAGGAGGATGGAAGGGTAAGGCATCACGAGACTCTGAGCACGACTCCGTACCCACCTAAGGTAAGGCTCGAGAGTGATAGAGTATTTGTGTCCCAAAGTTCTAATGTCCACCTTGTTCACCATTCTCTAAGCTCATGTAAACCTCTGGCGATAACCTTGGTCTTCTTTGTCGTAGTCGAACACCAAACCTTGAATGAGCATCTCATAAGGGTCGTCTCTTCGGGCATACCCAAACTGTCGAAGAGATAAGCAGGGGTTATAATTGATACCCCCTCTAATACCAAGCAGGGTGACGTTAGGGAATTCCCCACAGCGGTCAATGATAAAGACATCTTCCAAGGATCTCGAACACCAACGGATGTCAGAATGGGTGAGGGACATCATCCTTTGAGACCATGTTAGTCTTTGCTCGTTCTTTAATGATAATTGAGGTAGGTTTGAAGTGAACCACTTAGAGAGTAAGGGAATACAACATAAGAGAGTACCTCTTTTCTTCATGGTGCGGGTATGAAGGCAATGCAAGATGTCTCCCAGTAAGGTAGGTACGGGATTGTGAGAGAGAAAGACTTTGGTGGCATTAACATCTATGAATTGGTCTGAGTTGGGGAATAAAACCAAACCATTAATGAGAAGAGCCAGGATGTCTTCAAAAGCTTGAAAATCCATGTCGTCCCAGAATGAACGAGCCTTCTCCAATAGAAATTTGGCTAGGAAACCTTTGACCCCGCTTCTTGTCTCCCAATTGGCTATGATGTCGGCTCTCTTCAGATGCAAAGATTTGGCGATGACTTCAGGTTTTGGAATCCCCTCTAAACCGGTGAACGGCATCTGATCAAGCAGGGGCACCCCTAAGAGTAGAGAGAACTCTTCTAGTGTAGGTACCAACTGATAATCCGAGAAAGTGAAACAATGATGTACAAGATCAAAGAATTGGAACAGCACATCATCTCTTCTTGGAAACTGGATGTAGCCAAACTTAGGAGTCGACCGTATTTCTTGGTAAAAGGTGAATCCACGGGCACTCTTGAGGCTAACTCCTGAAGTTGAGGGTGTACTTTTACAAAGCTGGTTCGGATGGTGTTCCTCTGGACGGAATTCATGACCTATAAAACAAAAACAAAGATAAATTTCTAAATCCTTGAAATGGTTAGTGAGCATGCGTATGATGCTTATGATGTTTATGATGTTATGTACAAGTAAATATATACACACACAATAAACAAGTTCCTATGTTTTAGGCTTGCATGGGGTTTTATAGGGAAGTACCCTCTTGAAGTTTAATTGGCTCAACCTGTCCTAGTAATAGTGATCGGGTTCTAAAGGATCTCAATATCACAGACCTTTCTCTTAGGCATTGTCTCAGCACAATTAATCTTTTCTTGCGGCCGAGATATCCCAAAATTCTAGCCTCAATGAGTGTAGTATCGAGTATCAACCAATTTTAAGCTCTACACCGAAACCGATTATCTCACTACGTCCTAATGGCCAAGTTTGTTCAATTAGGGTTCTAAAGTCAATTAGTGCTTTATGACGCCACTCAGCGGCCCCGTATTCTCCTCGATTCACCACGAGGGATACCAGTACCCACAAATGCGTCACACTAACATAGTCATTGCTTCAACCATATCGGTCTACGCCGTACAGTTTCCACAATCTATTGCTACTTACCTAAAAAGGTGTCCCAGATCCGAGTGGAGGATCAAAGCAAACCCAATACAAAAGAACAAAATATAAAGCATGCAAAGAAACAAGTAAAGGTGATCTAACTCTAAGGTAACCCCACTTTTAAGTAATGGATTCCCCAGCAGAGTCGCCAGTTCTGTGATACGGTGGGAGAACTGACTTGAGTTATTGCGTTTTGATCGCATTTGTGCGGATAGTAATAGTCGCCACCGACTTTTCTTTTATCCAAAAGGAAATGTAAAAGAGCACAGGAAAGACCATTCGAGATTATTTCTCGGGTTCGGGGGGTAGAGTATGAAGAGGGAAGATATTAGCACCCTTTTCATCTGTAGTTATCTACGGGCTCTTAGTTACTCGCTAGATCACTTACTTTTACTTTGACAATGTGCTTGTGGTCTGGGCTTTGAAAGTATTTTAAAAATATCTTTGTAATGGTTCTCGTTTCTATAAGAACGCGTATAAAGTTTTGTTTCAAAAGATAGTTCAAAGATGTGTTTGTGGAATGTGTGTTTGAAAGTGGTTTTTCGAAAGATGTTTTGCGTTGGTTCTCGTCTCTATAAGAACGTATACAAAATGTTTTGTCTTTTTGAAAATGTTTTTGAGATGAAAGTGTCGATGTAAAAAGGTTTTTGTCGTGAGCAAGCGAGTAACTAGGAGCGAATCTACCTACTCGAAAGGTCTTAAATGTTCTTTTCTTCTTCCTTTAGATGTTGCTGTCTTACCATTGATTTGGTAAGAAGCCCCATCGTTGGATGTGAAGGGAGAGGCGCGGGTCAATTTTATAGTCATCGAAAGCAACTTATGAGACGCTTTAGCAATTTTTCGTAAGGGACTAGATCGTTTTATTGAAGGCAACATCGAGGGACATAAAGGGACTACGATCTTTTTATCGAGGGGTCTTTGCTAAAGTGTCCCATGTTCGAGGGACATGACTTTATTTCTGAGGCAACAAGCGAGGTTACCCTAGAGGTGCGCGTGTGAAAATTATTTTTGATTCAAGTTAATTTTGTCTTTGAAATTAGGTTATCTAGTGATTCATTTTAAATCTTGCCATACACGCCTAATCACTATACAGAATAAAGAAAACAGTAAATTGCAGAAATGGAAATTCTACGCTATTAGAATGCTTTCGGGAATGGGAGTACAATTTTTTTACAAATGGGGATGAGTCGAACGCGATTAATCGGTCCAAATAGCAAACAATACAACCAAATCGAATTTTGAGCGATTAATTAAAGTCATAACAGTCTAGAAAATAAAAATTAATTAACAAAGCATAGAAGTAAGATTCTTTTTATTTGTTTGAAAAGTTTGGAAAGAAAGGTAGAAAAATCTATTCTATTATTTAGCTTAAGAGTTAAATCAAATGCATGTATTTTTAGGGTTTTTGTTATTTAGAAATTAAATGAACAAATTGAAGCTCAAGCACAAAATAATTAGTAAAAGTATTTACAAAATCCTAAACTAAATAATTACGAAAATTAACTAATATTGAAATTACAATTCTTTTATTTAATTGGAAAAAATTAAAACTAAATCTAAACTAATAGAGTTATTAAATTAATTATGGAACTAAACTAAAAAATTTCTAGTTAACTAAAACATAATTATTTAATTAATTTTATTAACTAAGTGGATAAAAAATAAATAGATAACAATTAAGAACCTTGATAAAGAGCTAAATATAATTTAAACAAGGGTGTAAAGCAGTATGTTGGGGTATGCAATAGAAATCAGATTGGGCTTAGAACTTTTGAAACAACAAAGCCCAAAAAAAATGTTTTATACAAAAAAGTAAATACTGTTTTTCTTTTATAAAAAAAAAGGTAATTTGGGCTTGGACCGGGTCGGGCCAGACCCGGGTCCAGTCCTTTCTTTTTTTCAAAATTGTAGAAGGGTTCGTGAACCCTAAACAACAACGAGGCAGCGCCTCCTTCCCTGTCATCTTTCTAATTGTCACGCTAATCTTCTTCCTTCTCTCATGATTCCTTTGTTCTAACCGGAGAGATCCAACACTGTCTCATCCTCGACCTCTCCCAAGCCCTTTGTTACTGGAACCTGTCTCTCTCATCCTCACCAAATCGACCTAGCAATTTCAAACTCCTTATCGATACAAACCCTAATCCTTCTCTAACCCTAATGATTTTGAAGAGGATTGATGGTACTGTTTTTTCGTCATTTCCTCTTGCCTAAAGATTTCTTGATTTTTTTACTAATTTATTAGCTCTTTGTTAATGCAGGAATCATGCCATGGAAGTGAATAGGAGGAAATCATACCTGCTGGAGCTCTTTTTATGGTATAACTTCTCCCTTGTTTTGCTGGTCTTTGTCCTCTTGTGATTTCTTTTGCAGTTTATGAGCTTTGGATGGAGGGACGAGATTGATGATGGTGTTCAGTGGTGACGGAGGGTGAATGGGAAAGGAAGATGATGATGAGGTGAAAGCAGTTGGAGATCTTTGGCTCTTCTAGTTTGTTAATCTCTTTGCTGTTTTTTGGTTCTTGACTTAGGTGGTATATTATCTGGCCTTGCTGGTCTGTGATGGCTTGTTGATCTACAGTGAGGTTTGGTTTTGTATTGTTTTGGTTTTTGATGGCTTATGATTTCCTATTGGAGGCTAGCTATTTTAGGTTTGAGGTTGATGATGGAATCAGGTTGTTGTTTTTTCTTTTGGTTCATGCTAATTCTTCTCTTTTGAAAAGATGGGATTTGCTTGTATTATATTTGAACAGGAATTAGAGATTTTGGTTTTGTCTTTGCTGGTTTTTGTTGTCTCTTTTGGTATGCTGGCTTGGATTCTTTCTTGGTTTCTTAGTATCCTCTTGGCTTTGCTCTTGGTTGGTTTTTTTATATCATTTTGGCCACAGCCTGCTCTGTGAAATAGAAATTGGTATTATAATGAAAACAGGGTGAAAAGTGGGGGGGGGGGGGGGGGGGAATTTTAGGGTTTAAATATTTTCTGATATGCTGACTATGGTCTTTTGAGGTGCAGGCTTTGAGTTGCCTCTTATGTGCAACAGTTGGGCTGAGTTTTTTTGGTATGTAGCAGGACTTTGGACTGTATTGCTAGGTGATATCTCTTTCATCTTTCCTCTTTCCTATTTCAATGAAAAAAAGCAGTTTTGCTTATTTTTTTAAATTCTGAAGGGTTTGCAGCATTAGGAAAATGATGACATGTTTTAGATATCAGCTAATGCTAGGTTGCATATTGTTTGTTTTCTTTGTTTGTTGCAGTTTTGTTCTGTTGTGGCTTTTGTTTGGGCTGTTGTATTCCCTTGTTGTTTTGTGTTGATGCTGTTGTGATTGCAGTTTGCTGTTTGTATAGCAGGTTGGGCAACTTGCTGTTTTTTTTGCCTTTGCAGGCTTTGGACAGCATGCTTGCTGCTATATGGCAGCCTTGCTTTGTTGACTTGCTTGCTGCAAATGTAATGCAGCTCTGTTTTGTTTGGACTGTTGCAGTAGCTTGTTTTTGTACTTGGCAGTTTGTTGTTTCTCATTTGTTTGGCAGTTTTGACCTTGCCTTTGTAATGCTTGCAAATTTCTCTTTTCCTTTTTTGTGAACCAAGAAGGGCAAATTTTTTTGTGATTTGCAATTGGGGGAAATGGATTGTGATAAAACAAACAAACATTCTGATTCCAAGTTGTAAACCCTAATGATGAATTATTCTTTTCACATATTACTTCACTTGAATTTTTGCTAACTTTTCTTTTCTTGTTTCATGAACGGCAAGCGAGACTTGGATGCAAACGATGGTTGGATGGCTTACTTGAAGATGAAGCCACGAATAAACAACACTCCCTATTTGAAAACAAGAAGTTTTAACTCTTTATAAATAAGACAAAACATTGTAATTTACCTTTATTTGTGATGTAACAATACAAAGCCTTGAACAAACTTGTATGATGGGATTTTTGTACAGATCTTTGTATCTTAAATGAATTTTGAAATTCCCAATTGGAATGGTTTGAAATGAAATACTTTAGTCCGGTAACTTGAATTCTAAGCAAATTACAAAAGATCTTGTGATTTGTATTTCAAACAAACATGCACCTTGTACTCTAATTCCTAAACAAAATAAGTGTTTAAGAATGTAATTCATTTGGTCAACTTGAATCCAAAATCATGATTGTTTTAAATTATACTCTAAATCTTCACGTCTTGTCCATACAAACATGCCCTGAGAACAATCGTCAATCTTTCAGTAAACTATGGTTAAGAAAATTCAAAATCAACAAATGCCTTGTGACGATTCGATAACTTAAAAGTCTTCCAAACACAACTTTATTTTGATTCTTTGAAAATAAACCCATGAGCGTCATCACATATGACCATGAACAGAAATAATCGTCTCAAAGCCCTGTAATTTGAAGAAATCACAATTCTTAGAAATCAGACGACTGTTATTTGAAATTAGGTCAAACTTCATGATGCGACTTTCAACGCATTCGAATTTTAGTGATCTTCTATGCATAATCAGTTCTTGATTTGTGAAGAGAAATTAGAGATGGCATCAAGGAGGATCATACGCAAGAAAAACCGCTCAAAATATTGAATAATGAAGAAGTTACAATCGTTTGAATTTGTTCTCGCAAAAGGTCAATTTTTGGGTCGATGTGGTTGTTTTCAGTTATTTGAACCATTTATTGAGCAAACTTACAATGCGAGGTTTGAAAACTGACTTAAATAAATCTTGAGGATACATGAAGACCTATGAAGACCATTTGAAACCTTGAAAACTCAATTTTATTTTGAGAAATGAAAAGCCCTAATTGCTGATTTACTGCCTGGGAAAAGAATTTGTCTGATCGATTTCTGAGCCAAATTGAATATTCGAGAAACCCTAGGATTGTATCTTGTATGAAAAATGGGAGGGAAAATTTTGGGGTACAACAAAGGGTAACAACTTAAATCGGCCACGACACTTCAGTTTAGAAATTCTAACCATTAGACGTGTCGAAATGTTCTAATTATATTGTTTGACCTTTTAATTGTTTGCATATTGTTGATTATGTTAATTGTTGTCTATGTATTTTTTAATATTATTTTTCACATGTTACCAATTATCAATTATGCTGAATTTTTACCTTTGTGTTCTTTTATAGATATATTATATGTTATAATTCACTTAGTTTACGATCTTACCGGTTGATCAGAACTTGCAAGGTCGCCGACTAACGATCTTCTATCGGGCTGGAAAGTCGAGGAGGAAAAAGAGGGGTTGTACCTGCAAGGCACTCTGACGATCAAGTAAATACGAGAGCAAAGATATACAAGCAAAGTTTTTGGATTTTAGTGGTGAATAGTTAATATTCGATACCTAACACTCACATGTGTGAGGGTATATATAATACCCCTGGCGCGGGTTATTGGTTCCTATTTTGGGGCATATATATACGGACCCGTGAAAATAGGTAACAACCAGAACTTGGTCATACCGAGCAGGTGTGCCCTTAACTAGCCGTTGTTTTCCGAGGAGAAGGTAGGTTACAGGCAGCGGTCTGGTTGGTTCCTGGTTGTCTGGGCGAGTTGGTGTTGGGAAGACTGAGAGTTGCTCGTTGATCATAGTGTGTCAGTGCCGGTTTAGGAGGGCAAACGATTGATGGTACCCAACGGGCCGCGCTAGAGGGAGAGACTACACTGGGCCCATTCTGACTGTCAGGCCAGTCTAGAATAGTAGCCCCCTAAGTCGTTACTTCCGGGCATGGGAGTGACGATTTTAACTTCCGTATGTGAAACGGGGTATTTCTTATATATTACATGAGTGTCGCCCATTTCTCCTTTCTCACAGGGAGATGAGCAGTTAGTAGTTTTGCTTTGGACTTGAAGAGGTGGCGTGTTTCGGGTAGCGTGTTGACAAAGTGGCACAATGATGGCCTAGGGGCTAGGGTGCAATGATGACGACCCTAGGGTTCCCTAGGCACGTGTCTCCCACGCGCAGATGGTTTCAGCTATAAATATGAGAGGAGTGGTGCATTTTGTGTTTTTCATTCTTCTCTTGCACCGTTCTCTATTGCTCGCCTATCGACCGCCATTGTTTTTGAATGTTTTACTGCTCGCCACCACTCTTCTCAGCTTTCTTCCTTCTTCAACTGATAAGCTTTCGATTCTTTGCTGTCATTGGATCTTTATAGTTCAAATATTTGTGACTTTATCCTTAGAATTGCATGCGGTTAGGGTTAGGACCTTATCAATTAGGGTGTTTTTAGATATGCATTGGCAGCGGATTATGGTTCTGTATTTTTAGGGGCGCTATAGCCTCCGCGGGTTTTCTCCTGATATTCGCGACACATCGTAGGTGACCGTTGAGGACTTAGGATATTTTCCACTGACTGAGGCCTGTCCTTGTTTAAAGAAGTGTTTGTTTGCTCAGATGCCTTGGTGAGGGTTCTGATCAGGGACACAATCCTTGTTTATCAGCGCCCTTTCACTTGATTGGTGGTGGAAGGGTGGTTCTGGCGATGATGTCGAACTTACCTTTATCCTCTGCTTTTCAGGTACTACAGCTGAGAACACCAGGGATGATTTTTTAGACGAGTAAACTGGATCTTCTCCAAGCTCCATGGACGATTCCTGTAGTTTGTCGAGCGTCCATGAGATCTCTGGGGGTGAACCGTGCAGGTCGGATCAGCAATTGGGGGGAGAAGATACAGAGATGGTCCCCATCGACCAAGTTGGTATGTTTCCTCTCGACGAAGATGAGGACCTATGTTCTTGGGTCACCCAAGATTATTGGGATTGGGTCTCTTATTTCTTCGAGCACCCAGGTAAATACGCATGACGATAGAGGTCGAAGGGATTGGTCACTTTAGATCCCTGGGAAAGACAGTCAGATCTGCTCTAAACATGACAAGAGGCGGATTCCTATGTACGACATTGTCTCCAGGGAGATGGGCTTCTGAATCCGTTTTTCAGACTTTCAAGTGGTCGTTTTATGTCATCTCCGACTGGCTCCTTCCCAATTGCTTCCAAACGGGGTCTCTTTTATGCGAGCGTTCGAGATCGTCTGTGACTACCTGAAGATAGGAGCCACCATCCCTTTGTTCTTACATTGCTTCTATCTCTAGAGGAGAAAGATTGATGGTAGGTGGGGATGGGTTGCCTTGAAGCAAGGCAATAGGAAGCTGTTCAAAGCCTACCTGGAGTCTTTCCGACATTTTAAGGATAAATATATTTTGGTGCAGCCCCTTTTGAGCAGGGAGATGTTGAATGTCTTCAGAACCATACCGGTATGTGACGAGGATAGGGTCCCTTGTTTAAACGAGAAGGGTGATCAAGTGATCAAGCAGGTTTACAAGTTCCCCTTCTAGTGGACGAGGAAGAACTTTGACAATAAATTAGGTTCTTACGTCTGGAAGGAGGGGGAGATCGAAATCGAGGATCAAGAGAGATTTGCCATCCCGACTACTTTCGTAGCGCGGATCCCTCGCGTCCAGAGAGTGGGCCGGGGAGGCAAGCCGGTGACAGATAAGAATGGGGAGGTCGTCTACGAGTCCGGTTTAATAGTCGTTAAGGAACTCCTCGAGAGCGAGGATCCTGCCAAATATATGGGTATTTAATATTAAGTTTTGAAAATTTATATGTGGTCAAAACTATTTGGTCCCTCATTTGCTAACTTTGATTTTTCGTTTTGTTTGTCTTGCAGATAGCATGAGTCGCGCTCAGGAGCGTATAGCCAGGACTCTTACTACTAGAGCGAAGAAAGCTTTGAAGGACGGTCAAACTGGTTCGGTGGCCGTTCTTACTTCAGGGTCAGGAAATTTATCTTTGGTCCAGGCAACAATTGCTCTCTCTCCTGTTCTGGTATCCTCGAAGGCAAAGAGGCTGCATGCCAAGGGAAGTGTTGATCTGACTGGGGAGAAGAGGAAGGGGACGTACGACTTATCACCTTACTAGCTGGAGAAGGATTTCTTCAAGGGCACAACTCTTGATCTTCATCGGGCAGAGCCTCTTCACCTTGAGGGTTTGGAATACCCGGAAAAAAGGGCGATGTTGGTGCAAGATATTGGCGGTTTGATGAGGATATTGGAGATGGTCGTTTCTTACACCGAGTGGATTTATTCGTAAGAGGCTGAGCTAAAGAAACTATAGGTTAAGTTGTTCGCGACCGAGAAGGAGCGGAGTGATGAGTAAAAGGCTCGGAAGCTGGCCAAGGAAGATTCAGGGAGGCTCTCTGAGGAGCGCATAATTTTGTTGCTAGAAAAGAAGGCTTTTGAGTAAAAGGTAGTGGCCCTGAATACTAAGGTCACTCCTTCCGAAGACGAGCTGGAGGACACAAGGGATTTGAGGACTCGGGCTGAGCTTGTCGCTCGATTTCAACTGGCGGTGGACGACACCCAAGCTGCCTCCGAGGGGAGTTTTGAGAACACGGTAAAGCAGCTACACGTGCTGAATCCTGTGGTCTAACTTAACACCTCTAGTATATGGGTTAATCACTACATGGTTGCTGGTAAGATCCTGGTCCCGGACTACCTTGAAGAGCTTCTCTCCCAGCCTGCCAGGGGTCATACTCAGTTATCGCCCGTCACCAAGGAGAGAACAAAAGAATGATGCTTCGATGATTTTCTCATTATGTTCCGGCCTGCGCGCCGTTATTTTATAATCTTGTTTTTGGGAATATGCTTGTTTATGTAATTTTTGAACAGATGTGGTTCTCACGACCACAATTTTGGATGCGGGGCCATGGGCCTATTTTTGTAAAAATTCACACAATGGCGACCTTAATGATCGTTTGGTTCAACTTTAAATATTTGTGTTTGCATGTTCGTTGTGAATCTTATCTGCTCGAGACATATTTTATTTTACTATGGGCTTGTAGTAGGGAACTGTTAGTTTAGTTTGTGTGTTTGTCGATGTGGTTGACCTGACAAATGGCTATGGCGAATGTCGGGCGCGGGCCAGAACTCAGGTTATATTTCGAGGGCCTGAGCTCGACGGCGTGAACTTCCCGTCACGAGCCGAGTGTTCTGCCATCGTGGTACATGGACGATGGAGGTCGATTGAGTTATCCATGTCGGGTTGAGGACATGCTCGTTTAAAGAGAGGAGTCTCGCCCCTTCAATATAATTTGGATGCTATGCTTGTACCTAGGTATGCACGCGTGGTCCGACCTAGATGAGTTTTGTCTTGTCGAAGAGACTCACCGACTATTCAGTGTTTTAATTGTAATTTTGTTTTACCTTCTTAATATTTCATGATCGAACGAGTTGTTCTCCTTGTAAATTTTCTAAGTAATACGCCCCGGTCCCTATTTTCATGTAGATGTGATAGGGAACTTCCCAGTTCACTGCGAGCTTGCCTTCGTGAGATTCTTTCTGATTTCTTTTCAAGACAAGGCTACCGACCTCAAACTCTTGTCGTATGACATTAACGTTGTAGCACATGGCTATCTTTTGTTTAAGAGATGCCTCTCGTAGGGCCGCTCCCATTCTGATTTCTTCCATAAGATCTAATTCCTCTCGATGGGTGACGTCGTTCATCTCCTCGTCCGAGGGAGCTTTGGTTCATCTGGAGGATTCTTCGATCTCCATGGGAATGACAGACTCTGTTCCGCAAGTTATTCAGAAAGGAGTTTCCCCGGTCGACGAATGTACCATTGTTCGATATGCCCAGAGTATGTTATGCAACTCCTCGACCCACCTCTTCACAGTTTCGTCTAATCTTCCCTCAATCGAAAGACTTTCGTTTTTCTTGCTTTTACTTCATTTTTCCCTTTATATTTTCAAGCAATTCAATATGGTTGTAATAGTGTAGGATTTTATCTTTCTGCATTTTATTACTTTTGTATACTTGCTAGTAAAATAGGACATGTATGGCAAGATAAAAACAATAAGTAGACAACCCATAATCAAAGACTAAATGCATGCAAATAAAACACACTTTGCACACATGCACCTCTAGGGTAATTCCACTTTTTGCCTCGGAAAATAGTCATGTCCCTCGAACATGGGCGTTTTAGCAAGGGCCCTCGATAAAAGATCGTAGTCCCTCGATGACCCTCAATGTTGCCTTCGGTAAATGATCTTGTCCCTAAACAACATTGCTAAAACGTCCCATAGGTTGCCTTCTATGACTATACAAATGTCTCACGCCCGTCCCTAAATAACATTGCTAAAACGTCCCATAGGTTGCCTTCTATGACTATACAAATGTCCCACGCCCGTCCCTTCACATCCAATGATGGGATGGTAAGATAGCAACATCTAAAGGAGGAGGAAAATAACATTTAAGACCATTTGAGTAGGTAGGTTGCTCCTAGTTGCTCGCTTGCTCACAACAAAAACATTTTATACACCAACACTTTCATTTTGAAATATTTTCAAAAGACAATACTTTGTATGCGTTCTTATAGAGACGAGAATAATTACAAAGACACCTTTTCAAAATCACTTTCAAAAACAAACACTTCTTTGAACTATTTTCCAACAACACTTTGTATGCGTTCTTATAGAGACGAGAATCATTACAAAGGCACGTTTTCAAAATACTTTCAAAATCACACCACAAAGCACACTTTCAAACAAAAGTAATGATCTAGAAAGCAACTAAGAGCCCATAGATAACTATGGATGAAAAGGGAGCTAATACCTTCCCTTTTCATAATCTACCCCCCGAACTCAAGAAATAATCTCCAAAGGTCTTTCCTGTTCATTTCAGCCTTTCCTTATTGGATAAAAGAAAACTTGGTGGCGAATCTTGCTATCCACAACAATTGCGATCAAACACAAAACACCCAAGTCAGTTCTCCCACCGTGTTATAGAACTGGAGAATCTGTTGGGGAATAAACTTAAAAGTAGGGTTACCTTAGGGCTAGATCACCTTTACTTGCTTTCCTTGTTTGATTTGCTTGCTTTACATTATGGTTCCTTGTTTTGGCTTTGTTTTTTATCCTCTACCCGGATCTGGGGCACCTTTTAGGTAAGTAGCAATAGATTATGGAAATTGTATGATGTAAACCGATATGGTTGAAGCAATGGCTACGTTAGTGTGACACATTTGTTGGTACCGGTATCCCTTGTGTTGAATCGAGGAGAATACGGGGCCACTGAGCGGTGTCATGAAACACTAACTGACCTTAGAACCTTAATTGAACAATTTGGCCATTAGGAAGTAGTGAGATAGTCGGTTTCAGTGGAAAGCTGAAAATTGGTTGATACTTGATACTACACTCATTGAGATTAGACTTTTGGGATATCTCGGCCGCAAGAAAAGATTGATTGTGCTGAGACAATGCCTGAAAGAAAGGTCAATGATATTGAGATCCTTTAGAACCCGATTACTATTAATATGACAGGTTGAGCCAACTAAACTTCAAGAGGGTACTTACCTACAAACTCCATACAAGCCTAAACCTAAGGACTTGTCTTCTTTGTGTATATGACTATTTGTACATAACAACTTGCTTGCTTTGCATATTTGTACATAACATCATACCATATAATTTTCAATAACCATTTCAGGAATATTAAGGGGCCTATGATGTAGGGTCATGTTGAACCAGACGCCTATCAAGGGGAAAAAGGATTCATTCTCTAATCAAACACCATCAAGACCAAAGCACGGTAACTTAAGTCAAGGTCTATGACCCACTTGACATGGTGAGCTTGATTCTCGTGGAAGGACATCCACCAATGTGAAGTTCCCCAATCAAAGTTGTTGATCAATGTTTAAATTCTAACTTCTTCTTGTGTTCACCCCACGAGATCCTTGAAAACATTACATCCACATATCATACATGTCATCATAACAGGTTTTCCCGTATAGGATTTCTCATCTGCTTACTATTTATTTCAGTAAGAGATGGCTCTAGAGAAAATAGTTAAAGATCTCCAAGCTCAAAACACTCAGTTCCAACAAGCGCTCATGAACTTGGCCCAGGGACATGAAGATCTGAAAACACTCTTCACCAAAGAGAGCAAGAAGAAGAAAAAGATTGTTATCCTCAAAGTAAGGAGAAGGTCCAAGGGGCATGCCCAACTAGCTCAAAAAGAAGATGCTTCTTCTAAAGACAGTCAAGAAGAGGAAGCTAGAAGCATTAGAGCTAACATATCTACTGATGACGAAGACTCTTCTGAGGAGCAGTATACACCAGCAGATGAAAAATACAAATAGCTTGAAGACAGACTAAAAGTTGTGGAGGTCCAAGCTCTGCCTGGCTTGAACTTAGGAGACATGGGTTTGGTTTCTGGAGTGGTCATCCCACCAAAATTCAAAATCCCTACCTTTTCCCCGTACGATGGAGTCTCTTGCCCTAAGATGCACCTAAAGTATTATGTCTGCAATATTCAACCATACACAACTGATCAGAAGCTTTGGATCCACCTCTTCCAAGAGAGTTTAGTTGGGATGCAACTTGAGTGGTTTTATCAATTGGAGAGTTCCCACATTCACACTTGGGAAGATCTAGCTGCTGATTTTTATAAGCAGTACCAATACAATGCTGATCTTGCACCAACTCGTGTGCAATTGCAGAATATGGCCATGCGTTCCAACGAGGGCTTCAAAGAATACGCCCAAAAATGGAGAGACTTGGCTGGAAGGGTGCAGCCACCCTTAACTGATAGAGAGCTGATTGACATTTATATGGGAACTTTGACGGGACCTTTCTTCAATCACCTAATCAGAATCTCCTCATTCGGGTTCACCGAAATAATACTAACAAGCGAAAGGGTCGAAGCTGGCATCAAAAGCGGTAAAATCCAATGGGGTGCATCTTCGAGTACAGGGAAACAACCTTTCATTGGGAAGAAAGAGTCTGATGTTGCGTACGGTCAAAAAGGTCGTAACCAGGGTAACCATGACCATCACGTAGGGGCAGTTCTGATCTCCTATCCTGCATCGGTGGAACAACGACAACAGGGGCATCAGCATAAGGATGTCACGCCTAAAAGACAATTCACTAAGATCAACATGCCACCGGCTCAAGCGCTACAACACATGTTGAAAGCAAAGTTGATTATGTTAAAGGCTCCTCTCTGGAACCCCAACACTTCTTCTCCTAACTATCATCCCAATGAAAGGTTCACATACCACTCTGATAGTCCTAGACACGAGACGAATAGTTGTTGGGATCTGAATAACAAGATCCAAGACATGATTGATGCCAAGGAGATTGAGTTCAACCCTCGAGGGGCTCCTAATGTGATCACTGCTCCTATGCCAAATCATTGAGAGCGTCCTGTTCACTTTGAATTTTTAATTGTAATTTCTTTTGCTTGTTCAAACATTTATCTATTATTGTCAAACTCTATTTCATTAATGCATTGCATATGTTTGTCTTGAATTGATTCATTCATTTTCATTACATTTAAACTATGTTGTTTATTCCCTTTATATTCAACTCTTGTTTTAAAAGTTACAAGCCTTTAGAGGGAGGACAACGAAAACAATTCTTTAATCTCATACAGTATGCTTTTGGACAAACCTTGCTGGCGATGTACAAACATTCTTTCAAATCCTAAACACTTGAGTTATAAGGAGGATAATCCCTAGTCAACCCTTTGAACCAAAGAAGTAGGAGTTTCCTTTTTAACCAAATTGAAACCTTTAATCAAAACCTGGGGAAGGGTAGTCTCTCAGTTAATTTAAATGCGCGTTCAGTAGCAAACTTTCACTTCGTACACAACGAATGGCATCAAAAACATTCTTTCTGGAATCAAAATACGGTGATGGTTCCCTATCACATAGGCAGTCATTATCTCTCAAAAATAAAAGCCCACTAAGTCAAAACCTACAAAGGAGACTTAAGAAAAACTGGGGTATCCCGCTGACTGTAATCTCAAAACAGGATCAGTCAGGAAAAAATCAGGGATAATAAAAAAAGAGGTCACTATAAATCCTCAAAAACATGAAAATTTTTGAAAAAATGACTGTCTTCCGATAAACTAAACTTGTCTGAACCATCACCAAAACGTCATTGGAGTTCGAACGTACACTTAACTGAGTTTAGGACTGAAGAACATCACGAAGAACGGGTCGGTACAAATAAAATTTGAGCCTTTATCCTTTGTTTCTTAAACCGTGAACCAAGCCACGCTACAACCCTTCAAAAGCTCTAATTGAAGTAGGGGTTAATTCGAAAGCATACTATTACAAAAGGTATCTTGACTCCTGTAAGGCTTTACTCTAAATCTTTAGTTGAATTTTCTTACAAAAATTCTTTTATCTGCTAAAACGCATTTTCAAAACTTCAAAGACAAACATAAATTTTGCATTATTTGAATATCGTTGTTTGCATATGGCTATTTGTTTGACAGCGGTGAAATTCGCACGATGAATATCCAGTTAACAAAAAACCCTCTCAATGAACAAAATCACTTCAAGTGGGAAGACACTTCCAATAACAGATCTCCTATAAGCCAGTGGGCATGATGTGTCACTATCCAACCCGTCTAGGGTAGTCCAATCAAGAATCTAAGAAATCTCTCAAGAAATGCTGAATATACCAGGGGCAGGTCTGTATCTAAATCACTCGGGGCATTGAACGCGAATCCCAACAAAGGGTTACGTACATTCAAACATTTCCTGGTAGTGCCACAAACACCTGCTACCAGGGGCAGGGACAAATCTCCCCCAAAATCCTGTTCATAGGATGGTCCCCAGCTAAGGTTCCAATCTCTGAAAACTTCTCCCCAACTGAGTCGACCTCAAGAATCCTCGAGGATTTCTGCCAAAAGAAGACACCACTCCAACAGATTGGTGACAGGGTTTATTTCCCCAACAAACTACAGATTCCACGGCTTAAGTTTGCCTCTCTGACTATTACAAATCAAGGGACCACAACTCCTCTTCCCCAGTAGACTGCTCTACAATCCCCAGTAAGTTACTATGAAGCCTGGAAACTGACAGATAACAGTTAACTTCAGTAAGTTGTTTTGAAGGCTGGAATCCGGCCAGATAACAGTTAAACTTCATTTTCTCAGAAATTTTTTGCGAAGCCTGGAATCCAACCAGATAACAATTAAATTCAGTAAGTTATTGTAAAGCCTGGAAACCGACCAGATAATAGTTAATTTCAGTAAGTTGTTGTGAAGCCTGGACCCGACCAGATATCAGTTCAACTTCATCCTTTCAAGTAAGTTACTTCGAAGCCTAGAAACCGACCAGATAACAGTTTAACTTCACTCTCCCAAGAAATTTTCTGCGAAGCCTGGAATACGACCAGATAACAGTTAACTTAATCTTACCCAAGATAACTCCCCAGTAGAGCAACAGACAATTGAGACTCCTAAACTCTTTCCCCAAGCGGAAATCAACGTCCTCCACAGAGTTTTCTTCTCAAGCAAAGTCAACATCCCCAGCGGAGTTCTCCTCAATCAACAAAACAGGAATCCCCAGTGGAAACATTAGCATAAACATTCTAAAGATAGGGTCTGGAAAATGTGTGCATACTCTTCATCCCCAACGGCCGTCTAGGATTCAGCTTCCCAAAACTCCCCAACATTTGTCAAGGATTTATTTTCCAAGACAAAATTACATTCCAACAACATTTCATGCATCATATTTACATACATGATAAATGCATACAACATAATCTCATTTATGTTGAAAAACATCATTACGCCATGCATTTCATACATCATGACATTGCATAAGACTAACTCTTTACCTTTTCAGGAAAGACTAAACAACAGATAATTATCGTCAACAATTTTCAACAGTTCCAGATTAATACATGTAACAAGATAGGACAACTATCTATGGACGACTGATTATAGATTAATACCTATAATAGCTCAGAAAAACTATCTTTCTTTCTAAAGTCAAAGATCAATTCCTGAAACAAGCCAGGGCAATTATCTACACAACCAGCTGAAGCAATCCTACACGAGCTCCTTCTCATACACTCTTCTAGAAACAGTTCAGACGCAATCCAGATATGGCTAACATTCTGATACTTAATACAGATTCCTTCTAGAAACAGTTCAGATGTGATCCAGATATGGCTGACATTCTGATACTTATTCCAGATTCCTTCTAGAAACAATTCAGATGAGATCCAAATATGGCTGACATTCTGATACTTACTCCAGATTCCTTATATAAACAGTTCAGATGCAATCCAGATATGGTTGACATTCTGATACTTACTCCAGATTCCTTCTAGAAACAGTTCAGATGCGATCCAGATATGGTTGACATTCTGATACTTACTCCAGATTCCTTCTAGTAACAGTTTATATGGGATCCAGATATGGCTGACATTCTGATACTTACTCCAGATTCCTTCTAGAAATAGTTTAGAACGATCCAGATATGGATGACATTCTGATACTTACTCCAGATTCCTTCTAGAAATAGTTCAGATGCGATTCAGATATGATTGACATTCTGATACTTATTCCAGATTCCTTCTAGAAACAATTCAGATGCGATCCAAATATGGCTGACATTCGGATACTTACTCCAGATTCCTTCTAGAAATAGTTCAGATGCGATCCAAATATGGCTGACATTCTGATACTTACTCCAGATTCTTTCTAGAAATAGTTCAGATGCGATCCAGATATGGCTGACATTCTGATACTTACTCCAGATTCCTTATGGAAACAGTTCAGATGCGATCTAGATATGGCTGACATTCTGATACTTACTCCAGATTCCTTCTAGAAACAGTTCAGATGCTATAAAAGTATAGACTTAGTTAATAATTATATTATTTATTTTTCTTCATACCATTTAAAAATATATTATATTTTTAATGCTATAAATATTTTCAAGATAAAAAATGCTAAAAAATATATACTTTCTTTAAACTTATTTTCTTTTAATCAACTAAATAGAATTAGGGTTTTATTCAAAAATATTTTCTTAATTAATTTCTTTTCTTAATTAATCTATGTTAATTTAATTTTGATTTAATTATTTTTCTCTAGTTAGGTTTAGGTTAAAACCTCTTTCATATAAAAATCCAAACAAAAAAATCATTTCTTTCCATTTACATTTGTACTTTATATATTTCTTCAATTATTTGTACATATTCAATTTGGTTGTAATAGATTAATTAGGTTTATATTATTGCAATCCCCATTTACCAATTGTACACCCCCTCCCCACAAATGTTGTAATAGCGTAGTAACTTTAAATTTCGCAATTTATCGCTTTTACATAATATGCTAGTAATTAGGGTTTGTATGGAAAGAATAAAATCAATCAAATAGAAAACCCTAATTCAAGGAAAAAACAAGCATGAAAATAACACACTTGCACACAAGCATCCCTAGGGTAAAATCCACTTGGTTACCTTACAAAATGGCCATATTACGCATGGAAGGTATATTAGCAAAAACAAACAAATACAAGATCATAGTCCCTCGATGACGTTATCTAAGTTGTCTTAAAAATGATCTTAGTCCCTCAAAAATAATGCTAAGATACCTTGCAACATTGCTAATTATGGTTATACGATGACCCACGCCCGTCTCGTTAACATCCAAAGATAGAGTTGCTTACCAAATCAATGGTAAGACAACAATGTCAAAGGAAAAGAAAATGAACAAGAAAGACATTTGAGTAGGTAGATACTCCTAATTACTTGCTCAATTTCAAAAAAAACATTCTTGCTATTTTCAAAAACAAACAGTTACACTTTCAAAACATCTTACAAAACTTGAAAACATTTTCAAAAGATCAAACATCTTTGTATACATTCTTACAAACGAGAATCATTACAAAGATTGCCTAAACAAAGGCCTCTTTACAAAATACTTTCAAAAAACCACACTAAGCACAATTTCAAACAAAAGCAAGTGATCTAGCAAGTAACTAAGAGCCCATGGAAAACCATGGATGAAAAGGGTGCTAATACCTTTTCTTTTCATAACCTACCCCCCGAACTCAAGAAACAATCTCAAAGGTCTTTCCTGTGCTTTTTCACCTTTCCTTTTTGGATAAAAGAAAAGTCGGCGGCGACTCTTGCTAACCGCAATATTTGCGATCAAACGCAAAACCTTCAAGTAAGTTCTCCCACCGTATCATAGAACTGGCGACTCTGCTGGGGATATTCTATAAGTGGGGTTACCTTAGGGATAGATCACATTTACTTGATTACATTGTTTGACTTGTATGCTTTATGTTATGGTTCTTTGTTTGGGATTGAATCCTCTACCCGAATTTGGGATATATTATAGGTAAGTAGCAATACATTATGGAAACTTTGAGGGGTATATTGACATGGTCTAAGCAATAGCTACGTTAGTGCAACATATTTGTGGGTACCGGTAGCCTTTGAGTTAATCATAGAGAATACGGGGCCGCTGAGTGATGTCATAAAGCACTAATGAACTTTTAGAACCTTTACTTGACCATGTGATACGGTGGGAGAACTGACTATGGTTTTGCGTTTGTTTCCGCAAATGTTTCGGTTGAGCAAGAGTCGCCACCGACTTTTTATTTTATCCTAAGGAAAGGTTAAAAAGCACAGCAAAAACCTTTGAGATGTTTTCTTGGGTTCGGGGAGTAGATTATAGAAAGGGAAGGTATTAGCACCCTTTCTATCCATGGTTATCCATGGGCTCTTAGTTACTTGCTTAGATCAACTTGCCTTAATTTTCAATTGTTTGAAATGGTGCTTTGTGTGTGTGGGTTTGAAAATGTTTTGAAAAGAAGCCAAATGTGGTGGCAACCTTTGTAATGATCCATGTTGGGATGTATACAAAGGTGTATGTCTTTTAAAAAGGTTTTCAATGTTTTTTTTTGAAAGTTTGTTTTGAAAGTGTTGTGAGGTGTGGTTTAAAAATAGGCAAGTGTTTTGTTTTGCAAGTTTGATTCAAATAACTAAGAGTTTGTCTACTCCTAAGTTTCTCAAAGATTTCTCCTATGCTTTTAACCCTTTTAACAATTTTGTTCCACCATTGCATTTGGTGGACAATCTTGTGTTAGGATGTGAAAGGGACGGGCGCGGGTCATCGTTTAGACCATAATTGCAATGGTGCCAAGTATCTTTGGGCAATGTTTTCCTTAAGGGACTTGATCATTTTTTAGGCAACTTTCGAAAGCGTCATCGAGGGACTATGATCATTTGATTGTTTTGTTTTGCCCAAAGAGACCTAGCATGCAATATGGCCCATTTATTGAAGGCAACAAGTGGAATACCCTAGGGGTGCAAGTGTGATTAGTGTTGTCCATTTTCATGCTTGTTTATCTTGAATTTAGGTCAAACTATTTTTGTTATTTTTGATTCGCATACAAACCCTAATTCTAACATGGCATACTTTAGAAAGCATTAAAGTGCGAAAAATAGAGTTCCTAAGTTATTACAACACAATATATGGGAAGGGGGGTACAAATGTTCAAATGGGGGGTATTTTGACAAGGAATTTAAACCTAGACTATTACATCAATTTGGAATTATACAAGGTAATTAATATACAACAATTAAATAAAATAAGAATAAATATGCAAGATGCAAAAATATTTTTTATATGTATGAGAAAGTATTTTTCTTATGTCAAATAAACAAAATAAAAGTATTAAATTTTTTGGAGTTTTTATGTATTTAGGGCAAAACCCTAATTTATTAAATAATAGTATTAATTATTTAATATATACAATATTTATTTATTATACACAAAAATAAAATAAACATGAAGTATATTTGTAAAAAAGGTATTTTTAATATTAAATATTAATAAAAATAAAAATGTGTATATTTTGTATTATTTACTAAATATGCTAATAAATATGTATGTATTTATTTTATATGATAAATATATTAAATATATACAAAATAATAATATTTAGTATTTATAAAAAAAAAGTATATTTTATATAAAATATTTTCAGAAGATAATATAAAATTAAAATGGAAAATAAAATGTGTTTGCATTATTTTAGTATTTTTTAAATAAAAGTATGTTTATGTATTTATTTATGTACAAATACCTATTTAAACAAATAATTGCCTAATAAATACAAAAATGATTAAAAAATAATTTTTTATATTTTTAATATTATGAGGAAAAATAAATAAGTCAGAACAAAAAAATAAAAATAAAAAAATGATCAAAATAAGCATAATGGGCTTAGGGGGTGTAAAAGTAACAAAAGGGTGCAAAAACAAATATGAAACAGAGCCCAGCCCACAAAGTCCTTCTTCAACCTCCAGACTGTATGAACAACCATGAACACGCGTTTTTTATCTTCCAATTCCTGGACTTTCAAGCAAAACTCAGAACATGAAAAATGTAGAGCATGAAGAGACGAATCCAGACATATAAAGAACTTGAATTAACTCTCTAAGATGAGAGAGAATTTCTTCTCCCCCAATTCCTGACCTAGTTTTTGTTCCATGTTCAGACATTAAATTCTCACAGCACACATAATATAAATGAAAACTAATTACATGGGCATGTTCAGGGCTATGAATGTGACATGTTTTCTTCACAAACCTAAAGCTAACAATGCATGGATAGAGAGATACGAGTTCATGAACTTACCTGTTCAGTTAGAATCGTATCTGGTGATAGAGGTGCTTTCAATGCAAGGTGATGATTGGTACATCTTCCTTGATGTCCAGGGATGCTATTCCAAGCTTTACTTTGTTTGGAAACTGGCTGAATCGAGTTATAGAACTCCACCTGCAAAACAGAAAAATGAAAATGGTGATGTTGAATGGGAGTGTTACAGGTCGTGTTTGAGGTTTGGAATAGCTTCAAGGGATGTTGTGGGATGTGTTTGAAGTGATTTTAGCAGGAATGCATGAAAGGTTTGAGCTATGGAACTCAAACTGCAGCAGGTCCCCTGTTTTGGCAGTTTGAGGGTGATTCTGTGAATGAGAAGGTTATGGAGATGATTGACTCGTGTTCTAGCTCAGTTAGGATGTTTAGAAAGTGTACAAAATCTTTTCTTAAGCTTGTGTTAGCTGAGATGAAAGTTGTGTGATGTTATGCTAGGTTTCTTCACACTTAAGCAAGAAAAGGTCCACTTGAGTTCTAGGCTGATAGAGGCCCCCCTAATGTGCTGCACCACTTAGTCTTGATCAGTGTAATTAGTCTAATAACTTGTGCCAAGAGGATATGCACTGTACTTGCTTGGATTGTTAATTGACATAAAGTTCCACTTTTGCAAAAATGGCCATTATGCTTTTTCTACTTTGGGACTAATCCTCTATGCAATGCTTGAACACATAAAATATGGTCTTGGCACAATGAGTTTGCATTAAATTTATGAGTGCAAAGGGGATTTAGGGCCTGTAATCAAGAAATGCAAGCTGAGTTCAAAATTGCCTTAGTGTATGGACATGTAATTTGGTCATGAACAAAGTGAGTTTTTCCCATATTGCCAAATTCGATTCTCTCTAACCATGAGGTTGTTTGATGAGTTATTGGACATTTTGGAAAGCTTGGAATGTGTACTACAATCCATCTTTGAAATGCAAATTGAAATTCCAAGTGGAAGTATGTGAAAAATGGTCTTGAAGTTAGGCAAAAATCCTGCCTAAAATAGGTCAAATTTTCTCTAAGTTAAGAATGGTTTGGTACCCTTGTTCCAAAAATTGTAACTTGAGCTACAAGCCTCTTTTGGGAAAACTTTGTGAATCAAAGTTGTAGATTTTGCAATAGGCTACAACATTCATGTTTTGACTTTTGCTTGAATCCAAATGAATCTTGGTGAGAAAGTGGGACAAAGTTAGGAAAAATTAGGGTTTTTCATAACTTAGAAAAATTCTAAGTTATGAAAAATCTTCATTTCAAACCCTAATTTGCAATTCTTGATTTCTTGATGAACAAGTTTCATGATTTGGCATGTTTTGATGAAAAATGAATCTTGACACTTGATTTTGACCAAAAAGTCAAAGTTTGACTTTTCAGTATACAGTCAAAACTGATCAATTGACTGGGAAATTCAACTGTCAATCTTGTGTATTTGGGATCTTTTGAACTTGTTGAGCATGTCAAGATAATTCCATGGGGTCCTTGAGTCCATATGTGAGCTTGATTTGCCATTGGCTAGGTCAAACAGTCAAAAATTGCCTTTGTGCAGTCAAAACCCTAAAAATGACCATTTTGCCATTTTGGTGATCTAATCAAATTTCTTGTGAAATTGTGATCCAAACTTGATCAAATGGTCCATGTGAGTTCATAATATTGATGTGGGTCAATTTTCATGAGATTTGACTGTCAATTGGCCACAATTGACTTTTCCCCAATACAGTTGATTTCTAGGTCAACTGTCCAATTGACTGGGCAAAATTTGGAATCAAGACTTGAAACTTGGTATGGATAAACTTGGGAGTCCAATATGAAGCATGAAAGTCATCTTAGGCATTTTAGGTCAAAATATCTTTGTGCAAACACAAACCCTAATTTGGGTCAACAGTGCAAGGAGAAGTCTTGAGCAGAGGAAACCCTAACTGGATCTTGAGCTCCAAGGGTCTTGTGATGAAAAAATGTTGAGGAAATGGGAGGGCAAATTTTGGGGTACAACAGACCAACTTGGCCTTTAGGATGTAGTGAGATGACCGGCTTTGATGCAGTCCGAAGTTGGTAGATACTCGATACTACACTCATTGATGTTTGGTTTCTTGGGATATTTCGGTCGCCATTAAAGAGGCTTGTGCTGAAACAATGACCAAGGAAACAAACCAGTGATATTGATCCAGTCCACGCCTACGTTTTTCTCAAACCCCATAATTGCACCAAATTAGCCTATGAAAATTGTGTTTAAAAAGAAATGGAACAGTATGCCAAAAAGGTTTAAATCCCATTTGTTTTTCCCCCCAAAACCACAGCAAATTCACCTATAAATAAGTTGCTTCATCACACTTTCAAGAGGCTGGCTTTTGGAGAGAGAGAATTGTCAAAAGAGAGAAAAGAAAATTGTGAAACCTTCGTAAAAATCCATAATTCCCAAACAGAAAACCAAATCTTTGTTCTTCCCTTTGAATCAAAGAACTTAGCATTTTCTCTTTCGTTGTTCCTACTGATTCTAGAACATCAGAAGGCAGCAGTTCAAGTTCCAAGCACACGCTCCAGATTCAAGGTAAGTCTTTTTGACTTTGCATCTTTTCATTCAGAACATCATTAAATATGTAAATATCATAGTATTGATGTTGTCCATATCATTGCATAAGTAGAAAAAACTGTGGATCAGAACTTCTTGATTAAGGCTAGGCTCAGAATTAGGATTAGAACTTCTATAAATTGTTGTGCTTTTATCCTTCTGATTTGCTGTTTGTTAAGAACTGAATAAATTACTGATGTGCTGATTAATATGAGGGAAGAGTTAAAATGTAGCACATAACTTCTGATTTTCACTCACGGTTTTAGTATAACACAGAACTTCTGATTTTCACTCTGGTTTTAGCACAACACAGAACTTATGAGTTCTCCTCACGGTTTTAGCACAACACAAAACTTCTATGATTTTCTCACTGTTTAAACACATTGAACTTCTGATGTTCACTCGATGTTAACACACACTGAACTTCTGATGTTCACTCACTGTCATAGCACATACTGAACTTCTGAGTTCTCTTCACTATTTTAATACACGAAACTTCTAAGACTTTCTCATTGTTCTAACACTCATAAGTTCAGCACATAGCAACCTAGAACTTCTGTGTTTTCCCTCTAACGTTTCTTGCAGGACCTCAGAGTGTATCAATCCAGAACTTCTGACGCTTCTTTCTGAACCACAGCGCGCCCAGAATCAGAACTTATGATCCCCTTCGTTTTTCTTTCAGCAGCATGCTAATTCTATCTCTCATTATTTCCCATTTTTATCATTTTCAATATTAATACCCTTTTTATTAATATAAAAAAGACATAAAAATATTTTCTTTTTCTTAATTCATTAAGACAAAAAACCATTTTCTAAACAATTCCTTTTTCTTTCTTACATTGTACATTTCAATATGGTTGTAATAGTTAATTAGGATTTAAATTCTTGCAACCCTCCATTTGTAAATTTATACCCCCATCCTTAAATGATGTAATAGCGTAGGACTTTACATTTCCGCAATTTATCGCTTTCAAATGTAAATGCTAGTAATTAGGGTGTGTATGGCAAGACATGAAATCAACAAATAGATAACCCTAATCGAGACTAAATGCATGTAAATAAAACACACTTGCACACTAGCACCCTTAGGGTAATCTCACTTTGTTGCCTTTCGGAAAATAGTCATGTCCCTCGAATATGGGCGTTTTAGCAAAGACCGTCAATAAAAGATCGTAGTCCCTCGATGACCCTCAATGTTGCCTTCGGTAAACGATCTAGTCCCTAAAACGACATCGCTAAAACGTTCCATAGGTTTCCTTCTATGACTGTACAAATGTCCCACACCCGTCCTTTCACATCCAACGATGGGGAATCTTACCAAAACGATGGTAAGATAGCAATATCTAAAGGAGGAGGAAAATAACATTTAAGACTTTTCGAGTAGGTAGATTCACTCTTAATTGCTCGCTTGCTCACAACAAAAACATTTAATACACCAACACTCTCATTTTGAAACATTTCGAAAGACAAACACTTTGTACGCGTTCTTATAGAAACGAGAGTCGTTACAAAGAAACCTTTTCAAAATCACTCTCAAATAACACAAACACTTCTTTGAACTATTTTTGAAACAAAACTTTGTACGCGTTCTTATAGAAACGAGAACCATTACAAAGACATTTTCAAAATATTTTCAGAAACACACACCTCAAGCACATTCAAACAAAAGTAAGTGATCTAGCAAGCAACTAAGAGCCCGTAGATAACTACGGATGAAAAAGGTGCTAATACCTTCCCTTTTCATAATCTACCCCCCAAACTCAAGAAAACATCTCTAAAGGTCTTTCCTATTCTTTTCAGCCTTTCCTTTTGGATAAAATAAAAGTCAGTGGCGAATCTTGCTATCCGCACAATTGCGATAAAATGCAAAACACCCAAGTCAGTTCTCCCACCGCGTTACACAACCCTACCTAGGTTCCTTCTCATATATTTCCAGATGAAGTTTCACACAGACTCATCCTGAAGCAACCCTACCCAGGTTCCTTCTCATATATTTCCAGATGAAGTTTCACATGGACTCATCCTGAAGCAATCCTACCCAGGTTCCTTCTCATATATTTCCAGATGAAGTTTTACACTGACTCATCCTGAAGCAACCCCACCTAGGTTCCTTCTCATAATTTCCAAATGCAGTTTCCCACTGACTCATCCTGAAGCAACCCTACCCAGGTTCCTTCTCATAATTTCCAGATGCAGAATTATCTGGATTTATCACGAGGCAGCCCAACCCAGGCTCCTTCTCATAATTTCCAAATGTAGTTTCACACGGACTCATCCTGAAGCAACCCTACCCAGATTCCTTCTCATAATTTCCAGATGAAATTTTACCCGGACTCATCATAAAGCAACCCTACCCAGGTTCCTTCTCATACATTTCCAAATGAAGTTTCACCCGGACTCATCACGAAGCATCCCTATATAGGTCCATTCCAACATGTCATTCAGAATTAAATCAACCAAAGATTTATTATGATACTTCTTCCAATTTTTACCAACAATCACCTATAGATGGAACCTATAAGCCCATCTCCGACAACTCTCCATCATCTATCCAAATGGCATCTTTAAGCTCATTCCCTACACAATCAACTAACGTAGGGTCGAGTGCAAATTTCTGGGCACTCTAGTGTTCAATCATCTTCCACCTTCAAGTCACGAATGGCGGACTCGCCAATCTAACTCTTCAGGTTTAAGAAGATTGAACAGGGGCAGCTGTTGTACCCCAAAATTTGCACTCTCTTTTCTCAAGACATTTTCTCGCAAGGATTTTCAAAAGTTCAACTTTTAACAAGCACAATTGGATTTTCGATTCCACCTTTAAACCCTTCAACACACATAATTTCTACATTATGACACACAATTGGTGGAATCGAAGAACATACTAAAGGCCTATTCGAAGAACATAAATTTGGTGGATTTGAAGAGCACATATTTGGTGGGCCACTCGAAGAACATGAATTTGTTGGATTCGAAGAACCTACATTTGGTGGTCCATTTGAAGGAAATACAATTGGTTCATTCGAAGGACATACAATGGGTCCATTCGAAGAACACACAATTGATGTTTTGTCTTTTGATGAGTCTGGTTGAAGGTTGTTGAACAAAGTCCTATATACTGCCAAGCCCAAGTCTGTCATGCTGCTATGAAACAGTCCTGCGCCAAGCTGCCACAACACTCCAAAACTGCTGCAAAGCAGTCCTTCTATGCTGCTCCTAACTTTCACCAAATTGGCATACAAGAGCTGCACCTCGAAAGCTATGAAAACAGAATACCCAAACTGTTCAAATTTCATTTGTTCCCCCCCCCCCCCAAATCTTAGCCAAACTCTTCTATAATAAGATGTTTCACAACCCATCTAAAGGGGGCTTTTCAGTGGCTGGAGAGAGTTTTTGTTGGCAAGGAAAAAAGAGGAGAGAACATTCAAAACACTTCTAAACCCAGAACCAAAAAACCCACACCTTTGTTCTTTTCATTCGAACCCAGAATCAACATAGACAACATCTCTTTTCTTTTCTTTCGAACCCAAGAGTATTTGAAGGCAGCAACTCAAGTCCAAAAACACCAACTCCAGATTCAAGGTAAGTCTTCCTGACTTTAAACCTTTCATTTAAAGCATGTAAATAACCTTTTTTTTATTTTTCATTTCTACCCTTTCATTTGTTTTCCTTTCTTGTCCAAGTACATGTTAAGAACTAACCTGTATAAACCGTAAAACAATATTAGCATGGCTTCGCCCTATACTGCTTCATAGTCACAAATGAAAGAAAAAGGTTGTGTGAGTCGAAGGATGCATGTCTCGAACACCCTGCTTCACATTCCCAAACGAAAGGAAAGAAGTTTGCATGAATCAAAGGACATTTGCTTCAAATACTGCATGAATCGAAAGACTTGTTCTTTCTCTCTTTTGCACTATTTTTTTCTTTATATTTTCTATATATTTTCTTTCATTGATATTCAATATAGTTGTAATAATTAGGACTTTTATTGCTTTCCACCCTCGTTTGTACATTTGCATCCCCAATCCCCTAAAGTGATGTAATAGCGTGGGATTTTAATTTCAGCAATTTACCGCTTTAATATAAAATGCTAGTAATTAGGTTGTGTATGGCAACATAAAATCAACAAGTAGACAACCCTAAATTCAAGTCAAAAATGCATGTAATCAAACACATTATTCACACACATGCACCTCTAGGGTAATCTGACTTGTTGCCTCAGAAAATAGTCATGTCCCTCGAATGTTGACGTTTTAGAAAAGACCCTTGATGTCCCTCAATGTCCCTTGATGTTGCCTTCGGTAAACGATCTAGTCCCTTGCAAAAATTTCTAAAACGTCTCATAAGTTGCCTTCTATGACTATATGAATGACCCACGCCCGTCCCTTCACATCCAATGATGGGGCTTCTTACCAATCAATGGTAAGTTAGCAACGTCTAAAGGAGGAGTAAAATAACATAGACCTTTTGAGTAGGTAGGACGCTCGTAGTTGCTTTCTCACAAATCAAAACCATTTCCACACTTACAATTTCAAAGCATCTTCAAAAACAAACATCTCTTTGAACTATTTTCAAAACCAACACTTTGTATGCATTCTTATAGAGACGAGAATCATTACAAAGTTAGCCGCAACAAAGGCATTTTGCAAAATATTTTCAAACTTACACCACAAAGAACATTTTTAAACAAAACAAAAATGACCTAGCGAGCAACTAAGAACCCGTAGATAACTACGGATGAAAAGGGTGCTAATATCTTCCCTTTTCATAACCTACCCCCCGAACTCAAGAAAACATCTCTAAAGGTATTTCCTGTTCTTTTCACCCTTTCCTTTATTGGATAAAAGAAAAGTCGATGGTGACTCTTGTTATCCGCAATAATTGTGATCAAACGCAAAACAACCAAGTCAGTTCTCCCACCGTATTACATAACTGGTGACTCTGTTGGGTAACTATTTAAAAGTGGGGTTACCTTAGAGCTAGATCACCTTTATAATGCTTTATTTGTTTGACTTTCTTGCTTTACATTTTCTGGGTCCTTGTTTGGGTTTGTTTTGACCCTCTACCCGGATCTGGGGCACCTTTTAGGTAAGTAGCAATAGATCATGGGGAATGTGCGGGGTATACCGACATGGTTGAAGCGATAGGTACATTAGTGTGACACATTTGTTTGTACCGGTAGCCCTTGAGTAGTCAAGGACAATACGGGTCCACTGTGTGGTGTCATGAAGCACTAACTAACCTTAGAACTTTTAATTGAACAACTTGGCCATTAGGAAGTAGTGAGATAGCCGGCTTTGGTTCCGACCGAAGATTGGTTAATACTCGAAGCTACACTTATTGAGATCTGACTTTTGGGATATTTCGGTCGCCAATAAAGAGGCTTGCGCTGAAACAATGCCCAATGAAGGAAGATCGATTATATTGAGATCCCTTAGAACCCGGACACTTTCTAGGACAGGTTGAACCAACTAAAATTCAAGAGGGTACTTACCTACAAACTCTATGTAAGCCTAAACCTAAGGACTTGTCTGTTTTGTGTGTATATGATTATTTGTACATAAAGACCTGTTTGCTTTGCTCACTTGTACATAACATCATAACATCATACCATAGCATTTTCAATAACCATTTCAAAGATCTCAAGGGCCTATGATGCAGGGTTACGATGAACTAGACGTCTATAAAGGGGCAAGAGGATTTACTCTCCAATAACCAAATGATGTCAAAGACCAAAGTGCAATAACTTGAGTCAAGGGCTATGACCCACTTGATATGGTGAGCTTAATTCTCGTGGAAGGACATCCACTGATACGAAGTTCTCCAATCAAAGTTATACTTCTAATATCTTCTTGTGTTTACCCCGCGAGATCCTTGTAAACATTGCATCCACATATCATGAATCATATCATGACAGGTTTTCCCCACACAGGTTTCTCATATGCTTACTGTTTATTTCAGTAGAGATGGCTCTAGAGAAAATAGTTAAGGATCTTCAAGCACAAAATGCCCAATCCCAACAGATGTTCATGGTTTTTGCTAAAGGACAAGAGGACCTGAAGACTCTCATGATCAAAGACAAAAAGAAAAATACAAAGAAACCAGTGGGTGTCCTGAACATGGGAAGGAGACTCAGAGGACCAGCAAAGCGAGCTCTAGAATTCGCAACTCCGTTAACTGAGGGGGACAATCAGGAGGAAAAGGAAAAAGAAGGGGACCATAATTTGGGGTCTGATGAAGAAGAGGTTGATTATGTTGAAGAACAGTATCCTCCTGCTGACGAAAATTACAAACAGCTGGAGGATCGTCTCAACTCCATGGAAATATAGAGGGTACCTGGTCTTGATTTTGAAGAATTAGGGTTGATTTCTGGAGTGGTCATTCCACCAAAGTTTAAGGTCTCCTCATTTGCTAAATATGATGGAGTTTCATGTTGTGATCGGTGGATCTGGAACTGACTGTTTAACGCTAGTTCGCGAAATGTCGCGGTAAGCAAGAGTCACCACCGTCTTTTATTTTCTCCAACATGGACAGGAAAAAAGCACAGCAAAATTCCTTATGAGAATAGTTCTCGGTTCGGGAGGTAGATTTATAGAAAGGGAAGGTGTTAGCACCCTTTCTATCCATGGTTATCCATGGGCTCTTAGGTACTTTCTCATTGTGTTTTCAAAAGTGTTTGCTTTTCAAGTGTGAGTGGGTTTGAAAAAGTTTCGTTTAAATATTTCAGATCGACTCTTGTATCGGTCCTCAAGAGTGTTTGAAAAATTGTTTTGAAAGCTTTTTTTTTTAAAGTGTCGGTGTGAAAAGAGTTTTGATTTGTTTTTTAGAATAGAGCAAGTATCTACGAGTCATCTACCTACCCTAAGGAATTAGGCTGTGTAAATGTCCTTAAGGTAGTTCCATCCCACTATTGAGAGGTAGGTAGCACCACCGTTGGAGGTGTTCGGGTCAATTCGTTTGTAGGGACAGTGTGGTCACCAGAGCAACAGTAAGACACCTTAGAAGCTACCCTTATGCCATTGATCCTTTTTTAATTCGAGGCAACTTTTCCGAGGCAACTGGATCATGTCATGGACATAAGGACTTACTAAAACGTCCTATACTCGACGACCACGTTTCGAGGGCAAGGCAACAGTGAGGCGTACCCTAAGAGTGATGTGTGAATTTGTGTGTTATTTTCATGTTATGTTTTATCTTGTACATGTATCATGGTGATCTACGCTTGTTTTTAATTTAGGCCATACATTCTTTCATGCAATTATAATTTAAAAGTGCGGAAATTTAAATGCGGAAAGTAAAATCTTACGCTACTACAAGGCGCGGGTCTATACATCGCCAAATTACAAAGACCCATTTTAATAAAAATGTGGAAAGTAAAAGACCTAATTACTATTACATGGCTTGAGCAATTACATAATATTCATAAAGGAAAATAAGAATAAATGCGCGAAAGAATTAAAGTTGCACGTTCGAGGGCGTTGGACCCTTTTGAAGTTAAATTGAAATAAGAAAGTTAATTATTTATTTTATTAAAGAAAAAAATGTTTTTTTTAGGTTTTTTTGTATTTATGAAATAAAGAAATTAAAATTGAAGAGAAACCCTAATTCTAAGTTGTTTTTAATTATTTAATGAAAATATTCAAGTTTAACCTAATTTACTAAATATTTAATGTACATGTTTATTTACAAAATTAATTAGTAATTAATAATAATGATAATGGTGAGAAAATTATTTGTTAAAAAAGAAGTTAAAAACCCTAATTCTAGATACTTTTTACTTATTAAGAAAAAGATTAAAGTTTAAAAACCTAAATTAAACTAAGTTAATTGTTAGAGTTTATTTACAAAAAATAGGTTAGTGATGAAATTAATAATAATTAAATATATTTGTATTTTTGATTTTTTCTGTTTTTATTATAGAAAATTATTTTATGGTGAAAAAAACAATTAAAACAATTAAAAAAGAATTAGAAAATAAAAGAAAATAAAATTAAAAAAGGATGCAAACCAAGGGGGGTTTCAGGCCCAAGGGGAGGTTTTTTTGAAGTATTCTGGCCCATTAGACAAAAAGCCTTGTTTGACTTTCTGGCATCACGTGCGTGTTCATTGACTCCTGAGTACTGTGGTCTGCATTCTTTGGCCATTGGATTGGGTTTCATGGCCATTTGTGTTCTGGCTGTTGGCCATTTGTGTTCTGGCCTCAACGTTCCTTAATCTTCTCAGGATGTCTGTTTCGCCATGTATTGGTGTCATGCATAAGTTGTTCTTTTGGCCATTTGGCTTTTGGCTTTTGGCCATTTGACTTTTGGCTTTTGACCATTTGTATTTTGGCCTCAACGTTCCTTAATGAACCTGCATGGGATCCTGTCTAAAATCTGCAGTGTTGAATCTCATGAACCCATTAAATAAAATCATAAAATGCGAATAAAGTCAATATATGAAGAAATTTAATGTTTAGGCACAATATGGCATGTATGAATGATTATACCCTTTTGATCATGGAGATCAAATCAATCTTACCCTTACTGGAAAATTAGTGACCTGAATGCTTTTATGCCCTTTTGATCATGGAGACCAAGCCAGCCTTATCCTTACTGAAGAAGTAGTGAGATGTTGGTTTGTAACTGTGATGGCTTGTTTGTAGTGAGAGAGGGATTTGTAATAAGGATTTCAAGGTTTTAGGGTTCTTGAAAGAATTTGATATTTTAACAGTGTTGTGGCAAGGTTTTTTCTCTCTTTTTCTCCTCCCTGGTTTGTGTGAAAAGAAGGTGATTATATAATGGAAATTAGGGTAAAGAAAATGGGCTTTGAATGTGCAATTGGGCCTCCAATGTTCACTTGAGTTCGTCACTTTCCAGGCTAAATCGCAGAGACTTAAGTGCAATTTTTGAAGTTGAAATGTGAAAACAAAATGTAGCCGACATCGATAAGTAACTCCTGTCCGAAAATCGGCTCAATCGGATAAATGGTGAATTAGTTATGAATTTTTGAAGTTTCAGCTCAGACAAACTTATTTTGGGCTCCAGTGTCGACTCTGACACGTTCTTCAATAAAAAACTGGTATTGATCGGAGCATAATCCGGTCTCGAATTTTGAGGCAAAGTTGTAGATCTATGAGTCAGGGACCTTGTGTAAAAATATGAGCCCAATCCGATAAAAATTGACCGAGTTATAAATTTTCCAAGTTTCGGCCCAGATGAAATAATACTCAGCATTCAGGATTTTCAGCATGTCACGCACTCTGAGCAAAAAACGAAGGCCTTTTGAATACCGTTTGAACTCAATACCTTCTGTGAAAATGTAGTCAACTAAATTTGTGAAATTTTGGCGCCGGAACCAGCTCGATACGATGGAAATCGACCAAGTTATGATTTTCTGAATATGACGCAAATAAACTTCTGTCACAAATTTTCTGTACGAAAATACTTGACAAATCCACATTTTTGAAGACCTTCTGATCGAAATTGGCTTCCAGTCGTGAGAGATGAAAACGTAGATAATGTCAAGACGGAATTTTGGCCACCGGAATGGGTTCAAAACGAGTTACGATCTTCAAGTTATGAATTTTTTAGCGCGTAAAAACTGCACTTTCAGCATAGTTTTTCACCATATTTCTTCGAGAAAACTCACACATTCGGATACCTTCTTTAAAGAATTGACTCTTGAGCCGAACCGGAATTTGAGAATACGTTATCAGAGATATCTTGGCGAAAGAATACCTGAATATGACGCGCCGGGTTGGACTTGTGAATTTTCTTGAAATATTTTGAGAAATATGGGAGGGCAAATTTTGGGGTGCAACAGTTGCCCCTGTTCAATCTTCTTAGACCTGAGGATGTAGATTGGCTTGCGTGCCTTTCGTGATCCGAAGGTGGAAGATGATTGAACACTAAAGTGCCCAGAAATTTGCACTCGCATGGTGTAGTATCAGCAATGTGATGTAGGGGAATGGGCTTATAGATGCCATTTGGAAGTGATGGATGGGGGGATGGGCTTATAGATGCCATCTGGAAGTGTGACAGAACCTTGTCGGGAATGGGCTTATAGACGCTATTCGGAGGCTATTGGTATGTGGATGGGCTTACAGATGCCATCTCGGTGTCGATTGCATAAGAGATTCCTTAGCGAGAACTTGCGTACCTGAGAAAAGAAAGATAATTACCTGGCCTGTTACAGGAGTTGATCTTCAATTTCTTTATGTAGATGTGCCCTGGCTGGTTACAGGAACCGAATCTTTAAACTCTTCAGACGTGCCCTGGCAAGATACAGGAATCGAGTCCGGAGAATATAGTCGTCAACAGATACACCCTGGCGAGATACAAGTATCGGATCTTCGAACTCTTCAGACGTGCCCTGGCAAGATACAGGAATTGAGTCTGGTAATGTTAGTCGTCAACAGATACACCCTGGCGAGATACAGGAATCGGATCTTCGAACTCTTCAGACGTGCCCTGGCAAGATACAGGAATCTAGTCTGGTAATGTTAGTCATCAACAGATACACCCTGGCGAGATACAGGAATCAGATCTTCGAACTCTTCAGACGTGCCCTAGCAAGATACAGGAATCGAGTCTGGAATTAGTAAGGTTGGTGAGTTGTCTCTACTGACAGGTTATCCTCATGGACGAGTGGTCTTTAACGACGAGTGTCTATAACGACGAGTGTCTATAACGACGAGTGTCTATAACAACGAGTGTCTATAACGACGAGTGTCTATAACGACGAGTGTCTATAACGACGAGTGTCTATGACGACGAGTGTCTATGACGACGAGTGTCTATAACGACGAGTGTCTATGACGACGAGTGTCTATAACGACGAGTGTCTATAACGACGAGTGTCTATAATGACGAGTGTCTATGACGACGAGTGTCTATGACGACGAGTGTCTATGATGATGAGTGTCTATAACGACGAGTGTCTATCACGACGAGTGTCTATGACGACGAGTGTCTATAACGACGAGTTGGATCAGAGAAATCTTTCGGCATTGATTTAACTGGATTTGTATTCTTTGACTGGGTTGGTCTCTTTTGACTGTATTCGTCTACATAGCTGATCTTTTAACTGTATCCTTCCTGAAAGATAAAGGTCAGTCATGTGCAATGCATGATATGGATCAAGCAATAATATTTTTTAACACATGAGATTGTATGATATGATGCGTATATGCATGTATCATGATGTATAACAATGTGATGTTTATGAATGTATCTGCGTCTAGGAAAATAGATCCTTGACGGATGCCGGGAAGTCAAATCCTGGGCTGATGTTGAAGAGTGAGATTCTTCATTTCCGTTGGGGATGATGATTGCAAGAATACCGGTCGGAGAAGATAACTCCGTTGGGGAATAAACTTGGCAAATAGATTACTCTGCGGGGAGTGAACTTTGTGGGGAAAGAGAAGTACTTTGCTGAGGTTGATGAAGATAACTCCGTTGGGGATACCGTTGATAAGTTATGTTGGGAGATTTGATGAACTCCGCTGGGGATAGGAAGACTTCGCCGAGGACGATCTTTCCGTGGCTTTTAGCTGAGGATAACCCAGTTATAAGCTCTGGTGGAGAAATAACCTTTGAATAAAACCTGGGGAGACGCATTCGCTCTGCAGAGAGTGAAGGTATCTTGGTCGCATTCTTCAGCTGAACTTACCTTGGCACTTCGGTGGACAGAGCAACCGGATCATTTAGTCAACTCATTATTGCCCCAATTTCTGTTGGATAAGAAGGTACCTGTGAAGGTGTTTGATGACTGCCGATTGACAAATCTTCTTCTGGTAGGCAAGTGACGAGATGACAGGACATAGTCGTACGCTTTGATCCCTAACTTTTGCCTGGACCGCCCTTTCGGGTTTTCAGTCCACCGGGATACCCATTTTTGCCCAAGCCGCCTTTTCAGGTTTTCGACTTGCCGGGTATACAGATTTTTCATTTTCATCCCTTATTTTTGCCCGAACCCTTTTGGTTCGTCGGGAAGCCCTTATTTTTGCCTAGGCCAGTCGACCTAGCGGGTCTTTGATTATGCGTAGTATTTTTTCGACTATGTTCGTGCTCTCAGGATGCAGGGAGTTGTCACTGTCAATAGTGTTGCCATGCTACCAGAAGATCTTCGTTTGATCGTCCAATGCCCCAAGTGATCCAGATGGAGATTTGCCCCAAGCTGGTTGTCCTTTTGAGAGATTCTCCGAATCTTGACTTAACTGCCCCAGATGACGGACAATGATCATGTCATGCCCCTTGTTTGGGAGTGCTTTTGTTCATCCGATATTCGTCGTGCGAGCTTCTATGCTGTTCAAACAAAAAGTCATATGCAAACAAAGTTATGTTAAAAATGCAAAGCTTATGTCTGTCTTGAAGTTTTTGAAAAATGCATTTTTCAGTAAAACCAACAAATTTTGTAAAATGTGATGTCAACTCAATATTTTATAGCAAGCCTTAAGGAGTCAGGATACCTTTGGTAACAGTATGCTTTCGAACTAACCCATGCTTCAGCTAGGACTTTTAAGGGTTGTAGCGTGGCCTGGTTCACGGTTTAAGAAACAAAGGATAAAGGCTCAAATTTTATTTGTACCCACCCGCTCTTCGTGATGTTCTTCAATCCTACACTCAGCTGACCGTGCGTTAGACCTTATTTGAGTTTTTGTCCTGATATTCCCGTGATGGTTCGGATGTTGATAGTTTATTTTGAATAGGTAGTCATTCCTTTTTGTTATTGAGGGTTTGTGTGACCTCTTTCCCTTTTTTTTGATTTCGTTATCCCTGTTTTTTGCCTGAACTATTTCTTTTGTGATTACAGTCAGCGGGATGCCCCAGTTTTGTAAGTCTCCTTTATAGGTTTTGACTTAATGGGCTTTTTGATTTTGGTAATGACTGCATGTTTTTATGGTTATTTGGAACCATCACTGTCTTTTGTTTCAGAAGGACTTCTTTTGATGCCATTCGTTGTGCACCTAGATCAGCTGAGAGAACTACCCTGCCCCAGGTTATGATTAAGGGTTTTAAATTTCGAAAAGAAAAACTCCTACTTCTTTGGCTCAAAGGGGTTGACGAGGGATTATCTTCCTTATAACTCCAGTGTTTAGGAATTGAAACAATGCCTGTACCTCATCAGCGGGGTCTGTTCAAAAGCATACTGTAGATCATGGTATCGTTTACGTCATCCTCCCTCAAGAGGCTTAGAATTTTCAATCAAGAGTTGATCATCACAAAAATATGAAAACAGTTTGCATATAGTGAATACGAAATAATTACTTCAAAACAGACATGTGTAATGCATCGATGAAAGAACCAAGTTTGACATGAAATAAAATGTTTGAACAATCAAAGAAAATTACAATCTGAACATTCAAATGAACAAAAGTTTCCAATCCTAGCCATGTTTTGACAAGGGAGAAGTGGTCACATTCGGAGTCTCTGGAGAGTCGAACTGGACTTCCTTCGCGTTGATCAGATCCTGAACCTTGTTTCTCAAAGTCCAACAATCATCTGTAGCATGCCCCGGGCTGTTAGAATGATAAGCGCAGCGAACGTTGGGGTTATACCTTGACGGCGTCCTGTTGGGATTCTTTGGAGGGTCCATGAGAGTTACCAACTTGGTTTCCAGCAACTGTGGCAATATCTGTGACAAGGTCATGCCGAGGGGAGTGAATTGCCTTTTGGGTCTCTCTTCCCTTTGCTGATTATGACGCTGAGGAGCGCCGGCCGGTTTTGCAATAACCACCGCGTTGACATCTTGGCGGTGCTCGGACCTATTCTGCCCTCTTGAGCCATAGACAGCACTAGATTCTCTCTTGGATGGTTTCTTCTCAGTGTTCGAGGAATCACCATTCTGTATTTTCCCCTGACTTGATACCAGCTTCTATTCTTTCCCCGGTCAAGATCAGATCTGTAAACCCAGCAGCAGAATTCCCGATCAGGTGGTTGAATAATGGACCAGACAGGGTCCCCAAGAACATGTCGACGAGCTCGCGGTCAGTCAGAGGTGGTTGTACCCTTCCAGCAAGGTCCCTCCATTTTTGAGCATATTCTTTGAAACCTTCACCTGCACCCATAGACATTCCCTGAAGCTGAGTGCGCGTGGGAGCAAGGTCGGCATTGTACTGGTACTGCTTGTAGAATGCAGTGGACAAATCCTCCCAGCTGCGGATGTTAGCTCCATTCAGTTGATAGAACCAGTCGAGTTGGGTTTCAGACAGACTATCCTGAAAGAAGTGAATCCATAAATTCTTGTCAGCCGTGTAGGGCTGGATCCTCCTTGTGTAAGACCTGAGATGCAGCTTAGGACAGGATGCCCCGTCGTACTTTGCAAAGGCAGGTGCCTTGAATTTGTGCGGGATTACTACCCCAGAAGACAGACCTAGATCCTCTAAGTCCAGGCCGGGCACTTTTTGTATCTCCATGGCACTTAGTCGGTCTTCCAACTGTTTATACCTGTCCTCCGCTGGAGGGTACTGCTCATCATTGTAATCGGTCTCGTTGTCGGAGACCACTGGACTAGGAACCTCCCTTTCTTGGGGACTGTCCTTTCCATCAGATGGGGTAGTCTGCTCAACTTCATTTTGTGATCCATTCCCAGATTTGCGTCTAGGGTTGAACAGCACAGTCCTCTTCTTCTTCTTTTTCGAGAGCAGAGTCTTCAGATCCTGTTGGCCCTGGGCTAGACTCTTAATCAACTCCTGGAATTGGGCATTCTGGGCCTGGAGGGCCTGGATGGATTGCTCAGTAAATGTTTCCGGATTCATGATGAGACTGCTGAAATAAACAGCAAAGAAGGTAAGCAACCTGTAAAAAGAGATACCTGTAATGCAATGATATGTATATATGCATGCAATGTTTTCAAGAATCTCGTGGGGTAGACAAGAAAAATTGTTAGAATTGGAGTCCGATAGCTTGATTGAATGAACTGCATGTTGTTGAGAATCCTTCTTCAAGGGTCAAGGCTCACCATATCGAGTGGGTCATAGCCCCTGACAACCTCGGCTAGAGGAAAATAAATCCCCTTTGCCCCTTGCTGGACAGTTGGTTCATCATGACCTGCATCACAAACCTTTGAGATCCTTGAAATGGGTTAGTCCTTATGCAGGATGTATGCAATGGTATGATGTTATGCTATGCATGGGGTAAAGTAGGTAAACCCTGTTATGAGTCCCAATTAAGGACTGTAAACAAAACCTGCAAGAAACTCAAGTGTCAGATAACAAGCATGCAAATAGTCAAGTTGGAAGGCACACAAGTCACACAAGAGAGCCCTTAGAGTTAAGGCCAGCATGGGGTCTAGGTATTACCCTCTTGAAGTTGGTGGGCTCGAAACCTGTCCTATCAGAAGTAACCGGGTTCTAAGGGTCCCAATATCACTGGACTGTTTTCATTGTTCATCGTTTCGATTTAGCCACTGAACTGGCGATCGAAATATTCCAAGAAAACAACCCTCAATTGAGTGTAGTATCGAGTATCAACCAACCTCGGACTACACCAAAGTCAGTTATCTCACTACCCTAAAGAGGCCAATATGGTTCAATTAAGGTTCCTATGGTCAGTTGATGCTTCACGACACCACGCGGAGGCCCCGTACTCTCCTTGACTGAACTCAAGGGTTACCGGTACACACCAAAGTGCCACATCAACGTAGCAGACTGCTTCAACCGTGTCGGTATACCCCGCACAGTTCCCTCACAGTCTTGTTGCTACTTTCTAAGAAGGTATCCCCCAGATCCGGGTTAGGATCTATAGAACTCCCAAGACAGTGCCCATAATAATAAAGAAAACAAAACACAGCAATTGAAAACACAAGTATGAGTTATCCTAAGGTACACCTCACTTTAAGTATCCCCAGCAGAGTCTCCAGTTCTGTGATCGGTGGATCTGGAACTGACTGTTTAATGCTGGTTCGCGAAATGTCGCGGTAAGCAAGAGTCACCATCGTCTTTTATTTTCTCCAACATGGACAGGACAAAAGCACAGCAAAATTCCTTATGAGAATAGTTCTCGGTTCGGGAGGTAGATTTATAGAAAGGGAAGGTGTTAGCACCCTTTCTATCCATGGTTATCCATGGGCTCTTAGGTACTTGCTCATTGTGTTTTCAAAAGTGTTTGCTTTTCAAGTGTGAGTGGGTTTGAAAAAGTTTCGTTTAAAGATTTCAGATCGACTCTTGTATCGGTCCTCAAGAGTGTTTGAAAAATTATTTTGAAAGCTTTTTTTTTAAACTGTCGGTGTGAAAAGAGTTTTGATTTGTTTTTTAGAATAGAGCAAGTATCTACGAGTCATCTACCTACCCTAAGGAATTAGGCTGTGTAAATGTCCTTAAGGTAGTGCCATCCCACTATTGAGAGGTAGGTAGCACCACCGTTGGAGGTGTTCGGGTCAATTCGTTTGTAGGGACAGTGTGGTCACCAGAGCAACAGTAGGACACCTTAGAAGCTACCCTTATGCCATTGATCCTTTTTTAATTCGAGGCAACTTTTCCGAGGCAACTGGATCATGTCATGGACATAAGGACTTACTAAAACGTCCTATACTCGACGACCACGTTTCGAGGGCAAGGCAACAGTGAGGCGTACCCTAAGAGTGGTGTGTGAATTTGTGTGTTATTTTCATGTTATGTTTTATCTTGTACATGTATCATGGTGATCTACGCTTGTTTTTAATTTAGGTCATACATTCTTTCATGCAATTATAATTTAAAAGTGCGGAAATTTAAATGCGGAAAGTAAAATCTTACGCTATTATAAGGCGCGGGTCTATACATCGCCAAATTACAAAGACCCGTTTTAATAAAAATGCGGAAAGTAAAAGACCTAATTACTATTACATGGCTTGAGCAATTACATAATATTCATAAAGGAAAATAAGAATAAATGCGTGAAAGAATTAAAGTTGCACGTTCGAGGGCGTTGGACCCTTTTGAAGTTAAATTGAAATAAGAAAGTTAATTATTTATTTTATTAAAGAAAAGAAATGTTTTTTTTAGGTTTTTTTGTATTTATGAAATAAAGAAATTAAAATTGAAGAGAAACCCTAATTCTAAGTTGTTTTTAATTATTTAATGAAAATATTCAAGTTTAACCTAATTTACTAAATATTTAATGTACATGTTTATTTACAAAATTAATTAGTAATTAATAATAATGATAATGGTGAGAAAATTATTTGTTAAAAAAGAAGTTAAAAACCCTAATTCTAGATACTTTTTACTTATTAAGAAAAAGATTAAAGTTTAAAAACCTAAATTAAACTAAGTTAATTGTTAGAGTTTATTTACAAAAAATAGGTTAGTGATGAAATTAATAATAATTAAATATATTTGTATTTTTGATTTTTTCTGTTTTTATTATAAAAAATTATTTTATGGTGAAAAAAACAATTAAAACAATTAAAAAAGAATTAGAAAATAAAATAAAATAAAATTAAAAAAGGATGCAAACCAAGGGGGGTTTCAGGCCCAAAGGGAGGTTTTTTTGAAGTATTCTGGCCCATTAGACAAAAAGCCTTGTTTGACTTTCTGGCATCACGTGCGTGTTCATTGACTCCTGAGTACCGTGGTCTGCATTCTTTGGCCATTGGATTGGGTTTCATGGCCATTTGTGTTCTGGCTGTTGACCATTTGTGTTCTGGCCTCAACGTTCCTTAATCTTCTCAGGATGTCTGTCTCGCCATGTATTGGTGTCATGCATAAGTTGTTCTTTTGGCCATTTGGCTTTTGGCTTTTGGCCATTTGGCTTTTGGCTTTTGGCCATTTGTATTTTGGCCTCAACGTTCCTTAATGAACCTGCATGGGATCCTGTCTAAAATCTGCAGTGTTGAATCTCATGAACCCATTAAATAAAATCATAAAATGCGAATAAAGTCAATATATGAAGAAATTTAATGTTTAGGCACAATATGACATGTATGAATGATTATACCCTTTTGATCATAGAGATCAAATCAATCTTACCCTTACTGGAAAATTAGTGACCTGAATGCTTTTATGCCCTTTGGATCATGGAGACCAAGCCAGCCTTATCCTTACTGAAGAAGTAGTGAGGTGTTGGTTTGTAACTGTGATGGCTTGTTTGTAGTGAGAGAGGGATTTGTAATAAGGATTTCAAGGTTTTAGGGTTCTTGAAAGAATTTGATATTCTAACAGTGTTGTGGCAAGGTTTTTTCTCTCTTTTTCTCCTCCCTGGTTTGTGTGAAAAGAAGGTGATTATATAATGGAAATTAGGGTAAAGAAAATGGGCTTTGAATGTGCAATTGGGCCTCCAATGTTCACTTGAGTTCGTCACTTTCCAGGCTAAATCGCAGGGACTTAAGTGCAATTTTTGAAGTTGAAATGTGAAAACAAAATGTAGCCGACATCGATAACTAACTCATGTCCGAAAATCGGCTCAATCGGATAAACAGTGAATTAGTTATGAATTTTTGAAGTTTCAGCTCAGACAAACTTATTTTGGGCTCCAGTGTCGACTCTGACACGTTCTTCAATAAAAAACTGGTATTGATCGGAGCATAATCCGGTCTCGACTTTTGAGGAAAAGTTGTAGATCTATGAGTCAGGGACCTTGTGTAAAAATATAAGCCCAATCCGATAAAAATTGACCGAGTTATGAATTTTCCAAGTTTCGGCCCAGATGAAATAATACTCAGCATTCAGGATTTTCAGCGTGTCACGCACTCTTAGCAAAAAACGAAGGCCTTTTGAATACCGTTTGAACTCAATACCTTCTGGGAAAATGTAGTCAACTCAATTTGTGAAATTTTGGCGCCGAAACCAGCTCGATACGATGAAAATCGACCAAGTTATGATTTTCTAAATATGACGCAAATAAACTTCTGTCACAAATTTTCTGTACGAAAATACTTGATAAATCCACATTTTTGAAGACCTTCTGATCGAAATTGGCTTCCAGTCGTGAGAGATGAAAACGTAGATAATGTCAAGACGGAATTTTGGTCAACGGAATGGGTTCAAAACGAGTCACGATCTTCAAGTTATGAATTTTTTAGCGCGTAAAAACTACACTTTCAGCATACTTTTTCACCATATTTCTTCGAGAAAACTCACACATTCGGATACCTTCTTTAAAGAATTGACTCTTGAGCCGAACCGGAATTTGAGAATACGTTATCAGAGATATATTGGCGAACGAATACCTGAATATGACGCGTCGGGTTGGACTTGTGAATTTTCTTGAAATATTTTGAGAAATATGGGAGGGCAAATTTTGAGGTGCAACACATGTCCTAAGCTGCATCTGAGGTCTTATGTCAGGAAGATCCAACCTCAAACTGCTGACAAGAATTTGTGGGTGCACTTCTTCCAGGGAAGTTTATCGGGGACTCAATTGGAATGGTTCTATCAGCTGGAGGGAACCAACATCCGCAACCGGGAGGATTTGGCTGCTACTTTCTACAGGCAGTACTAATACAATGTTGACCTCGCTACAACCCGTTCACAACTTAAAAGCATGTCTATGGGTCCCAGTGAGGGCTTCAAAGATTATGCCCAGAAATGGAGAGATCTTGCAGGAAGAGTCCAACCTCCTCTGTCTGGTAGAGAGTTGATAGATATGTTCTTGGGTACTTTGCCAGGCCCATTTTTCAACCATCTGATCGGAAGCTCTTAAGCTGGTTTCACCGAGCTAATATTGACAGGTGAAAGAGTATAAGCTGGTATCAAGAGCGGTAATATTCAAAGGGACACATCTTCAAGTGCAGTGAAGCATCCTTTCAATGGGAAGAAAGAGTCCAATGTTGTGTACAGCCAAAGGGGTCGTAACAAGAATAACCACGACCAATCTGTGGGGGCAAGACTGATCTCTAGTCCTGCATCAGTGTGACCATAACAACAGGGAAATCAGCGAAGGCCAGACGAGCTCAAGAGACAGTTTACCAAAATTAACATGTCGTTGTCTCAAGCATTACAACACATGTTAAGGATGAATCTGATTACCTTAATAGGACCTCATGCAAACCCCAAATCTTCTTCTCCTAACTACAACCCTGATGCAAGATGTGCCTATAATTCCGACATTCCTGGGCATGATACTAACGATTGTTAGGCACTGAAGTACAAGATTCAAAATAAGATTGACATCAAGGAGATTGAGTTCGATCCTCTAGAGACTACCAACTTGATTACTGCTCCCATGCCAAATCACTGAGCGTCCAGTTCATTTTGAATTTTCAATTGTAATTTCTTTGTTTGTTTAAACATTTGTCCTTATGTCAGACTTTGGTTATTCTTATTAAGGCATTGAATATGTTTGTCTTGAATTAATTCATTCATTATCACTATATTTAAACTGTGCTTTCTACTCCTTTTTGTGATATTCAACTCTCAATTACAAGTTGTAAGCCTTTAGAGGGAGGATAACAAAAACAATATCATAATCTCATACAGTATGATTTTGGACAGACCTTGCCGACGATGTACATGTGTTGTTTTCAATTCCTAAACACCGGAGTTATAAGGAAGATAATCCCTAGTCAACCCCTTTGATCCTAAGAAGTAGGAGTTTTCTTTTTCACACAAATTGAATCCTTTAATCAAAACCTGGGGCAGGGTAGTTTCTCAGTCTAATTCAAATGTGTGTTCAATCACAAGCTTTCACTTCATTCACAACGAGTGACATAAAAAACATCCTTCAGAATCAAAAGACAGTGATGGTTCCCCGTGAAATAGGCAGTCATTATCTCTAAAAAAAGCCCACTGAGTCAAAACCTACGAAGGAGACTTAAGAAAAATTGGGGCATCCCGTTGGCTGTAATCACAAAAGAAGAACAGTCAGGCAAAAACTAGGGATAGTAGATCAAAAAAGAGGTCACTACAAATCCTCGACAAACATGAAAAATGTTGCAACAATGACTGCCTTCACGAATAAACTTTCATTATTTGAACCATCACCCAAAACGTCATTCCTGACTCAATTGGAATTCAGATGCATAATTAACTGAGTATAGAACTGGAGAACATCATGAAGAACGGGCGGGTACAAATAAACTTTGAGCCTTATCCTTTGTTTCTTAAACGGTGAACCAGGCCACGTTACAACCCTTCAAAAGTCCTAATTGAAGCATGGGTTAGTTCGAAAGCATATTGTTACAAAAGGTATCCTGACTCCTGTAAGGCTTACTGTAAATCCTGAGTTGAATTCATATTCTTACAAAATTCTTTTATTTGCTAAAACTACATTCTCAAAACTTCAAGACAAACATAAACTTTTCATTGTTTACCACTGTTTGCATATAGCTATTTGTTTGACAATAGAGAAATCCACACGATCAATATCCAGTGAACAAAAATCCTCTCAAGAAACAGTATCAATTCAATTGGAAAAACACTTCCAATGAAAAAATCTCCATAGCCAAGGGGGAATGACATGTTATTGTCCAACCCATTTGGGGCAGTCAAGTCAAGGTTTCGAGAAATCTCTCATAACCAGGGGCAGGTCTCCGTCTGAATCACTTGGGGCAGTGAACTTGATTTCCAGCAAAGGGTCATGTATGATCAAGCATACATTTTCTAGAAGTGCTACAACATTGGACAGCGACAAATCCCCACAAAGTCCCTTTCATAAGGTGATCCCCGTTGAAGTCGCCAGAGCCACCTCTATAAGGTTATCCCCACAGAATAATCTTCACGGATCAGGGTACAAACCCCTCAAGGCCAAATTCATGGATATCCCCATAAAATTTGATCCATGCAATCCCCAACAAGAGTTTCAATCTCTGGAAGGTCCTCTCCCCAGCTGAGTTGGTCTTAAAAGGAAGCCTTGTGGAATTCGTCCTAAAGAATATCCCCCTAGAAATTCGTCAAATATTCTCTTCAACAGGGTTTTTCCCAAAACAAATAGCAAAATTCCCCAGCTGAGTCTGTCCTCCCCAGCTTGAGTTTGCTTCTCCAACTATTACAAATCAAGGGACCACAACCCCTAATCCCTAGTGAAGTCACCAATGAATTCTCTATTATCCCCGAAGTTACTACGAAACCTGGACCCGACCAAATAATAGTTTAACTTCTTCAAATTACTAACAAAACTCCTCTTCCCCAGTAGAATTTTCTACAATCCCCAGTGAGTTACTGTAAAGCCTGGAACCCGACCAGATAATAGTTAACTTCATTATCCCCAGCAAGTTGGTGTGAAACCTAGAATCCGACCAGATAACAGCTAACCTTCAAGAGATGATTCCCCAATAGAGCAACGGACGACTAGAACCCCTGAGCTTTTTCTCCAAACAGAAATCAACACTCTCCGTAAAGATTTCTCAAAGCCAAAGCCAATTTTCCCCAGTGGGTTTCTCCTTAAATAACAAAGCAGGAATCCCCAGTGGAAACATTCTAAATAAGGTTTAAAGATGTGTGTACTCTTCATCCCCAACAGCATTCTGGGATTTAACTTGCCAAAGCTCTCCAGCACTTGTCAAGGATTTATTTTCCGAAGCAAAGATACACTTCAATAATATTTTTCATTCACACATCATATTACATACATGATAAATACATAATCTCATTTATTTTGAGAACATCATCAAGCCATGCATATATCTGCATGCAACTAACCCTCTTCTTTGTAGGAAAAGTCAATCAGCAAAAATCCTATTTTGGCAAATATCACAACCATTTCTCAAAAGATGCAGCTTCACACGGGATCATCATAAAGAAATCTCACACAGATTCCTTCTCAAAATTTCCAAATGCAGCTTCACACGGGCTCATAATAAAGCAATCTCACACATATTCCTTCTCAAAATTTCCAAATGCAGCTTCACACGGGCTCATCATAAAGCAATCTCACATGGATTCCTTCTCAAAATTTCTAAATTAAGCTTCACACCGGCTCATCATAAAGCAATCTTACACAGATTCCCTCTCAAAAATTTCCAAATGCAGCTTTATACGGGCTCATCATAACGCAATCTCACACGGATTCCCTCTCAAAATTTCCAAACGTAGAATTACACGGGCTCATCATAAAGCAATCTTACAAGGATTCCCTCTCAAAATTTCCAGATGCAGCTTCACACGGGTTCATCATGAAGCAATCTTACACGAGTTCCTTCTAAATTCCAGATGAAGTTTCACACGGACTCTGTTAGAACATAGTTTGATTCTACAACCCTTAATTAGAGTTTTGATGATAACAAAATACAAAGAATAAATAAATTGTAAGATTTATATATAAGACAAATATGCTTCTTAAAATTATGTTTTGTATATACAGAAGTTCTGATGGAATCAGCATCAGCATCAGAAGATCAGCATTATGTCAGCATCAGAAGATCAGTAACATGTGCTACACGCTGAAGCTACCAGATCATACGCTGAAGCTTGATGACCAGAATCTGCGCTTAAACGTATACACTCTGACTCTGATCAAAGATCTCTACCAAGTCATCAACACTCTAAAGCTTCAGCATAAGTTAAAGCAAAGAAGACTCTGAAGCGTTACTAAGTATTCAAGACAGATTAAATGCTAACGGCTCTCTTCAAGACAAGATCTTCTCAAAAAGGAAAGAGCGTTATTATCATTGAAATGGCTTTATGGACAACGTATCTCTACCTTGGCTATATAAACAAGTCTGTGTTAGAAAAGACCACGCCTATCATATACGCATGCACTCATAATTTGCCAAGCCTTCAAACCACGCTTACTCAAACGCTTTAGCAAATCCAGTTTTACTCTAAGCTTAAATTGTGTATTATCATAGTTGTGATATATAGTTTTATTAGAAAACATTAAACACATTATTGTTCAATTATTTGTAAAGAGATTTCCTTGAGATAAATCGGTTTATGGTTATACTCAAGAAGGCTTTAACAGTTGTTAAAGTAGTTGTGTAATCCTTTGAATATAGTGGATTAAGACCTCGTTGGAGAGAGGCGAAATCACCTTGACGGGTGGACTGGAGTAGTTTGAGATCAAACGAACCAGGATAAAAATACAGTGTTGTCTAAGCATTTGATTTAAGTTTTACAATTCAATCCCCCTTCTTGTGTTTTTCACATCTTCAATTGGCATCAGAGCGCCTGGTTCTGAGCTTATAACACTTAACTGTGTCAGTACAAGATCCAACGTCAGAAAAACACAATGGCAGGACCAAATCAAAACATCAGCAATGACAACAATGAAGAAAGAGACAGATTCAGTGGCAAACCTCCAGTCTTTGATGGAGAGAACTTTGACTACTGGAAAGACAGCATTGAGAGTTTCTTTCTGGCCCATGATGCTGATCTGTGGGACATGGTGGCTGATGGATACACGCACCCAGTGGATGGAAGTGGTCAGAAGATTGACAGGAAAACAATGTCTGATCAGCAAAAGCGTGAGTTCAGAAATCATCACAAGGCCAGAATAATTCTTCTCAGCGCCATCTCTTATTAAGAATATGAAAAGATATCAAACAGAGACACTGCAAAGAATATGTTTGACTCTCTGAGAATGACGCATGAAGGCAACATTCAAGTCAAAGAAACCAAAGCTCTTGCGCTCATTCAGAAGTATGAGGCATTCAAGATGGAAGAGAGTGAATCAATAGAAACTATGTTTTCAAGATTTCAAATTCTTGTTGCTGCTCTAAAAGTTCTTGACAAAGGGTATTCTACTGTTGATCACGTTAAGAAGATCATTAGAAGCTTGCCAAAACAATGGAGGCCAATGGTCACAATGCTTAAGCTAGCCAAGGATCTCAACAAAATCTCTCTGGAGGAACTTGTCAGCTCCCTCAGAAGTCACGAGATAGATCAAGAAGCAAATGAACCTCAAAAATAAGGTAAGCCATTAGCTTTAAAATCTAACAGAAAATCTGACTCCAAAGTTTTGCAGGCTGTGGAAGAAACCTCTGATGGGTCTTCATCAAAAGAAGATGAACTATCTCTCCTCTCCAGAATGGTGAACCAATTGTGGAAGCAGAGGCAAAGGAAGTTCAGGAATCCCAGAAGATCAGAAAATCAGAATGAATCTTTCTCCAGATACAAAAGGTCAGAATCCTCCTCTGGACACAAAAGATCTGAAGGCTCTTCAGGAAACAGAAAGCCAAACAACAAATACATCATCTGCTATGAATGTAACGATCAAGGGCACTACAAAAGTGATTGCCCAATTCTTCAGAAGGAAAAGCCCAAAAAGAAGTTTGGCAAGGAAAAGAAGAAAAGTCTCATGGCTACATGGGATGATTCTGACACATCTGAAGCTGACTCAGAATCAGATGATGAAAGAGCAAACATAGCTCTCATGGCAAACATAACAGAAGACAGTGAAGCTTCTGAGTCAGAATATGAATCAGATACAGAAGAGGTATTTCCTGACTTTACTATAAACTTTACTAAGGCTGAACTAGTTGAAAGCCTTAATGAAATTCTGGAAAGATATCAGCAGATCAGAGTCAAATTCAGAAACCTGAAAAGGAATCTTGTTTCTGACTCTGATAAGACTGAGAGTCTCAAATTGGAGAATTGAGTTAAAAGATAAAATTACAAAATTAGAAAACCAATTGCAAAACTCTCAGAAGGAAACAATCCCTGAAACTCCCAGCAATGCTGATGAGATCATCAAGGAGTATGATCACAGCTTTCAGAAGTTTCTAGCTAAAAACATAGACAGAAACAAAATGGCTTCAATGATCTATGGAGTTAGAAGAAATGGCAGAAAAGGGATAGGATATCAAGGTAAGGTACCTACACCAAAAAATGCCATGGATTTAGTTATAAAACGTACTCCACTTGATTCACACTTTATATATGGGCACACACATGACATAAAATATACAAGTAGTGATTACTCTGTCAAACCAAAATTCAACCAGAGTTTTGGTAAAACTAACAAATCAGGACCCAAGAAAATATGGGTACCTAAGGATAAAATAATACATGTGGCAGATATCTTTAGCAGCAAAGCAAAAACACCAATCATGGTACCTGGACTCTGGCTGCTCACGACACATGACGGGAAGAAGGCATATGTTCCAAAGCCTGGAACTTAAGCCTAGAGGCCACGTAGGTTTTAGAGGCAATCAGAGAGGAAAGATCATTGGCTCTGGAACAGTAGGTAATGGAAATCTTTCCTCTATAAGTAATGTTTTACTAGATGATGGATTAATGCATAATTTGTTATCCATAAGTCAATTAAGTGATAACGGTTATGATATAATCTTCAATCAAAATTCATGCAAAGCTGTTAGTCAGAAAGATGGGACTATCCTATTTAATGGAAAGAGGAAAAACAACATTTATAAAATAAAACTTTCTGAACTAAAAAGTCAGAATGTAAAATGTCTATTGTCTGTTAACAACGAGCAATGGATCTGGCACAGAAGATTGGGACATGTTAGTATGAGAAGAATATCTCAGATTAACAAACTGAATCTGGTCAGAGGACTTCTTAACCTGAAGTTCAATTCAGATGCTCTGTGTGAAGCATGTCAGAAAGGCAAGTTTGCAAAACCAGCTTTCAAATCCAAAAACGTTGTTTCCACCTCCAAGCCATTAGAACTTCTGCATATTGACTTATTTGGACCAGTTAAAACTGCTTCAGTCAGTGGCAAGAAGTATGGGTTAGTAATCGTAGATGACTATAGCAGATGGACATGGGTAAAGTTCTTAAGACACAAGGACGAGTCACACTCTGTGTTAGTCACCTTCTGCAACCAAGTTCAGAATGAAAAGGATCTTAGAATCGTCAAAGTCAGAAGTGATCATGGTGGAGAATTTGAAAACAAATATTTTGAGTCATTCTTTAATGACAAAGACATTCTGCATGATTTCTCTTGTCCTAGAACTCCCCAGCAAAATGGAGTTGTAGAACGAAAGAACAGAACATTGCAAGAAATGGCCAGAACCATGATCAACGAGACTAACGTTGCTAAGATCTTCTGGGCAGAGGCAATAAACACAACATGTTACATTCAGAATAGAATCTCCATAAGACCTATTCTGGAAAAGACTCCATATGAATTGTGGAAGAACAGAAAGCCCAACATTTCCTATTTTCATCCATTTGGATGTACATGTTTTATTCTGAATACAAAAAATTATTTGAACAAGTTTGACTCTAAAGCACAAAAGTGTATTATGTTAGGATATTCTGAACGCTCAAGAGGGTACAGAGTATACAATACAGAAACACAGATTGCGGAAGAGTCAATCAGTGTTCTTTTTTATGATAAGCTTGACTCTCAAAAGTCAAAGCAGAATGAATTCCTTGCAGGTATGGAAGTTGAATTCACAGGTACTGAAGACAAGTCATCAAAAGCCCTCAACAGAGACACTCCCTTAACATCAGAAAGAGGCACTGCAAGAAATCCACCACCTTCTGTTGATCAACTCCAGAAAATACCATCCAGAAGCAGCATGGATCACCCAGAGGAAACAATCTTAGGAAGAAAGGAAGATCCAATCAGAACAAGATCTAGCTTCAGAAACTCTGAAGAATCCCTCATGGGACTGGTTTCTCTAATTTAACCAACAACAATTGATGAAGCACTTCTGGACAATGACTGGATTCTAGAAATGTAAGAGGAGCTAAATCAATTCACCAGAAATGACGTGTGGGATCTAGTTCCCAAACCAAAAGGATTCAACGTCATTGGAACAAAATGGGTGTTCAGAAACAAACTGAACGAACAAGGTGAAGTCATCAGAAACAAAGCACGACTGGTAGCACAAGGTTATAGTCAGCAAGAGGGGATAGACTATACAGAAACCTTTGCTCCAGTCGCCAGGTTAGAATCTATCAGACTCTTAATCTCATTTGTTGTTAATAAAGGCATCACTCTGTATCAGATGGATGTTAAGAGTGCATTCTTAAATGGCTATATAGAAGAAGAGGTATATGTGCACCAACCCCCTGGTTTTGAAAGTTCCAAAAATCCAGAATACGTTTTCAACTAAAGAAGTCACTCTATGGTCTGAAACAAGCTCCCAGAGCTTGGTATGAAAGACTAAGTAACTTCCTGTTAGAAAAGGAATTCACCAGAGGGAAAGTGGACACAACTTTGTTCTGTAAGACAGTTAAGAATGACATTTTAGTATGTCAGATTTATGTTGATGACATCATATTTGTATCTATTAAACCCTCTCTGGGAAGAAAGTTTGCTAAATGTATGCAGGCAGAATTTGAGATGAGCCTAATGAGGGAACTAAAATTCTTTCTGGGCATTCAGATTAATCAAACCCCAGAAGGAACTTACATTCATCAGAGCAAATATGTCAGAGAACTTCTGAAGAAATTTGATCTCTCAGAATGTAAGCCATCAAAGATTCCAATGCATCCCACGTGCATTCTGGAAAGAGAAGAGGTAAGTAAAAAGGTAGAACAGAAGGTCTACAGAGGTATGATTGGTTCTCTTCTATATCTGACGGCTTCAAGGCCTGACATTCTATTCAGTGTTTGCATTTGTGCTAGATTCCAATCAGATCCTAGAGACTCTCACTTAACAGCAGTTAAGCGAATTTTCAAGTATCTGAAAGGTACTACTAATCTGGGTTTGTTTTATATAAAATCAAGTGATTACAGTTTGATAGGATACTGTGATGCTGATTTCGCTGGAGACAGAGTAGAACGTAAAAGCACTTCTGGAAGCTGCCAGTTTCTGGGAGAAAATCTGATCTCATGGTCCAGCAAAAGACAATCCACAATTGCTCTATCAACAACAGAAGCTGAATACATAGCAGCAGCTGGATGCAGTACACAAATGCTCTGGATGAAAATTCAACTTGAGGACTTCCAGATATTTGAGAGTAACATTCCTATCCTCTGTAACAATACTTCTGCTATTTGTCTCAGTAAAAATCCTATATTGCATTCTAGGGCTAAGCATATAGTAATGAAACATCATTTTATTAGGGACTATATTCATAAAGGGATTTTAAATTTAAAATTTATTAACACAGACCAACAATGGGCTGATATTTTTACAAAACCTCTTTCTGAAGATAGGTTCAACTTCATTCTGAAACATCTCAGCATGAAGCTCTGTCCAGAATAAAATTGTTTTGATTCCATATCTTAACCTTCAGAACTTTGTTTATTTTTCTGTGAACTACTGATCAATCTTTCTTCAGATCTTTAGAAGTACAGATTGTATCAGAATCTATCCATGAAGATCTGAGCGCTTCATTTCAAGGATAGAAATGTGTTGTTCACTCAAGCAAACAAGTGTCATCCAGTCATCAGCTATTTTCTGAGACTGAACACGCGTTCACGTTTCTGAAAAGGCAAAAACGCTGATTGGATGCATTGAGACACATGTCATGGGTAATCGTTCCAAATATCTTTCTGAATCCCCTAAAATCAGCTATCATTAAATTCTAATAATCATTATTTAATTTCTCTCTCTTGCCGTTTATGTTTTCAAAATTGTTTAGAAATCTATTTAAACACTCTTCTCACCATTTACACACTTTTACCTTCACTTTCATTTTCTCTCAAACTTACTGATTTCAGTTTACATACTTTCTCAAAACCCTTTCAATCTTTTTCACAAAACCTTCGTGTGAACATGGCTTCCTCCACCATTCCTACTTCAAGTTCTCAGAAAACAGGTTCCTCTGAACAATACGAATAACCCTACAGAACGCTTCTCACACCAATCAAAAATCTTGAAGTTCTGTCAGAATTTATCGTGGATTTCAACAGTCTTCAAGAGAATGGGTTTAATCTCTCTGAAGAAGTTAAAGCTCAAGGCTGGGAAAAATACTTTGACAGACTGGTGGGTCCAACATTCCCAATTCTGGTAAAGGAATTTTGGATTCATGCTTCATCTTCCAACCATCAAGTCACTTCATGCATTATGGGGAAGAAGATTGTTATTACTGAGGACCTCATTGCACGTTTAATAGGCTACAGTGGTGGTGGTGTTCGTTGCATTGACATGGTTGAAAGATGCGCTGATGTTGCCCTAATCGCTAGAGAAATCTTCACTCGGGGGCTTCCCTCCAGCAAGATAAGGGACTTAAAAGATCATCACAGAATATGGGCCAAGATCATTCTGGGATGCATAAACCACAGGAAGCCTACCAGCTCTCCTGATTACATCAATATTGATCATCAATTTCTGATCTATTTCATCTCCCAGAAGGTTAAGATAAATCTGGCTCATCTACTGTTTAACCATCTAAGGACTAGTGTCAAGGAAACCATAGAAGAGGAGCGCACAAAAAGGGACTGGATACCCCTAGGAAGACTTATATCAGATATTCTAACAGAGAATAAGCTGATTGATCATCTTACAAAGGCTCAGGAAATCAGCTCTTTGGAAGCTACTGTTGGCAAACAGCTGAATGCAAAGAATCTGAAGAAAATGAAGTTGATTGAGAACATCAAGAAGGAACCCAGCGTCACTCCTTTTGTTGCAATCGCCAGCAGAAGAGTCCCTCTGGATAACTTTCCTCTGTTCTCAGAGATTGATTCTAAACCTGATATCATACTCAGATATCTGGATGCTTGCAAGGCGGATGGTACAACACCAAATATGAACATTCAGGATCTGCAGCAGAAGGCTCCAGAAGTTGTGCTGAAGAAAACCAAGAAAAGGAAAGCTGTAGCAGAAGGATCATCCCAGCAGACTCCTAAAAAGAGAGGTAATCTTTCTTCTGTAACTGTTTTAGATTCAATTTCTGTATCAATATCTATACCAATTCCCACTCCATCTGAAAACCCCACACCACAAACTTTTGATGACTTTGACATTGATTTTGACCCCTCTAAATCCTTAACTCTTAGAAGATCTCGCTCCCAACCTCAAAATCCAAATATTGAAGCAACCCAGCAAGAACTTACAAAAGTTCTATCTGATATAGACCAACATACTTTTTCTCCCATGCCAGAAAATCCAAACCCTGAAACCACCACAGAACCACAACCAGAAATTCCCATCTCACCACAACCAGAAATTACCCTCTCTCCAGAACCAGAAATCCCACTACCTCCATCTCCTCAACCAGAAACTAATCCACCTTCTCCACAACCTGGACCATTTCAACCAGAAGTTCAAACTTCTGAGGCTCAACCCTCTGAATCCCGTGAACCAGAACCAAACCAAACTGTTGATTCTGATACCATTCCCATTCCTGGAATCACAGAACCTCTGGCCATTCATATGCCCTTTGGCACCATTGTGAATTATCCCCAACTTCCCTCTTCACTAGAATTAACTCCACCAAATTCCCCATCAAGTCCAATCATAATTTCTGACTCTCCCACTCCCTCACCAAAGAACAATCCAGAAGACAACATCAAGACTGTCATTGACTTAACAGTTTTTGAACGTCTTGCTTCCATAAACCACAAAACAGCTATCCCAAAACCAAAACATCCAGATGTTGGTACCAGCTTATTGACATTTGAAATAGAAGTACATAAGTGGATCACTTCTCTGAAAAAAGCTAGTCTTGAGCTGGTTGATCCTGCTGCATCAGACTACCTTTGGACAAAGTTCAGAAGATGGGTACGCTCTGAAACTTTTAAGTTGCAAGAACAGAGTTGCGGACAAGTTCAACAGAACTTCAGCAATCTGCTGAAAGAAATTGAAGGTCCAGTTCTGAGCAAGCTGCTTAAGGAAGAAGTTCTCCCTCTGGACATTGCTCCCTGGTCTGAACATCGACAAGCATCCAAAGTTCAACCTGATACTCAAGAGCAGATGGTTCCTGCTGAAGCACTGGGTCAACAAGAAGATATTTCTGAAAGCTCTAAGAAGCATCCTGTTTCTAAAGATCCTCAAGCTTCCTCCCTTGACAGGCAGACTCTAGAAGACCTGAAAAGATCTGATATGTTGCTGAATGAAAGAATGGATAAACATGACAGCAAAATTGATGCAATAGCAAGCATGTTAACCCAGCAACAGGAAACCAACACCCAAATTAAGAGCATGTTGGAGGCTTTGTTCACACGTCTTCCTCCTCCCTCTTAGAATTTCCTTGTTTTTATAACTTGTTCATCTGTAATATTTTTACATTGCTTTGAACTTATCATTGCTTCTGGTTTTTAATATAAATGCATTTTGGCTCTGATATTTGTTCTTTTTGATAACTGACAAAAAGGGGGAGAAAGAATGATATTTTTCAATAACGGATTACTGAGACATAAGTCTCAAACATTCTGATCTATTTAAATTTCTTTCCTCTGAAAAGCTTACAGGTACAGACTTCTGATGAAAGATACAGTAAAGTTCTGATGCTCAAAGACTCATGGAATTAAAGGGAAGTAATCAACTCAGGGGGAGTTTTCTCTTCTTAATTCTATACTTTTTATTCTTTATTTTTAATTGAAAAATTTGGTTTTTGTCATCATCAAAAAGGGGGAGATTGTTAGAACATAGTTTGATTCTACAACCCTTAATTAGAGTTTTGATGATAACAAAATACAAAGAATAAATAAATTGTAAGATTTATACATAAGACAAATATGCTTCTTAAAATTATGTTTTGTATATATAGAAGTTCTGATGGAATCAGCATCAGAAGATCAGCATTATGTCAGCATCAAAAGATCAGTAACATGTGCTACACGCTGAAGCTACCAGATCATACGTTGAAGCTTGATGACCAGAATCTGCGCATAAACATATACACTTTGACTCTGATCAAAGATCTCTACCAAGTTGTGATACGGTGGGAGAACTGACTTGAGGTTTTGCGTTTGTTTTCGCAAATGTTTTGGTTGAGCAAGAGTCACCATCGACTTTTTATTTTATCCTAAGGAAAGGTTAAAAAGCACAGCAAAAACCTTTGAGATGTTTTCTTGGGTTCGGGGAGTAGATTATAGAAAGGGAAGGTATTAGCACCCTTTCTATCCATGGTTATCCATGGGCTCTTAGTTACTTGCTTAGATTAACTTGCCATAATTTTCAATTGTTTGAAATGGTGCTTTGTGTGTGTGGGTTTGAAAATATTTTGAAAAGAAGCCAATGTGGTGGCAACCTTTGTAATGATCCATGTTGGGATGTATACAAAGGTGTATGTCTTTTGAAAAGGTTTTCAAAGTTTTTGAAAGTTGTTTTGAAAGTGTAGTGATGTGTGGTTTAAAAAATAGGCAAGTGTTTTGTTTTGCAAGGGGGCAAGTAATCAAGAGCTATCTACCCTAAAGTTCTCAAAGATCTTTGCTATATTTTAACCCTTTTAACAATTTTGTTCCACCATTGCATTTGGTGGACAATATTGTGTTAGGAAGTGAACGGGACGGGCGCGGGTCATCGTTTAGACCATAATTGCAATGGTGCCAAGTATCTTTGGGCAATTTTTCCTTGGAGGGACTTGATCATTTTTTAGGCAACTTTCGAAAGCGTCATCGAGGGACTATGATCATTTGAATTGTGTTTGTTTTGCCCAACGAGACCTAACGTGCAATATGGCCCATTATTGAAGGCAACAAGTGGAATACCCTAGGGGTGCAAGTGTGATTAGTGTTGTCCATTTTCATGCTTGTTTATCTTGAAGTTAGGTCAAACTATTTTTTTGGTTGATTGATTTGCATACAAACCCTAATTCTAACATGGCATAATTAGAAAGCTTTAAAGTGCGAAAAATAAAGTTCCTAAGTTATTACAACACAATATATGGGAAGGGGGGTACAAATGTTCAAATGGGGATATTTTAGCAAGAAATTAAATCCTAAACTATTACAATCCAAATGGAATTATACAAATTATTTAATATGCAATAATTAAATAAAATAAGATAAATATGCAAGATGCAAAAAATGATTTTTTATGTGTATGTAAAAAAGGTGTTTTTTATGTGTCAAGAAAACAAAAATAAAAGTATTAATTTTTGGGCATTTTTATATTCAGGGCAAAAATCCTAATTTTACAAATAAAAGTATTTATTGTATAATATATGTAATATTTATTTATCATGTACAAAAAATAAATGAAAAGAAAAATATATGAAAAAAAGTAATTTTTAAGTTAAATATTAGTAAAAATAAAATGTATTATTTTATTATGTTTTTAACCTAAATGTATTAATAAATACCTAAATATTTATAATATTCACTAAATACTAAATATATATATAAATAATAATATTTAATATTTACAAAAAATGTATTTTTTTTATAAAAGGTTTTTTTTCTAAAGATAAAATAAAACAAAAGTCAGAAAATAAAAAGTATTTATATTATTTTAGTATTTTAAGTAAAAGAGTATTTATATATTATTTATGCCCAAATGTTAATTTAAACCAATAAATGCCTAATAAATACAAAAATGGTTTGAAAAATATTTTTTATATTTTTAATATTATGAGAAAAAATAAATAAGTCAGAAATAACAAGCAAAAGTTAAAAAATGATCAAAATAAGCACAATGGGCCAAGGGGGTTCAAAAGTAAAAACAAGGTGCAAATAAGAAAAATAAAACAAGCCCAGCCCAAAGGACCTTCTTCAACCTCTGGCCAGAATTTTGTCAAAAAACGCGCGCCTCCTACACTGATTCAAACATCTGGATTCCTGGACTTTTAGCACAAACTTACAACATGAAAAATATTATGCATCAAGCCACGATTCTGGACATATAAAGAACTCATCCTAACTCTCAGAAATGAGAGAGAATTTCTCCATTCCCAATTCCTGACCTAGTTTTTGTTCCATGTTCAGACTTCAAATTCTCATAGCACACATAACATAAATGAAAACTAATTATATGGGCATGTTCAGGGCCATGAATGTGACATAATTTCTTCACAAATATAAACCTAACTATGCCTGGATAGAGAGATAAGAGTTCATGAACTTACCTGTTCAGTTGGAATCGTATCTGGTGATGAAGGTGTTTTCAATACAAGGTGATGATTGGTATAGCTTCCTTGATGTCCAGGGATGCTATTCCAAGCTTTAGTTTGCTTTGAAACCAAGTGAATCGTGTTATAGCACTTCAACTGCAAAACAGAAAAATGAAAATGGTGATGTTGATTAGGAGTGTTACAGTCTGCTTCTAATGCTTTGGACAGTTTGTATGGATGGTAGGGAAAGTGTTTGAAGTGGTTTTGGCCAAGATGCACGATGGAAATGAGCTGTGGGATTCCAAGTGCAGGATGCCCTGTTTTTGTGCAGTTTAATGGTGATTCTGTGTTTGAGACTGTTTGGAACTTGGTTGGCTTGTGTTTCAGCTTAGGTTTTATGTTTAGAAAGTGTACAATAACTTTGCTTAAGGTTTCCTTGGCTGAGATGATAGTTAGTGTATGTTATGCAAGTTTTCTTCACACTTAAGCAACAAAGTATCAAGTTGTGTTCTAGACTGATGCAGGCCCCCAATCTATGCTGCAACCTTTCCCCTTGATCAGTGTGTTTTGCTTCTGAAATTGTGCCCAAAGATATGGCCTTGTACTTCTTGATTTGCAACTTTGACATAAAGCCATACTTTTCTAAAATGGATAATTTGCTTTTTCTATTTAAGGGTTAAACTTCCATGTAATGCTTAAACACATAATGCAAGGCTTGAACACAAGGGGTTTGCATTAAATTATTTAGTTCAAATGGGATATAGGACCTGTAATCAAGGAATGCAAGCTGAGTTCAAAATGGCACAAGTGTATGAACATGTAAATTGGCCATAAACAAAGTGAGTTTTTCCCAACTTGCCAAATTCGATTCTCCCTAACCATGAGGTTGTTTGATGAGTTCTTGGGCATTTTGGAAAGCTTGGAATGTGTACTACAATCCATCTTTGAAATTCAAACTGAAATTCCAATTGGAAGCATGTGAAAAATGGTCTTGAAGTTAGGCAAAAATCCTGCCTAAAATGGTTCAAAATTTCTCTAAGTTAAGAATGGTTTGGTTCCCTTGTTCCAAAAATTGTAACTTGAGCTACAAGCTTCTTTTGAGGAAACTTTGTGAATAAAATTTGTAGAATTTGCAATGGACTACAACTTTCATGTTTTGACTTTTCCTTGAATCCAAATGCATCTTGATGAGAAAGTGGGACAAAGTTAGGAAAAAATTAGGGTTTTTCATAACTTAGAAAAATTCTAAGTTATGAAAAATCTTCATTTCAAACCCTAATTTGCAATTCTTGATTTCTTGATGCACAAGTTTCATGATTTGGCATGTTTTGATGAAAAATGAATCTTGACACTTGATTTTGACCAAAAAGTCAAAGTTTGACTTTTCAGTATACAGTCAAAATTGATCAATTGATTGGAAAATTCAACTGTTAATCTTGTGCATTTGGGATCTTTTGAACTTGTTGAGTATGTCAAGACAATTCCATGGGGTCCTTGAGTCCATATGTGAGCTTGGTTTGCCATTGGCTAAGTCAAACAGTCAAAAATTGCCTTTGTGCAATCAAAACCCTAAAAATGACCATTTTGCCCTTTTGGTGATCTGATCAAATTTCTTGTGGAATTGTGATCCAAACTTGATCAAATGGTCCATATGAGTTCATAATGTTGATGTGGGTCAATTTCCATGAGGTTTGACTGTCAATTGGCCACAGTTGACTTTTTCCCCAATACAGCTGATTTCTAGGTCAACTGTCCAATTGACTGGGCAAAATTTGGAATCAAGACTTGAAACTTGGTATGGATAAACTTGGGAGTCCAACATGAAGCATGAAAGTCTTCTTAGGCATTTTAGGTCAAAATATCTTTGTGCAAACACAAACCCTAATTTGGGTCAACAGTGCAAGGAGAAGTCTTGAGCAGAGGAAACCCTAACTGGATCTTGAGCTCCAAGGGTCTTGTGATGAGAAAATGTTGAGAAAATGGGAGGGCAAATTTTGGGGTACAACACAAGTCATCAGTACTCTGAAGCGTCAGCATAAGTTAAAGCAAAGAAGACTCTAAAGCGTTACTAAGTATTCAAGACAGATTAAATGTTAACGGCTCTCTTCAAGACAAGATCTTCTCAAAAAGGAAAGAGCATTATTATCATTGAAATGGCTTTATGGGCAACGTATCTCTACCTTGGCTATATAAACAAGTCTGTGTGAGAAAAGACCATGCCTATCATATACGCATGCACTCATAATTTGCCAAGCCTTCAAACCATGCTTACTCAAACGCTTTAGCAAATCCAGTTTTACTCTAAGCTTAAATTGTGTATTATCACAGTTGTGATATATAGTTTTATTAGAAAACATTAAACACATTATTGTTCAATTATTTGTAAAGAGATTTCCTTGAGATAAACCGGTTTGTGGTTATACTCAAGAAGGCTTTAACAGTTGTTAAAGTAGCTGTGTAATCCTTTGAATATAGTGGATTAAGACCTCGTTGGAGAGAGGCGAAATCACCTTGACGGGTGGACTGGAGTAGTTTGAGATCAAACGAACCAGGATAAAAATACAGTGTTGTCTAAGCATTTGATTTAAGTTTTACAATTTAACCCCCCTTCTTGTGTTTTTCACATCTTCAGACTCATCCTGAAGCAGCCCTCCCCAGGCTCCTTCTCATATATTTCCAGATGAAGTCTCATATTGACTCATCCTGAAGCAACCCTACCCAGGTTCCTTCTCATATATTTCCATATGAAGTCTCACACGGACTCATCCTGAAGCAACTCTACCCAGGTTCCTTCTCATATATTTCCAGATGAAGTTTCACATGGACTCATCCTGAAGAAACCCTACCCAGGTTCCTTCTCATATATTTCCAAATGAAGTTTCACACAGATTCATCTTGAAGCAACCCTATCCAGGTTCCTTCTCATATATTTCTAGATAAAGTTTCACACGGTCTCATCCTGAAGCAACCTACCTAGGTTCCTTCTCATATATTTCCAATTGAAGTCTCACACGGACTTATCCTGAAGCAACTCTACCCAGGTTCCTTCTCATATATTTCTAGATGAAGTTTCATACAGACTCATCCTGAAGCAAACCTACACAGATTCCTTCTCATATATTTCCAGGTGAAGTTTCACACGGACTCATCCTGAAGCAACCCTACCCAGGTTCCTTCTCATATATTTCCAGATGAAGTTTCACACGGACTCATCCTGAAGCAACACTACTCAAGTTCCTTCTCATATATTTCCAGATGAAGTTTCACACGGACTCATCCTGAAGCAACCCTACCCAGGTTCATTCTCATATATTTTCAGATGAAGTTTCATACGGACTCATCCTGAAACAACCCTACCCAGGTTCCTTCTCATATATTTCCAGATGAAGTTTCACATAAACTCATCCTGAAGCAACCCAACCCAAGTTTCTTCTCATATATTTCTATATCAAGTTTCACACAGACTCATTCTGAAGCAACCCTACCCAGGTTCCTTCTCATATATTTCCAGATGAACTTTCACACAGACTCATCCTGAAGCTACCCTATCCAGGTTCCTTCTCATATATTTCCAGATGAAGTTTCACGTGGACTCATCTTGAAGCAACCCTACCCAAGTTCCTTCTCTTATATTTCCAGATGAAGTTTTACACGGACTCACCGTGAAGAAACCCCACCCAGGTTCCTTCTCATAATTTCCAAATGAAGTTTCCCATTGGCTCATCCTGAAGCAACCCTACCCAGGTTCCTTCTCATAATTTCGAGATGCAGTTTTACCCGGATTCATCATGAGGCAGCCTAACCCAGACTCCTTCTCATAATTTCCAGATGCAGTTTCACACGGACTCATCCTGAAGTAACCCTACCCAGGTCCCTTCTCATAATTTCCAGATGAAGTTTTACCCTGACTCATCATGAAGTAGCCCTACCCAGGTTCCTTCTCATGCATTTCCAAATGAAGTTTCACCCGGACTCATCACGAAGCAGCCCTATACAGGCCCATTCCAACATGTCGTTTAGAATTAAATTGACCAAAGATTTATTCTGATACTTCATCCAATTTCTACCAACAATCATCTTTGGATGGAATCTATAAGCCCATCTCCGAAAAATCTCCATCGTCTCTTCAAATGGAATCTTTAAGACCATTCCCTACACAATCAACTAACGCAGGGTCGAGTGCAAATTTTTGGGAACTCTAGTGTTCAATCATCTTCCACCTTCAACTCACGAATGGCAGACTCGCCAATCTAACTCTTCAGGTTTAAGAAGATTGAACAGGGGAAGTTGTTGTATCCCAAAATTTTCCCTCTCTTTTATCAAGACATTTTCTCACAATGATTTTCAAAAGTTCAAGTTTTCACAAGCACAATTGCATTTTTGATGCCCCGTATAGTTTACATGGATCATATTGGGATTTCAAGCATCAAATCGAACAAGAGCAAGCTTGCTTCGATTTCCCAAGCTTCGATTGGACTTTGGATTCCAGCAAGCTTGCTTCGACTTCCTAAGCTTCGACTGGACTTTGGCTTCCAGCAAGCTTGCTTCGATTTCCAAGCTTCGACTGGAATTTGGCTTCCTTCAAGTTTACTTCGACTTCACAAAGCTTTGACTGGGCATTGGCTATCTTTATGCTTACTTCAATTCACAATGCAATGGCTTCCCTCATGCTTCGATTCACAAGGAAAGGGCTTCCCTCATGCTAGCATGCACAAAGCAAGGTCTTCCCTCATGCTAGCATGCATAAAGAAATGGCTTCCTTTATGTTAACACCCACAAGGAAATGACTTCCTTCATGCTAGCATCCACAAGGCAATGGCTCCCTTCATGCTTTCTTCGATTCCACCTTTAAACCCTTCAACACACATAGTTTCTACACTATGACACACAATTGGTGGATTCAAAGAACATACAAAAGGCCCATTCGAAGAACATAAATTTGGTGGATTCGAAGAGCACATATTTGGAGGCCCATTCGAAGAACATGAATTTGTTGGATTCGAAGAACCTACATTTGGTGGTCCATTTGAAGGACATACAATTAGTCCATTCGAAGGTCATACAATGGGTCCATTCGAAGAAAACATAATTGATGTTTTGTCTTTTGATGAGTCTGGTCAAAGGCTGCTGAACAAAGCCCTATATGCTTCCAAGCCCAAGTCTGTTGCGCTACTATGATTTAGTCATGCGCCAAGCTGCCACAACACTCTAAAACTGCTGCAAAGCAGTCCTGCTATGCTGCTCCTAATTTGCACCAAATTGGAATACAAGAGTTTCACCTTGAAAGCTATGAAAACAACATACCCAAACTATTCAAATTTCATTCCCCCCCCCCCCCCCCCTAATCTAAGCCAAATTCTTCTGTAAATAAGATGTTTCACAACACATCTAAAGGGGGATTTTAGGTGGCTAGAGATAGTTTTTATTGGCAAGGCAAAGAGAGGAGAGAACATTCAAAACACTTCTAAACCCAGAACCAAAAAACCCACACCTTTGTTCTTTTCATTTGAATCCAGAATCAACATAGGCAACATCTCTTTTCTTTTCTTTCGAACCCAAGAGTATTCGAAGGCAGCAACTCAAGTCCAAAAACACCAACTCCAGATTCAAGGTAAGTCTTCCTGACTTTAAACCTTTCGTTTCAAGCATGTAAATAACCTTTTGTTTATTTTTTGTTTCTACCCTTTCGTTTGTTTTCCTTTCTTGTCCAAGTACATGTTAAGAACTAACCTGTACAGACCATAAAATAATATTAGCATGGCTTCGCCCCATACTGCTTCATAGTCCCAAACGAAAGAAAAAAGGTTGTGTGAATCGAATCATTAGGCTTCACCCCATATTACTTCACAGTCCCAAACAGAAAAAAGGGTTATGTGAATCGAAGGATGCAGGTCTCGAACACCCTGCTTTATAATCCTAAACAAAAGGAAAGAAGTTTGCATGAATCGAAGGACATGTGCTTCGAATACTGCATGAATCGAAAGACTTGTTCTTTCTCTCTTTTACACTATTTTTTTGTCTTTATATTTTCTATATATTTTCTTTCATTGCTATTCAATATGGTTGTAATAATTAGGACTTTTATTGCTTTCCACCCCCCATTGGTACATTTGTATCCCCCAACCCGTAAAGTGATGTAATAGCGCAGGATTTTAATTTCTGCAATTTACCGCTTTAATATAAAATGCTAAGAATTAGGTTGTGTATGGAAATATAAAATCAACAAGTAGACAACCCTAAATTCAAGACAAAAATTCATGCAATCAAACACACTATTCACACACATGCACCTCTAGGGTAATCTCAATTGTTGCCTCAGAAAATAGTCATGTTACTCAAATATGGACATTTTAGCAAAGACCCTCGATAAAAAGATCGTAGTCCCTCGATGTCCCTCGATGTTGCCTTCAACAAACGATCTAGTCCCTTACGAAAATTACTAAAACGTCTCATAAGTTGCCTTCTATGACTATATGAATGACCAACGCATGTCCTTTCACATCCAACGATGGGGCTTCTTACCAATCAATGGTAAGTTAATAACGTCTAAAGGAAGAGGAAAAGAACATAGACCTTTTGAGTAGGTAGGACGCTCGTAGTTGCTTGCTCACAAATCAAAACCATTTCCACACTTACACTTCCAAAGCATCTTCAAAAACAAACATCAGTTTAAACTATTTTTAAAACTAACACTTTGTATGCATTCTTATAGAGACGAGAATCATTACAAAGTTAGCCGCAACAAAGGAATTTTGCAAAATATTTTCAAAATTACACCACAAAGCACATTTTCAAACAAAGCAAAACTGATCTAGCAAGCAACTAAGAGCCCGTAGATAACTACGGATGAAAATGGTGCTAATACCTTCCCTTTTCATAACCTACCCCCCGAACTCAAGAAAACATCTCTAAAGGTCTTTGTGATAAGGTGGGAGAACTGACTTGTGGTTTTGCGTTTGTGTTCGCAAATGTTCGGTTTAGCAAGAGTCGCCACCGACTTTTTATTTTATCCTAAGGAAAGGTCAAAAAGCACAGGAAAGACCTTTGAGATGTTTCCCTGGGTTCGGGGGGGTAGATTATGAAAAGGGAAGGTGCTAGCACCCTTTTCATCCATGGTTTTCCATGGGATCTTAGTTACTTGTTTTAGATCACTTGCTTTTGTTTGAATGTGCTTGTGGTGTGTGTTTTGAAAGTATTTTGAAAATGGAACTTCGTAATGGTTCTCGTTTGTATAAGAACGCCAACAAAGTGTTTGTTTCGAAAATAGTTCAAAAGTGTGTTTATGAGATGTGTTTGAAAATGGCAAGTGTATTTTGCATGTTTGATCAAGTAACTAAGAGCTATCTACCCTATTTTACTCAAAGATATTTCTTATGTTTTTAACCCTTTTAACAGTGTTGTTTCACCATTGTATTTGGTGAACAACCTTGCGTTAGGATGTTAACGGGACAGGCGCGGGACGTTTGTATAGTCATAGAAGGCAACATATGGAACGTTTTAGCAATGTCATTTTAGGGACTAGATCGTTTACCGAAGGCAACATCGAGGGTCATTGAGGGAATACAATCTTTTATCGAGGGTCTTTGCTAAAACGCCCAAGTTCGAGGGACATGACTATTCTCCGATAGGCAACAAGTGAGATTACCCTAAGGGTGCATGTGTGCAAAGTGTTTTATTGCATGCATTTGTCTTTGATTTTTAGGTTGTCTACTTGTTGGTTTTATCTTACCATACACACCTATTTACTAGCATTTGTATAAAGCAATAAAAAGTGCAAAAAAATAAATCCTACACTATTACAACCATATTAAAGTGCATAGAAATATAAAGGCAAAAAATAAGATAAAAATGAATAAAAGAGTGTCTTTCGACCCAGGAAGTGGCATCCTTCGATTGGTATTCTGTCGGCCTCCTTCGATTGGGGTTGGCAACAGCAAAGTCAAATCTTTCGATTGGGCCTTGGCAGGGGCGAGGTCCTGTCCTTCGATTGGGAAAAGGCAGCAGCAAGTTGTATCCTTCGACTGGGCGAAGGCAGCAGCAAGTTGTAAACCTTCGACTGGGGCCTGGAAGTCAGTGAAGGCATGCCTTTCGTCTGGGCCTGGAAGTCAACATGGTTTGCCTCCTGGTTGTTTCTTTCGTTTGACCTGGAGAAAAAAGGGTAGAAGCCAGAAGCTTCGTTTCCTATTTCTTGTTTCCTGTTTCTTTCACTTCAAGCATTAAATGACAACATGGCCTGAGGCCATGCTAATATTTATCTTGTAAACAGTTTAACAGTTTAAGGAAAGTTCAGGTAAACAGAAAGTAAAAACGAAAGGGATAGCTTTTACAAACATGTTAACAGGGTGGAAACGAAAGGAACCAGAGTGTTATGTACATGTTTTGAAATGAAAGAGATTATTTACATGTTATGCCATGAAACGAAAAGCCCAAATGTAACAATAACTTACCTTATTTCAGGCTGGAACGTGTGCTGGATTCGAACCTGAACTGCTACCTGGACGTTTCTGGAATTCAAAGAGTAGTCACAGGGGGTTTGCTGTTGGTTCGGAAATTTATCACAGAAGGTTGTTTTTGAGTTTGAACAAACTTCTATGTGTGGGGGTGTTCTTCAGAATCTAAAGAGGTAAGTGTTTGGGATTCTGGGTTTTTGATTTCTCAAGTGTTTAAGTGTTTGATGAACTTGAGAATTTTTGTTGTGTTTGAGAATTTTCTGCAGATTCGTTCGCCTGGCCAGAAAGTCCTCCTTAGCTTTGTAACAAATTCCTCTATTTATAGAGAAATAATGAACATGTTCGTTCATAGCCAGCTTGCAAAGAATAATAAAATAATGGTTAACGTGACAGTACAAGCGAGGGCCCTGTTGGCAGCAGCAGCAGTGGGGTGCAGAAGATGACAGATGCCTCTGACGTTGCTTGTGCTCAGAACAAAAATCAGATGGAAAGCTGCTTTTGTGATAAAACCTCTTTGTTTGCAGAAAAAGTATGTAGCCTTTAACCCAGAATAGCAGTATCCAACAGACAAAGTTTGAAACCTTTGTACAAGCTTCTGACTATGTAAAGATCTGGACGCAACACAGCCTGGCAAACGATATCTGGTCTTGTGTCAAAGGCAAGAGTGAGATCGAAGCACACCTGTTCGAAGGAAGTGTTTGCCTCAGTCGAAGCTTGTGGTCGAAACAAGCTAATGCGCTGGAAGCTATTGCCCAATCGAAATCTCATGCTCGAAGGAAGAATATTGCCCAATCGAAGCATGTGGATCGAAGCAAACATATTTCCCAATTGAAAGTCTGTGTTCGAAGGAAGCAATGTTGCCCAATCGAAGCGTGTTTGTAGGTAGTAAACTTGTCCAAATCGAAGCAAGCTTGCAGGCAGCAACTTGTCCAAATCGAAGCAGGCTTGTAGGCAGCTACTTGTCCAAATCGAAGCAGGCTTGCAGGCAGCTACTTGTCCAAATCGGAGCAGGCTTGCAGGCAGCTACTTGTCCCAATCGAAACAGGCTTACAGGCAGTATGCTTGGTGAATCTAAAAGGGTTTCCTTGCAGGGGCATGTGTTGCCAGTAGGTCATGGCCTTCGATTGCAACCATGCAGGCAGCATGCTTGTCCAATCGAAAGGTTGAATCGAAGGATGTTTCTAATCCAAACGAAGGATGTATCCAAGTTGCATTCGAAAGAGGCATACAGGAGGCCAAATGTCCAGGTTCGAAAGAGGCATACATGAGGCAAAAAAGTCCAGGTTTGAAAGAGGCACGCTAGTAGCCATTTTGAGCAATCGAAAGAGGCCAAGAGTCAATCGAAGTATGTTGAATCGAAGGAGACATGTTTTCCACCAAATTTGTCAAAATGTTATTTTAATCTATTTTCTCCATTTTTGACAGTTTCCTTTTAATTTTGGTACTGGAAAATCCCAATGCACTTGTGCAAGCTTGAACTTTGAGAATCCTTGTGAGAAAGGCCTTGAAGAATGAGAGGGAAAATTTTGGGGTACAACAGTTGCCCCTGTTCAATTTTCTTAAACCTGAGGATATAGATTGGCTTTCGAGCCTTTCGTGATCCGAAGGTGGAAGATAATTGAACACTAGAATGCCCAAAAATTTGCACTCGCATGGTGTAGTATCAGCATTGTGATGTCGGGAATGGGCTTACAGATGCCATCTGGAGATGTGATAGAAAGTTGTTGGAGATGGGCTTAAAGATGCCATCCAAAAGTGATTGTTGAATTGTTTGAGCTGGTCGAGTAGATAGTTGTCTTGGCTGGTTTCAGGTATTAATCTCTGACCTGAGAAAGAAAGATAGTTTTCCTGGCTTGCTACAGGTATTGTGATGTCGGGAATGGGCTTACAAATGCCATTTGGAGATTGTTGGTAGGTGGTTTTGTCTTCGTTGACGGGTTTCGCCTCAGAAAAATCTTTAGGAATCGATTTAACTGATTTTGTCTCCATTGACTGGCTTCACTTCAGAAAAATCTTTAGGAATCGATTTAACTGATTTTGTCTCCATTGACTGGCTTCGCCTCAGAAAAATCTTTAGGAAGCGATTTAACTGATTTTGTCTCCATTGACTGGCTTCGCCTGAGAAAAATATTTAGGAATCGATTTAACTGATTTTGTCTCCATTGACTGGCTTCGCCTCAGAAAAATATTTAGGAATCGATTTAACTGATTTTGTCTCCATTGACTGGCTTCGCCTCAGAAAAATCTTTAGGAATCGATTTAACTGATTTTGTCTCCATTGACTGGCTTCGCCTCAGAAAAATCTTTAGGAATCGATCTAACTGGACCGGAGAAGGCCTTTGACTGGATTGACATCAGAAAAATCTTTAGGAATCGATTTAACTGGACCAGACAAGGTCCTGGAATATCTTCAGCTGGATCGACATCAGAAAAATCTTTAGGAATCGATTTAACTGGACCAGAGAAGGTCTTGGAATATCTTCAACTGGATCGGCATCAGAAAAATCTTTAGGAATCGATTTAACTGGACCAGAGAAGGCCTTTGACTGGATTGGCATCAGAAAAATCTTTAGGAATCGATTTAACTGGACCAGACAAGGTCCTGGAATATCTTCAATTGGATCGGCATCAGAAAAATCTTTAGGAATCGATTTAACTGGACCAGAGAAGGTCTTGGAATATCTTCAACTGGATCGGCATCAGAAAAATCTTTAGGAATCGATTTAACTGGACCAGAGAAGGCCTTTGACTGGATTGGCATCAGAAAAATCTTTAGGAATCGATTTAACTGGACCAGACAAGGTCCTGGAATATCTTCAACTGGATCGGCATCAGAAAAATCTTTAGGAATCGATTTAACTGGACCAGAGAAGGTCTTGGAATATCTTCAACTGGATCGGCATCAGAAAAATCTTTAGGAATTGATTTAACTGGACCAGAGAAGGCCTTTGACTGGATTGGCATCAGAAAAATCTTTAGGAATCGATTTAACTGGACCAGACAAGGTCTTGGAATATCTTCAACTGGATCGGCATCAGAAAAATCTTTAGGAATTGATTTAACTGGACCAGAGAAGGCCTTTGACTAGATTGGCATCAGAAAAATCTTTAGGAATCGATTTAACTGGACCAGACAAGGTCTTGGAATATCTTCAACTGGATCGGCATCAGAAAAATCTTTAGGAATCGATTTAAATGGACCAGAGAAGGCCTTTGACTGGATCGGCATCAGAAAAATATTTAGGAATCGATTTAACTGGACCAGACAAGGTCTTGGAATATCTTCAACTGGATCGGCATCAGAAAAATCTTTAGGAATCGATTTAACTGGACCAGAGAAGGCGTTTGACTGGATCGGCATCAGAAAAATCTTTAGGAATCGATTTAACTGGACCAAACAAGGTCTTGGAATATCTTAAACTAGATCGGCATCAGAAAAAATCTTTAGGAATCGATTTAACTGGACCAGAGAAGGCCTTTTGATATGGCTGAGAATTTAACTGCATCCTTCCTGAAAGGTAAAGGTCAGTCATATGCAATGCATGATATGGATCAAGAAATGATGTTCTCGACATAAATGATATTGTATGGTATGATGCGTATATGCATGTATCATGATGTATGGAAATGTGATGTTTTATTTGGGGAAAATAAATCCCGAACGGCTGCTGGAGAGTAGGGTTGAATTATTCGTTTCCACTGGGGATGATGAACGAAGATGATTGCAAGAATAAATCTGCAGGAGAGGATGACTCTGTTGGGGAATAAACTGGTGAAGAGGTTACTCTGCAGGGAATTGCTCTGTGGGGAAGAGATACTTTGCTGAGATTTTAACGATAAACTCCGCTGGGGATTCCGTTGATAAGCTCTGTTGGGGATTTTAACGATGAAATCCGCTGGGGATAATGTTTATTCCTGTCTAGAAAAAAAAGTTCAGGAGTCTCGTTTGTCCGTTGCTCTACTGGGGAGTCAAAGTTGAACTGATATCTGGTCGGGTCCAGGTTTCGCAGTAACTTGCTGGGGATTGTAGAGTAGTCTACTGGGGAAGAGGAGTTGTGATCCTTTGATTTTTAGTAGTCAGAGAGGCAAACTCAAGCTGGGGAATCCTGTGGTTGTTGGGGAAATAAACCCTATCTTCAATCCGCTAGAGAGGTGACATCTTCGTTGGGGGAAGTCCTCGAGGATTCTTGAGGTTGATTCAGCTGGGGAAAGGTTTTCAGAGATTAAACCCTTGTTGGGAGTCATCCTATGAGAAGGAATTTGGGGAGACTTGTCATTGCCCCTAGTAGCAAGTGTTTATGGAAATGTTTGATTGTACGTAACCCTTTGCTGAGATTGACGTTTAATGCCCCAAGTGACGAAGATGGAGACTTGCCCCTGGTTACTCTGCATTTCTTTGAGAGATTTCCTGGAATCTTGATCGGACTGCCCCAGGTGTGCTGGATGGTGACATGTCAAGTCCCCCTGTTGACAGGAGATTCGTCAATGGAAGTGTCATCCTTCTTGAAGTGATTTTGTTCACTGAGAGGGCTTTCGTTCATCGGATATTCGTTGTGTGAATTTATCCGCTGTCAAACAAATAGCCAAAATGCAAACAGTGATATTCAAGGAATGCGAAGTTTATGTTTGTCTTGAAGTTTTGAAAAATGCGTTTTTAGCAAGTAAAGAAGTTTTGTAAGAAAAATTCAACTCAGGATTTTGAGTAAAGCCTTACAGGAGTCAGGATACCTTTTGTAATAGTATGCTTTCGAACTAACCCATGCTTCAATTAGGACTTTTGAAGGGTTGTAACGTGGCTTGGTTCACGGTTTAAGAAACAAAGGATAAATGCTCAAAGTATATTTGTACCCACCCGCTCTTCGTGATGTTCTTCAATCCTAAACTCAGTTAATTGTGCATTTGAACTCCAAATGAGTCTGGAACGACGTTTTTGGTGATGGTTCACACAAGTTGAATTTGTTGGATGGCAGTCATTTTTGCAACATTTTTCATGTTGTTGAGAATTTGTAGCGACCTCGTTCTTTTGATTTGTTATCCCTAACTTTTGCCTGCCTGTTCCTGTTTTCGAGATTACAGATAGTGGGATGCCCCAGCTTTCTTAAGCCTCCTTTATAGGTTTTGGCTTAGTGGGCTTTTTTTCTTTTTTGAGAGATAATGACTGCCCTTGAGGTAAGGAACCACCACTGTCTTTTGATTCCAGAGGAATGCTTTTGATGTCGTTCATTGTATTATGAACTGAAAGTTTGTGGCTTCAACGCGCATTTGAATTAACTAAGAGACTACCCTGCCCCGGGTTTTGATTAAAGGTTTCAATTTGTGTTTAAAACAGAAAACTTCTACTTCTTTGGCTTGAAGGGGTTGACTAGGGATTATCTTCCTCATAACTCCAGTGTTTAGGATTTGAAATAAACGCCTGTACATCGTCAGCAAGGTCTGTTCAATAGCATACTGTTATGAGATTATGGCATTGTTTCGTCATCCTCCCTCTAAAGGCTTGTAGCTTTTTATCAAGAGTTAAATATCATAAAGAAAGCATAAGAATAGTGAAAACGAATGGATGAATTCAAGACAAACATATGCAATGCATTAATGAAACAGAGTTTGACATTAAAAGATAATTGTTTGAATAACAAAGAGATTACAACTTGAAAATTCAAATGAAACAAAGATGCTCTCAATGATTCGTCAAAGGAGCAGTGATTATGCTAGAGTCTTCGGAGGGTCGAACTCGATCTCCTTGGCATCAATCATGTCTTGGACCTTGTTCTTCAGAGCCCAACAGTTGTTTGTGTCATGCCCTGGGCTACCAAAATGATAAGCACATCTTGCATCTGGGTTGTAGTTAGGAGAAGAAGTCTTAGGGTTCGAATGAGGAGCCTTTAATGTAATCAGCTCTTTCTCCAACATGTGTTGTAGCGCTTGAGCTAGTGACATGTTGATCTTAGTATATTGTCTTTTAGGCGCGACCCCCTTACGCTGATGCCCCTGCCTTTGTTGAGTAGGCGTAGGATTAGAGATCAAGATTTCTCCTACGTGTTGGTCATGACGACTCTTTTAACCATACACAACATTGGACTCTTTCTCCCCATTGTAGGGCTTTTTCTGAATGTCAGAGGGTGTAAATCCTTGGATCTTTCCACTTTTTATGCCAGCTTCGACCCTTTCACCGGTCAGTATTAGCTCGGTGAACCCGACTGAGGAGCTTCCAATTAAGTGATTGAAGAAAGGCCCTGTCAAAGTTCCCATAAAGATGTCAATCAGATCTCTGTCAGTTAAAGGGGGTTGCACCCTACCAGCCAGATCTCTCCACTTTTGGGCGTATCCTTTGAAGCTCTCGTTGGAACCCATGGTCATGTTCTGTAATTGCACACGAGTTAGTGCAAGATCAGCATTATACTGATACTGCTTATAAAAAGCAACAACTAAGTCCTCCCAGGTGTGGATGCGAGAACTCTCCAATTGATAGAACCACTCGAGTTGAGTCCCTACCAGGCTTTCTTGGAAGAAATGGATCCAAAGTTTTGGATCAGTTGTGTATGGTTGAATCTTGCGGACATAAGATTTTAAGTGAATCTTAGGGCAAGAGACTCCATCGTATAGGGCAAAGGTAGGGACCTTGAACTTTGGCGGGATGACCAATCCAGAAACTAAACCCATGTCTCCTAAATCCAAGCCAGGTATTTGTTGAATCTCCATAGCACTGAGGCGATCCTCCAACTGTTTGTACTTGTCATCAGCGGGAGGATATTGTTCCTCGGAGTAGTCAGCTTCATCAATCTCCAAATTGTGGTCTTCTTCAAGACTATCCCCTATGTTGGATGGAGTTGAAAGATCTAGGGTTTTAGGTCTTCTTTTCAAGTTCAGGATGCCTGCTGCCTTCTTGGACTTCTTCTTCTTGTCTTTGAGAAGGAGAGCTTTCAGATCCTCTTGCCCTTTACCCATAGCCAGAAGCATTTGTTGGAATTGAGTGTTTTGAGCTTGGAGATCTTTCACCGTTTGTTCCATATCCATCTTACTGAAATAAACAGTAGGAAGATAAGGAGACCTGTATAGGAGAAACCTGTTATGCAATGATATGTATGATATATGTATGCAATGTTTTCAAGGATCTCTCGGGGTAAACACAAGAAAATGTTAGAGATTGAACTTTGATCAACATCTTTGATTGGTGAACTTCGTATCGGTGGATGTTTCTCCACGAGAATCAAGCTCACCATGTCAAGTGGGTCATAGCCCCTGATTCAAGTTGTTGCACTTGATCTTTGACGTCTGGTTCAACGCGACCCTGCATCAAAAGACCCTCGAGATCCTTGAAATGGTTATTGGAAATGCTATGGGATGATGTTATGATGTTATGTACATGTATGCAAAAGTAAGCAAGTGTATATACAGGTAATCATATTCACACAAAGCAAACAAGTCCTTAGGTTTAGGCTTGCATGGGGTTTGTAGGTAAGTACCCTCTTGAGTTTAGTTGGCTTAAAAACCTGTCCTATAAATAGTAACTGGGTTCTAAGGAGCTCAAAATCATTGGATTGTTTTCTGTGTTCATTGTTTTGGTTTAGCCACTTAACTGGCGACCAAAATATTCCAAGAAAACAACCCTCAATGAGTGTAGTATCGAGTATCTACCAACTTCGGACTGCACCAAAGTCGGTCATCTCACTACCCCTAAAAAGGCCAAGATGGTCAAGTAAGATTCTAAAGTCAATTGATGCTTCACGACACCACGCGGCGGCCCCGTACTCTCCTTGATTGAACTCAAGGGTTACCGGTACCAACCAAAATGCCACATCGATGTAGCTACTGTTTCAACCATGTCGGTATACCCCGCACAGTTCCCTCACAGTTCATTGCTACTTACCTAAAAAAAGTGCCCCCAAATCCGGGTGTAGGATTTAAATAAACCCAAACAAGGAACCCAAAAAGTAAAGCAAACAAAGCAATCAAGGTAAGCAAGTAAAGGTGATCTAAAACCCTAAGGTAACCCCACTTTTAGAAAAATCCCCAGCAGAGTCGCCAGTTCTGTGATACGGTGGGAGAACTGACTTGTGGTTTTGCGTTTGTGTTTGCAAATGTTCGGTTTATCAAGAGTCGCCACCGACTTTTTATTTTATCCTAAGGAAAGGTCAAAAAGCACAGGAAAGACCTTTGAGATGTTTTCGTGGGTTCGGGGGGGGTAGATTATGAAAAGGGAAGGTGCTAGCACCCTTTTCATCCATGGTTTTCCATGGGCTCTTAGTTACTTGTTTTAGATCACTTGCTTTTGTTTGAATGTGCTTGTAGTGTGTGTTTTGAAAGTATTTTGAAAATGGAACTTCGTAATGGTTCTCGTTTCTATAAGAACGCCAACAAAGTGTTTGTTTCGAAAATAGTTCAAAAGTGTGTTTGTGAGATGTGTTTGAAAATGGCAAGTGTATTTTGCAAGTTTGATCAAGTAATTAAGAGCTATCTACCCTATTTTACTCAAAGATATTTCTTATGTTTTTAACCCTTTTAACAGTGTTGTTTCACCATTGTATTTGGTGAACAACCTTGCGTTAGGATGTTAATGGGACAGGCGCGGGACGTTTGTATAGTCATAGAAGGCAACATATGGAACATTTTAGCAATGTCGTTTTAGGGACTAGATCGTTTACCGAAGGCAACATCGAGGGTCATCGAGGGACTACGATCTTTTATCGAGGGTCTTTGCTAAAATGCCCAAGTTCGAGGGACATGACTATTCTCCGATAGGCAACAAGTGAGATTACCCTAAGGGTGCATGTGTGCAAATTGTTTTGTTGCATGCATTTCTCTTTGATTTTTAGGTTGTCTACTTGTTTGTTTTATCTTACCATACACACCTATTTACTAGCATTTGTATAAAGCAATAAAAAGTGCAAAAAAATAAATCCTACACTATTACAACCATATTGAAGTGCATAGAAATATAAAGGCAAAAAATAAGATAAAAATGAATAAAAGAATGTCTTTCGACCCAGGCAGTGGCATCCTTCGATTGGTATTCTGTCGGCCTCCTTCGATTGGGGCTGGCAACAGCAAAGTCAAATCTTTCGATTGGGCCTTGGCAGGGGCGAGGTCCTGTCCTTCGATTGGACGAAGGCAGCAGCAAGTTGTATCCTTCAACTGGGCGAAGGCAGCAGCAAGTTGTAAACCTTCGATTGGGGCCTGGAAGTCAGCGAAGGCATGCCTTTCGTCTGGGCCTGGAAGTCAACATGGTTTGCCTCCTGGTTGTTTCTTTCGTTTGACCTGGAGAAAAAAGGGTAGAAGCCAGAAGCTTCGTTTCCTATTTCCTGTTTCCTGTTTCTTTCACTTCAAGCATTAAATGACAACATGGCCTGAGGCCATGCTAATATTTATCTTGTAAACAGTTTAACAGTTTAAGGCAAGTTCAGGTAAACAGAAAGCAAAAACGAAAGGGATAGCTTTTACAAACATGTTAACAGGGTGGAAACGAAAGGAACCAAAGTGTTATGTACATGTTTTGAAATGAAAGATATTATTTACATGTTATGCCATGAAACGAAAAGCCCAAAGGTAAGAATAACTTACCTTGTTTCATGCTGGAACGTGTGCTGGATTCGAACCTGAACTGCTACCTGGACGTTTCTGGAATTCAAAGAGTAGTCACAGGGGGTTTGCTGTTGGTTCGAAAATTTATCACAGAAGGTTGTTTTTGAATTTGAACAAACTTCTATGTGTGGGGGTGTTCTTCAGAATCTAAAGAGGTAAGTGTTTGGGATTCTGGGTTTTTGATTTCTCAAGTGTTTAAGTGTTTGATGAACTTGAGAATTTTTGTTGTGTTTGAGAATTTTCTGCAGATTCGTTCGCCTGGCCAGAAAGTCCTCCTTAGCTTTGTAACAAATTCCTCTATTTATAGAGAAATAATGAACATGTTCGTTCATAGCCAGCTTGCAAAGAATAATAAAATAATGGTTAACGTGACAGTACAAGCGAGGGGCCTATTGGCAGCAACAACAGTGAGGTGCAGAAGATGACAGATGCCTCTGACGTTGCTTGTGCTCAGAACAAAAATCAGATGGAAAGCTGCTTTTATGATAAAGCCTCTCTGTTTGCAGAAAAAGTATGTAGCCTTTAACCCAGAATAGCAGTATCCAACAGACAAAGTTTGAAACCTTTGTACAAGCTTCTGACTATGTAAAGATCTGGACGCAACACAGCCTGGCAAACGAGATCTGGTATTGTGTCAAAGGCAAGAGTGAGATCGAAGCACACCTGTTCGAAGGAAGCGTTTGCCTCAGTCGAAGCTTGTGGTCGGAACAAGCTAATGCGCAGGAAGGTATTGCCCAATCGAAAGCTCATGCTCGAAGGAAGCATATTGCCCAATCGAAGCATGTGGATCGAAGTAAACATATTTCCCAATCGAAAGTCTGTGTTCGAAGGAAGCAATGTTGCCCAATCGAAGCGTGTTTGTAGGTAGTAAACTTGTTCAAATCGAAGCAAGCTTGCAGGCAGCTACTTGTCCAAATTGAAGCAGGCTTGCAGGCAGCTACTTGTCCAAATCGAAGCAGGCTTGCAGGCAGCTACTTGTCCAAATCGAAGCAGGCTTGCAGGCAGCTACTTGTCCCAATCGAAACAGGCTTACAGGCAGTATGCTTGGTGAATCGAAAAGGGTTTCCTTGCAGGGGCATGTGTGGCCAGTAGGTCATGGCCTTCGATTGCAACCATGCAGGCAGCACGCTTGTCCAATCGAAAGGTTGAATTGAAGGATGTTTCCAATCCAAACGAAGGATGTACCCAAGTTGCATTCGAAAGAGGCATACAGGAGGCCAAATGTCCAGGTTCGAAAGAGGCATACATGAGGCAAAAAAGTCCAGGTTCGAAAGAGGCATGTTAGTAGCCATTTTGAGCAATCGAAAGAGGCCAAGAGTCAATCGAAGTATGCTGAATCGAAGGAGACATGTTTTCCACCAAATTTGTCAAAATGTTATTTTTATCTGTTTTCTCCATTTTTGACAGTTTCCTTTTAATTTTGGTACTGGAAAATCCCAATGCACTTGTGCAAGCTTGAACTTTGAGAATCCTTGTGAGAAAGGCCTTGAAGAATGAGAGGGCAAATTTTGGGGTACAACAGTCTTTCTTGTTCTTTTCACCCTTTCCTTTATTGGATAAAAGAAAAGTCGATGGTGACTCTTGCTATCCGCAACAATTGCGATCAAACGCAAAACAACCAAGTCAGTTCTCCCACCATATTACACAGTAATAAAGAGATGGGAAATCTACGACTAGAAATTGGGTTTTGATGGCTCTGGCCGTCACTCCTCTTCCGAAGGTGACGATCAGCTCGACGTATCCCCAGGGTTTTGTACTGGCCCCATTGAAGCGTTGGAAATCTGATCTAACGTATGGGGTCAGATGGCTTTCATTCAGCTATAAAGTGGCCAACAGCTGGGTGTACATAATATCTACCGAACTTCCCTAGTCGACCAGAATGCGCCGCATGTCAAAATTTGCCATGCGAGCTCTTATGAGCAGTGGGATGGTCGAGTTGGGGGGCCCGTCCAGTAGTTCTTCCTTATAGAAGGCGAGGGGGTGAGAACCTCCTCAGAACTTGTCTAGTGTGGCGTCCATGTCAGACTTGGCTTTGTTGATTTGGTCGAATCTTATTTTCACAGACCCCACTATATGCCTGTTAAATCCCTTGTCAGAGATGACCATGGCGGCGGGGAACGACTCCTAAGGGTTATGAGAGGAGAAATATAAACGAACGATCTCCATGTCTAGGAGGTAGAAGTCTTCTGGCCGCGAGATGCTCATGGCGACCGATATATCGTTAATGTCGGGGGACTCCTTCCCCTCTTCAATATTTTTGGCTTCTGGAGCCTCTTCACAAGCGACCACCTTTTTATTGTATTGTTTGAGGTACCCGTCTCGAATTAGTATTTCGATAGCATCCTTGATATTGATGCAATCCTCAGTGTTGTTCCCGTGACTTTTGTGGAACCTGCAGTATTTGCTTTTGTCAGTTCCTGGTTTCGAGAGTGTTTGTCAAGGAAAGCGTACCCCAACCTGTTTGAATTCAGAATTTTCGCATTTAGATAGAATAGGCTTCCTCGAAGTAGTCAGAGGGGTGTAGTCGTGGAACCACCCAGTGGGTCCCTTGTAGTCCTTAGGGTCCCGGGATCTGTCTTCCCGTTTCTTCTCTCCTCGACGAGAAGTCGAGGGTTCATCATTTCTTGAGGGTTTGGCACTCTCTATGTGCCTTAATTTCCCGGCCGCTATTGGCGACTTCCTTATAATCGTACTGTATGTACGCTTCATCCTTGAGGAGGAGGGAGTCGAGCATTGTTGGTGTTTCAATGTCCACCGCTTTAGAAAAGTCATTGTAGGGACGGAGCCCGTGCTCAAGGAGGTATTTCTTCATGTTGTCGGTCGTAGATACCTGCACTGCTTCCTTATTGAAGCGTCTGATGTATACCCAGAGAGATTCATCCTTGCCTTGGATGATCGCTTTGAGTGAGGCCTCTGACTTCGGGTGTCGACGTGAGGCCGTGAAGTTCCTCGAGAACATCCTCCCAAGCTGCTTCCAGGAGGTGATGGATTCATCCGGGAGACTCTTGTACCAGGACATTGCTCCTTTCCTGAGAGTGGTCGGGAACAATCTACATTTGATGGCTCCTCTGACCCCTCGGTAGTCGAGGAGGGCGTCGATGTTCTCTATATGTTCATCGGGATCTGTCGTCCCATCGTACGTCCCCAATGGGGGTGGTTTCTCTAGTCCGACAGGGTGGTGCCTCTATAATTTCTCTTGACAATGGTCCGCGGGGCTCGTCATCGTCGCTATCTTCAGGAGACGGAGAAGGGGAGTGATAATTTCATCCGCGTCGGGACAAAGGGAAGGAATCCTCCGTTGCTGCCTTAGCTTGGGCGATGGTGATCGAAAGTAGTTGGCTTGGCGGTCGGCTTTCTTTCTCTTGTATGATATATAGTCTTGATCTTTTGAGGGAGGTGTGCGGTCGCGTTTCTTGAAGAAATAAACGTAGAGCTTCTCCTTCTTCAGTGGAGGGCCATGCCTTGGTGGAGATATGTTGGGGGAATTTCGTTATCGGGTTCTCCGAGGAGGAGATTTTAACTGCTTCTGTTCCCAGGCCCCCATCTTTCTATTCTGTTGCAAGATAAGGGTATTGGTTTGGTTGATAGCAGCAATAAATGATGCGATGGCCGAGTCGGCACTGTAAGGGATGGAAACTGGTTGTAGGATCTCTAGCAGTTCCTCAGTGGGGATCTTGGGATGTTGTCCGTCCGAATTATTGATCGTCGCACTGGGAATTGACAGAATCTGGGGATGCAGTTCGACTGTCACAGAGGCCGAAATTATCCTCGAGGTGAGGATGTTCATGACCTCCGCCAGTATTGTGTGCCGGGAAAAGTGGAGTCTTTCCAGATGGATGATGATCATCATGGTCAGCCATGATTATTGAAGGAATGGGATCTTTGGTTTCCAGATTATGAGGAATAGAAAACGGGGAAGATAGTTTCCCATAGACGGCGCCACTGATCTTACCGGTTGATAAGAACTTGCAAGGTGGACGACTGACGATCTTCTGGCGGGCTGGAAAGTCGAGGAGGAAAAAGAGGGGTTATATCTGTAAGGCACTCCGACAATCAAGTAAGTACGAGAGCAAAGAGATACAAGAAAAATGTTAGGATTTTAGTGGTGAATAGTGAATATTCGATACCAGACCCTTACATGTGTGAGGGTATATATAATGCCCCTGGCGCGTGGCCATTGGTTCCTATTTTTGGGCCTAGATATATGGACCCGTGAAAATAGATAACTGTCAGGACTTGGTCTTACCGAGCAGGTGTGCCCGTAACTAGCCGTTGGTTCCGAGGAGAACATAAGTTATGGGCAACGGTCTGGTCGATTCCTGGTTGTCTGGGAGACTTGGTGTCGGGTAGACTGAGAGTTGCTCGTTGATCACATCGGGTCTATGCCGGTTCAGGAGGACAAATGATTGATCGTGCCCGACGGACCGCACCAAAGAGAGAGACTAGACTGGGCCCACTCTAATTGTCGGGCCAATCTAGAACAGTTTACCATTGATTTTTTTCTTTCTTAATAATTAGTTTTAATTATATGAAAAGATTTTTACAAGAAAACTTTTACAATATAATCATCATCGTTTTTTCATACAGTCTGGTCAAAGCTCCAATTTTTTAAGACCACCATTCAATACAAAAAAGAGAAAAAACCAAAACCCAGAAAATAATACAACCTGTAAAATAACACCAACCTATATGTATAGAGAATAATAACAAATTCAACCCTCACTTTATTTCTTTGTAATATAACTTGTAATATAATCAGTAACATAACAACAATCATATGAATAACAACGAGATTTCGAAACAGAAAATTATAAGAATCAGAAATAGAAGAAAATAATTTTAAAAATAAAAATAAAAAGAATCTTCTGATGATCTAAAGATAAAACCTTTGTGCAGCCTCGTTTCTGACCCAAGTATACCCTCACCCTTGCAAGTTTCTGTAACCGGTCGGCCACCGCGCCGTCCCGGTCTTCCCTATGCAACCCAAACCTGAGACCAACACCGCCTAACACCACAGGTCACCACCATAGGAGACCTCTCCACAGCCTCATTATTTCAAGCCTTATCTCAGACATATGGATCCTAACTTCACCTTCACATTCTTACTCCTAGATCTAACATAATAGAAAAACCTAAAAGACTATAATCTAAATTCAACGGTGCAGAAGATCAATTCGAATTTAAAACCTTGGGGATAATATCCAAAACACTTCAAGCATTCTTATCGTTTGAAGAATGAAGTGTAAGGTTACAGATTGACCAACCTATGAAGTTGAGAATCGCTTATGTATTTGTTGCACGCGTCCAAGACGAGAATGAACTCCGAAAGTCCAAAAAAATCTTGAATCAACAGCCGTTCTGTTTCACCGTGTGGAAGCCACAAAGAAAACACCTTCATCATCTCGTCATTCTCTGTTCTCTCCATTCTTTTTCGATGAACTTCAATCCACCACCGCGAACCACTCTCAACCGCCTCACCGCACCATTCTTTAGATCACCACCGTGCCACACTCTAAACCCACCGTAGATGCACCCTTTTCTCGATCTCACCGCGAAAAAAACCATCGACAAACCTCTTTCGAGTCTTGGTTCTTGCATTTGAATGTTAGGCTTGCACTAGAGCCCGCCACCTCGAACGCCTAAGTGGAGAACCACTACCTCGGTCATGGAACTATACAAAGTTGAAACAATATTACAGCTAGGCCCATGATAAACGTTGGGACCCAGTAGTCGACGTGCCCTCTTCGACAAACGACAGGGCTCGCTCGACCACAGGAGCATGTTGAGGTACAAACACAGTCTCCAACCACAACGAAAGGCGGGTTTGTTGCTCATTGGTGGAGCGGAATCTTAGCCCGATGGGGACACCTCGATTGAGATCCACGGTTGAAGTGCCCGATAGGTAGAACACCCATCTCACGATGGGCAGTTCATGCCACGAAGTCAAGACCCCGAGCGCAATCTTGACCTCGTCCCTATGAACTCCTACTCCGCTTCCTCGACATATCCAACATGTGTCGACCATAACTAAGGTCGAGCACAAATCTCCGCTCATCGAAAATTCCGCATTTCACAATAAACAAGTTAAGCACAACGACGAGCAAATATCTAACATACAATAGAAGGAAAAATAAAGGAATTTACAATAGCCGACCATACATGCTGATGTTGTCAAAATATTAAAAATTATGCGCAAGCAGACCCAAAAAAAAAAGAAAATCGGGCGAAGCCCTTGTCAAAAGTTTACAAATAAATAGGCTAGTCTCTTTCCTAGTCATGAGGGCTTTCTCTGCGTCAGTCTCTTAACCGAAAGACGCTATGATCCCCTCCAGCTCCTTTACACGAGTCTTCAGTCGCTCGTTCTCCTTAGTCGCATCCTCCAATTGAGGTCGTAGCTCATTTAGATCTTTGAGGACCTGGACTTGCGCTTCGTGCTTCGTCTCATGTTTAATGATATCACCCTTCAGCTTTTCATTTATTCCTTTCAGATTTTGGATCTGGACATAAGCTTTGTCAATAGCGGCCAGAGAGCCCGCAGCCTCATCATTCAGCGTAAAAGAAGTTTCAAGAACCCTCATCACGGCGGCCACGTCGTCCGACAGGTTCTTCTGTCGGGTTTATTTGTCCTCGAACAAGATGGCTTCTCTTTCCTCCTCATGAAGACCTAAATAATTTTTCCTGCTGAAGATGCCTCATTTCAGATAACAGGGAGGAAACATGGAAACTACCCCGACACCCTTGTCCCCTTCGACAGGCGCTACATGCTCGGGGTCCTCCACACGTTTCCTTTTCACCGGTTGTTTGGGAGAGGGGCTTGGGTCGCTGAAGGGGAGGATTAACCACTCGGACAAGCAGAAGTTTTGGCCTGCTCTTGAAGCTGAGCAACTAGATTCTTAGGCCCCAAGTTATATACATTCTTGGGCCTCAATTTGAGTAAACATTCAGAGAGGGTCGTCATCTGATCAACAATAAAAAAAGAAACTGTCAGTCACAAGACAAATGTACAAACATAAAATCACGGGCACATCCCCTACTTAGAAGTCTCAAAGCCTCCTCGTCAGAGGAGCACTCGAGGAGCGTTTTCATATTAATCAGTCTACGAACGAGGAGATACTCCCCTTGATCATCAAAAAGGAAGTTGTTGTCCACTTCCACACACTTCTCCAGTGAGAAGCACTTGACATAAGTCATCGGACTTCGCCGTGTAATATTTGGGCTTCTACTCAAAGTGTCTCCACTGCCACTCGAAACCTCACCATCAACCGGACCACTTTCTGACCACCCTCAATCTCTTCGGAGTGATCATACAAAGAAGCCACGAATGCATCTGTAAGAGGCTTCATGACGAAGTACCTCTCTTTGAAGTTGCAAACAGATTCAAGATACGGCCAGAAGAGTTTTTCGAGTTGTTTGAACGACACTCAGGCTTGTTGCCCTCCGATGATCTGTCGTTGTAAGTGAAAGATATGAAAGAAGAGGGTCAAGGTGGCACCAATACGGAGGTATTGGCATACAAACTCGAACACACGGATAAATGCAAGTGCATTCAGATGAAGCTGGGAAGGTGCCAGTTGTAGCCATTGGAAGACCCCCACTTGGAAGTCATTGAAAGGAAAACGCATCCTCGCTTCCTTAAAAGACAACTCATACATAGGGAAACATTTTCCCGGGAATTCTAAGCATATCCTCTGATTCCGATGAGGGATTTGAAGAACCTAGTTGGCAAGAGCACCCTCTGCTTGGTCCTTGGGGACATTAAACACATCATAAGCATCCTGCAAAAAACATGACTTTTTATTCCGAGGCTCAGGTACGACCCAAGCCAAAGGGTCATCCGCGACCATATTGTCATCCTCATTGGTATCAGGCATGATGTCTTCCTCGACTTGGTGTGCCATCGTACCTGAAAAGCAGGGGAAACAATGATTCGACATAATCAAATTCACCCTTCCATTGTAAATCAAGTGAAAGGGCGATGAATGCGTCAAATATTGGACCCCGACCCAAGCCCTTGACAGCCAACACCGAAATGATCGACGCCCTACGTGGGGACATTTTTTGAACGGGCGAGTTTCCTAAATCCTCCCCACTACTTGGGGGGGGGGGGGAGACGACTCTGACGCGAATTGGAATGAAATTTTGGACCTATGAATCTTCATTCATATCGATGAACATTGATGAACATCCATGGAGATTCATTTCAGAACCCATGAATCTTTATCCATAGATTCATCCGTTCATGGAAAAAACCAAGTGGTTAATCTAAAAAATCATAGAAAAAACATGATCAAGAAGATATCAATTACCTGGAGAAGATTATCTTTGAAGACGTCTACGGTAGCGTTAGAGCAGAGAAGATCCATGGGCGAACGTAGGAGAGGAGAAGAGATCTTGAAAATTACAAATGAACCTCCGGATTCCCCTTTTTATAGATAGCTCCCACCTCATGAGGTAACATGCGAAAAGTCATCATTACTTGGGCTTTTGGACCACCTTATAAAATAATGCCACCCCAAACAGCTGCCATGTGGGGCTGACAAGAGGACACGTCGCCCACAGTAATCTCACGCAAAACCACATGCATACACCATGTCACTCTCGAGGCGGGCACACGCTCGACATCATTACAAATCCTTGTATACGGGCACATTGATGACATTCCACTCTCGATGGTAGGTAAACTATCGACGTCATCGTAATGCCTTATAGATGGGCACGTCGAAGACAAACACTCAGGGGGAACTCCTCACACCCTGGCGAATCTAGGTCCCTAACAGGCACCGCATCGACATGATCAGAAAGTTAAGTAGACCAATGAACTTCCCCTGGACTGGTCGACCATACCAAACACATATTTTCTGAATCCTTGACAAGAGTCAAAGAGTCGTCCCCGGTGAGAGTTGGCAGTTTCCCCTCTCGGGCAACATTTCCCCGACACTTGAACTGATCTCAAGTCATCACCCTTTCACCTAAGTGTAATAACTTGGGGAGCTCATGTTCTAGACTGGGCCGACACTTGCCCCACCGTTAAGGAGGCCCAAAAGCGTGCAGCCCAAATTGAGGACTGTTGGGCATTTCCCCACGTGTCCACTAGGAGAACATAACCCATGTGTCCATATCATCATCATACTCCCCTTCGAGAATAACGGGTCTAACTTCCCTGCTTTCTCGGGGTCGTTGACCAGGGAGAGGGCCACGTGATGGACTCCATACACCCATAAACCTTGGTTGTCTTTGTTGTTGGGCCTCATCGTGGCCCATCACTGAAGACATTGGCCCAGTGTTAGGGGCTATAAATACCCTCTCACTTGAGAGGGTCAGGTATTCATTCATTCATTTATACTCTCATACTTGCTTGCACTTACTCTGAACCTTACTTTGGTATCAGAGTATCTTGCAGGTACCCCTCCCCCCCCCCCCCCCCCACTTCACATTCAACCACTGCTCGATTGCAGCTTGTGGGCCTTGGCAGTCCCTTTTGATCAGGTACAATCAGAAAGGATTTGGGGATGAAAAGAATGAAATAGAAAGAGGAAGTTCTGAATTTTGAGAGAGAGAGAGAGAGAGAGAGAGAGAGAGAGAGAGAGAGAGAGAGAGAGAGAGAGAGAGAGAGAGAGAGAGAGAGAGAGAGAGAGAGAGAGAGAGAGAGAGAGAGAGAGAGAGAGAGAGAGAGAGAGAGAGAGAGAGAGAGAGAGAGATGGATTTGGCCGAGTGATTGAGGGAAGATAAGGGCCCTACGTCTTTCTTCCTTTCTGATTGATTTTGTTTCTTTTGTTTCTATATTATATTTGTTATTATTTCTTTGTTTTATAGGGTGTTGGAATTCACATAGGCCTTAGGCTCATTACTACTTTCTTTCCATCCTTTTCCTGACGTGTACCATTTACACTAATATTTGTACTTCCGATTTCTATCTCGATTTGACGCATCTATTTAATTAATTCTATAATTAGGTTATTTATTAGGTTTTAAGTAGTTAAATTTTAGTTAATAAAAATATAAAAATACAAAAAATAAGTAGTTAAATTTTAGTTAATAAAAATATAAAAATATAAAAATACAAAAAATATCTTTAATTTACAATATTCAAAATATAATAAAAACATATCATTTTCTTTTAATTAGACTTAGTTAACTTAACAAAGAAAAATAATAGAGCTTTCCTTTATAACATAGAAATCAAACCTTTCACAATCAAATTAACTCCAATGCTTTTTGCAAATAATAGGACGAGTGGATGAGCTTCCACCACATCCTCGAGTAATTGATTGGTCGGCTTAACGTCTTATCAATTAAATATTCAAATCAAAACGTCAAAATCCACGACAACTCGTCACATATGTCTTTTTTCATCAATCAAACTCTCTCGCCTCTGCGCCATAAATAAAATTGATTGCTTTACCACGTGCGATTTAATATTAATCAAGATCAAACTCTTTTTTTTTTGTAATCTAAAATCAACCAACAAAATATACGAACTACGATACTCTGATTCTTCTTTGATCCCCCCGAGGATACGTAGGCACAGGGAGAAGCCCTGCGACCTAATAATTAAAATATTTTCTATTTTTCTGTAATTAATGAATAAAATAAAATTAGGAATTAGGAAGATGACAAACCTTGGAAAAGACATCATACCCTAGAGCTATAGGAGGTTCCCCTTGAGTACAAGAGAGGTAAGGGCACTACTAAAAAAAAGACATTTGAGAAAAGGTTTTTACACCGGGTATCAAAATAGGTGATGTAAAAAATACAGTTAACAAACTTTTTACATCAGGTATTTATTTCCAATGATATAAAAAATAAGGGAAAAAATTTTTTCGTCACCTATTACATCGGGTAATCTCATCCACCGATGTAAAAGATTTCCAGAAAAAAAACACGGTGGCATTTTTGTAAATAAGAAACAAGGTGACAAAAAAGTTAAAAAAAATATAAGAAAGCTATTACATCGGTCTAAAGACAAACCGATGTAAAAAGTGATTCTTTGAATTAATATATAAATTATATTGAAAATGAATAAAAACGTGGAAAAAAAAAACAACCTATTAAATCGGTGGGAGTCACCACCGATGTAATAGCCTGACGTATTTAAAAAAAAAAAACAACCTATTAAATCGGTGGGAGTCTCCACCGATGTAATAGCCTAAGCAGTATTTTAAAAAAAAAAAAAACCTATTAAATCGGTGGGAGTCTCCACCGATGTAATAGCCTAAGCAATATTTTTAAAAAAAAAATAACCTATTAAATCGGTGGGAGTCTCCACCGATGTAATAGCCTGACGTATTTAAAAAAAAAAATTACCTATTAAATCGGTGGAAGTTTCCACCGATGTAACAGCCTTCCCCTTATATCGGTCAAATATTCCACCGATGTAAAAAGTTCTAAACAGAATTTTCTTTTATTCCCGAAAACTGTTCATTTGCCACTCCGACCCATTTTCGCCGACGATTCCCTCCGCCTACTGTCTGGTCAAGTTCGCCGCTTTATTCCCGAAAACTGTTCATTTGCCATTTCCGACCCATTTCCGACCCATTTTGGCCGACGATTCCCTCCGCCTACTGGTCAAGTTCGCCGCGACGCTCTTCCGACCCATTTTCGACCCATTTTCGCCGCGACGTTCATCCCTCCGCCTACCATTTTCCATTCCGACCCATTTTCCTCCGCCTACTGTCACGACGTCGCGACATCTCAGCTAGTAAAGCGATTTCAGTTCAGTTCGCCGCGTCGATTTCAGTCGCAAACTCCTTTGCATCACAGCGATTTCGTCATTATCGGTAAATCTCGATTTCCTTTCATCAGTGTACTAATTTGTTTAAATTGTGTTTCTGTTCTGGGAAACAAGTTAGATATGTTGTTTGGGTCTGATATTTTCGAGCGAGAATAGCTGATATTCTGTTGGTTTGACAGTGGAAGTTTTGCTGCATTTCTGATCATACATTTCATTTCTATTCATACATTTGTGAGATTTTTGGTTTGGAATTGAAAGATAAACTTTGATGATATGATAATTATAGTTTGACATCGGTATTTTGAAGTTGATAATGGAGTTTCGGTTTGTCAATGTGCTTGTGATCGTGTTGCGAGGTTGTTTTTTCGCTTGTTTTAAATTTGAATGAGATTTTTGTTCGTCAATAATATGTTCACTTGATTTTAATTTGGTTGAAGTTTCAATGTCATTATCATGTTAATATGTTATTCTTGCTTGTGGGGGTTTGTTCATGTTTTAATCAATTTTTATTTTGCGATAACAATTTTAAATAGTTGTCGCTGCCTACACCGTCGCCGCCAACACCACTTCCGCGACGCATACCGCCTCCAACACCCATTCTACTGCTTCCTCGTCGCCGATTCATCGGTCCCGTCTTCTGCAAATCATTCTGCAAATCATTCTGGGGTTCGTTCTAATTCTATTTCTTTTTTTTTTGCATTTTCTTTTTCATTACAATTTCAGCATTTTTATGCATTTACGCTATGTTACATTACATATCAATATTATGCAGTTGGCTAGTATACGATAGTTTAAATTTCTATGGTTCTTCCTTAAGATAAAGTTATACATGTTTATAGATACTAAACTTAGTAACTTTAACTAATGCAACAAGCTACTTGTTTCAAGAAAATATGGTGTATGTTAGTGTTTGTGCAGTGTGAAATTTCATGATCATGATGGTGAAGAGTGAAACATGAAAATTGTTATATTATTAAGTATTTACAGGTTCTGAGTGAAAAGTGGCCTCATATTTTAATCATTGGCCAAAAATAGTTTAATCATTGGCCTCATATAAATTACACTTTGTTACTCATGTGTTTTATACTTTGTTCCATTATTGTTACTATTATTATACTATTATATTTGAATCCCTTTCTCCTATTTTTATGCTCACCAAATAAAAGAAGCGGAAAATTTAGAAACCTATGACAAAAGAATTAATGGTCCTCTCAGAAACACATTGTTTATCTTTAACCTATCAAACTTAATAGAGTTATCACCTTGCCATTGAAATTTGATTCTATTTGTCTTTCTCCGCGAAGCAGCGCAACTTGCAATCTCGGAATCTCCGTGAAGTAGCACAGCCGCGGACACACCGTTCGTCAGACCTTCCTCCGTGTGAACATAGTTATGGATCGTAGTTGGATGAGAGCTAATCGATTAAGTGACGAGTACGAACATGGAGTGATGGAATTTCTACAGTTTGCTGAAAGTAATGCTGACAAAAGTCTTCCTACGCTTTTTCTCTGTCCATGTATTCGTTGTGCAAATAAAGAACCAAAACATAGTAAGAAAGAAAGCATGGATCATCTAATTTGTGTAGGGATTTGTCAAAGTTATACAAAATGGATATGGCACGGTGAAGTAGTAGCAAAGTCAAACGTGTCTCAAAGAGATGGTGTTAGTGTAGAAATGGATGATCATCTAGAAGACATGATGCGTGATATTGGACAAGATTCGTTTAAGAGGGCACATACGTATGATACTATATGCAATGACAAGGATAAACCATTGTACCCGGGATGCAAAAAATTTACACGTCTGTCAGCCGTGTTAAAATTATTTAATCTGAAGGCAAAGAATGGGTGGACTGACAAAAGTTTTACCGAGTTGCTTGAATTGTTGACCGAAATGCTTCCAGAAGGTAATGTAATGCCAAGTCGTTATTACGAGGCGAAGAAAATATTGTGTCCAATGGGTTTGGAGTATGAAAAGATACACGCATGCCCTAATGATTGCATATTATACAGAAAAGAGTATGAAAAGTATAATCATTGTCCAAAGTGTAAGGCTTCACGCTACAAAAAGAAAGATGGTGAGTCAATTGATGATGAGGTGGTAAAAAAGGGTCCTCCTGCGAAAGTGGTATGGTACCTACCAATAATTTCAAGGTTCAAGAGATTATTCGCCAATGCAGATGACGCAAAGAATCTTAGATGGCATGCAGAAGAAAGAAAATATGATGGACAAATTCGTCATGTAGCTGATTCTTTGCAATGGAAGAAAATAGATTCTTTGTTTCCAAATTTTGGCAAAGAGTCGAGAAACCTTAGACTTGGACTTGCTACTGATGGAATGAATCCGTTCGGTAATCTGAGTACTAACCATAGTTCTTGGCATGTTCTCTTGATGATTTACAACCTATCTCCTAGGCTGTGCATGAAGCGTAAATATATTATGTTATCGATGATGATATCGGGCCCAAAACAACCAGGAAATGACATAGACGTTTATCTAAGTCCACTGATTGATGATTTAAGAGTGTTGTGGGATGAAGGGGTGGATGTTTTTGATGCGTATTCTGGCGAACAGTTCAATATGCGTGCCATGTTGTTTTGCACCATCAATGATTTTCCGACATATGGTAATTTGTCTGGGTATAAAGTTAAAGGGCATAATGCATGTCCTATATGTGAAAAAGACACTTGTTACCATCAGCTTGAAAAAGGAAAGAAGACCGTTTATCTCGGGCATCGAAAATTTCTAAAACGTTATCATCCATATCGTAGATTGCGGAAAGCTTTCAATGGGGAACAAGAGCATGGTGTTGCTCCAAAGCCCTTGTCTGGAGAGGAAGTTTATCAGCGACAACAGGGACTTGATGTTATCTTTGGAAAGTACCAAAAACGATCTACTGTGAAAAATGTATGGAAAAAGAGATCGATTTTCTTCGATCTTCCATATTGGTCTAGTCTTGATGTAAGACATTGTATTGATGTGATGCATGTGGAGAAAAATGTATGCGATAGTGTAATCGGAACACTTCTCAACATTCAAGGCAAGACAAAAGATGGTATTAATGCTCGTCTGGATTTGGGTTTGATGGGTATACGAGAAGAGTTAACCCCACAATATATAGGTAACAAGACATATTTGCCTCCTGCCTGCTACACTTTGTCTAAAAAAGAGAAAACAAGTTTTTGTGAGTGTTTACAAAGTATCAAAGTGCCGCATGGTTACTCATCAAATGTCAAGAGGCTTGTATCAGTTAAAGATTTTAAATTAGTTGGCTTAAAATCTCACGACTGTCATGTCTTAATGCAACAACTACTACCATTGGCTATTCGTGGGATATTGCCTAACAACGTAAGGAAGACCATAACTAGGTTATGCTTATTTTTCAATGCAATTTGTTGTAAAACCATTGATCCACTAAAGTTAGACGATTTGGAAAATGAGGCTGCAGTTATCTTGTGCCAATTAGAGATGTATTTTCCTCCTTCATTTTTTGACATTATGGTTCACTTGATTGTTCATCTAGTAAGGGAGATTAGATTATGTGGTCCAGTTTTTTTACGGTGGATGTATCCAATAGAGCGATACATGAAGATTCTAAAAGGGTATACAAAAAACCCACACCGTCCGGAAGCATCGATTATTGAGAGGTACATTGCAGAAGAAGCAATTGAGTTTTGTTCTAACTATTTGTCAGGAGTGGATGTTGTAGGGGTTCCTAAGTCTCGTCATGATGGAAGATATGAGGGTGTGGGTACACAAGGTTTAAAAGTCAAGAGCTTAAGTATTGATGTGGTTGTTCAAGCGCATTTGTATATATTGAATAACATAGATGAAGTTCAACCTTACTTATCTGCTCATAAAAGCATCGTAAAGAAAAAGTACCCCAAGATGAATGAAAGAGGGTTGTTAAAAGAGCATAATAAGAGTTTCTCTGAGTGGTTTAAAGAAAGAATTTCTAATGAAGATAGTGTTTCTAATACAATTAAGTGGTTGTCTTATGGGCCTAAATGTAACCTAATAACTTGGAGTGGATATGATATTAATAAAACCTCTTTTTATACAAAGTCAAAGGATGACCGTAGTACCACGCAAAATAGTGGGGTAATGATTGTGGCCGAGTCCATGCACTTCTCTAGTGCTAAAGATAAAAACCCGGTTATGGCATCTACACCGTACTTTGGGGTGATTGAAGAGATTTGGGAAGTTAATTATGTTGTGTTTAAAGTTCCTGTATTTAAATGCAAATGGATTGATATCAACAGTGGTGTCAGAATCGATGAATTTGGAGTTACACTGGTTGATCTTAGCAAGTTAGCTTATGCGAACGAACCATTCATCATGGCATCTCAAGCAAAACAAGTGTTTTATGTCACAGATCCTTCTAATAAAAAGTGGTCAGTGGTTTTACAAGGAAAGGTCCATGATAGTGACGAAAATCATGATGAGAACCTTGATATTTCTGAAACTCATCCTTTCTCAACAAATGTGACTACATTCACTGAAGAAAATGAAGGGGATGATGTGCATGCTATTCGCATGGACCATGAAGAAGGGATATGGGAGGACTAGTAAGATTTTTTGTATAAGTTAATTCCACGTTACTTTATTTTCTAATTGTTTTTATTTTGTGCTTAATTTTATTTCTAATTGTTTTTATTTTGTGCTTAATATTATTTCTAATTATTTTTGTTTTGTGTAAACAGATACATGGGTGATTCAAACCCCAATAAAAGAAGAGTTAGAGGTCCCACTTTAATGACACAAATTGACAAAGTTCATCAAACAGGTGAAAAGATAAAGGTCGAGTTTAATGCAAGAACCTATGAATGTATTGGTGTTGGTAAAAATGCTACAAATTTCAAGAGTTATATAGCATCTCTTGCTCGACAGTATTGTAGCATTGTGAAAAATGATTGGAAAGAAGTAGATGAAGGCGTAAAAGATGCTATTTGGACTGATATTCAGGTATTTTAAATACAATACTTTATTATATTTTATAATCATATACTAATTAACAACATATGACATATACTACATTTGTAGGCTCATTTTACTATTCCAGAATGTAAAGATCCAAAGAATGATAGGTTGAAGAAAGAATGGATTAAATATGCGGGAGAGCGATGGAGAGGTTTTAAGACACAACTCACAGATAGATATATTCATCATCCCATAGAAAATGATCCTCCTCCATATGTCAAGTATAACTTTATTACAGAAGACGTCTGGAAAGAGTTTCTCAAGATTCGAGATACCCCTGAATTTAAGGTTAGTAGGAGTTATATATTTTTGTGTGCATAACATTTTTATTATATTTAGTGATTAATTATTTGTTTGAGTTTATAATAGGAAAAAAGTCAGAAGGGTAAGGATAATGTGGCCAAGAATTTATACCCACATGTATTGTCTCGTGGAGGGTATCGCTTACTTGAGGAGAAAATTATGAAAGAAAAGTCATCATCGAGAGATAATTCCACATTAGATGATAATGATAGTCAATCTCCACCATCACGCCATGAGTTATGGAAGAGAGCACGACAAAAGAAAGGAGGAGAATACACATCAAAATCTACACAAGAGGTTGCCCAAAAAATTGTAAGTAAACAACGAAAAATTATTACAAAGTATAATTATATTTGTGATTGATTAATTGATGTTTTTGCATTTTGTAGGATTCTCTTGTTCAAGAAGCTGAAAAAGGTGCAATTGTTCCAGATGGACGTAACGATATCTTATCATTAGCCATTGGAACATCTGAGCATGGAGGTCGTGTCCGTGGTGTTGGAAAACACCATAAACAAAGCACTTACTTTGGAAGAAAAAGTCAACATATCGACGTAAATGAACAACTTGCAATATTGGAAACAAAACTTAGAGCTGAACTTGAAGAAAAGTTGGTTGAAGAGCGTAAGATGTTTCAGCAATCATTAATGGAGACACTTAAGTCTATGGGTTTATCACAAAGCACAGGTGATATTAAATGCATTCAAAAATTGGAAATTATTGATGGAAGCGGAAAAGGAAGTTGTTCAGTTGCAAAGGGAAGCACAAAAGAGAGCACAAAAGACATGGAAGTTGATGATGTTCAGAGATTGTTACTCATGGTTTTGAAATTGGATGATAACCATTTGGCAATACAATTAAGTCATTGTGCGAGTGTCTCTAATTTTTATGTTTCAGCTAAATGTATCAGAGAGTTATTGGTGGGTTTAGGTCATTGGCTTGACGTGTCTATTCTTCAAATTTGGTGCACGTAAGTAAATTTTATTGTTTTATTAAAGTCAATCTCTATTAATATGTTATATCTCTCATCACTTTGATTCTAATGTTAATTTTAAAACTATTCAGGTATATTCATCGTGTTTGTCTTGAGAATTCCGTTTCAGAATTATATGGATTTATGGACCCTGCTAGGTGTATTTATAATGATAATGTAGCGAAATCTCAAGAAGATGTTAAAAATTACGTGCTAGAAAAGTTACGTGATGAAAACAGAGCGTGCCACTTACTACCATTAATTCATGGGTAAGAATTTTTATGAAATTGTGTTTTATGTTATTTAATTTTGATTTTGATAACATATATATTTTATGCGACTTTTCTGTTTCCACACACACGTACAGGAGACATTGGCAATTAATAGTCATGTGTCCAAGAGACAATTTAGTTGTCGTATTTTGTTCACTTCATCGGGAAATTGACCAGAACACGAAGAAAATTATTACAAAGTAAGTTTATCTTTCATGTGACTTTCATTGACAACTAATAGTTATGTGATTTTTCATTGGCGAGTATATTTAGTTATGTGATGTTTATATCTTTCTGTATTAGTTCTTTTGGGATTCATCAAATGGCAAATGGAAATAGAAAAAAGGCTACATGGCTTCATCCCAATGTAAGTGTGATGTAAATTATAATTCTATAGTTAAATATATACGATAAATATTCACTAATTATGTCATTCAATTGTAGACAAGGCAACAACATAACTCTAATGATTGTGGATACTATGTGATGAAAAATATGTTGGATATTGTGTCTGCTAATATAACCGAGAATTGGATGCAGGTACTAAAAATAACTTTACTTTGTTCTTTACTTTTTGTTTTTCGACTTAATATGAATTTTTAAAAAATAACTCTATATTGTTATATTTATGTATTATAGGTATTTGATGACCCAACAGAATTAACACCAGATGATTTGTATGATTTGCGACTTCGTTGGGCAAAATGTTTCTTTGACTTACATGGAACTTAAGTTTAGCTGGTGAGTTTTATAGAATTGTATAAGTTGTGGTTTTTGCACAATACATGTGGTTTTTGCTCATGTGTTGAGTTTCTTGATTTTTTTGCTGATGTTAATTGTTATTATTTATTGTCAGGCAATATGATTTTGGTGTTGTCTACCGAAGATTTTATATTGGTAATTCAAGTTTGGAAACTTAGAAATAGTTGAATATTTTAGTATATGTATATTTTGTGAATATTATGTAATTGTAAGTTTTGAAAAAGACTTATAAATAGTTGAATATTGTTTTATATTTTGTTAAGAATTTGTAATTGTAAGTTTGTATGTTGTAATACAATACAAGTTTGCAATACAATTGTTCAATTTGTAAGTTTGTTGTGAAAAATATGAAAACATCGTCCTAAATGTGATATATGTGATGTTGGAAAGCTATGAAATCTATATAGCGACATAAATATAGTCTGTTTGATATTGGAAAAATATGAAAAAATGGGTACAAATTATATTTGTATAGGGAAACCCAGAAAATAAATAATCTATTCCAAAACAATTTCATACATTTTACATCGGTTATTAGTAAAACTGATGTAAAAACTTTCAATAAGGGACTTTTTACATCGGTTGGAAGTAATACCCGATGTAAAAAGTCGCGTCACTGGGGACTTTTTACATCGGGTATTACTTCCAACCGATGTAAAAAACTGGATCAATTTTTTTAAAAAATGTGCATAATAATTGTTTTTTACATCGGTTCATATATTATAACCGATGTAAAAAAGGTACTTTTTACATCGGGTATTACTTCCAACCAATGTAAAAAACTGGATCAATTTTTTAAAAAATGTGCATAATAACAGGTTATTACATCGGTTCTGATATTATAACCGATGTAAAAAAGGGACTTTTTACATCGGTCCCAGAACCGATGTAAAAAGTCCCTGATTTACTATATCACCTGACTTTACATCGGATCCAAAACCGATGTAAAAAGTCAATTTTACCCGATGTAAAAAGTCATTTCTGCACTAGTGGGGGTGCCTAACACCTTTCCCTTGCTTAATCGAATCCCGAACCCTTAACTTGGTTACAAAGATCGTCTTATCCATACAATTAGGGTTTTCCCATTAGAAACCCGTCCTTAGGGCAAATAAATAATGGTGGAGACTTTATTAATTTAACCAGGTGTTACATCGCTCTGTAGAAATTGTCGGATTTTCCAAATAATCAACACATTGGCTTTCTCCAATCTGTGTCTGTTAAGTTATCAATGACAAAATTTTCGAAATTTTCCTCTTCTGCATAACCTAACTTTGTCACTTCTAAATCTGATGGAGATAGCCTAGTCGCTAACACTCTTCCTTAAACTTCAATCATATCTTCTAATTTCTCCTTTGACACCTTATACCCAGATGTGGTTTGAGCTAAGTCATTAGCTTCCTGATTCTTGGGTTGAGGAATGTGCCTGATGTTCACATACTCAAACTTTTGAAACAACCTATTTTCTATAACTAAATACATAATAAAAGTTTCTTTAACACATTTATACTCCCTAGTTATTTGCTTGACAACCAGTTCAGAGTCACCTCTTATTTGGACTCTAGTTGCCTCCAATTCCAACAAGATTTCAAGGCCAGCTATTAAAGCCTCATATCCAGCCTCATTGTTCGAGAAATGACCATCAATCTTATACTTGAATTTTGTTAGGAGAAATAATTAAGACTCATTTCCAAGTTCCTTATTTATGAGTAAAACCATCAAAGTATAACCTCAAAGGTTCAAGCTCAATGAAGTCTTTGGTAACTTCGACCATGGCATGATCGACTATGAAATCTACAACTACTTACCCTTTCATAGCTTTTAAAGGCATGTGAGTTAAAGAGTGCTCATTTAAATCAAGTTCCCATTTCCCAATTAGAGTATGCAAAATTAGTTTGAAAGCATATGCTTAATTATATAAAAATGAGACGAAACATAAATGTCAACTAGTTTTATATAATGCTTCAGTTTAGTACAAGAGAAGTACAGACATAGGCATAACTTTTCAACCATATTATATCTAGTTTTTGCATCATTAAGGACTCTACTAAGGTAATAAATGGCCCTTTTGACACCATTATCATCCTCTTGAGCAAGCATGCTCCCTATAGTGACATTAGACGCAGAAATGTACAACCTCGTACTCTTACTTCTACAAGGAGGTGATAATATTGGAGGGTAAACAAGATAGTATTTGATTGTCAAAAGCTTCCTACTATGTTTACCCCCACTCGAAACCTTCCTTCTTCAGTCTAAGCAGAGGTGAAAAGGCTTGAGTCTTGCCACTTAGATTCGAGATAAACCTTCTTAAGAAATAATCTTCCCTAGCAAAGACTGCAACTCCTTCTTGGTTGATGGCGCTTTTGCTTCCATGATGGACTTGGTATTATTTTAATTTATTTCAATCCCTTTCTTATGGACTACATAACTCAAATAATCACATGCCGGCACACAAAAAGCACATTTAAGAGGATTCATCTTCTGAACATGTTTTCTCATCCTTTCGAATGATTGTCAAAGACGGTCTATATGACTTTTCCTTGATACAGACTTACAATAATGTCATCAATATAAATCTATATAAAAGTCTCAATGAAGTCATGAAAAATATATTTCATTGCTCATTGTTAAGTTTCCCCGACATTTTTTAGGCCAAAGGGCATGACTACCCATTCATAGGTGCCAAGGGCTCCTGGGCAAAAAAATTCTGTTTTGGGCACATCTTTGTCAGCAATGAAGATTTAATTTTATCCTAAATACCCATCAAGCATGCTAAGATACTTAAAGCCTGCTGTGATCGGTGGAAATAAAACTGACTGTTTTAAAGCTGGTTTCGCGAAATGTTGCGGTAAGCAAGAGTCGCCACCCTCTTTTATGTTCTCCAATAAGGAAAGGACAAAAGCACAGCAAAATTCCTTTTCGAGATGTTTCTCGGTTCGGGAGGTAGATTTATAGAAAGGGAAGGTGTTAGAACCCTTTCTATCCGTGGTTATCCACGGGCTCTTAGGTACTTGCTCACCATGTTTTCAAAAATTGTTTGTTTTTCTTGTGTTTGTGGGTTTTGAAAAAGTTTAGTTTGAAAAACTTCTAGGTAACTCTTGTATCTGTCCTCAAGAGTGTATGAAGTATTTGTTTGAAAACTTTTTGAAAGTGTAGGTGCGAAAAGTTGTTTTTTTTGTTTTTTGAAAGAGCAAGTACCCAGGAGAAATCTACCTACCCTAAGGAATTAAGCCGTGTAAGAGTCCTTTAGACAGTACTATCCCACTATTGAGAAATAGGTAGCACCGTCGTTGGAGTTATTCGGGTCAATTCGATTATAGGGACAATGTGGTCACCAAAGCAATAGTAGGACGCCTTAGCGGTAACCCTAATGTCCTAGATCCTTTTTTATCTGAGGCAACCGTTTCGAGGCAACTGGATCTTTAGACAGGAGGGCGACCTCTAAAACACCCTATACTTGATGACCACCTCGAGGCAACCAAGTGAGACGTACCCTAGGAGTGGCATGTGCATGTGTGTTAAATTCAGTTAAGATTATCTTGTACATGTTATTTGTGAGCTACGCTTTGATTTTATTTTTCAGACAAGTCTTGCATGCATAGTTAACAGTTAATAATTTGCGGGAAATAAATTGCGGAATATTGAATCTACGCTATTAGAAGGCGTCGGGTTTTACATCGTCAAAAACATAACCCTTTGGAAAATAAATGCGAGAAAGTAAAGAAAGCGATAAAAGCCTAATTATCTATTACATTCTCGGTGCAGATACATAAATATAATCAAAATAAATATGCGCAAAGAAATTGAATCGGGACGTCCTTAGGGTTTTGACCCTTTTTGAGAAAAGAAAGAAATTTGTCCTTTTTTGCATTTAATTAAAATTAAGCCTAATAACTAATTAATTAATTAATTACAAGAAAAAAGTATTTTTGAGTTTTTTATGTTTTTAATGAAAATAAAAATAAAATAAAAGAAATTAAAAGTTGCCAAGAGAAAAACCCTAATTCTAATCTATTTTATTTATTGCAAAAAATATTCAATATTAAACCTAATTAAACTAAATCAATTTATTAATATTTATTTACAAAACTAATGATTAAATTTAATTAATAAAAAATTATTTTATTAATGTGTTCTGAATTTATTATGAAAATGTTAATTAATTTGCTGGTTAGTAATTAATTAAAAAACAATAAAAATAAATAAAGCAAATGAATGGAAGAAAATAAAAAATAAAATGCAAACCCAGGGGGGGTTTGGGCCCTGATGGAGGTGTATTCTGGAATCTGAAGCCCATTATTCTCCAGCCACATTTGACTTTGGAGAATTGTCCACACGCAGCTTTGACTTGGAATATGGTGTGGATCATCTTATGACCACTGGATTTGTGGTTGTGGCCACTTGGCGTGCATCTGGATGAGGCATATGGTGAGATGCTTTGTATAGCCTGCATAGGATCATATGAAGAAAAGAACTAAAAAATATTTTGGGGGACCTGGGATTCGAACCCAGGTCCCAATGATCAATACACAAGCGCCTTGGCCATCTGAGCTGCATGTTTCAATTGTTATTAAGACAACACGCAATTATTATATTGGTAAACAAAAACATATGCCTGAAAAAAAAATATAAACGCGCTATTTTTTAAAAGAACGAATGAGAGGGAGACGCGTCAGCGTCTTCTTCCTTGGTCACTGGTTTTTTACCTGCAGATTTCTATCCGCAGGAAACTCCGTAGGTCCTTCCTAGAATTGTCCCTAGGCTTCAAAAACTCATTCCAAAACCATGGTTATGATCGTCCATGTCTCCTGAGTTCATCCATGCTCATGATTTGTTCTAATTGTACCTGGAAACAAAATGCCTAAAAACAACACAAACGAACCCTAGACGCGGGTATCATCATATAAGGCCTAAAAATGAAATTGAATAATGCCATTAGGTTAGAAATCAAACAAGGAACACAAATATGCCAATGCTTTTGAGAAAAAGTGCAAGAATTGAAGGTTTCGATTTAGTGTTCAGGGGCGAGTTTGTGAGAACTTACAGCGCTTTGTAGGTGGTCTTTGGACGTGGTAAGGGTCGTGTTAGCTTCAGTGGATGGCAAGGAAGAAGGCTATGTGCTCCTTTTGGTCTGAAAACGCCTGCAATGCTGTTCTTGATCTCTCACTTTTCCAACAATTTTTCAGTTTTGCTTTGGCCGTTTTATCAATGTCTAGGTCGTGAATTAGGTTTAGGCTTCTTGTATATGTATAAGGCAATCAGTCTAGGTTTAAATTTGGGCTTGTATCTTGGTGTATTGAAGTTTGGAGATTTGGTTGACCACCATTGAAAACCTTTCCATATTTGAAGCAAATCTAAGATTTTATGCACAAAAAAGGCTTAGCACAAATTTGTTAGTTGGCATATGGTATATGAAAGCTGTTCAAATCAAAAAGATACTATTCCATTGATTTTTAAATTTTATTTGAATTATTATGGATTTAAAATGAATTAAATCAATAAAAATTTAATAAAATAGAAAAATAAATGTTTGATCTTGAAATTAAGCATGGGACACGTGTGTGGCATGACAAGTCTGAATCAAGTGGAAGAAAGTGGGCCCTTTTGTCAAAAATTGAAGTTTTAAGGATAGTTGACTTTTGCAAATTCATAAAAATTTCCCAACTTCTCCAATGCATATCTTGCTCAATTTTGATCATATGAACATGTTCTTGGACATTTTGGAAAGGTCTTGAAGTCCTCTAACCAATGCCTTTGGTCCCATGTCATTTGGATTTACCAATCTCAAGTTATGGGCTTTGACTTAAAGTGCATTTTTGTTGACTTTTGAAATTGACCTATAATGTAGAAATTGATAACTTTTTGTGAGAGCATTTCTTGGACTTGGAATGTGAAGATGAGTTGTAGGAAATGTCATCCCCTTCAAAATGAGCATTGGATGGGATTTTTCTGATTAACCATGAAAAAGTTATGCCTTGGTCAAGTTATAGTTGACTTTTCTACTGTCCAAAAATAGTAATTTTTGGCATCTTGATGATTTTTGAGCCATTCTTATGGAATCATGATCAAGACTTGATCAAATGATGATTGTGTGCTCAAAAGAAGATGTTGACCAAATTTTTTGACTTTTGACTGTAAAATGACCATTTTACCCCTGCAGTTGATTGTGAACCAAATAGGGCTTTTGACTATGCAATTTGATATTGTGAGACTTGAGACTTGATATGTAGATGCTTGACAATGTATATGGGCACATGGGACTTGATTGGACTATTGAAAACCTCAGATTCCTTGACAGAACCAAAACCCTAATTTTGACTGGCTTAGGAGGCATTTGGGATGTGCAATCCTTGAACAATTTTGAACCATGTAAAGATGATTCTTGTCAAGTCTTGAAGGAATATGGGAGGAAAAATTTTGGGGTACAACACCTGCGGATGAATCAATAAGCATTTCTTCCACTGGCATAGGGTATTCATCCTTTGGGGTTACATCATTCAAATCCCTGAAGTCAATGGAAACCCTCAAAGTTCCATTCTTTTTAATTACATTAACTATGTTAGCAATCCATTCGATATACCTTGTGGTGCGGATGAACTTAAATTTGAGCAGCCATTTGATCTCTTCTTTGATCCTCGACAGGATTTCTGGTACGAAGCTCCTTGGAGTTTTCTTAATTGGCTTCTTCCCAAGCTTTATGGGTAACTTTAATTCCACCAGCTCCCTGCTTATGTTGCACCCCAAAATTCGCCCTCTTCAGTTTTAACCCTAATTGGATTATTTTCTCTAACATAATCATGCATACATATCACTGATTCCAAGGTTACAAGATTAAGGCATTTATCTGCGTCAGGCTACAAAAGAACAATTGTTCCGACAAGCATTACAGCAAAGCAAAAACTCATGGTTTTCAAGATTAAAGTGCACTCCGCATATTTTTATGAGCTACCTGTAGCGGTAGAAATGTTTAAGACTAAGCCATTGGATTGACTAGACTTATACAAATCAAAATAAAAATTGCTACCGCGCTTTATTGTTTCTAAAGGAATGGGAAAAGAGCGAGTAACCCAAAAAGATGGGGAAAGATTCAAGGTAAGGGGGTTGGTTATGCAAAGGGAATCTGGAATTAGTCGTCTACAGATATGCCCTGGCTGGATACAGGTATCGAATCTCTAAACTCTTCATGCAGATATGCCCTGGCTGGATACAGGTATCGAATCTACAATCAATCACTCACAGATATGCCCTGGCTAGATACAGGTATCGAATATGGAATTAGTCGTCTACAGATATGCCTTGGCTGGATACAGGTATCGAATCTCTAAACTCTTCATGCAGATATACCCTGGTTGGATACATGTATCGAATCTACAATCAATCACTCACAGATATGCCCTGGCTAGATACAGGTATCAAATCTGGAATTAGTCGTCCAGAGATATGCCCTGGCTAGATACAGGTATCAAATCTGGAACTTGTCGTCTACAGATATGCCCTGGCTGGATACAGGTATCGAATCTCTAAACTCTTCATACAGATATGCCCTGACTAGATACAGGTATCGAATCTACAATCAATCACTCACAGATATGCCCTGGCTAGATACAGGTATCGAATCTGGAATTAGTCGTCTACAGATATGCCTTGGCTGGATACAGGTATCAAATCTCTAAACTCTTCATGTAGATATGCCCTGGCTAGATACAGGTATCGAATCTACAATCAATCACTCACAAATATGCCCTGGCTAGATACAGGTATCGAATATGGAATTAGTCGTCTACAGATATGCCCTGGCTGGATACAAGTATCGAATCTCTAAACTCTTCATGCAGATATGCCCTGGCTAGATACAGGTATCGAATCTACAATCAATCACTCACAGATATGCCCTGGCTAGATACAGGTATTGAATCTGGAATTAGTCGTCCACAGATATGCCCTGGCTAAATGCAAGTATCGAATCTGGAATTAGTCGTTCACAGATATGCCCTGGCTGGATACATGTATCGAATCTCTAAACTCTTCATACAGATATTCCCTAGCTAGATACAGGTATCGAATCTACAATCAATCACTCACAGATATGCCCTGGCTAGATACAGGTATCGAATATGGAATTAGTCGTCTACAGATATGCCCTGGCTGGATACAGGTATCGAATCTCTAAACTCTTCATGCAGATATGCCCTGGCTAGATACAGGTATCAAATCTACAATCAATCACTCACAGATATGCCCTGGCTAGATACAGGTACCGAATCTGGAATTATTCGTCTACAGATATGCCCTGGCTGGATACAGGTATCGAATCTCTAAACTCTTCATGCAGATATTCCCTGGCTAGATACAGGTATCGAATCTACAATCAATCGCTCACAGATATGCCCTGGCTAGATACATGTATCGAATCCGGAACTTCAAACTCTTCATGCAGATATTCCCTGGCTAGATACAGGTATCGAATCTACAATCAATCGCTCACAGGTATGCCTTGGCTAGATACAGGTATCGAATCTGGAACTTCAAACTCTTCATGCAGATATGCCCTGGCTAGATACAGGTATCGAATCTACAATCAATTGCTCACAGATATGCCCTGGCTAGATACATGTATCGAATCTGGAACTGCGACAGTTGATAGTAATCATCTTTGGATTGACCTTTTTCCTGAAAAGGCAAAACATTAGTTGTATGCAATGTCATGATGTATGAAATGCATGATGTCATGATGTTCTCAAAAATAAATGAGATCGTGTCGTATGCACTTTATCATGTATGTAAGCAGGATGTATGAAGTGGGAAATGTCTATGAATGTATTTTTGTTGGGAAAATAAATCCCTGACGAATGCTGGGAGCTTGTTAAATCTTGGGCTGCTGAAGAGTAGAGTTCTTCATTTCCGCTGGGGATGATGATTGCAAGAATAAACCGGTAGGAGAAGATGACTCCGTTGGAGAATAAACTTGTTGGAGAGATTACTCCGCGGGGAATTACCCTGTGGGAAGAGATACTTCGCTGAGGTTTTAATGATAACTTCGCTGGGGATACCGTTGATAAGTTTTGTTGAGGGGTTTGATGAACTCCGCTGGGGATAGGAAGAACTTCGCCGAGGATGATCTTTCCGTTTGTAATTAGCTGAGGATAACCCAGTTATAGGCTCTGGTGGGGAATAACCTTTGAATATGGTCGGGGAGAGATGCACGTACTCTGCAGGTGATAAGCTTCCAGAATCTACTGGGGATAAGCCTCCAGAATCTACTAGGGAGGATGATGCCACTCTCCTGGGGAAACTTTTGAACTGTACTGGGGAAGTGGCTCCACTGGGGTGTCTGTACTCCGCCGGGGAACAATCTTATATTTCTGTCGAAGAATATTAAGACTGTCGGGGATGCTTGCTTGAGGAATATCTATACTCCGCTGGGGAATGATAAGATTTTCTGGGGATATCCAACTTCCTTAAGGCTGACAGTAGGCTAACTCTGCTTGGGGAGAGTGTTGCTGGCTTGCTGGAGATATTGTGCCTTTTCGGCTGATTGGAGACCAACTCTGCCTGGGGAGAGTATTGTTGATTTGTCTTACTCTGCGAGGAGTGAAGATGTCTTGGTCTGATTCTTCAGCCGAACCTACCTTGGTACCTTGGTGGACAGAGCAACTAAACCACTCAGACAATTATTATTGCCCCAGTTTCCGTGGGAGAATGTACCTGTGGAGGTGCTTGATAACTGCTGATTGACGAATCTTCTTCTGGTAGGCAAGTGAGATGACGGGACATAGTCGTACGCTTTTGATCCCTAACTTTTGCCTGGACCGCCCTTTCGAGTTTTCAGTCCACCGGGATACCCATTTTTTCCCAAGCCGCCTTTTCAGGTTTTCGACTTGCCGGGTGTATAGATTTTTTTTCATTTTCATCCCTTATTTTCGCCCGAACCCTTTTGGTTCGCTGGGAAGCCCTTATTTTTGCCTAGGTGTGTCAACCTAGCGGGTCTTTGATTATGCGCAATATTTTTTCGACTATGTCCACGCTCTCAGAATGCAGGGAATTATCACTGTCAATAGTGTTGTGTTGCCGTACTACCAGAAGATGTTTGATCGTACAAGATTCGTTGCTGGAATTCACGTCCAATGCCCCAAGTGACTTAGATGGAGATTTGCCCCTGGCTGTTTGGCATTTGAGAGATTCTCTGAATCTTGACTTAACTGCCCCAGATGATGGACAATGATCACGTCTGCCCCTTGTTTGGAAGTGTTTCTTCCACTTGAGATGACCTTTTTGTTGAGAAGATTTTTGTTCACTGGATATTCATCGTGCGAATTTCTCTGCTGTTTGAACAAATAGTCACATGCAAACAATGTTATTTTAAGAATACAAAGCTTATGTCTATCTTGAAATTTTAGAAAATGCAGTTTTCAATAAAACAAGTGATTTTTTTTTTTGGTAAAATGTGATGTCAACTCGTTATTTTACCGCAAGCCTTAAGGAGTCAGGATACCTTTTGTAACAGTATGCTTTCGAACTAACCCATGCTTCAGCTAGGACTTTTAAGGGTTATAACGTGGCCTGGTTCACGGTTTAAGAAATAAAGGATAAAGGCTCAAATTTTATTTGTACCCACCCGTTCTTCGCGATGTTCTTCAAACCTAAACTCAGTTAATCGTGCATTAGATCTTGTTTGAGTCTTTGCTCTGATATTCCAGTGATGGTTTAGATACTGATAGTTTATTTTGAATAGGCAGTCATTTCTTTTTGTTGAGGGTTTGTAGGACCTCTTTCTCTTTTTTTATTATCCCTGTTTTTTGCCTGGACTATTTCTTTTGTAATTACAGTCAGCGGGATTCCCCAGTTTTGTAAGTCTCCTTCATAGGTTTTGACTTATTGGGCTTTTATTTCTGAGAGACAATGGCTGCCTGTCTTTATGATTATTCGGAACCATCACGGTCTTTTGTTTTATAAGGACCTCTTTGGTGCCATTCGTTGTGCACCGGGATCAACTGAGAGAACTACCCTGCCCCAGGTTATGATTAAGGGTTTTAATTTTCGAAAAGAAAAACTCCAACTTCTTTGGCTCAGAGGGGTTGACGAGGGATTATCTTCCTTATGACTCCACTGTTTAGGAATTGAAACAATGCCTGTACCTCACCAGCAGGGTCTGTTCAAAAGTATACTATAAAGATTGTGGTATCGTTTTCGTCATCCTCCCTCAAAAGGCTTAGAATTTTCTTCGAGAGTTAATCATCACAAAAATGAAAGCAATTATAGTGAAATACGAATGGATTGATTCACAAAACAGACATACGTGATGCATTAATGAAAGTAATAAAGTTTGCTATGATAGTAATTGTTTGTATAAGCAAAGAAAAATCAACTTGAAAATTCCAATGAACAAAAATCTTCTAGTCTCAGGACTGGTCAATTCAAATGGTGAACCTTGGAGGGATGGTAGAGAAACTCATCCTGACCACCTTGGGTGAACTCCACTGCTCCTTCATCAATCAGGTCCTGGATCTTGTTCTTCAGAGTCCAATAGTCGTCGGTGTCGTGTCCAGGACTGTCAGAATGGTAGGCACATCTCACACTCAGGTTATACCTGGAAGAGGAAGTGTTGGGATTCTTAGGAGGGTCCCCTAGCATTACCAGATTCAGTCTCAACAGACGTTGTAAAGCTTGAGACGACGATACGTTGAGCTTGGTGAATTGCCTCCTAGGCTTGTCTGGCTTGCTCTGATCAACCCGTTGTTCTTGGCGAGGTCGTTGTTGGACCTGTGAAGTAGTAGCAGCTTGGAGAGGTCTATTCGTTGAACCAAACCTTTGACTTCTTGGAGGCTGATTACCGGTTTGGTCCCCAGCCTTGACTACTTGCTTCATACTATCTTGCTGAAGCTGGTTGATCACAGTTCTCAACTCTTCTTGCTCCCGAGCTAAGCCTTGGATAAGGGCCATTTGCCCCAGCATCTGGGTCCTCATAGTATTTACCTCAGCTTGCAAGTGTTTCAGCCGTTCGTCCTTATCGTCTTCAGGACTGTTCCTGACCAAATTCCCCATGAGGAGTGTTCTCAACTCTTCCTGCCCCTTGGATAGGCTTAGGAAGATTTCCCTGACCTGAGTCTCTTGAGTACGGAGATCCTGGTTGTCTGGTTGGAAAGCCATTGCTGAAATAAACAGCGAGAATATGAGAGACCTGTATCAGATGACCTGTTATGCAATGATATGTATGATATATGTATGCAGTTTTCAAGGATCTCGCGGGGTAGACAAGAAAATTGTTAGAATTTGAATCTGGTAGCTTGATTGAAGGAACTTCGTGTTGTTGAGAGTCCTTCTTCAAGAGTCAAAGCTCACCATATCGAGTGGGTCATAGCCCCTGACTCAAGTTATCAACCTTGGCTAGAGGAAAATAAATCCCCTTTTGCCCCTTGCTAGACATTTTGATTCATCATGACCTGCATCACAAACCCTTGAGATCCTTGAAATGGGTTAGTCCTTATGCATGATGTATGCAATGTTATGATGCGTATGATGTTATGTGCGTGGATGCAAAGGTGTGAGGTGTAAGTAAGCCCTGTAATAAGTCCAGATTAAGGACAAAACCTGCAAGGAACTCATGTGTCAGATAACAAGAACATGCAAGTAGTCAAGTTTGAAGGTACACAAGTCACACAAGACAGCCCTTAGAGTTTAGGCCAACATGAAGTTTAGGTACTACCCTCTTGAAGTTGGTGGGCTCAAAACCTGTCCTATCAAAAGTAACCGGGTTCTAAGGAGCTCAATATCATTGGGTTGTTTTCTATGTTCATTGTTTTTATTTAGCCACTGAACTGGCGATCAAAATATTCCAAGAAGACAACCCTCAATGAGTGTAGTATCGAGTATCTACCGACTTCGGACTGCACCAAAGTCGGTCATCTCACTACCCCTAAAGAGGCCAGGATGGTCAAGTAAGGTTCCTAAGGTCAGTTGATGCTTCACGACACCACGCGGCGGCCCCGTACTCTCCTTGACTTGACTCAAGGGTTACCGGTACTCACCAAAGTGCCATATCAACGTAGAAACTGCTTCAACCGTGTCGGTATACCCCGCACAGTTCCCTCACAGTTTGTTGCTACTTCTAAAAGGTATCCCCCAGATCCGGGTTAGGATCTATGAAACCCCAAGACAAGCCCAAAATATTAAAGCAAACAAGGCAAGAAATTGAAAACAAGAGTGGTCTAATCCTAAGGTACACCTCACTTATTAATTATGTCCCCAGCAGAGTCGCCAGTTTTGTGATCGGTGGAAATAGAACTGACTGTTTTAAAGCTGGTTTCGCGAAATGTCGTGGTAAGAAAGAGTCGCCACCGTCTTTTATGTTCTCCAACAAGGAAAGGACATAAGCACAACAAAATTCCTTTTTGAGATGTTTCTCGGTTCGGGAGGTAGATTTATAGAAAGGGAAGGTGTTAGCACCCTTTCTATCTGTGGTTATCCACGGGCTCTTAGGTACTTGCTCACCATGTTTTCAAAAATTGTTTGCTTTTCTTGTGTTTGTGGGTTTTGAAAAAGTTTAGTTTGAAAAACTTCTAGGTAACTCTTGTATCGGTCCTCAAGAGTGTATGAAGTATTTGTTTGAAAACTTTTTGAAAGTGTAGGTGCGAAAAGTTGTTTTTTTTTGTTTTTTGAAAGAGCAAGTACCCAGGAGAAATCTACCTACCCTAAGGAATTAAGCTGTGTAAGAGTCCTTTAGACAGTACTATCCCACTATTGAGAAATAGGTAGCACCGTCGTTGGAGTTATTCGGGTCAATTCGATTATAGGGACAATGTGGTCACCAAAGCAATAGTAGGACGCCTTAGCGGTAACCTAATGTCCTAGATCCTTTTTTATCCGAGGCAACCGTTTCGAGGCAATTGGATCTTTAGACAGGAGGGCGACCTCTAAAACACCCTATACTTGATGACCACCTCGAGGCAACCAAGTGAGGCGTACCCTAGGAGTGGCATGTGCATGTGTGTTAAATTCAGTTAAGATTATCTTGTACATGTTATTTGTGAGCTACGCTTTGATTTTATTTTTCAGACAAGTCTTGCATGCATAGTTAACAGTTAATAATTTGCGGGAAATAAATTGTGGAAAATTGAATCTACGCTATTACAAGGCGTCGGGTTTTACATCGCCAAAAACATAACCCTTTGGAAAATAAATGCGAGAAAGTAAAGAAAGCGATAAAAGCCTAATTATCTATTACATTCTCGGTGCAGATACATAAATATAATTAAAATAAATATGCGCGAAGAAATTGAATCGGGACGTCCTTAGGGTTTTGACCCTTTTTGAGAAAAGAAAGAAATTTGTCCTTTTTTGCATTTAATTAAAATTAAGCCTAATAACTAATTAATTAATTAATTACAAGAAAAAAGTATTTTTGAGTTTTTTATGTTTTTAATGAAAATAAAAATAAAATAAAAGAAATTAAAAGTTGCCAAGAGAAAAACCCTAATTCTAATCTATTTTATTTATTGCAAAAAATATTCAATATTAACCCTAATTAAACTAAATCAATTTATTAATATTTATTTACAAAAATAATGATTAAATTTAATTAATAAAAAAATATTTTATTTATGTGTTCTGAATTTATTATGAAAATGTTAATTAATTTGCTGGTTAGTAATTAATTAAAAAACAATAAAAATAAATAAAGCAAATGAATGGAAGAAAATAAAAAATAAAATGCAAACCCAGGGGGGGTTTGGGCCCTGATGGAGGTGTATTCTGGAATCTGAAGCCCATTATTCTCCAGCCACGTTTGACTTTGGAGAATTGTCCACACGCAACTTTGACTTGGAATATGGTGTGGATCATCTTATGACCACTGGATTTGTGGCTGTGGCCACTTGGCGTGCATCTGGATGAGGCATATGGTGAGATGCTTTGTATAGCCTGCATAGGATCATATGAAGAAAAGAACTAACAAATATTTTGGGGGACCTGGGATTCGAACCCAGGTCTCAATGATCAATACACAAGCGCCTTGGCCATCTGAGCTGCATGTTTCAATTGTTATTAAGACAACACGCAATTATTATATTGGTAAACAAAAACATATGTCTGAAGAAAAAAATATAAACGCGCTATTTTTTAAAAGAACGAATGAGAGGGAGACGCGTCAGCGTCTTCTTCCTTGGTCACTGGTTTTTTACCTGCGGATTTCTATCCGCAGGAAACTCCGTAGGTCCTACCTAGAATTGTCCCTAGGCTTCAAAAACTCATTCCAAAACCATGGTTATGATCGTCCATGTCTCCTGAGTTCATCCATGCTCATGATTTGTTCTAATTGTACCTGGAAACAAAATGCCTAAAAACAACACAAACGAACCCTAGACGCGGGTATCATCATATAAGGCCTAAAAACGAAATTGAATAATGCCATTAGGTTAGAAATCAAACAAGGAACACAAATATGCCAATGCTTTTGAGAAAAAGTGCAAGAATTGAAGGTTTCGATTTAGTGTTCAGGGGCGAGTTTGTGAGAACTTACAGCGCTTTGTAGGTGGTCTTTGGACATGGTAAGGGTCGTGTTAGCTTCAGTGGACGGCAAAGAAGAAGGCTACGTGCTCCTTTTGGTCTGAAAACGTCTGCAATGCTATTCTTGATCTCTCACTTTTCCAACAATTTTTCAGTTTTGCTTTGGCCGTTTTAGCAATGTCTAGGTCGTGAATTAGGTTTAGGCTTCTTGTATATGTATAAGGCAATCAGTCTAGGTTTAAATTTGGGCTTGTATCTTGGTGTATTGAAGTTTGGAGATTTGGTTGACCACCATTGAAAACCTTTCCATATTTGAAGCAAATCTAAGATTTTATGCACAAAAAAGGCTTAGCACGAATTTGTTAGTTGGCATATGGTATATGAAAGCTGTTCAAATCAAAAAGATATTATTCCATTGATTTTTAGATTTTATTTGAATTATTATGGATTTAAAATGAATTAAATCAATAAAAATTTAATAAAATAGAAAAATAAATGTTTGATCTTGAAATTAAGCATGGGACACGTGTGTGGCATGACAAGGCTGAATCAAGTGGAAGAAAGTGGGCCCTTTTGTCAAAAATTGAAGTTTTAAGGATAGTTGACTTTTGCAAATTCATAAAAATTTCCCAACTTCTCCAATGCATATCTTGCTCAATTTTGATCATATGAACATGTTCTTGGACATTTTGGAAAGGACTTGAAGTCCTCTAACCAATGCCTTTGGTCCCATGTCATTTGGATTTACCAATCTCAAGTTATGGTCTTTGACTTAAAGTGCATTTTTGTTGACTTTTGAAATTGACCTATAATATAGAAATTGATAACTTTTTGTGAGAGCATTTCTTGGACTTGGAATGTGAATATGAGTTGTAGGAAATGTCATCCCCTTCAAAATGAGCATTGGATGGGATTTTTCTGATGAACCATGAAAAAGTTATGCCTTGGTCAAGTTACAATTGACTTTTCTACTGTCCAAAAATAGTAATTTTTGGCATCTTGATGATTTTTGAGCCATTCTTATGGAATCATGATCAAGACTTGATCAAATGATGATTGTGTGCTCAAAATAAGATGTTGACCAAAATTTTTGACTTTTGACTATAAAATGACCATTTTACCCCTGCAGTTGATTGTGAACCAAATAGGGCTTTTGACTGTGCAATTTGATATTGTGAGACTTGAGACTTGATATGTAGATGCTTGACAATGTATATGGGCACATGGGACTTGATTGGACTATTGAAAACCTCATATTCCTTGACAGAACCAAAACCCTAATTTTGACTGGCTTAGGAGGCATTTGGGCTGTGCAATCCTTGAGCAATTTTGAACCATTTGAAGATGATTCTTGTCAAGTCTTGAAGGAATATGGGAGGGAAAATTTTGGGGTAAAACACCTGTGGATGAATCAATAAGCATTTCTTCCACTGGCATAGGGTATTCATCCTTTGGGGTTACATCATTCAAATCCCTGAAGTCAATGGAAACCCTCAAAGTTCCATTCTTTTTAATTACATTAACTATGTTAGAAATCCATTCGATATACCTTGTGGTGCGGATGAACTTAAATTTGAGCAGCCATTTGATCTCTTCTTTGATCCTTGACATGATTTCTGGTACGAAGCTCCATGGAGTTTGCTTAATTGGCTTCTTCCCAAGCTTTATGGGTAACTTTAATTCCACCAGCTCCCTGCTTATGTTGCACCCCAAAATTCGCCCTCTTCAGTTTTAACCCTAATTGGATTATTTTCTCTAACATAATCATGCATACATATCACCGATTCCAAGGTTACAAGATTAAGGCATTTATCTGCGTCAGGCTACAAAAGAACAATTGTTCTGACAAGCATTACAGCAAAGCAGAAACTCATGGTTTTCAAGATTAAAGTGCACTCCGCATAATTTTATGAGCTACCTGTAGCGGTAGAAATGTTTAAGACTAAGCCATTGGATTGACTAGACTTATACAAATCAAAATAAAAATTGCTACCGCGCTTTATTGTTTCTAAAGGAATGGGAAAAGAGCGAATAACCCAAAAAGATGGGGAAAGATTCAAGGTAAGGGGGTTGGTTATGCAAAGGGAAGGTATTAGCACCTTAAACCTCTACGGTACTCTGCAAGAACCTCTTTGTAAAATCTGTATATTTTGGCTATAAAATGTTGTATGTAAAATAGATGATGGAGGTGAGAAAAGAAATATATTTTTTTATGATTTTTGCACCTGCCGCGGTTGCGAACCTTTAGTGCCTACGTACCACCTTTCGTGCAATAGGGGATCAGGGTACACGTAGTTCACCTTTTGAAAATTTTAAAACACAAGTGTGTTGGTTAATTTTATGAGATAAGACATCATCATCATTGTCCGTGTGAAAAACATACTTACTACCCACAATCATGAGAAATGAGAATTTGCATCATCTCAAAGTGGAGGATATGTCTTGGATTTTAAAATCAACAATGCCTCATTCAAAACCCAAGTGGAAAATATCTCTCTTCACTACATATTGTTGAAGTATAGTCGTTTTCATCACTACAAGGATTGACAAGAGTCCAATCTTTTGAGAAACGTTTTAAAGTAAAAAGCCAAAGTAGCAAAATGGTTTGAAATAAGATTGATTGACTTTTAGTCTTCTCACAAAAAATGTCAAGGTATTATTAAATTTATTGAAGTATATTTATGAAAAGGTTTTTGAAAATACATGGACCTAGGTCCAAGTTTATTATGAAAGTGGTTCAAGATTAAAAACCAGAAGAGTTTTCAAAAGGAGAGAGAAGATTTTTTTGAAATTAAAGAAGATGGGAGGAGAAGAAGAGACTATCCTAAAGTATAAGGTAAAAGCTAAGGATAAGAACCATCTAACCAACAAGAAGCCATTACTTGACATTATGAGTCAAGATAGAATTCTCATTCTTTGGATTGAAACCAAACAAGAAAAGATACTAGATCTCTTGAGAGAACCAAACTTCAAGTGTATTAAGTATTCACAAAAATTGGGCAGAGTAACGGCTGTATACGGGTGAATTCCAGATTACAAACAAAGAATGTAATCATAATAACCTGCACACAAAACAAACAAACAACCCAATGTCTTGAGGTAAACCTCAAGAACTCCAAACAAAATATCAATTAAGGTCACAAGGTCTCCAACATAGGCCAAGGTTTCTAATCCTAAGTCCAAGAAGTCCAATACTCCACAATGCCAAGGATAGTAACCAAATAGTCCAAGTATCATTAAAGGTTTTTATGATTTATGTTGATTATTAAGTATCTTCAAAAGGAAAAGAAAAGCTCAAGTGAGCAAAATAAATTGACAAGAAAGTAAATGCTCAAGTGAGCAAAGATGAAAATAGCATGAAATGTAAATTCTAAAAGTAAATGGTGCATAAAATAAAAGAGCATGAAATAAAAACACAAAATAAAGTCAATTATTAGTAGTTAGTTGGATGACCATCTTGAAACTTGCATTTGGAACTCATTAGAGGATTGGTAGAACCAAAGCCTCCACACAACAAGTTGCATTTGCTTTTTGTCAAGTATATCATCCATTTTAGAATCCTCAAAAGTATCATTTAATGACCAACGATGTTTAAGTGATCCGCGTTAACCAAAAGTGTTGTAGATCCATTAGAGGATTGGTAGAACCAAAGCCTCCACACAATAAATCTCAAGGTTATTGGATCAAAGAGATCAAATTAACATACTTGGGCTTGCAAACATAGGTTTGGGCCACGAATGATCATTTATTCAAATCGGGACAAAATTTAGCGCTATGTTAAGCCACTGTAAATGGACTTATATAGAAGTCGCACCTATTTTGAGGCCGGTCAATAGCAATCTATGCACTATTTATTTTGAGACATGATATAGAGATCATACTCCAATAACACTTAGTGCAATTAGAAAGGGATGAAATGAAGAAGGGTGGGAAAGAATATACAAACCACATTTGAATTAAAATTTTATCAAACTATTATTAAAATCATTCATCCATTTTTATGGAGTTAGACTCAACACCATGGATTCAATGATGTTAATAAAGTTCACGATCAAAAATTCAACCCAAGATCAGCCAGAAAATAGTCACAAAATAATATTACATTTAACATATATATTAAAAAAGGTTTTAAAATGTTTTAAAATAGAAATAAGAGAGAAAAATATTAACTATGTTCAAATTAATCAAGAAATATTATGTAAGAGCATAGAAAAATCAGAAATGAACTCAAATATTTTTATAAAATTTTTGGTAATTTTTATAAAGTCATAAAATATTTTCAAAATTAAAAGAAATGAGTAAAATAAACCAAAAATGATAAAAAAAATAACAAAGTCAAATAAGAAATAAATGAGGTCACCAATATTTGTCACAATATCATTGGATCATTCCATATTTTTTTTAGAATTTAAAAATGCATAAAAGTATTTTTAAACATTTAAAACAATTCAATTAAAGTGAAAATTTATAAAAATATCAAAACACAAAATAAAATTGAAAAAAAATAAAAATCAGAAAGAGAAAAATCAAAAATATTTTTCATAATTATTTCAGATTTTTTGGACTTAAAATGAATTTTCTATGATTTTTTGAAGTTTAAAACAATTAAAATCAAAATCAAAAAATAAAATATCAAACCAAAAAAATATGGGTCATTTGATCATTGTCAAAATGCTTTAGTAAGCATATCAATTCGACCTGGCGCGTTGTGCATGTTATGGACTTTAGTGAATAAAACACTAGATCACTTATTAAATCAGAAATTTAAAAAAAAAACAAATGGCACGCCATCATTGGTTGGAAGATGACACATTCGTCATCTTCAACCTCCAGCCAACGTGAAATGCATGTCTCTCAAACTCTAAAACAGAAGCTCAGACATATGCCATTCGATTCGTCTCATCAAGACGAAGACAACCACACCTTCGCGAAAAATTTATATAAACTGTAGCTCAAGCAATTTGGAAGGAATGTTTTGAAAAGGAATTTGAAATTTTATGGTCAAAACGTGTTTCTAGTTAAAAGCAAGTGTTGCGACTAGAACCGGGGGAGTGAGAGCTTCACAATGATATCAAAGTTTGAGAGAATTGGTGAAAGAATCTACCTATTAAAGTTAAGTTGCAGAGCTCTGAAACTGGACTTCTATGGATCAATATAAGTCACTATTATTGAAGGTAATTGTACGGTTAGCTTCATGGAAGATCAAGGAAGGTGAATTAATAGAAAAATGGATTGAAAAAGGATTGAACGATGATTTTGAAGTTGAAGAAAAATGAGTATGGAATGAGTTTGGCAGGGTGATTTTGGTTGGTCAAGCTTGAGAAAATGAATGGAATAAGGTCCTCTATTTATAGGAAAACGAATGGCAATGAAAATTGGAGAAAACAAAGAAGTTTGGAGGGTAATTGAGTAGAGATTGGACACGAGTGAAGTGTGATCTCATTTTCACCCAAACTCATCTAATCTTTGCGTTTTGAGGTGCTAAACACTTCTGGAAAGTTTGTTAATCAAGTTTAAATCAAAAAACATGCACAAATCTTGTGATTAGAGGCCACATTATGGATTTCAAAATTCTGACTTGGTGAGAAATTCAGTTTCAAGTTACCAATTTCAAAACAATGGCATTCTCAGCTCAAGGGGTCTTATGACATGATTCTTGATGCTTTAGAAAGATGAGATTACAAGCTTTGCAATGGAAAAGAATGGAATCAAATGGATGTTTAAGCTGAAAGTTGCAATGAATCAAAGTTGGGAAAAAAGGTTGACTTTCCATACTTAGAAATATTTCAAGTTTTTCTTCAAAAGTGACCTATAATGTTTTGTATCCAAACATGGCCTTCCTCTTGGAATTTGCTCTTGACAAAAAAATATGGCATGAAATATACATCTTGAAACTTGAACCATTCAAAATCTCCAAAAATTGAGAGAGTTGTGAATTGTTATAGTTGGCAAAAAATCATGAAATGACCTATAATCGTTTGTATCCTTAGGGAATCTCCCATCCATTTTATCACTTTGCATATAAAAGAAGGAAACATTTTACATCCTTAAGATCGTTATGGAAAAAGAGTGGGCTCAAGGTGATAAGAATTGACCAAGTTATGATCATTTGAAGTCACACATGGGAAATTGGGGGTTCATCTAGAGGACTTGTAATCTTTCTTCATCATCAAGTTTCTTCCACATGAAAACTCCTTGAAACTTTTGAAGTGATTTGTTAATGGCTCTTTTAAGAGAATAATGTTTTTGGAATCACTCAAAAATACCAAAAGATGAGCAAGATATACTTCTTTGAAGTTCAAAACCCTAGCTCCTAGATCAAGAAAATGCTTTGAGGAACTTTGACAGTTTTAAACAACTTTCTTGTACCAACACTTTTGCTTTGTAGATATAATTTGTTAAGGATGATAATAAGAACTCATAGCAACCAAAACCACTTCCATATCTTGAGAAATGAGAGAAATATGCACTTGTGACCAATGGGAACAAGGCCTTGTCCAATCATGACAACTTCTTCAATCAACCCCTTGTACTTTTGAATCAATCTTGATAACTTTGAAATATGGTGAACCAAAATAAACCTTGCCATGTCATTTCCTCCAAAGCAACTTCAATGGTGAGGTTTGAATTTCTCAAGCTTTATTGACTAGGGCATGGAGATAAACTCATGAACCCACAGATCAACTTGCTAAGCCACATTGCCTTTACCTACATTATAACGAGTAAGACAAACCAACATTGCATTTTATTAATTAAAAGTAAAGTAAAAAAACATGCATAATCACAAAAGAAAAAAAAGTCAAGGTGCTTGGTGATTCCTCAAAGAGCAAAGCTAAAGATAAGGAGGAGAACCAAAAGCCCTAATGTGACCTTGTTGTGATGGAATCAATATGGTATGATGAAGGGATCTTAGGGGAAAAACTTGGGGTACAACACTATCAATCATCAATTAATCAATTCATAATCATTCTAAGATCTCATGTGCTTCATCACACTTTAAATTGCAGAGAAAGTCAAGTGTTCCAATTGATTTGAGGCAGTTCAAGCCAAAAATCACCATTTTGCGGTTCGAGGTTAAAAATTTGTAACTTCTAACCGAAAAAGGTTTATGGATGGTTCTTCAGGCATTAGAACCTTCTCGTTATCTTCTCCAATTCATATTTTCATGTCGAAGTCTAATTTTGTAAGGAAGATATTCAAAAGCGCAAATACCTGAAATCATGTTATATAATTGACCTGCTGGTTCGCTGGTTTTCGGACATTCAAAAATTCGTAACTTCTGACCGATGAATCACTTTTGAGCGGCTCTTGAAGAATTTGAACCGTCTTGTTATTTTCTTCAATTCTTATGTTCGGGTTGGAAGCTGATTCAGTGACGAGGATTTCCAAAAAATCAAATTACCTGAGACTGGTACCCTGAAACAGTGTGTTGATCCACTCTTTGTAGGATGTTCAAAATTTCATAACTTTCACCCGATTCGACGTTTTTGAATGGTTCTTTATGCATAAAATTTTTCTTGATATTGTCCTCAATTCATATGTTCGGGTCAGAAGTTAATTTTTTTAAGAAGATCTTCGAAAGTGTGAATTACCTAAGAAAATTGCACTCCATAATAGTTATTTGTTAACTGTGTCGCCGATATTGAAAAATTCGTAACTTTCTCAATTTTCATCGTATCGAGACGATTCTCACGACAAGGTGTCACAAATTGTGTTAGATATAAGTTTGCTTCAGATCCCGAGTTCAGATTATGCTCATAAGACTTTGATTTATGGCTTATTTCCAAAGTTGAACACCGAAATAAGCTGAAAAATCTGCATAACCCAAAATAGAGTTTTCTGTCTCAATTTTCTCACCATTGCGAAATTCATAACTTTCTCAATTTTTATCATATCAGCGCGATTCTTTCAACACTGCGTCATAAATTTGGTCATCAATGTTTTTGTTTCAGTGTTCGCGTTAGAATTATGCACCTAAAGTGATAAGCTTATGGCTTGTTCTCGCATTGTACAACGAAATAAGCTGAAAATTCTGCATTTCTCAAAAACCAAGGGAATTTGGTCATTTTAGACCATTTTCCAATCAAGACTTAGGGGCTTGCCTATATATTTTTGAAATTCAAATTAGAATCACTTTTTCTCATTCTACATAAAAATTACTCAAATTATCTCAAGATCTCTCTTAATTCTCTCAAGCAAGTAAGAAGTCAAGTTCTTCCTCTCTCTCTCTCTCTCCCTCTCTTGCATCGCCGATCTCCCTCTCTCTCTCTGCAAGCTACCGACCAGCCTCCTCCAGAAGCACCAACCGGCCAGCACTGCCTCTGATTAACCAAGTTACCGGCCTCCGCCATACGACCGCCTGGTCACGCGTCCGCCGCTAGTCCCTCCGTCTTCGTACTTTTCCCTTCCACGCATACTCTCTCGGTGTCCAAGTGAATCATCCCTCCAATCATCACCTTTATCTCTCCGATTTCGACTCGATAATAATTCTTGAGACTTTGCTTGATTTAAGTGCTTAATGAATAATTGATTTTGTGAGTAAAGTGCTTATTTGACTTTGGGTGAGTTGAATTTAATTGAGTTTGAGAGAATTAATTGATTCTTAAATTTTGATTGTGGACAAATGTTAAATCAGATGATTAATTGCTTAATTATTTGAATTTCATGTGTCGACGTGTCGATTGTTGTTGATTATTGATTTTGCGCATCAAAGCTTGATTCTGATTCAATAATTGTTCATAATTATTGAATTTCTTGAGTTGATTATTATTGTTGAGTTAATTGTTTAGAATCGACATATTGATGTGAATTAATTTCTTGCAATTTATTTGTAATTTCCTAGCAACATTACTTGAATCGGTAAGTGTGTTTATGCATCTGATTGTGAGTTTTGAATTCAATTTTGATCGATATCAGTTCATGTATATATTGTTGTTAGAACAAGATTTGATTCTGCAATATTATCTCTGAGTTTTGATGATAACAAATGAGTATATTTGTGAGAATAATTTTGTTATACTAATATTTGTTATTGTTGAGTACTTAACAAACTGGTTCTGCTTCTGATGGATGGTGTGGCCAAGACATTAGAAGAGAATTAGTTCTGCTTATGCGCTACACAATGTAACACGGTGGGAGAACTGACTTGGTTGTTTTTTGTTTGGTTGCAAATGTTGCGGTTAGCAAGAGTCACCATCGACTTTTCTTTTATCCAAAAGGAAAGGTTGAAAAGAACAGGAAAAACCTTTGAGATGTTTTCTTGAGTTCGGGGGGTAGATTATGAAAAGGGAAGGTATTAGCACCATTTTCATCCATAGTTATCTACGGGCTCTTAGTTGGTTGCTAGATCACTTACTTTTGTTTTAAAATGTGCTTTGTATGGTTTTTGAAAGTATTTTGAAAAGGCGTCATCGTTTAGGCAAACTTTGTAATGATTCTCGTTCGTAAGAATGCATACAAAGTGTTGATCTTTTGAAAATGTTTCAAGTTTGAAAGATGTTTTTGAAAGTGTTGGTGTTTGTTTTGAAAATAGCAAGGATGTTTTTGGTTTGAAAATTATCAAGCAACTAGGAACATTCTACCTACTCAAAAGTATTTCATGTTTACTTCCTCTTTCCTTATATATTGTCACCTTGCCATTGGTTTGGTAAGAAACCCTATCTTTGGATGTAAAGGGACGGGCGTGGGTCATTATATAGCCATGATTAGCAATGTTGTAAGATATCTTAGCATTTTCCTTAAGGACTAAGATTATTTTTGAAATGCAACTTTGATAGTGTCATCGAGGAACTATGATCTTGTATTTTTTTGATCGTTTTTTCTAAGATACCTCACATGCATAATATGGCTATTTTCATAAGGCAACCAAGTGGATTTACCCTAAGGGTGTAAGTGTGCAAGTGTATTAATTTACATGCATCGTTTTGTCTTTGAATTAGGGTTTTCTAAGTATTGATTTTAATCTTTCCATACAAACCCTAATTACTAGCATTTGTATATAAAGCATTAAACTGCGGAAAATAAAAATACTAAGCTATTACATCATTTAGGGAAGCGGATATACAAATTTACAAATGGGGAATTTGCAAGAAAATTAAATCTAAATAATTAATACAATCATATTGAATATTGTACAAAAATGAAGATAAAAATGCAAGAATGCAAAATGGAAAAAGAAATAATTTTTGTTTGTTTTTTATGAAAGGGTTTAGTCTTGACCTAATTAAAACTGACTAAAGAAAATTAAGCAAAATTAACCTAACCTAAATAAGAAAAGAAAATAACTAAAAAGAATATTTTTTAGGGTTTTATTTATGAAAAGATTTTAAACTAATAAAAAATAATATGGATATTAATTAATTAAAAGAAACTTAAGTTCTAAATTAATTTTAATTACAATAAAATAATATAATGGTTAAACCTAAACCTAAATATTAATTATTAAGAAGGAAATTAATTTATTAAGAAAATATTTTTTGTTCTTTTAGTTTTATAAAACAAAATAAACTAAATAAATGTAAAAATAATAAAGAGAATATTTTTTTTGGGATTTTATTAATAACAATAAAAAATAATATTAATAATAATACTAATAATAATATTAATAATAATGAAGGAAAAAGAAATAAAATAAAATAAGAAAAAGAAAATAATAATGAAAATATGGGCCAGGGGGTATTGAAGTGAGGCAGGGGTTAGCAAGTCAGCAAAAAGAATCAAAGGCCTAATGTTGGGCCCAGGCGCTGCAAAGAAACCAAAAAAATGTGGAAAAAGTGTGAAAAATAACAAAAGGCAGTGCACTGGGTGTTGAACCCACGCCCTCTTGGTTACCAGCGCGCTGCCTTACCACTGGGGTGGCTATACATCCGTTAATTAAAATGAAATGATAAATACATAACGTAACATGCTTCCAAGGCCTTTACTTCGTCTTCAACCTTTAGCTAGCCAGAGTACCTGTAACTTCTTCATCTCTCAACAAAAATGGAAAGTACAAACATGAAAGTTGTGGCATTTCTTCCCACGAATCCAACCATATAAATAACTAAAGCTATAAATCCAAGATGAGTGAGAATTTTTCTGGCCCTAATTTGAAACCTAAAAATTTCAAAAACTTCAACTCTAAAATTCTCTAAGCTCAAGCCATATAAATGCAAACTATGGATATGTACAACTTCGTGGCAATGGTATCTACATTTTATCTTCACAAATCAGAATCAAACGATGCTTGTATGAAGAGATAGAAGTTTGAAAACTTACCTCTTTCAGTTGGAGTCATGTAAGGAGTTTGAGCAACCTTTGAGATGGCCTGATGATTTCTGTAGCTTGTATGGACCTCCTAGAATATGTTCCAACTCCTACTGTGCTTTGAGGATGGATGAAACTCCCAACTCAAGTCAAGTTGCAAGCTTCAGTTTTGAAAATAGTGGATGGTGATAGAGGAGTTACAGTTAGGAAATGAGGTCCTGGATTACTTTGATATGATGTATGGAAGGTATTTGGATGATTAGTTTTCAAAATGCACGAGTGGAAATGAAGATGGTGATTTTTTGCTCAAAACTGTCAAGTTTGGGCAGTTCTGTGCAGCAAGGTGCTTAGAAGGTTTTGAGGGTACTTCCAATTGTTTCCTTTGATGCAAACCACTTGTGCATAAGTAAGGAGAAGGTTAGAGTACTTGAGAGGGTCAAAAGTACAAGATATAGACTGATTGTTATGTTACTTGATTTTGAAGAAAAGTGGGAATATGGTTTCAAGGCATAGTACAAGCATGGGCTGAGTTGTTTAGAGGCTTTAGACAAGTTTCTTTTGGGTTATAAATTGTGTATGATCAGAAGAGAACAAGTGCAAAGCTCAAGAACTGATTTTGTGCATAAAGCTACTTTTCCAAAATGGAAATATGCACTTTATTTCCAAAATGGAAATAAGCATGGGCAATGCATTGAATGCTTGAGTTGAAGCTTCTAACAGCTGTGCCAAACATTAATAATGGAGTGCCAAGCAAGTTTGAGGCCTGAAAAGCAAAGATTTTGCAGCCTAACATGGATTTGAATTCTTGTTCATCATGAAAATGACCTATAATTCAAGAATGAAATGCCAACTTCATGCCTTTGATTCTCCTTGCTCAAACATGATCTCAAGGGTTTATTTGACATTTTAGAAAGCTTGTAATGTTCTCTAAAACCCCTCTTTGAATCACTTTTGAAAATTCCCCTTGAAACTATGTGAAAAATTGCCATGAAGTTAGGTCAAAATCCTGCCTAAACTAGGGCAAAATATTCACTAAGTGTTTTGTTTCATGAGCATGTATTCACAAAATCATAACTTGAAATACATGCATTTCTAGGAGAAGTTGTGTAAAGCAATGTTTTAGATATCATTGAGATCTACAACTTTCATGTTGAAAGTTTCCTTTGAATCATCTTGCGTCATGGTGAACAATTGACTCAAAGTTGTGAAAAAATATGAAGTTTTCAACACTTAGAAAAATTTCTAAGTTTGGAAACTTTTACTTTTCAAAATGAAATCTTGACTTTTTGATTTCTTGATGAACAAGTTTCATATTTTGACATGTTTTGTTGAATTGTGATCTTTGACACTTGATTTTGACCAAAAAGTTAAAGTTTGACTTTTCAGTGTACAGTTGACTTTTAATCAGTTGACTGAAAATCAACTATCAATCAATTGATCTTGAGGGATGTTTTGAGTCATGCAATTAGGTCAAAATTATGCAATTGAGTCCTTGAGATCATGTTTCCAACCAATCAACCATTTGCTAGGCCAAAAATTAGAAATTGCCCTTTCCCAGTCAAAACCCTAATTTTGACCATTTTGCCCTTTTGATGATCTGATCAAATTTTTTGAGGAATTGTGGTCCAAGCTTGATAAAATGACATATATGGGTTCATAATGTTTATATGGATAAAAAATTATGAAGTATGACTGTAAATTGGCCACAATTGACTTTTTCCCCAATACAGCTGATTTTTAGGTCAATTGATCAATTGACTAAGCAAAAATGTGATCCAAGACTTGAAACTTGACATGAGCAATCTTTAGGGTCCATAATGATCCATGAAAGTCATATGAGTCATTAAAAGTTCAATTATCCTTGTGCAATCTCAAACCCTAATTTCAGTCATTAATGCTTAAGGAGGTGTCTTGAGCTGATCAACCCTTGTGCAGTCTTGAACCAGAGGAGATTTTGTGAGAAAATACTTGATAAATGAGAGGGAAAATTTTGGGGTACAACAGATGCCCCTGTTTAATCTTCTTAAACCTGAAGAGTTAGATTGGCGGATCCGCCATTCGTGAATTTAAGGTGGAAGATGATTGAACACTAGAGCACCCTGAAATTTGCACTCAAAGATAAATTGTGAATGGGCTTATAGATGCCATTTGGAGAAATGATGGAGATTTTCCAGAGACGGGCTTGAAGATGCCATCCAAAGGTGACTGTTGACAGAAAATGGACTAAGTCTGAACTTGATTTCAACTGGAAAAGAATCAGAATAAATCTTTGGAGCGACTTATCTGAACCAGAAGAAGTCTTGTATGTTGTTTGACTGGGATGAATAAGAATAAATCTTGGAGCGATTTATTTGAACCAGAAATGTTCATTTAGAAAGTATCATAATAAACCGTTGAGAGGTTTAAACTGAACCAAAAGAGACTTTGAATATTCTTTAACTGGAGAAAATCAAAGTAAATCTTTGAGCGATTTATCTGAACCAAAAAAAGTGCCCACTAGGAAAGAATCAGGATAAATCATTGAGCGATTTAAACTGAAATGGCTGGGATCTGGAGATGAATCAGAACAAATTATTAAAAGATTTATCTGAAACAGAGAAAGTGTCTGCGGTAAAGAATCAGAATAAACCGTTTAGAGATTTAAACTGAACCAGCAAGGATCTGGAGAAGAATCAGAACAAATCATTGAGAGATTTATCTAAACCAGAGAAGACGTCTGCGGGAAAGAATCAGAATAAACCATTGAATGATCTAAGCTATACCGGCAGGGATCTGGAGAAGAATCAGAACAAATCATTGAGAGATTTATCTGAACCAGAGAAAACATCTGCGGGAAAGAATCTGAATAAATTGTTGAGAGATTTAAACTGAACCGGCAGGGATCTGGAGAAGAATCTGAACAAATCATTGAGAGATTTATCTGAACCAGAGAAGACGTCTGCGGGAAAGAATCAGAATAAACCATTGAGAGATTTAAAATGAATCGGCAGGGATCTGGAGAAGAATCAGAACAAATCATTGAGATTTATTAGAACCAGAGAAAACATATGTGGGAAAGAATCAGAATAAACCATTGAGAGATTTAAACTGAATCGGCAGGGATCTGGAGAAGAATCAGAGCAAATCATTTAGAGATTTATCTGAACCAGAGAAAACATCTGCGGGAAAGAATCAAAGTAAACCGTTGAGAGATTTAAACTGAACCGGTAGGGATCTGGAGAAGAATCAGAACAAATCATTGAGAGATTTATCTGAACCAAAGAAGACGCCTACGGGAAAGAATCAGAATAAACCGTTGAGAGATTTAAAATGAATCGGCAGGGATCTGGAGAAGAATCAGAACAAATCATTGAGAGATTTATCTGAACCAGAGAAAACATCTGCGAGTAAGAATCAGAATAAACTGTTGAGAGATCTAAGCTGAACCGGAAGGGATCTGGAGAAGAATCAGAACAAATCAGTAGAGATTTATCTGAACCAGAGAAAACATCTGCGGGAAAGAATTAGAATAAACCATTGAGAGATTTAAACTGAACTGGTAGGGGTCTGGAAGAAATATATGTTATATAGATAGTTGACCAGTCCTTTCTTGGGAATAGATCTGTAATGGACTCGTTGAAAATTTGACGATAATTTTCTATTGATTGATCTTTCCTGAAAGGATGAAAGGTTAGTTGCATGAAATATCATGATGTATGAAATGCATGGTGCAATGATGTTCTCAAAATAAATCAGATTGTGTCGTATGTATCTGTGTTGTCAATGCTATGACGTATGGATGTAATGTATGGACACAGTAATCGTTATGTCGTAGTGTTGCTGGAGTCGGGGAAATAAATCCCTGAGTACCGTTGGGAATGAGGATTGTAAGTCTTCGTATTTTAAAGTTAAAGTGTTGATGAGCTTCCATGTATTAAAGAGATAAACTCTGTTGTGGAAGGGAAACATTGTGTATTGCTTGTGGACCTCATGAAATCATGCTGGGGAATCTTGAGAAACTGGGCGACTTTCACTGGGGAACCTTTGGAGCGGTAACCAAGAGTTTTGTTTTGCCGGGGGTGTGAGAGCACTTGATACCATTAGGATACGTACTAGAGATATGATAGCGATCCTACAACGGGATGTCCTGATTTCCGTTCTTGTTGGAAAAAAGTACATGCGGGGAATTTTATGGAATAGTCTAAAGATATTATCCTATTTCTTAAAGCCACTAGTGATTGTCTTTCTATTTTCTATTCCCATTTTTTGCTCATTTGTAAACAGTACTCATATTCAATTGCACATGTTCAACAATAATCATTGGACGTTTTTGCAAACAAAACACAGAAAAAGAAAAAACAGATAGTTTTCCACTTTCAAAGGGATATCTTTGTATTAACTTGAATAAGTATTTTTGTACAACGAGACGAACATTCTAGTAAGAGAATTTCGCCGTAGAAAATTGATAATTGATACAAAGAAATGATAGCTATGTGAAATAATCCCATGGGGTTCACATTCTACTATAGCCTTCATGTCTCTGAGCGTCTCATCCACTTGCTGCCTTGTCTGAAGTTGATTGGATTGATTACAACCGTTTGAGTTTGTCAGTTGAAACTAGAGGTTTTTTGTAAGGTGATCCAACGGGACATAGTCATACGCTTTAGTTCCCTAACTTTTTCCTGAACCGCCCTTTCGGGTTTTCAGTCCACCGGGCTTTTTTGCCCAAGCCGCCCTTTCGAGTTTTCAACTTGCCGGGTGTACATATTTTTTTTTGTATTCTATCCCTAATTTTTGCCCGAACCTTTTTGGTTCGCCGGGATGCCCTAATATTTGCCTAGGCTAGTCGACCTAGCGGGTCTTTATTCATGCGTAGTATCTTTTGACTATGTCCGCGTTCACAGGGTGCGGAAGGTCATCGCCATCCATAGTAGTTAAGATCATTGCTCCACCAGAGAATATGCTTTTGATCACAAACGTTCCTTCGTATGTAGAAGTCCATTTGCCCCTGGGATCACCTTGTGGAAATATGATACGCTTGATTACCAAATCACCAACCTGATATACCCGGCGTCTGACCTTTTGTTAAAAGCTTTGATCATACGTTTTTGGTAAATCTGGCCCTGATAGACAAACGTAAGCCACTTCTCATCAATTAAATTCAACTGGTCAAGCCGAGTTTTAATCCATTCATCTTCATTCAGCCCTGCATCCTTTATGATTCTCAGAGAAGGTATTTGGACTTCAATTGGTAGAACAACTTCTATGTCGTATACCAAGGAGAAGGGAGTTTCCCCTGTTGATGTGTGCGCCGTGGTACGGTAACCATGGAGAGTAAATGGTAACATCCCATGCCAGTCCTTGTAGGTTACTGTCATTTTTTGTATGATCTTCTTGATGTTTTTATTAGCGACTTCTACAACGCCATTCATCTTCGGCTGGTAAGGGGAAGAATTATGGTGCTGGATCTTGAATTGCGCGCATAATGCGGTGATCATAGTGTTATTAATATTCGTACCATTGTCTGTGATGATTCTCTCCGGCATACCATACCGATAGATGAGATTCTATTTGATGAATCGGGCCACAACATTCTTGGTAACAAAAGCGAAAGAAGATGCCTCAACCCACTTCGTGAAATAGTCAATGGCCACTAAGATGAAGCGATATCCATTAAAAGTTGTAGGTTTGACTTCTCCAATCATATTAATGCCCCACATCGCGAATGGCCAGGGAGAAGTCAGGACGTTTAAAGGAACTGGAGGCACATGTACTTTGTCAGCATAGATCTAACACTTGTGATAGGTTCGTGAATGCTGATGGCAATCTGCTTCCATGGTAGACCAGTAGTACACCGCCCGTAGGATCTTTTTAGCCATCGTGTGCCCACTAGAATGGGTGCCAAAAGTGCCTTCATGTAGATCCACCATGATCTTGTCTACCTCAACCTTGTCTACGCAACGAAGCAAAACAGAGTCATGGTTGCGCTTGTAGAGAATGTCGTTACTGAGGAAGAACTTAGTAGAGAATCTTCTCAAGAACTTCTTATAATTGACTTAAGCTCCCTCTGGATACTCCTAGGCCTCGAGATACCTCTTAACTTCATGAAACCAAGGCTTGTCCACTACTTCTTTAGTATCGATCTCGTGACAGTAAGCTGGTTCATCCATCAACTCAATGGTGATTTGGGGAGCCTCGTTACCCCACTTGAGTTTAAACATGGATGACATAGTGGCTAGCACGTCTGCTAGTTGATTTTCCTCTCTTGGAAAATTCTCAAAGGTAATTTTCTCAAAATATGGGATTAATGTCAACACATTTCTTTGTATGGGATGAGATTAGGGTGCCTCGTGTCCTATTCTCCTTTAATCTGACTAATGACTAAGGTTGAATCTCCAAATACACTTAAGGACTTGATTCCCAAATCTATGGCAGCTTTGAGACCCATAATACATGCTTCATATTCCACCATATTATTGGTACAGTTGAAACAAAGTCTTGCAGTGAAGGGAGTATGACACCCTTCAGGGGATATGATCACAACACCTATGCCGTTGCCGAGCGTGTTGGAAGCTCCATGAAAAACCAAGGTCCATCGGGATCCTTGTTCAGGTCTGTCATATGGTATGTGTTCTTCACAATTGTTTACCATCATGTTGTCTTCATCTGGCAACTCGAATATCATGGACTGATAGTCATCCACAACCTGATGAGAAAGGTGATCGGCTAACACACTTCCCTTTATTGCTTTTTGGGTAGTATACTGAATGTCGTATTCAGTCAGCATCATCTGCCATCTTGCTATTCTCCCAGAGAGGGCAGGCTTCTCGAATATGTATTTAATTGGATCCATCTTGGATATCAATAAGGTAGTTTGGGTCAACATATACTGTCTTAGTCGGCGAGCAGCCCATGCCAGAGCGTAGAAAGTTTTCTTGAGCAGTGAATATCTGGTTTCACAGTCAGTAAACTTTTTGCTCAGGTAGTATATTGCATGCTCTTTTTGGCCAGACTCGTCATGTTGTCCCAGCACACACCCCATTGAATTTTCCAAGACAGTTAGATACATGATCAAAGGTTTTCCCTCGACTGGTGGCATCAAGACAGGAGGCTCTTTAAGGTATTCTTTGATCTTGTCGAAGGCAGCTTGAAATTCATCATTCCATCTGACTACTTGATCTTTCTTTAGTAATTTGAAGATTGGTTCACAAGTAGCGGATAGGTGAGAAATGAATATGGCGATGTAGTTTAGCCGTCCTAAGAATCCCCTGACTTCCTTCTCGGTGCGAGGAGCATGCATTTCTTGTATTTCTTTCACCTTGGCAGGGTCCACTTCGATACCTCTACCGCTGATGATGAAGCCTATGAGTTTACCGGACCTTACCCCAAATGTGCATTTATTCGGGTTCAACCTTAGCTTGTATTTCTTTAGCCTTACAAACAGTTTCTGTAAATGGTCAAGATGTTCCTCTTCAGTTTGAGATCTGGCTATCATGTCGTCCACATAGACCTCTATTTCGTGATGGATCATGTCGTGAAATAGAGCTACCATGGCGCGCTGATAAGTTGCCTCAACATTTTTCAACCCAAATTGCATAACCTTGTAACAAAACATGCCCCACTGTGTGACGAAGGTTGTTTTCTCCATGTCCTCAGGTGCGATTTTGATTTAATCATAGCCTGAGAAACCATCCATAAATGAGAACACTTTATGATGTGCGGTATTGTCAACCAAAATATAGATATGAGGAAGTGGGAAATCATCCTTAGGGCTTGCCCTATTCAAATATCGTTAATCCACACACATGCGTACTTTACTGTCTTTTTTAGGCACAAGAAAAACATTGGATACCCATTATGGATAGGAGGTGACGACTAAGAATCCGGTGTTGAATTGTTTCATGACTTCAGTCTTGATCTTCTCTGACATTTCTGGCTGCATGCGACGAAATTTCTGTTTTATCGGAGGGCAATCTTCTTTTGTCGGTAGACGATGGACCACGATATCAGCGGCAAGTCCTGCCATATCTTTGTATGACCAGGAAAATACTTCAACATAGTCATGTAGTAAATTAGATAAGCGCTTCTTGACACTGGGTTCCAGATTGGCACCTACCTTGACTTCTTTCTTGTCCTCTTCGGTACCTAAGTTAATTGTGTCAACCGGTTCTTCATGGGGTTGTATGGTCCTTTCTTCCTGTTGTAGTAACCTGGCTAGTTCCCCTGGCATTTCACAATCTTCCTCAGCTTCTTCTTCGGCTCGGTAGATCAAATTTTCAAAGTCACAATAGGCCATAGCAGAGTCATTACCCATGGGATCCTGAGTGGATGTGGATCTGCATTTTGATATGTGAGTGTGTGTAAGAGCATAGCTATCTTTGAAAAAATAAAAATGTAGAAAAAGAAGAACAAAGAGCATAAAATTTGCATGCAAAACGTCCATGATTCATTGATGACATATGAAAATGAAGTAACAACCCTTACAAATGGACTGTTGTGCCTCGGGTAAGACACAAGGTCGGCCCAATAAACAGGAATAGGAAGAGCGAATATCCATTACATAGAAAGTTGAATCAAAGGTATGAGTTCCAACTTTAATGGGGATGTCCACATCCTCGTGCACCATTCTCTTCAAACCATCGAAGGCCCTTACCACTATGTTGCTGGGCTTTAAGGTCAAACCTTCACAGTCTAGTCTATCCAAAGCCTTCTCAGGCAGCACATTCAATGATGAACCATTATCTACCAGGACATGGGCCAAAGTAGTGCCCCTACATTCGACAAAGACATGCAACACCTCATTGTGTTTCCTCCCTCTAGGTGTCAGGTCAGCATCAAAAAATCCCAAACCATTATTAGCGGTCAAACTGGTCACATAATCTTTGAATTGTTCAGTAGAGGTTTCCTATGGCACATGGGCAGTTTTAAGAAATTTCACCAAGGCCTTCGCATGAGCTTCGGAGCACAACAGTAAAGCTAGCATAGAAATCATTGAAGGGGTCTTCCCTAGCTATTCGACTACATTGTAGTCGCTTCTCTTTATAATTTTCAAAATTTCTTCCATTTCTTTCTTGGAAGTCTCTGGGATAGATAATGATTGCGCCTTCATCCGGACAGGTTCAACCAAAATTCTTTTGCCCCGAGTCACGGTCGACTCGGTGATAGGGGTGTCAACAAGGGTAACCACAAGAGCTGTAGTAGTAGTATCAGCAGGAACAAAAGCAGGGATGATCACAGGACCGATAACAGTTTTCAGAGGAGCAATCTCAGGGGAGAACAATCTTCCACTTCGGGTTATTTTGCTGGTTCCCACAATGTTGCCGATGTCGGGGTCAACCCTCTCAGCCAGCCAATCTTGCTTGACGTCGTGGTAGTAGACGTCACCCCCATAGTTCCATGGGACAGTTTTATCCGAGGAGTAAGGGATTAGCCCTGGCATAGTAATTATCAGTGGAGTCACTTTTGGAACAGATGTAATCCTAACGGGTCTTTTGGTGGAGACCCTGGGAGGATTGGCGGAAATGGTTACTATTGAAACATTCTTGTAAGCAATGGTTGGAACGGAAATCTTTTCAAACAAAATCTCTTTGTCATCCATCAGGCGTTGCACACCTGCCTTCAATAAATGACAACCAGTCGGTAGGGATAAACAGAGGTGGCAGCCTTCGCCACAACCCGGAAATAAACCGGCCTTCAACATGTTCCTTTTGACGGTTAAGAGAGGAGTAACAAGCTCATCAACAATAGTAATAAACACATCATCTTCAACAGCGTTAACACCACGATCGTGCTTGGGCATAGGAGCGGTGATAACATTTGGGATCTCAGGAGCGTAAAATTCAATTTCTTTTCAAAACCCAACAGTCATTTGTATCATGACCTGGACTTTCTAAATGGTAAGCACAACGAGCATTTGGGTTATAACATGGAGAGGCAGTGTTGGGGTTCTTCGGAGCTTCCCGCAAGGTTACCATATTAGATCTCATTAAATGTGGCAAGACTTGAGACATTGTCATATTTATCTGGGTAAATTGTCTTACTGGTCTTTCTGTTCTTGGCTGACTATTCCTTTGTTGAGTAGGTGCAGGCTTAGGGATCATGACGCCCCTACCGTTGGACGACGTTCAGTTCTGTCCTGATTCCTTTGATGGTACACAACACCAACCTATTTCTTCCCAGTAAATGGTTTCTTCAACGCGCTCGAGGATGTATCTTTTTGAATTTTTCCACTTCTTATACCCGCTTCTACTCGTTCGCTAGTCATGATTAATTCGGTAAATCTAATCGAGGAGCATTCGATCAAGTGTTTAAGGAATGGACCAGACAGCGTGCCTAAGAACATATCCACCAATTCGTGGTCAGATAGAGGGGGTTGGACTCTTCCAGCGAGATCTCGCCATTTTTTAGCATAGGTTTTGAAACCTTCACCTGCACCCATGGACATGCCTTACAGCTGTGTCTGAGTTGCAACTAAGTCAGCATTATACTGGTATTGTTTATAAAAGGCGGTAACCAAGTCTTCCCAATTGCGAATATTGGTCCCTTCCAATTGATAGAACCAATCCAACTGCGTCCCTAACAAGCTTTCTTGGAAGAAATGTGCCCATAGGTCTCTATCGGCAGTATGGGGTTGAATTTTCCTGACGTATGACCTTAAATGTAGGTTTGGATAATAGACACCGTCATATTTAGCGAAAGTAGGGACCTTGAATTTCTGCGGTATGACAACCCCTGAGACAAGTCCTAGCTCCTCAAAATCCAACCCAGGTACTTTCTGGATCTCCATAGCATTTAAGCGATCTTCCAACTGTTTGTATTTGTCATCAACTGGAGGATACTGCTCTTCAGAGTAATCAACATCTTCTTCTCTTCAAATTCTAAATGGTCAGTCACTTCCTTGTTTTTCCCTTCTTGATTATCCCCTTCACCCGATGATGTTGCGAAGTCTAGGGTCCATCTGGCGGGCCCTTGGAACCTTCTTCCCAGATTCAAAACACCGATTGATTTCTTCGCTTTCTTCTTCTTTTCTTTGATCATAAAGTTTTCAAATCCTCTTGTCCTTTTTCCAGAGTCAAGAACATTTGTTGAAACTGGGCGTTCTGCGCCTGGAGATCTTTTATTGTCTGTTCAATATCTATCTCACTAAAATAAACAGTAGAAAGATAAGGAGAATTATTGTAAGAAACTTGTTTGTGGTATGATGAATGCAGATGCATATGCAAATGATTTCAAGGAAATTAGAGATTTAAATTTGCTTTAGACAAAAAGGAACACACGTTATATTAATTAATCAAAATTTGAGTACATCATGCCTCTTTGGGCTTACAAAGAAATAAAAATATAAAACTTTAAGACAAAAAAGTTGAACGCATCCTCTTCGGTGCGATGTAGGCGTACAAACACTGCTCTTCATGAAGTTGCTTGGTGAGTTCGAGAACTTTCTTCTCGCTGGCGTAAAATTGGGCTTCAAAAGTGTCTCGCTCTTCCTTAAGCTGTATCTAATCCCTTTGCAAGTCTTCGAGAGAGGTGGGCATGTTAGGATGAAGGATAGTGTATGGGACATCTCCTTCCACAACAGGCTATATCATAACTGGGAGAATGGAGGGGTAGGGCATCATAAGACTTTGAGCACGGGCTCGTACCCATTTGAGATAAGGCTCAAGAGGAATGCAATTATTATGCCCCAATGTCTTTCTATCCACCTTGTTTACCATCCTCCAAGCTTGCATAAACCTCTGGCCGCAACCTTGATCGTTATTCTCGTTGTCGAATACCAACCCTTGAATAAGCATCTCATGTGGGCCATCCCTTCAGGCATAACCAAACTTTCGTAAGGCCAAGCAGGGGTTGTAAGTGATACCTCCCCTAATGCCAAGTAAGGGGACATTAGGGAATTCTCCACAACAGTCGACGATAGTAACATTCTCCACAGATCAGGAACACCAATGAATGTCTGAATGTCTGAGCGTCATCAACCTATGTGACAACCTTGAACATTGCTCGTTCTTCAATACAGATTGGGGAAGATGTGAAATAAAGCATCTTGACAAGAGAGGAGTACAACACATAAGAATACCTCTTTTGCTCATAGTGCGAGTGTGAAAAGAATATAGGATGTCTCCTAACAAAGTAGGCATCGGGTTACGAGACATGAAGATTTTGACGGCGTTTACATCTATGAGTTGGTCAGGATTTGGAAACAAAACCATCCCATAGATGAGAAGGGCCACAATTTCCTCAAAAGCTTGCAAATCCAAAGAGTTCCAACAGTCTTGAGCTTTCTTAAACAAGAACTTGGCTAAGAAACCTTTGACACCACTCCTTGTTTCCCAATTAGTTGTGACATCAGATTGTTGCAAGTGTAGGGCTTGAGCAATCTCTTCTAGTTTTGGATATCTTTTTGTACCGTTGAAGGGTAGTTGATTGAGAATGGGAATCCTCAAGAGTTGGTAGAATTCTTCCAAAGTTGGCACAAGTTGATAATCGGGAAATGTGAAGCAATGTTGTAGAGGATCAAAGAATTGGAAGAGCACCTTCATCATATCTTCATCCGTGTTGGAGGTAACCAAGTTTAGGAGGCGACCATGTCTTTCGGTAAATGGAGAATTTTCAGGAACCCTTGATTCTAACTCTTTAAGTTGAGGAGGGATCCTTACGAGATTGACTTGAATGGTTTTCCCGCGGATAGAATCCATTTCCTACAAAACAGAACAAAGATAAATCCCAAAATCCTTGAAATGGTTAGTGAGTATGAGTATGATGTTATGATGTTATGATGTTTATGATGTTATGTACAAGTAAATATATACAAACAAAACAACCAAGTCCTTAGGTTTAGGCTTGCATGGAGTCTCATAGGTAAGTACCCTCTTGAAGGTTAGTTGGCTTAAATAAGTCCTAGCAATAGTAACCGGGTTCTAAGGGAGCTCAATATCACTCGTTTGTTTTCTCGGGCATTGTTTCAGCGCAAGCATCTTTAATGGCGACCGAAATATCCCAAAAAACCAAACCTCGATGAGTGTAGTATCGAGTATCTACCAACTTCAGACTGCACCAAAGTCAGTCATCTCACTACGTCCTAATGGCCAAGTTGGTCAAGTAAAGGTTCTAGAAGTTACTTAGTGCTTCATGACATCACTCAACAACCCCGTATTCTCCTTGACTACTCAAGGGCTACCGGTACCCACAAATATGTCACACTAACATAGCTATTTCTTAGACCATGTAGGTATACCCTGCATAGTTTCCACAATGTATTGCTACTTACCTATAAGGTATCCCAAATCTGGGTAGAGGATTTAAACCCAAGCAAAAAACCAAAATGTAAAGCAAACAAATCAAACAATGAAAGCAAGTAAATGTGATATATCCCTAAGGTAACCCCACTTTTAAAATAGTCCCCAGTAGAGTCGCCAGTTCTATAACGGGGTGGGAGAACTGACTTGGTAGTTTTGCGTTTGATCGCAAATGTTGCGGTTAGCAAGAGTCGCCACCTACTTTTCTTTTATCCAAAAAGAAAGGTTGAAAAGAACAGGAAAGACCTTTGAGATGTTTTCTTGATTTCGGGGGGTAGATTATGAAAGGGGGAGGTATTAGCACCCTTTTCATCCGTAGTTATCTACGGGCTCTTAGTTTCTTGCTAGATCACTTGCTTTTGTTATAAAATATGCTTTGTGTGGTTTTTGAAAGTATTTTGAAAAGGCGTCATCGTTTAGGCAAACCTTGTAATGATTCTCGTTCGTAAGAATGTATACAAAGTGTTGATCTTTTGAAAAATGTTTTCAAGTTTGAAAGACGTTTTTGAAAGTGTTGGTGTTTGTTTTGAAAATAGCAAGGATGTTATGGTTTGAAAATGAGCAAGCAAATAGGAACATTCTACCTACTCAAAAGTATTTTATGTTTATTTCCTCTTTCCTTTGACATTGTTATCTTACCATTGATTTGGTAAGAAACCCTATCTTTGGATGTAAAAAGGACGGACAAGGGTCATCGTATAGTCATGATTAGCAATGTATTAAGATATCTTAGCATTTTCTTTAGGGACTAAGATCATTTTTGAAAGGCAACTTTGATAGCGCCATCGAGGGACTATGATCTTGTATTTTTGATTTGCTTTTGCTAAGATACCTCACATGCATAATATGGCCATTTTCATAAGGAAACAAAGTGGATTTAGCCTAAGGGTGTAAGTGTGCAAGTGTATTGATTTACATGCATTGTTTTGTCTTTGAATTAGGGTTTTATAAGCATTAGTTTTATCTTTCCATACAAATCCTAATTACTAGCATTTGTATATATAAAGCATTAAATTGCGGAAACTACATAACGTAACATGCTTCCAAGGCCTGTACTTCGTCTTCAACCTTCATCTAGCCAGAGTACCTGTAACTTATTTGTGATCGGTGGGAATGAGAACTGACTGTTTTGGAATGCTGGTTCGCGTTTGCGTTTGTTTTCACAAAATGTTGCGGTAAGCAAGAGTCGCCACCGTCTTTTATTTTATCCAACAAGGAAAGGACAAAAGCATAGAAAAATTCCTTTTTGAGATGTTCCTCGGGTTCGGGAGGTAGATTATAGAAAGGGAAGGTGTTAGCACCCTTTCTATCCGTGGTTATCCATGGGCTCTTAGGTACTTGCTCATTATGTTTTCAAAAGTTTGCTTTTCTTTGTGTTTGTGGGTTTGCAAAAAGTTTTTTGTTTGAAAGGGGTGTAAGTGCGAAAAGTTTTGTTTTGTTTTCAAAAGAGCAAGTACTTAAGAACCTCTACTTACTCAAAAAGGAATTAAACTGTGCAAATGTCCTTTAGACAGTGCTATCCCACTATTGAGGAGTAGGTAGCACCGTCGTTGGAGTTTTTCGGGTCAATTCGATTAAGGGACGTGTGGTCACTAAAGCAATGTTAGGACGCCTTAGCGGTAACCCTAGTGTCTTAGATCATTTTTATTCGAGGAAACTGTTTTGAGGAAACTTTGATCTTTGGACAGGAGGGCGACCTCTAAAACATCCTATACTCAATGACCACGTTCGAGGCAACCAAGTGAGGTGTACCCTAAGAGTGGCATGTGCGAGTGTATTGTTTTTTTAGATATATTATCTTCGTACATGTTATGGTGAGCTATTGTTGATCTTATCTTACCATACATATCCTATTTACTAGCAAGCATATAAAAGTAATAAAGCACAGAAAGATAAAATCCTACACTATTACAACCATATTGAATTGCATGAAAATATAAGGGCAAAAATAAAATAAAAAGCAAAAAAAGTGAGGGTCTTTCGATTGAGGCAGAAAACCCTTCGATTCTGCACTTTCTGGATCTCTTCGATTTGGCCTGAAAAGGGTGAAGGCATGACTTTCGACTGAGGCCTCACGGTCAGCATGTTGTGCCTTTCGATTGGGACCAGTGGGACAGCATGTTGTGCCTTTCGACTAGGCCTGGAATTTGTGCAAGATGTAATCTTCCTTTCTGCCTCCTTCGACTGGGCCTGGAGTCAGTGAGGGAATGCCTTTCGATTGAGCCTGGAAGTCAGTGAAGGCATGCTTTTCGTTTGGGCCTAGAAGTCAACATGGTTTTTCCTCCTGGTTGTCTCTTTCGTTTGACCTGGAGAAAGAGGGTAGAAGCCAGAAGCTTAGTTTCCTATTTCCTGTTTCCTGTTTCTTTCATTTCAAGAATTAAATGGCAACATGACCTGAGGCCATGCTAGTATTTGTCTTGTAAACAGTTTAATAGTTAAAGCAAGTTCAGGTAAACAGAAAGCAAAACGAAAGGCTTAGCTCTAAAAAAATATGTTAAAAAGGGTGGAAACGAAAGGAACAATGGTATATACATGTTTCAAACGAAAGGGAAAATTATTATGCCATGAAACGAAAAGTTCAAAGGTAAGAATAACTTACCTTGCTTCAGGCCTTGAATGGATGTGGGATTCGAACTTGAACTGCTACCTGGATGTTTCTGGAATTCAAAGAGTAGTCACAGGGGGTTTGCTTTTGGTTCGAAGAGTTGTCACAGAAGGTTGTCTTTGAGTTTGAACAAACTTCTATGTGTGGGGTGTTCTTCAGAATCGAAAGAGGTGAGTGTTTGAGATTCTGGGTTTTGATTTCTCAAGTGTTGATGAACTTGAGAGTTTTGTTGTGTTTGATAAAATTTGGGAGATTCGTTCCTCTGGTCCAAAGACCCCCCCTTAAATATGTGTTGGAGCCTCTTATTTATAGGCAAAGTTGGCTGAAGTTTTTGGAGGGAAAACAAAATAATTTGAACAATTTGAGTAAACTGCTCTTTGTAGCCTTCGAGGGACAGTGCTTGTATGCTATTTCGGTGCAAGAATGAGGCAGTGTTTCAGGACTGCTGTGCAGCAGTTTTGGCCAGTGTACCATGCCTGAACTTGGCAGCAAGCATCTTTGAATATTTCATCCTTTCATTTTGACTCTCCTTCGACCAGATTCTTCTTCCAACATATTGTTTGACTTTCTTCCAACAAGTCTCCTTCGAACGAATCACCTTTATGCATCGTTTGAAGGGGCCAAATGTGTCTTAAGGTGGGGCTTTGTAAATCCTTCGAATGGGCCCTCAAGCATGTCCTTCAAATGGGATTCTGAGACGTGTCCCTTGAATGGATCATGTATGCTTCTTTGAAAAGGGCCAAATGTGTCCTTCGAATGGACTAGTCTGGCGTATCCTTTGACAGGGACTCATATGTATGCCCCTCAAGTCCACCACTATATGTCTTTTGAAGGGGCCATCAACCATGTGCTGTAGTTTGTCAAGGATGGAAATGTAGCAGACTAAAGAGAAATGTTGTCCAGTCGAAGCTAGTACAAACGTAGTCAATGTTTTGTCGAAGCCTTGTTGTCGAAACAAGCTAATGCCCAGTCGAAGCTTGTATCGAAGAAAACATATTGCCAAATCGAAAGCTCATGCTCAAAGGAAGCATATTGCCCAATCGAAGCTTGGGTCGAAACAAACATAAAGGGAGTCATTGCCTTTTAGCGTGAGGGAAGTTCCTGGCTTCTGAGTCAAAGGGTATTCCCAAGTTGCATTCGAAGGAGGCTCTTGCTCAAAACGAAGGATGCAATCCAAGTTGCATTCGAAGGAGGCCAAGAGTCAATCGAAGGGTGCTGAATCGAAGGAGACATGTTTTCCTCCAAATTTGTCAAAATGTTATTTTTATCTGTTTTCTCCATTTTTGACAGTTTCCTTTTAATTTTGGTACTGGAAAATTCCAATGCACTTGTGCAAGCTTGAACCTTGAGAATCCTTGTGAGAAAGGCCTTGAAGAATGAGAGGACAAATTTTGGGGTACAACAGCTGCCCCTGTTCAATCTTCTTGAACCTGAAGAGTTAGATTGGCGGATCCGCCATTCGTGACTTTGAAGGTGGAATATGATTGAACACTAGAGTGCCCCGAAAATTTGCACTCGAAGATGTGTTAGTTGATTATATGGGGAATGGGCTTAAAGATGCCATTTGCAGAGGTAATGGATAGTTTTGGAGATGGGCTTAAAGATGCCATCCATAGGTGAATGCTAGACTGTATCTATAAGCTGGAACTGGATGATTGCCAACATGGCGTCTGTGTCTGGAGCGCCTCTAAGCTGTATTGGAAAGTTGGGTTGTTTGAGCTGGTCGAGTAGATAGTTGTCCTGTCTGGTTTCAGGTATTAATCTCTGACCTGAGAAAGAAAGATAGTTTTCCTGGCTTGTTACAGGTATTAATCTCTGACTTGAGAAAGAAAGATAGTTTTCCTGGCTTGTTACATGTGTTAATATTTAATCTCTTCATGTAGATAGTTTTCCTGGCTTGTTAAAGGTATTAATCTACAATCAGTCGTCCACAGATAGTTTTCCTGGCTTGCTACAGGTATTAATCTGGAACTTGAAAAGGTTGGCCGATGAGATAGTTGTCCTGTCTGGTTTCAGGTATTAATCTCTGACCTGAGAAAGAAAGATAGTTTCCTGGCTTGTTACAGGTGTTAATCTTCAATCTCTTCATGTAGATAGTTTTCCTGGCTTGTTACAGGTATTAATCTATAATCAATCGTCCACATATAGTTTTCCTGGCTAGTTACAGGTATTAATCTGGAACTTGAAAAGGTTGGCCGATGAGATAGTTGTCATGTCTGGTTTCAGGTATTAATCTCTGACCTGAGAAAGAAAGATAGTTTCCTGGCTTGTTACAGGTGTTAATCTTCAATCTCTTCATGTAGATAGTTTTCCTGGCTTGTTACAGGTATTAATCTGGAACTTGAAAAGGTTGGCCGATGAGATAGTTGTCCTGTCTGGTTTCAGGTATTAATCTCTAACCTTAGAAAGAAAGATAGTTTCCTGGCTTGTTACAGGTGTTAATCTTCAATCTCTTCATGTAGATAGTTTTCCTGGCTTGTTACAGGTATTAATCTATAATCAGTCGTCCACAGATAGTTTTCCTGGCTTGTTACAGGTATTAATCTGGAACTTGAAAAGGTTGATGGTAGCCATTCGTTGATTGACCTTTTCCTGAAAAGGTAAAACGTTAGCTGTATGCAATGTCATGATGTATCAAATACATAATGTCATGATGTTCTCAAAATAAATGAGATTGTGTCGTATGCACTTATCATGTATGTAAATAGGAGGTATGAAATGTGAAATGTTTATGAATGTATTTTTGTCTGGAAAACAAATCCTTGACAAATGTCGGGGAGTTTGTTAACTCCTGGACTGTTGTTGAAGAGTATGCGTGTCTTCAAATTTCGCTTAGAATGTTTCCACTAGGGATTCCTGTTTTGTTGTTTGAGGAGAAACTCCGCTGGGGAGTATTGAAAACTCTGCGGGGAGGACGTTTATTCCTGCTTGGGAAAAGAGTTCATGAGTCTTGATTGTCTGTTGCTCTACCGGGGAGTCAAAGTTGAACTGATATCTGATCGGGTCCAGGTTTCGCAGTAACTTGCTGGGGATTGTAGAGTAGTCTACTGGGGAAGAGGAGTTGTGGTCCTTTGATTTGTAGTAGTCGGAGAGGAAAACTCAAGCTGGGGAATCCTGGTGTTGTTGGGGAAATAAACCCTGTCGTCAGTCTGCTAGAGAGGTGACATCTTCATTGGGGGAAGTCCTCGAGGATTCTTGAGGTTGATTCAGCTGGGGAAAGGGGGTCAGAGATTAAACTCTTGCTGGGGAATCATCCTATGAGAAGGATTTTAGGGAGATTTGTCATTGCCTCTAGCAGCGAGTGTTTGTGGCACTTCCTGGAAATGTTTGACTGTATCTAACCCTTTATTGAGATTGACGTTTTAATGCCCCAAGTGATGGTGAGGGAGACTTGCCCCTAGGTTAACCTGCAATTGAGAGATTTCTTAAAATCTTGACTGGATTGCCCCAGGTTTACTGTACTTTGAAAGTTTTGTTGAAATCTTGACTGGACTGCCCCAGGTTTACTGGACAACACCATATCAAGTCCCCCTTTTGCTGATAGGAGATTTTTGCCACGGGAGTGTCATCCCACTTGAAGTGATTTTACTCACTGAGAGAGCTTTCGTTCCTCCGAACATTCACTGTATGAATTTCTTCGCTGTTAAGCAAATAACCATGTGCAAACAATGATATTCAAATAATGCAAAGTTTATGCTTGTCTCGAAGTTTTGAAAAATGCGTTTTTTAGCAGAAAACTTTTTATAAGACAAATTCAACACAAGATTTAGGGCAAAGCCTTACAGGAGTCAGGATACCTTTTGTAACAGTATGCTTTTGAACTAACCCATGCTTCAATTAGGACTTTTGAAGGGTTGTAACTTGGCTTGGTTCACGGTTTAAGAAACAAAGGATAAAGGCTCAAAGCATATTTGTACCCACCCGCTCTTCATGATGTTCTTCAATCTTAAACTCAGTTAATTGTGCGTCAAACTCTATTCGAATTTAGAACGACGTTTTGGTGATGGTTCACACAAGTTAGATTTTGGAAGGAAGTCATCATTTTTGTTTTGCAACATTTTTCATGTTGTCGAGGATTTTTAATGACCTCGTTCTTTTGATTTATTATCCCTAATTTTTGCCTGACTGTTCCTATTTTCGAGATTACAGTCAGCGGGATGCCCCAGCTTTCTTAAGCCTCCTTTATAGATTTTGGCTCAGTGGGCTTTTCTCTTTTGAGAGATTGACTGCCTATGAGATAAGGAACCACCACTGTCTTTTGATTCCAGAGGAATGCTTTTGATGTTGTTCGTTGTATTATGAACTGAGAGTTTTGCGACTTCAATGCGCATCTTTTTTTTTTTGAATTAACTGAAAGACTACCCTGCCCCAGGTTTAATCAAAGGTTTCAATTTGTTTTAAAACAGAAAACTCCTACTTCTTTGGCTCGAAGGGGTTGACTAGGGATTATCTTCCTTATAACTCCAGTGTTTAGGATTTGAAAGAAACACCTGTACATCGTCAGCAAGGTCTGTTCAAAAGCATACTGTATGAGATTATGGCATTGTTTCGTCATCCTCCCTCTAAAGGCTTGTAACTTTTAGCAAGAGTTGAAAGTCATAAAGAGAGCATAATTATAGTGAAAACGAATGGATGAATTCAAGACAAACATATGCAATGCATTAATGAAATAGAGTTTGACATTAACAGATAATTATTTGAATAACAAAAGAGATTACAACTTGAAAATTCAAATGAAACAAAGATGCTCTCAGTGATTCGTCAAAGGAGCAGTGATTATGCTAGAGTCTCCGGAGGGTCAAACTCGATCACCTTGGCATCAATCATGTCTTGGACCTTGTTCTTCAGAGCCCAACAGTTGTTTGTGTCATGCCTTGGGCTACCAAAATGATAAGCACATCTTGCATCCGGGTTGTAGTTAGGAGAAGAAGTATTAGGGTTCGGATGAGGAGCCTTTAATGTAATCATCTCTTTCTTCAACATGTGTTGTAGCGCTTGAGCTAGTGACATGTCGATCTTAGCATATTGTCTTTTAGGCGCGACCTCCTTACGCTGATGCCCCTGCCTTTGTTGACTAGGCGTAGGATTAGAGATCAAGATTGCTCCTACGTGTTGGTCATGACAACTATTTTAACCATACACAGCAATGGACTATTTCTTCCCATTGTAGGGATTTTTCTGAGCATCAGAAGGTGTAGCTTCTTGAATATTTCCACTTTTGATGCCAACTTCGACCCTTTCTCCGGTCAGTATTAGCTCGGTGAACCCGACTGAAGAGCTTCCGATCAAGTGTTTGAAGAAAGGCCCTGTCAATGTTCCCATGAAGATGTCAATCAGCTCCCTGTCAGTTAAAGGGGGTTGCACCCTACCAACCAGATCTCTCCACTTTTGGGCGTATCATTTGAAGCTCTCGTTGGAACCCATGGTCATGTTCTGCAATTGCACACGAGTTGGTGCAAGATCAGCATTGTACTGATACTGCTTATAGAAAGCAGCAGCTAAATCCTCTCAGGTGTGGATGCGAGAACTCTCCAATTGATATAACCATTCGAGTTGAGCACCTACTACGCTTTCTTGGAAGAAATGGATCCAAAGCTTTGGATCAGTTGTGTATGGTTGAATCTTGCGGACATAAGACTTTAGGTGCATCTTAGGGCAAGAGACTCCATCGTATAGGGCAAAGGTAGGGACTTTGAACTTCGGAGGGATGACTAATCCAGAAACTAAACCCATGTATCCTAAATCCAAGCCAGGTATCTGTTGAATCTCCATAGCACTGAGGCGATCCTCCAACTGTTTGTACTTGTCATCAGCAGGAGGATATTGTTCCTCGGAGTAGTCAGCTTCAACTTCATCAATCTCCAAATTGTGGTCTTCTTCAAGATTATGCCCTATGTTGGATGGAGTTGAAAGATCTAGGGTTTTAGGTCTTCTTCTCAAGTTTAAGACGCCTACTGACTTCTTGGACTTTTTCTTCTTTTCTTTGAGAAGGAGAGCTTTCAGGTCCTCTTGCCCTTTACCCATAGCCAGAAGCATTTGTTGGAACTGAGTGTTTTGAGCTTGGAGATCTTTCACCGTTTGTTCCATATCCATCTTACTGAAATAAACAGTAGGAAGATAAGGAGACCTGTATGGGAGAAACCTGTCATGATATGATATGTGGATGCATGTTTTCAAGGATCTCGCGGGGTAAACACAAGAAAATGTTAGAGGTCGAATTTTGACCAACATCTTTGATTGGAGAACTTTGTATCGGTGGATGTCTTTCCACGAGAATCAAGCTCACCATGACAAGTGGGTCATAGCCCCTGATTCAAGTTGTTGCACTTGATCTTTGACGGCGTTTGTTTAGAGGAGAACCCTCTTGCCCCTTGGTAGACATCTAGTTCAACGTGACCCTGCATCGAAAGACCCTTGAGATCCTTAAAATGGTTATTGAAAATGCTATGGTATGATGTTATGATGATATGTACATGTATGCAAAAGTAAGCAAGTGTATATACAGGTAATCATATTCATACAAAGCAAACAAGTCCTTAGGTTTAGGCTTGCATGGGGTTTGTAGGTAAGTACCCTCTTGAGTTTAGTTGGCTTGAACCTGTCCTAGAAATAGTAACCAGGTTCTAGAGGATCTCAATATCACTGACTACCCTCAATCGGTCATAATTCCAGTTTAGCGACCTTTTCTTGTGGCCGGAATCATCGCGAGAGTTTAGTCCCAATGAGTGTAGCATACTGCTACTGTTCTATGGCCAAGTTGGTCAATTTAAGGTTCTAAGGTCAGTTGGTGCTTAATGACTCCTTAGAAGACCCATATTCTCCTCGTTCCAACACAAGGGATATCGGTACAGACCAAGGTGTCACACCAACGTAGCTACTGCTTCATCCGTGTCGGTCTACGCCGGACAGATCCCTCACAGTTTATTGCTACTTACCTAAAGGGTATCCCCAGATCCGGGTTAGGATCTATAGAACTCCGATACAAGCCCACAAAATTAAAGCATACAAAGCATACAATTGAAAACACAATGATCTAAAACCCTAAGGTAACCCCACTTTTAAACACACTCCCCAGCAGAGTTGCCAGTTCTGTCGTCGGTGGGAATGAGAACTGACTGTTTTGAAATGCTGGTTCGCGTTTGCGTTTGTTTTTGCAAAATGTCGCGGTAAGCAAGAGTCGCCACCGTCTTTTATTTTATCCAACAAGGAAAGGACAAAAGTACATAAAAATTCCTTTTTGAGATGTTCCTCGGGTTCGGGAGGTAGATTATAGAAAGGGAAGGTGTTAGCACCCTTTCTATCCGTGGTTATCCACAGGCTCTTAGGTACTTGCTCATTATTTTTTCAAAAGTTTGCTTTTCTTTGTGTTTGTGGGTTTGCAAAGAGTTTTTTGTTTGAAAGGGGTGTAAGTGCGAAAAGTTTTGTTTTGTTTTCAAAAGAGCAAGTACTTAAGAACCTCTACTTACTCAAAAGGGAATTAAACTGTGCAAATGTCCTTTAGACAGTGCTATCCCACTATTGAGGAGTAGGTAGCACCGTCGTTGGAGTTTTCCGGGTCAATTCGATTAAGGGACGTGTGGTCACTAAAGCAATGTTAGGACGCCTTAGCGGTAACCCTAATGTCTTAGATCATTTTTATCCGAGGCAACCGTTTTGAGGCAACTTTGATCTTTGGACAGGAGGGCGACCTCTAAAACATCCTATACTCAATGACCACATTCGAGGAAACCAAGTGAGGTGTACCCTAAGAGTGGCATGTGCGAGTGTATTGTTTTTTTAGATATATTATCTTTGTGCATGTTATGGTGAGCTATTGTTGATCTTATCTTGCCATACATATCCTATTTACTAGCAAGCATATAAAAGTAATAAAGCACAGAAAGATAAAATCCTACACTATTACAACCATATTGAATTGCATGAAAATATAAGGGAAAAAATAAAATAAAAAGCAGAAAAAGTGAGGGTCTTTCGATTGAGGCAGAAAACCCTTCGATTCTGCACTTTCTGGCTCTCTTCGATTTGGCCTGAAAAGGGTGAAGGCATGACTTTCGACTGAGGCCTCACGGTCAGCATGTTGTGCCTTTCGACTAGGCCTGGAATTTGTGCAAGATGTAATCTTCCTTTCTGCCTCCTTCGAATGGGCCTGGAGTCAGTGAGGGAATGCCTTTCGATTGAGCCTGGAAGTCAGTGAAGGCATGCTTTTCGTTTGGGCCTAGAAGTCAACATGGTTTTTCCTCCTGGTTGTCTCTTTCGTTTGACCTAGAGAAAGAGGGTAGAAGCCAGAAGCTTAGTTTCCTATTTCCTGTTTCCTGTTTCTTTCATTTCAAGCATTAAATGGCAACATGACCTGAGGCCATGCTAGTATTTGTCTTGTAAACAGTTTAATAGTTAAAGCAAGTTCAGGTAAACAGAAAGCAAAACGAAAGGCTTAGCTCTAAAAAAATATGTTAAAAAGGGTGGAAATGAAAGGAACAATGGTATATACATGTTTCAAACGAAAGGGAAAATTATTATGCCATGAAACGAAAAGTTCAAAGGTAAGAATAACTTACCTTGCTTCAGGCCTTGAATGGATGTGGGATTCGAACTTGAACTGCTACCTGGACGTTTCTGGAATTCGAAGAGTAGTCACAGGGGGTTTGCTTTTGGTTCGAAGAGTTGTCACAGAAGGTTGTCTTTGAGTTTGAACAAACTTCTATGTGTGGGGTGTTCTTCAGAATCGAAAGAGGTGAGTGTTTGGGATTCTGGGTTTTGATTTCTCAAGTGTTAATGAACTTGAGAGTTTTGTTGTGTTTGAGAAAATTTGGGAGATTCTTTCCTCTGGTCCAAAGATCCCCCCCTTAAACATGTGTTGGAGCCTCTTATTTATAGGCAAAGTTGGCTGATGTTTTTGGAGGGAAAACAAAATAATTTGAACAATTTGAGTAAACTGCTCTTTGTAGCCTTCGAGGGACAGTGCGTGTATGCTATTTCGGTGCAAAAATGGGGTAGTGTTTCAGGACTGCTGTGCAGCAGTTTTCGCCAGTGTACCATGCATGAACTTGGCAGCAAGCATCTTTGAATATTTAATCCTTTCATTTTGACTCTCCTTCGACCAGATTCTTCTTCCAACATATTGTTTGACTTTCTTCCAACAAGTGTCCTTCGAACGAATCACCTTTGTGCATCGTTTGAAGGGGCCAAATGTGTCTTAAGGTGGGGCTTTATAAATCCTTCGAATGGGCCCTGAAGCATGTCCTTCAAATGGGATTCCGAGACGTGTGCCTTGAATGGATCATGTATGCTTCTTTGAAAAGGGCCAAATGTGTCCTTCGAATGGACTAGTCAGGCGTACCCTTCGACAGGGACTCATATGTATGCCCCTCAAGTCCACCACTAGATGTCTTTTGAAGGGGCCATCAACCATGTGCTGTAGTTTGTCAAGGATGGAAATGCAGCAGACTAAAGAGAAATGTTGTCCAGTCGAAGCTAGTACAAACGTAGTCAATGTTTTGTCGAAGCCTTGTGGTCGAAACAAGCTAATTCCCAGTCGAAGCTTGTATCTAAGAAAACATATTGCCAAATCGAAAGCTCATGCTTGAAGGAAGCATATTGCCCAATCGAAGCTTGGGTCGAAACAAACATAAATGGAGTCATTGCCTTTTAGCGTGAGGGAAGTTCCTGGCTTCTGAGTCGAAGGGTATTCCCAAGTTGCATTCGAAGGAGGCTCTTGCTCAAAACGAAGGATGTAATCCAAGTTGCATTCGAAGGAGGCCAAGAGTCAATCGAAGGGTCCTGAATCGAAGGAGACCTGTTTTCCTCCAAATTTGTCAAAATGTTATTTTTATCTGTTTTCTCCATTTTTGACAGTTTCCTTTTAATTTTGGTATTGGAAAATTCCAATGCACTTGTGCAAGCTTGAACCTTGAGAATCCTTGTGAGAAAGGCCTTGAAGAAAGAAATTAATTTATTAAGAAATTTTTTTTGTTCTTTTAGTTTTATAAAAACAAAAATAAACTAAATAAATGTAAAAATAATAAATAAAATATTTTTTTGGGTTTTTATTAATAACAATAATAAATAATATTAATAATAATACTAATAATAATATTAATAATAATAAAGGAAAAAGAAATAAAATAAAAATAAGAAAAAGAAAATAATAATGAAAATATGGGCCAGGGGGTGCTGAAACAATGTAGGGGGAAGGTTAGAAAAAAAATGAAGAAGGCCCAAAGCTGGGCCCAGGCGCTGCAAAGAAAGAAAAACTGTGAAAAATAACAAAAGGCAGCGCGCTGGGTGTTGAACCCACGCCCTCTTGGTTACCAGTGCACTGCCTTACCACTAGGGTGGCTATACATCCGTTAATTAAAATGAAATGATAAATACATAACGTAACATGCTTCCAAGGCATGTACTTCGTCTTCAACCTTCATCAGGCCAGAGTACCTGTAACTTATTCATCTCTCAACAAAAATTGAAAGTACAAACATGAAAGTTGTGGTATTTCTTTCCACGAATCCAACCATATAAATAACTAAAGCTATAAACCCAAGATGAGTGAGAATTTTTCTGGCCCTAATTTGAAACCTAAAAATTTCAGAAACTTCAACTCTAAAATTCTCTAAGCTCAGGCCATATAAATACAAACTATGGATATGTACAGCTTCGTCGCAATGGTATCTACATTTTATCTTTACAAATCAGAATCAAATGATGCTTGTATGAAGAGATAGAAGTTTGAAAACTTACCTCTTGCAGCTGGAGTCATGTATGGATTTTGAGCAACCTTTGAGATGGCCTGATGATTTCTGTAGCTTTCCTGGACCTCCTTGAATGTGTTCCAACTCCTACTTTGCTTTGAGGATGGCTGAAACTCCCAACTTAAGTCAAGTTGCAAGCTTCAGTTTTGAAAATGGTGGATGGTGATGGAGGAGTTAAAGTTAGGAAATGAGGGCTTGGATTACTTTGATATGATGTATGGAAGGTGTTTGTATGATTAGTTTTTAAAACGCACGAGTGGAAATGAAGATGGTGAGTTTTTGCTCAAAACTGTCAAGTTTGGGCAGTTATATGCAGCAAGGTGCTTGGGAGGTTTTGAGGGTACTTCCAATCGTGTGCTTTTGATGTAGACAACTTGTGCATAAGTAAGTAAAAGGTTAGAGTACTTGAGAGAGTCAGAAGTACAAGATATAGACTGATTGCTATGTTACTTGATTTTGAAGAAAAGTGGGAATATGGTTTCAAGGCATAGTACAAGCATTGGCTGAGTTGTTTAGAGGCTTTAGACAAGTTTCTTTTGGGTTATAGATTGTGTATGATCATAAGAGAACAAGTGCAAAGCTCAAGAACTGATTTTGTGCATAAAGCAACTTTTCAAAAATGGCAATGTGCACTTTCTTTCCAAAATGGAAATAAGCATGGGCAATGCATTGAATGCTTGAGTTAAAGCCTTTAACAGTTGTTCCAAACATTAATTATGGAGTGGCAAGCAAGTTTGAGACCTGAAAAGCAAAGATTGTGCAGCCTAGCATGGATTTGAATTTTTGTTCATCATGAAAATGACCTATAATTCAAGAATGAAATGCCAACTTCACGCCTTTGATTCTCCTTGCTCAAACATGATCTCAAGGAGTTCTTGGACATTTTAGAAATCTTGTAATGTGCTCTAAAACCCCTATTTGAATCACATTAAAAAATTCCTTTTGGAACTAAATGAAAAATTGCCATGAAGTTAGGTCAAAATCCTACCTAAACTAGGGCAAAATTTTCAATAAGTGTTTAGTTTCATGAACATGTTTTCACAAAATCATAACTTGAAATCCATGAATTTATAGGAGATGTTGTGTAAAGAAATGTTTTAGATCTCATTGAGATCTATAACTTTCATGTTGAAAGTTTCCTTTGAATCATCTTGCGTCATGGTGAAAAATTGGCTCAAAGTTGTGAAAAAATATGAAGTTTTCAACACTTAGAAAAATTTCTAAGTTTGGAAATTTTGACTTTTCAAAATGAAATCTTGACTTTTTGATTTCTTGAAAACAAGTTTCATATTTTGACATGTTTTGATGAATTGTGATCTTTGACACTTGATTTTGATCAAAAAGTCAAAGTTTGACTTTTCAGTGTACAATTGACTTTTGATCAGTTGACTGAAAATCAACTATCAATCAAATGACCTTGAGCAATGTTTTGAGTCATGCCATTAGGTAAAAATGATGAAATTGAATCCTTGAGATCATTTTTCCAAACAATCAACCATTTGCTAGGTCAAAAATCAGAAATTTCCTTTTCTCAATCAAAACCCTAATTTTGACCATTTTGCCCTTTTGGTGATCTGCTTAAATTTCTTGAGGAATTGTGGTCCAAACTTTATCAAATGACATATAGGAGTTCACAATGTTGATATGGATAGAAAATTATGAAGTTTGACTGTAAATTGACCACAGTTGACTTTTTCCCTAATATGGTTGATTTTTAGGTTAACTAATCAATTGACTGAGCAAAAATGTGATCCAAGACTTGAAACTTGACATGAGCAATCTTGAGGGTCCATAATGATCCATGAAAGTCATATGAGGCATTAAAAGTTCAATTATCCTTGTGCAATCTCAAACCCTTGTACAGTCTTGAACCAAAGGAGATCTTATGAGAAAATACATGATATATGAGAGGGAAAATTTTGAGGTACAACAGCTGCCCCTATTAAATCTTCTTAAACGTGAAGATTTAGGTTGGCGGATCCGCCATTCATGACTTGAAGGTGGATGATGATTGAACACTATAGTGCCCAGAAATTTGCACTCGAAAATGGATTGGGAATGGGCTTATAGATGCCATTTGGAGGAATGATATAGATTTTCCGGAGATGGGCTTGTAGATGCCATCCAAAGGTGACCGTTTACAGAAAATGGACTAAGTCTGAGCTTGATTTCAACTAGAAAAGAATAAGAGTAAATCTTTGGAGCGATTTATTTGAACCAGAAGAAATCTTGTATGTTGTTTGACTGGGAAGAATAAGAATAAATCTTGGAGCGATTTATCTGAACCATAAATGTTCATTTAGAAAGTATCAGGATAAACCATTGAGAGGTTTAAACTGAACCAAAAGATATTTTGAATATTCTTTAACTGGAGAGAATCAGAGTAAATATTTGAGCGATTTATCTGAACCATAAAAAGTGTCTTACTAAGAAAGAATCAGAATAAATTATTGAGAGATTCATCTGAACCAGCATGGATCTGGAGAAGAATCAGAATAAATTGTTGAGAGATTTATTTGAACCAGAGAAAACGTCTGCGGGAAAGAATCATAATAAACCGTTGAGAGATTTAAACTAAACCGGTAGGGATCTGGAGAAGAATCAGAATAAATCATTGAGAGATTTATCTGAACCAGAGAAGACGTCTACGGGAAAGAATCAGAATAAACGTTGAGATATTTAAACTGAACCGAAATGGATCTGGAGAAGAATCAGAACAAATCATTAGGAGATTTATGTGAACCAGAGAAGACGTCTGCGGGAAAGAATCAGAATAAACCGTTGAGAGATTTAAACTGAACCGACAAGGGTCTGAAAGAAATATCTGTTATGTAGATGGTTGACCAGTCCTTTCTTGGGAATTGATCTGTAATTGTTTAGTTGAAAATTTGATGATAATTTTCTGTTGATTGATCTTTCCTGAAAAAGATGAAAGGTTAGTTGCATGCAATGTTATTTTCTCAAAATAAATGAGATTGCACTGTATGCATTTGCATTGTCAATGCTATGACGTATGGATGTAATGTATGGACACACTAATCATTATGTCATAGTGTTACTGGAGTCGGGGAAAATAAATCCCTGAGTACCGCTGGGAATGAGGAGTGTAAGTCTTCGTATTTTGAAGTTGAAGTGTTGATGAGTTTCCATGCATTAAAGAGATAAACTCTATTGTGGAAGGGAAACGATGTGTATTGGTTATGGACCTCATGAAATCCTGCTGGGGAATATTGAGAAACTGGGCGACTTTCACTGGGGAACCTTTGGAGCGGTAACCGAAAGTTTTGTTCTGTCGGGGGTGTGAGAGTACTTGATACCATTAGGATGCGTACTGGAGATATGATAGCGATCCTACAACGAGATGTCCTGATTTCCGTTCTTGTTGGAAAAAAGTACCTGCGGGGAATTTTATGGAATAGTCTAAAGATATTATCCTATTTTTTAAAGCCATTAGTGATTGTCTTTCTATATTCTGTTCCCCTTTTTTGCTCATTTGTAAACAGTAATCACGTTCAAATGAATATGTTCAACAATAATCATTGGACGTTTTTGCAAACAAAACACAGAAAAAGAAAAAACAGATAGTTTTGCACTTTCAAAGGGATATCTTTGTATTAACTTGAATAAGTATTTTTGTACAACGAGACGAACGTTCTAGTAATAGAATGTCACCGTAGAAAATTGATAATTGATACAAAGAAAAGATAGCTTTCTGAAATAATCCCATAGGGTTCCCATTCTGCTATAGCCTTCGTGTCTCTGAGCGTCTCGACCACTTTCTGCCTTATCCGAAGTTGATTGGATTGATTAGACCCGTTTAAATTTGTCAGTAGATGCTAAAGGTTGTTTGTAAGGTGATTTAACGGGACATTGTCATACGCTTTAATTCTCTAACTTTTTCCTGGACCGCCCTTTCGGGTTTTCAGTCCACCGAGATACCCTTTTTTGCCCAAGCCGCCCTTTCGGGTTTTCAGCTTGCCGGGTGTACAGATTTTTTTATATTTTATCCCTAATTTTTTTCCGAACCTTTGTAGTTCACCGGGATTCCCTAATTTTTGCCTAGGCCAGTCGACCTAGCGGGTCTTTATTTATGCGTAGTATCTTTTGACTATGTCCGCGTTCACAGGGTGTGGAAGGTCGTCGCCATCCATAGTGGTTAAGATCATTGCTCCACCAGAGAATATGCTTTTGATCACAAATAGTCCCATGTATGTAGGAGTCCATTTGCCCCTAGGATCTCCTTGTGGCAATATGATACGCTTGATTACCAAGTCACCAACCCGATATACCTGACATCTGACCTTCTTGTTAAAAGCTTTAATCATACGTTTTTGGTACACCTGACCATGACAGACAGCTGTAAGCCTCTTTTCATCAATCAAATTCAACTGGTTAAGTCGAGTTTGAATCCATTCATCTTAATTTAGCCCTGCATCCTATATGATTCTCAGAGAAGGTATCTGGACTTAAATTGGTAGAACAGCTTCCATGCAATATACCAAGGAGAAGGGAGTTTCCCCTGTTGATGTGCGTGTCGTGGTACGGTAACCATGGAGAGAAAATGGTAACATCTCATGCCAGTCCTTGTAGGTCACTGCCATTTTTTGTGTGATCTTCTTGATGTTCTTATTTGCGGCTTTGACGACACCATTCATCTTTGGCCAGTAAGGGGAAGAATTATGGTGCTGGATCTTGAACTGCGCGCATAGTGTGGAAATCATAGTGTTTTTGAGATTCTTACCATTGTCTGTGATGATTCTCTCTGGGAACCATACCGACAGATGAGATTCTGTTTGATGAATCAGGCCACAACATTCTTGGTAATAGAAGCGAAAGAAGCTACCTCAACCCACTTTGTGAAATAGTCAATGGCCATTAAGATGAAGCGGTGTCCATTAGAAGCTGTAGGTTTGACTTGTCGAATCATATTGATGCCCCACATCGCGAATGGCCAGGGAGCAGTCAGGACGTTTAAAGGAATTGGAGGCACATGTACTTTTTCAGCATAGATCTGACACTTGTGACAGGTTCGTGAATGCTGATGGCAATCTGCTTCCATGGTAGACCAGTAGTACCCCGCCCGTAGGATCTTTTTAGCCATCGTGTGCCCACTAGAATGGGTGCCAAAAGTTCCTTCATATAGATCATCCATGATCTTGTCTGCCTCCACCTTGTCTATAAAACGAAGAAAAATAAAGGCGTGGTTGCGCTTGTAGAGAATGCCATTAATGAGAAAGAAATTAGCAGAGAATCTTCTCAAGAACTTATTATCATTGACTTAAGCTTCCTTCGGATACTCTTGGGCCTCGAGATACCTCTTGACTTCATGGAACCAAGGCTTGTCCACTACTTCTTCAGTATCAATCTCGTGACAGTAAGCTGATTCATCCATTCGCTCAATGGTGATCTAGGGAGCCTCGTTACCCCACTTGAGTTTAAACATGGATGACATAGTGACTAGCGCGTCCAGTAGTTGATTTTCCTCTCGTGGAAAATGCTCAAAGGTGATTTCCTCAAAATATGGTATTAATGTCAACACATGTTCTTTGTAGGGGATGAGATTAGGGTGCTTCGTGTCCCATTCTCCTTTGATCTGACTGATGACTAAGGTTGAATCTCTAAATACACTTAAGGACTTGATTCCCAAATCTATGGCAGCCTTGAGACCAAAAATACACGCTTCGTATTCTGCCATATTATTGGTACAAATTTAAATAAAGTCTTGCTGTGAAGGGAGTATGACATCCTTTTGGGGATATGATTACAACACCTATGCCATTGCCGAGTGCGTTGGAAGCTCCGTCAAAACCCAAGGTCCATAGGGATCCTTGTTCAGGTCCATCATATGGTCTGAGTTCTTTAAAATTGTTTACCATCATGATGTCTTCATCTGGGAACTCGAATTTCATGGACTGATAGTCATCCACAGCCTGATGAGCAAGGTGATCGGCTAGCACACTACCCTTTATTGCTTTTTGGGTAGTGTACTGAATGACGTATTCAGTCAAGATCATCTGCCATCTTGCTATTCTCTCAGAGAGGGTAGGCTCCTCGAATATGTATTTAATTGGATCCATCTTGGATATCAATAAGGTAGTATGAGTCAGCATATACTGTCTTAGCCGGCGAGCAGCCCATGCCAGAGCGCATCAAGTTTTCTCGAGCAGTGAATATCTTGTTTCATATTCGATAAACTTTCTGCACAGGTAGTATATAGCATGCTCTTTTCGGCCAGACTCGTCATGCTGCCCCAGCACACACCCCATTGAATTTTCCAAAACAGTTAGATACATGATCAAAGGTCTTCCCTCGATTGGCAGTATCAAAACAAGAGGCTCTTGAAGGTATTCTTTGATCTTGTCGAAGGCGGCTTGGCATTCATCATTCCATTTGAATACTTAATCTTTCTTCAGTAATTTGAAGATTGGTTCACAAGTCGCGGTTAGGTGAGAAATGAATCTGGCGATGTAGTTTAGCCGTCCTAAGAATCCTCTGACTTCCTTCTCGGTGCAAGGAGCAGACATTTCTTGTATTGCTTTCACCTTGGCAGGATCCACTTCGACACCTTTACCGCTGACGATGAAGCCTAGGAGTTTACCGGACCTCACTCCAAATGTGCATTCATCCGGGTTCAGCCTTAGCTTGTACTTCTTTAGCCTTTCAAACAGTTTCTGCAAATGGTCAAGATGTTCCTCTTTAGTTTGAGATCTGGCTATTATGTCATCCACATAGACCTCTATTTCGTGATGGATCATATCGTGAAATATAGCTACCATGGCGCACTGATAAGTTGCCCCAACGTTTTTCAACCCGAATGGCATAAACTTGTAACAGAACATGCCCCACTGTGTGACGAAGGTCGTTTTCTCCATGTCCTCAGGTGCCATTTTGATTTGATTATAGCCTGAGAAACCATCCATAAATGAAGACACTTTATGTTGTGCGGTATTGTCAACCATAATATCGATATGGGGAACTAGGAAATCATCTTTAGGGCTTGCCCTATTCAAATCTCTGTAATCCACACACATGCGTACTTTACCGTACTTTTTAGGCACTGGAACAACATTGAAGACCCATTGTGGATAGGAGGTGACAAATAAGAATCCGGCGTTGAATTGTTTCATGACATCAGTCTTGATCTTCTCTGACATGTGTGGCCGCATGCGACGGACTTTCGATTTTACCAGAGGGCAATCTTCTTTTGTCGGTAGATGATGGACCATGATATCAGCATCAAGTCCTGGCATGTCTTTGTATGACCAAGCAAATACCTCAACATCTTCATGTTGTAACTGAGTTAAATGCTTCTTGACATTGGGTTCCATATTGGCTCCTACCTTGACTTCTTTTTTGTCCTCTTCAGTACCTAAGTTAACTGCGTCAACCAGTTCTTCGTGGGGATGTATGGTTCGTTCTTCCTGTTGCAGTAACCTGGCTAGTTCCCTTGGCACTTCACAATCTTCCTCAGCTTCGTCTTCGACTTGGTAGATCATATTTTTAAAGTCACAATAGGCCACAGTAGAATCGTTATCCATGGGATCCTAAGTGGATGTGGATCTGCATTTTGATACGTGAGTGTGTGTAAGAGCATAACTATCATTGAAAAAGTAAACATGTAGAAAAAAGAAAAAAAAGAGAGCGTAAGGTTTGCATGCAATAACGTCCATGATTCATTGATGACATATGAAAATGTAGTAACAACCCTTACAAATGGACCGTTGTGCCTCGGGTAAGACACAAGGTTTTAAAAGTCTAAAATTGTTTAATTATTACAAGTCTGACAAAAATTTAAAGATAATTACTGTTGGATAAAAGTAATTGGGACAAAATATTTGGCTTCCCAGTTATTGAGTCCTCCATTGATAGTTGGCAAAATCCATTCTTCCGGGTCACAACTGTCATCACTATCCTCCACTGCATTGACTCCAAAGTTGCTGATCCGCAAAGGTGGTCCCCCGGCATGAGTACGGCGAACAACTTTCTGGGCTCCTGAAGTAAAACCCAAGCCAAATTTATCAGATTTGTAAGGAATATCTGGGAGTTGGCCCCAAATAGTACACCCACCTTCTTCGACTACTGCCTTGGCATCTTTCAGAGAAGCCATCTTTAGCGGAGGTCTTGTAATCTTCGGGATTTAGGAAATAGTCTTGGTTGTCGCAACTGTTTGTGGGACTTCCTCGAAATTCTGAAACAGAGTTTTGATGAATTCACCATCCATTTCCACGTATATGAAGGATTTCAGGTGACTGACCATATATTCCTCCTCTCCATGGACAGTAATGATTTTTCTCTTGGTTGGGTATTTCAACTTCTGATGTAATGTAGAGGTGACGGCACCAGCGTCATGAATCCAAGGTCGGCCCAATAAACAGGAATAGGAAGGGAGAATATCCATTACATAGAAAGTTGAATCAAAGGTCTGAGTTCCAACTTTTATAGGGATGTCCACCTCCCCAAGCACCATTCTCTTCGAACTGTCGAAGGCCCTTACCACTATGTTGCTGGGTTTTAAGGTCAAACCTTCATAGTCTAGTCTATCTAGAGCCTTCTTAGGCAGCACATTCAAAGATGAACCAGTATCAACCAGTACATGGGCCAAAGTAGTGCCCCTTCATTCGATAGAGACATGCAATGCCTTATTGTGTTTCCTCCCTCTAGGTGTAAGATCAGCATCAGAAAAGCCCAAACTATTATCAGCGGTCAAACTGGCCACACAGTCTTGGAATTGGTCAGCAGAGGTTTCCTGTGGCACATGGCCAGTTTTAAGAAATTTCACCAAGGCCTTCGCATGAGCCTCGGAGCACAACAGTAAAGCTAGCATAGAGATCTTTGAAGGAGCCTGCCCTAGCTGTTCAACTACATTGTAGTCGCTTCTCTTTATGATTTTCAAAATTTCTTCCATCTCCTTCTTGGAGGCCTCTGGGATATATACTGACTGCACCTTCATCCGGAAAGGCTCAACCAAAATGCCTTTGCCATGAGTCTCGGTCAACTCGGTGATAGGGGTGTCAGTAGGGGTAACCATAGGAACTGTAGTAGTAGTGTCAACAGGAACAAAAGCAGGGATGATCACAGGACCGGTAATAATTTTTGGAGGAGCAATCTCAGGGGAGAACACTCTTCCACTTAGGTTTATTTTGCTGGTTCCCACAATGTTGCTGATGTCGGGGTCAGCCCTTTCAAAAATTGAGTCTTCATCAGCCATCTAATCCTGCTTGACATCGTGATAGTAGACGTCACCCCCATAGTTCCATGGGACAGTTTTATCTGAGGAGTACGGGATCGTCCCTGACATAGTAATTATCAGTGGATTCACCTTCGGAACGAATGTAATCCTAACGGGTCTTTTGGTGGAGACCCTGGAAGGATTGGCGGAAATGGTTACTATTGAAACATCCTTGTAAGAAATGGTTGGAACGGGAGTCTTTTCAAACAAAATATCTTTGTCATCCATCAGGCGCTGGACACCTGCTTTCAATAAATGACAACCAATTGGTAGGGATAAACATAGGTGTCAGCCTTCTCCACAACCCAGAAATAAACCGGCCTTCAACGGGTTCCTCTTGACGGTCAGGAGAGGAGTAACAAGAACATCAATAATAGTAACAAACACATCATCTTCAATAACGTTAACATCACGTCCATGCTTGGGCATAGGAGTGGTGATAACATTTGGGATCTCAAGAGCATCAAATTCAATTTCTTTTGCCTCGAGAAGGTCTTGCACCTTGTTTTTCAAAGCCCAGTAGTTGTTGGTATCATGGCCTGGACTTTCTGAATGGTAAGCACAACAAGCATTAGGGTTGTAATGAGGAGAGGCGGTGTTCGGATTCTTTGGGGCTTCCTTCAAAGTTACTAGATTAGATCTCAACAAATGTGGCAAGACTTGAGACAATGTCATATTTATCTGGGTAAATTGTCTTACCGGTCTTTCTGTTCTAGGTTGGTTATTCCTTTGTTGAGTAGGTGCAGGCTTAGGGATCATGACGGCCCCTACCGTTGGACGATGTTCAATTTTGTCCCAATTCCTTTGATGGTGTGTAACACCAACCTCTTTCTTCCCAATTAATGGTTTTCTTGTGGCACTGGAGGATGCGTCCTTTTGGATCTTCCCACTCTTAATCCCAGCTTCCACTCTCTCCCCGGTGAAGATTAATTCAGTGAAGCCGGCTAAGGAGCTTCCAATTAGATGATTAAAGAAAGGACGGGATAGGGTACCCAGAAACATGTCCACTAGCTCCCTATCAGACAGGGGAGGCTGGACTCTTCCTACTAAGTCCCTTCATTTCTGAGCATAGTCTTTGAAACCCTCGCTTGAACCCATAGCCAGACTCTGGAGTTGAGTAAGAGTGGGAGAAAGGTATGTGTTGTACTGATACTGCTTGTAAAAAGCAGCGGCCAGGTCTTCCCAATTATGGATATTGGCCCTCTTCAGTTGAAAGAACCAATCTAGCTGAGTTCCGGATAGACTATCCTAAAAGAACTGGACCCACAAATCTCTGTCAGCAGTGTGAGGATGTATCTTCCTTACATAAGATCGGAGGTGCATCTTGGGACACGAAACCCCGTCGTATTTAGAAAACACTGGTGCCTTGAACTTTGGTGGAATAAAAATCCCAGACACCAAACCCAGCTCTTCAAAGTCCATCCCGGGCACTTTCTGAATCTCCATTTCACTTAAACTCTCTTCCAGATGTTTGTACTTCTCATCAGCTGGAGGATATTGCTCTTTAGAGTAATTATCCTCTTCTTCCTCTTTAGATTCTGGATGGTCAATCACTTCCTTTTTTTTCCCCTCTTGATTATCCTTTTCACCTAATGATGTTGCGAAGTCTAAGGTCCGTCTGGCTGGCCCTGGGAACCTTCTTCCCAGATTCAAAACACCAGTTGATTTCTTTTCTTTCTTCTTCTTTTCTTTGATCAGCAAAGTTTTCAAATCCGCTTGTCCTTTTTCCAAAGTCAAGAACATTTGTTGAAACTGAGCATTATGCGCTTGGAGATCTTTTACCGTCTGTTCCATGTCCATCTTATTGAAATAAACAGTAGAAAGATGAGGAGACCTGTGGTAAGAAACCTATTTGTGTTATGATGAATGAAAATGCATATGCAAATGATTTCAAGGAAATTAGATACTTAAGTTTTCTTTAGACAAAAAGGAACACACGTTATATTAATAAATCAAAGTTTGAGTACATCATGCCTCTTTGGGCTTACAAATAAATACAAAAACTCTAAGATAAAAAAGTTGAACGCATCCTCTTTGGTGCGATGTAGGCGTTCAGACTTCACTCCTCATGAAGCTGCTTGGTGAGTTCCAAAACTTTCTTCTCGCTGGCGTAGAATTGGGCCTCAAAAGTGTCTCGCTCCCCCTTAAGCTGTATCCAATCCCTTTGCAAGTCTTCGAGAGAGGTGGGCATGTCAGCATGAAGGATAGTGTATGGGACATCTCCTTCCACAACAAGCTCTATGATAACCGGGAGAATGGAGGGGTAAGGCATCATAAGACTTTGAGCACGGGCTCGTACCCATTTGAGATAAGGCTCAAGAGGTATGGAATTCTTGTGCCCCAATGTCTTGCTATCTACCTTATTCAACATTCTCCAAGCTCGGATAAACCTCTAGCGGCAACCTTGATCGTCATTCTCATAGTCGAATACCAACCCTTGAATAAGCATCTCATGTGGGCCATCCCTTAAGGGCGTAACCAAACTGTTGTAAGGCCAAGCAGGGGTTGTAAGTGATACCTCCCCTAATGCCAAGTAAGGGGACATTGTGGAATTCTCCACAATGGTCGACGGTAGTAACATTCTCCACAGATCGGGAACACCAATGAATGTCTGAATGTCTGAGCGTCATCAACCTATATGACCACCTTGAACCTTGCTCGTTCTTCAATATAGATTGGAGAAGATGCGAAATAAACCATCTTGCCAAGAGAGGAGTATAACACATAAGAATGCCTCTTTTCCTCATAGTGCGAGTGTGAAAAGAATATAGGATGTCTCCTAACAAAGTAGGCACCGGGTTACGAGACATGAAGATTTTGACGGCGTTTACATTTATGAGTTGGTCAGGATTTGGAAAAAAAACCATCCCATAGATGAGAAGGGCCACAATTTCCTCAAAAGCTTGCAAATCCAAAGAATTCCAACAGTCTTGAGCTTTCTCAAATAAGAACTTGGCTAAGAAACCTTTGACACCACTCCTTGTTTCTCAATTAGTTGTGACATCAAATTGTTGCAAGTGTAGCGCTTGAGCAATCTCTTCTGGTTTTGGATCTCTTTCCATACCGTTAAAGGGTAGTTGATTGAGAATGGGAATCCTCAAGAGTTGGGATAATTCTTCCAAAGTTGGCACAAGTTAATAATCGGGAAATGTGAAGCAATGTTGTAGAGGATCAAAGAATTGGAATAGCACCTTCATCATATCTTCATCCGTGTTAGAGGTAACCAAGTTTAGGAGGCGACCATGTCTTTTGGTAAATGGAGAATTTTCAGGAACCCTTGATGCTAACTCTTTAAGTTCAGGAGGGATCCTTAGGAGATTGACTTGAATGACTTTCCTGCGAATAGAATATATGTCCTACAAAACAGAACAAAGATAAATCCCAAAATCCTTGAAATGGTTAGTGAGTATGAGTATGATGTTATGATGTTTATGATGTTACGTACAAGTAAATATATACAAACAAAACAAACAAGTCCTTAGGTTTAGGCTTGCATGGAGTCTCATAGGTAAGTACCCTCTTGAAGGTTAGTTGGCTTAAATATGTCCTAGCAATAGTAACCGGGTTCTAAGGGAGCTCAATATCACTCGTTTTTTTTCTCGGGCATTGTTTCAGCGCAAGCCTCTTTAATGGCGACCGAAATATCCCAAAAAACCAAACCTCGATGAGTGTAGTATCGAGTATCTACCAACTTCGGACTGCACCAAAGTCAGTCATCTCACTACGTCCTAATGGCCAAGTTGGTCAAGTAAAGGTTCTAGAAGTTACTTAGTGCTTCATGACATCACTCAACATCCCCGTATTCTCCTTGACTACTCAAGGGCTACCGGTACCCACAAATATGTCACACTAACATAGCTATTTCTTAGACCATGTAGGTATACCCTGCATAGTTTCCATAATGTATTGCTACTTACCTATAAGGTATCCCAAATCTGTGTAGAGGATTTAAACCCAAACAAAAAACCAAAATGTAAAGCAAACAAATCAAATAATGAAAGCAAGTAAATGTGATATATCCCTAAGGTAACCCCACTTTTAAAATAGTCCCCAGCAGAGTCGCCAGTTCTATAACGGGGTGGGACAAATGACTTGGTTGTTTTGCGTTTGATCGCAAATGTTGCGGTTAGCAAGAGTCGCCACCGACTTTTCTTTTATCCAAAAAGAAAGGTTGAAAAGAACAGGAAAGACCTTTGAGATGTTTTCTTGAGTTCGGGGGGTAGATTATGAAAAGGGGAGGTATTATCACCCTTTTCATCCGTAGTTATCTACGGGCTCTTAGTTGCTTGCTAGATCACTTGCTTTTGTTATAAAATGTGCTTTGTGTGGTTTTTGAAAGTATTTTGAAAAGGCGTCATCGTTTAGGCAAACCTTGTAATGATTCTCGTTCGTAAGAATGTATACAAAGTGTTGATCTTTTGAAAAATGTTTTCAAGTTTGAAAGACGTTTTTGAAAGTGTTGGTGTTTGTTTTGAAAATAGCAAGGATGTTATGGTTTGAAAATGAGCAAGAAACTAGGAACATTCTACCTACTCAAAAGTATTTTATGTTTATTTCCTCTTTCCTTTGACATTGTTATCTTACCATTGATTTGGTAAGAAACCCTATCTTTGGATGTAAAAAGGACGGACAAGGGTCATCGTATAGTCATGATTAGCAATGTTGTAAGATATCTTAGCATTTTCTTTAGGGACTAAGATCATTTTTGAAAGGCAACTTTGATAGCGTCATCGAGGGACTATGATCTTGTATTTTTGATTTGCTTTTTCTAAGATACCTCACATGTATAATATGGCCATTTTCATAAGGAAACAAAGTGGATTTAGCCTAAGGGTGTAAGTGTGCAAGTGTATTGATTTACATGCATTGTTTTGTCTTTGAATTAGGGTTTTCTAAGCATTGGTTTTATCTTTCCATACAAATCCTAATTACTAGCATTTGTATATATAAAGCATTAAATTGCCGAAAATAAAAATACTAAGCTATTACATCATTAGGGGGGAGGTGTACAAATTTACAAATGGGGAAATTGCAAGAAAATTAAACCTAAATAATTATTACAACTATATTGAATATTGTACAAAAATTAAAAATAAAAATGCAAGAATATAAATGGAAAAAGAAATGATGTTGTTTGTTTTTTGTGAAAGGGTTTAGTTTTGACCTAATTAAAAAATGATTAAGGAAAATTAAACAAAATTAAAACCTAAATTGATTAACAAAGAAAAATAAGTTAAAAATGGTTTTCTAGGGTTTTTTTATGAAAAGGTTTTTAAATAATAGAAATAATAGGAAATTTAATTAAATAAACCTAACTTCTAAATTAATTCTAATAACAAGAAAATAATATAATGGTTAAAACTAAACCTAAATATTAATTATTAAGAAAGAAATTAATTTATTAAGAAAATGTTTTTGTTCTTTTAGTTTTATAAAAACAAAAATAAACTAAATAAATGTAAAAATAATAAATAAAATATTTTTTTGGGTTTTTATTAATAACAATAAAAAATAATATTAATAATAATACTAATAATAATATTAAAAATAATAAAGGAAAAAGAAATAAAATAAAAATAAGAAAAATAAAATAATAATGAAAATATGGGTCAGGGGGTGCTGAAACAATGCAGGGGGAAGGTTAGCAAAAAAATGAAGAAGGCCCAAAGCTGGGCCCAGGCGCTGCAAAGAAAGCAAAAATGTGAAAAAAAAGTGTGAGAAATAAAAAAAGGCAGCGCGCTGGGTGTTGAACCCACGCCCTCTTGGTTACCCGCGCGCTGCCTTACCACTAGGGTGACTATACATCCGTTAATTAAAATGAAATGATAAATACATAACATAATATGCTTCCAAGGCCTGTACTTCGTCTTCAACCTTCATCCAGACAGAGTACCTGTAACTTCTTCATCTCTCAACAAAAATGGAAAATACAAACATGAAAGTTATGGCATTTCTTCCCACGAATCTAACCATATAAATAACTAAAGCTATAAATCTAAGATGAGTGAGAATTTTTCTGGCTCTAATTTGAAACCTAAAAATTTCAGAAACTTCAACTCTAAAATTCTCTAAGCTCAGGCCATATAAATACACACTATGGATATGTACAGCTTCGTGGCAATGGTATCTACATTTTATCTTCACAAATCATAATCAAATGATGCTTGTATGAAGAGATAGAAGTTTGAAAACTTACCTCTTACAACTGGAGTCGTGTATGGAGTTTGAGAAAACTTTGAGATGGCATGATGATTTATGTAGCTTTCCTGGACCTCCTTGAATATGTTCCAACTCCTACTTTGCTTTGAGGATGGCTGAAACTCCTAACTCAAGTCAAGTTGCAAGCTTCAGTTTTGAAAATGGTGGATGGTGATGGATGAGTTACAGTTAGGAAATGAGGGTCTGGATTACTTTAGTATGATGTATGGAAGGTGTTTGGATGATTATTTTTTAAAATGCACGAGTGGAAATGAAGATGGTGAGTTTTTGCTCAAAACTGTCAAGTTTGGGCAGTTCTGTGCAGCAAGGTGCTTGGGAGGTTTTGAGGGTACTTCCAATCGTGTGATTTTGATGCAAACCACTTGTGCATAAGTAAGGAAAAAGTTAGAGTATTTGAGAGGGTCATAAGTACAAGATATAGACTGATTGCTATGTTACTTGATTTTGAAGAAAAGTGGGAATATGGTTTCAAGGCATAGTACAAGCATGGGCTGAGTTGTTTCGAGGATTTAGACAAGTTTCTTTTGGGTTATAGATTGTGTATGATCAGAAGAGAACAAGTGCAAAGCTCAAGAGCTGATTTTGTGCATAAAGCTACTTTTGCAAAATGGCAATGTGCACTTTCTTCCCAAAATGGAAATAAGCATGGGCAATGCATTGAATGCTTGAGTTGAAGCCTCTACCAACGGTGCCAAACATTAATTATGGAGTGGCAAGCAAGTTTGAAACCTGCAAAGCAAAGATTGTGCAGCCTAGCATGGATTTGAATTTTTGTTCATCATGAAAATGACCTATAATTCAAGAATGAAATGCCAACTTCACGCCTTCGATTCTCCTTGGTAGAACATGATCTCAAGGAGTTCTTTGACATTTTAGAAAGATTGTAATGTGCTCTAAAACCCCTCTTTGAATCACTTTTGAAAATTCCCCTTGGAACTAAATGAAAAATTGCCATGAAGTTAGGTCAAAATCCTGTCTAAACAAGGGCAAAATTTTCAATAAGTGTTTAGTATCATGAACATGTATTCACAAAATCATAACTTGAAATACATGAATTTCTAGGAGAAGTTGTGTAAAGAAATGTTTTAGATATCACTGAGATCTATAACTTTCATGTTGAAAGTTTCCTTTGAATCATCTTGCGTCATGGTGAAAAATTGGCTCAAAGTTGTGAAAAAATATGAAGTTTTCAACACTTAGAAAAATTTCTAAGTTTGGAAATTTTGACTTTTCAAAATGAAATATTGACTTTTGGATTTCTTAATGAACAAGTTTCATATTTTGACATGTTTTGAAGAATTGTGATCTTTGACACTTGATTTTGACCAAAAAGTCAATGTTTGACTTTTCAGTGTACATTTGACTTTTGATCAGTTGACTGAAAATCAACTATCAATCAAATGACCTTGAGCAATGTTTTGAGTCATGCCATTAGGTCAAAATGATGAAATTAAATCCTTGAGATCATGGTTCCAAACAATCAACCATTTGCTAGGTCAAAAATCAGAAATTGCCTTTTCTCAGTGAAAACCCTAATTTTGACAATTTTGCCCTTTTGGTGATCTGCTTAAAATTCTTGAGGAATTGTGCATATACGAGTTCACAATGTTAATATGGATAAAAAATTATGATGTTTGACTGTAAATTGACCACATTTGACTTTTTCCCCAATATAGTTGATTTTTAGGTCAACTGATCAATTGACTGAGCAAAAATGTGATCCAAGACTTGAAACTGGACATGAGAAATCTTGAGGGTCCATAATGATCCATGAAAGTCATATGAGGCATTAAAAGTTCAATTATTCTTGTGCAATCACAAATCCTAATTTCAGTCATCAGTGTTTAAGGAGGTGTCTTGAGCTGACCAACCCTTGTGAAGTCTTGAACTAAAGGAGATCTTATAAGAAAATACTTGATATATGAGAGGGTAAATTTTGGGGTACAACAGTTTTCATCATTATTTTCCTCAAAAATCCAGACCCTTCAGAATCATAGAAAAGGAAGATAATCATAAAGAACTCACCTAATATCAATTGGTAAACATTGCAAAGCCCTTCTTCTTCCTTTCTCTCTTTTTCCATTTTTACTATAAAAAAGGTCATAGCAATCGGTTAGCAAAGCAAAGAAACAGGGATAAGAGAAAAAAAATGTAAAGAGCATTACAACCATGGCGTCACCATGAAGAAGGTAAAGAGGACATGAAAACAAAGCAGCGAGAGAGATAAAGAGGCGTCACTTGCCTCTGATTGTTTAGGGTTCACAAACCCTTTCATTTGTTAAGTTATTAGAGGTGGTCTTAGGTCGACCTGGTTCGGCCCAAGCCCACCATATATATTTTTTATTTCAAAAACTAACATTTTCTGTTATATATTATTGGATCCATGTTATGTACAGATGAAACAGCTTCGCGCGTTGGTGAAGGTATTGTTTGGTAAACACAAAGGCCCGGGTTCTAGACACCCTAAGACCTTTTGTTGTTTTCAATTTCTTTGTTTTTGTTTATTGTTTTGATTTCAGTATCATTGGGCCAAAGTCCCAGGCCCAGCACCCAGTTCACATGCGCACCCCCACTACTTTGTACCACGCAACCCATATGATTTTTATTTCATACTTTTTTTTTATTTAAAAAAAAAAACCAATTAACACAAAATCTATTTTATTTCATAAAACATCCAAAATTCAATATTCACCCCCCTGACTTTTTATTTTTTTTATTTTTATTTTCTTTTTCTTTTTATTTATTATTATTAATATTAATATTAATATTTATTTTTATTGACAAAAAAGATTTAAAAAAAAAAGTATTTTTATTTATACTATATACATTTATTTTGTTTCCTAGACTAAAACATCAAAAATCATTTCATAAAACTTAAAAATATTTTCTTTTTAAATTAAATTAGTTTAATTTTCTTTTATTAAATATTTTTTTAGTTCATTAGGTTAAATAATAAAAACCTTTTTTTAACAAAGAAAAAACCAAACAAAATCCATTCTTTTTTTTTTCATTCATTACCTTATATATTATTTCTTTTCGTACTTTGTTTATTGTATATTTTAATTCTTGTACATTTTATTTTCAATTTTGTACAATATTCAATATGGTTGTAATAGTTAATTAGATTTAATTTTCTTGCAAAAATCCCATTTGTAAATTTGTATACCCCCCCCCCCCCCCCCTAATGATGTAATAGTTTAGTATTTTTACTTTCCGTAATTTACCGCTTTATATAAATGCTAGTAAATAAGGGCTTGTATGGAAAGATTAAAACCAACAAATAGCCAACCCTAATTCAAAGGCAAAACAGTGCATGTAAATCAATACACTTGCACACCTACACCCTTAGGGTAAATCCACTTTGTTGCCTTATGAAAATGGCCATATTATGCATGTGAGGTATCTTAGCAAAAGCAATAAAAAAAATACAAGATCATAGTCCCTCGATGACGCTATCAAAGTTTCCTTTCAAAAATGATCTTAGTCCCTTAAAGAAAATGCTAAGATATCTTACAACGTTGCTAATCATGGCTATACGATGACCCATGCCCGTCCCTTTTACATCCAAAGATAGGGTTTCTTACCAAATCAATGGTAAGATAACAATGTCAAAGGAAAGAGGAAATAAACATTTAAGACTTTTTAGTGGGTAGAATGTTCCTAGTTGCTTGCTCATTTTCAAACCAAAACATCCTTGCTATTTTCAAAGCAAACACCAATACTTTCAAAACATCTTTCAAACTTAAAATATTTTTCAAAAGATCAACACTTTGTATACATTCTTACAAACGAGAATCATTACAAAGTTTTCCTAAACGATGACACCTTTTCAAAATACTTTCAAAAACCACACAAAGCATATTTTCAAACAAAAGCAAGTGATCTAGCAAGCAACTAAGAGCCCGTAGATAACTACGGATGAAAAGGGTGCTAATACCTTCCCTTTTCATAATCTACACCCCGAACTCAAGAAAACATCACAAAGGTCTTTCCTGTTCTTTTCAACCTTTCCTTTTGGATAAAAGAAAAGTCGATGGCGACTCTTGCTAACCGCAACATTTGCGATAAAATGTAAAACAACCAAGTCATTTCTCCCACCACATTACAAAACTGGTGACTCTGCTGGGGAAATTTTAAAAGTGGGGTTACCTTAGGTATAGATCACATTTACTTGCTTTCATTGTTTGACTTGTATGCTTTATATTTTGGCTCTTTGTTTGGGCTTGAACCCTCTACCTGGATCTAGGATACCTTATAGGTAATTAGCAATAAGTTATGGAAACTGTGCAGGATATACCGACATGGTCTAAGCAATAATTACGTTAGTGTGACATATTTGTGGGTACCGGTAGCCCTTGAGTAGTCAAGGAGAATACGTGGATGCTGAGTGATGTCATGAAGCACTAACTAACTTCTAGAACCTTTACTTAACCAACTTGGCCATTGGGACGTAGTGAGATGACCGGCTTTGGTGCAGTCCGAAGTTGGTAGATACTCAATACTACACTCATTGAGGTTTGGTTTTTTTGGGATATTTCGGTCGCCATTAAAGAGGCTTGTGCTGAAATAATGCCTGAGAAGACAAACCAGTGATATTGAGATCCTTTAGAACCCGGTTACTATTACTAGGACAGGTTGAGCCAACTAAACTTCAAGAGGGTACTTACCTACAAACTTCATGCAAGCCTAAAACTAAGGACTTGTCTGATTTGTATGTATATGATTATTTGTATATAAACTTGTTTACTTGCACATAACATCATACCATAGCATTTTCAATAACCGTTTCAAGGATCTCAAGAGCCTATGATGCAGAGTCACATTGAACCAGACGTCTATCAAGGGACAAGAGGATTTATTTTCCTCTAACCAAACGTCGTCAAAGATCAAGTACAACAACTTGAGCCAAAGGTTATGACCCACTCGACATGGTGAGCTTAATTCTCGTGGAAGGACATCCACTGATACAAAGTTCTCCAATCAAAGCTATTGGTCAAATTTCAACTTCTGACATTTCCTTGTTTACCCCGCGAGATCCTTGAAAACATTGCATACATATATCATACATATCATTGCATAAACATGTTTGATAGCAGGTTTCTCATCTTCTCCGCTGTTTATTTCAGCAATGGCTCTTGAACAAACAATCAAAGACCTTCTGGATCAAAACGCTTAATTCCAACAAATGTTTCTGGCTTTAGCTAAGGGGCAAGAGGACCTGAAGAGTTTTCTTCTCAAAGACAAGAAGAAAAAGTCCAAGAAGTCAGTAGGCGTCCTGAACTTGGGAGGAAGACTTAAAGGACCAGTCAAGGGGGCTCTAGATCTTCCAACTCCATCCAACATGGGAGATAGTCATGAAGAAGACAACAATCTAGAGATTGATGAAGTCGAAGTTAACTACTTTGAGGAACAATATCCTTCCACTGATGACAAATACAAACAGTTGGAGGATCGCCTCAATGCTATGGAGATTCAACAGATACCTGGCTTGGATTTAGGAGACATGGGTTTAGTTTCTGGATTAGTCATCCCTCCGAAGTTCAAAATCCCTGCCTTTGCCATGTACGATGGAGCCTCTTGCCCTAAGATGCACGTAAAGTCTTATGTCCACAAGATTCAACCATACACAACTGATCCAAAGATTTGGATCCATTTCTTCCAAGAGAGCCTAGTAGGGACTCAACTTGAATGGTTCTATCAACTGGAGAGTTCTCGCATCCATGCCTGAGAGGATTTGGCCGCTGCTTTCTACAAGCAGTACCAGTACAACAATGATCTTACACCAACTCGTGTGCAATTGTAGAACATGACCGTGGGTTCCAACGAGAGCTTCAAAGGATACGCCCAAAGGTGGAGAGATATGGCTGGTAGGGTGCAACCCTCTTTAACTGATAGGGAGCTGATTGGCATCTTCATGGGAACTTTGACAGGACCTTTCTTCAAAAACCTAATCGGAAGCTCCTCGGCCAGGTTCACCGAGCTAATACTGACTGGCGAAAGAGTCGAAGTTGGCATCAAAAGTGGAAAGATCCAAGGAGCTACACCTTCTGATGTTCAGAAAAAACATACAACAGGAAGAAAGAGTCCAATGTTGTGTATGGTTAAAAGAGTCTTCATGATTAACACGTAGGAGCAATCTTGATCTCTAATCCTACACCTGCTCAACAAAGACAAGGGCATTAGCGTAAGGAGGTCGCGCCTAAAAGACAATTCACTAAGATCAACATGTCGCTGGCTCAAGCACTACAACACATGTTGAAGGCAGAACTGATTATGTTAAAGGCTCCTCTATGGAACCCCAACACTTCTGCTCTTACCTATCATCCCAATGAAAGGTGTGCGTACCACTCTGATAGTCTAGGACACGACACAAACAACTGTTGGGCTCTGAAGAACAAGGTTCAAGACATGATTGGTGCCAAGGAGATCGAGTTTGACCCTCCGGAGACTCCGAACGTGATCACTGCTCCTATGACGAATCATTGAAAGCTTTTGTTCATTTGAATTTTCAAGTTGTAATCTCTTTCATTATTCAAACACTTATCTATTAATGTTAAACTTTGTTTCATTAATGCATTGAATCTGTTTGTCTTGATTTAATCCACTCGTTTTCATTATATTTAAACTATGCTTTTTACTCCCTTTATGACATTCAACTCTTGTTTCAAAAAGTTGCAAGCCTTTAGAGGGAGGATAACGAAAACAATACCATAATCTCATACAGTATGCTTTTGAACAGACTTTGCTGACGATGTACAGGCGTTTCTTTCAAATCCTAAACATTGGAGTTATAAGGAAGATAATCCCTAGTCAACCCCTTCGAGCCAAAGAAGTAGAAGTTTTCTTTTTTACACAAATTGAAACCTTTAATCAAAACCTGGGGCAGGGTAGTCTCTCAGTTAGTTCAAACGCGCGTTCAGTACACAACGAGTGACCTCAAAAACATTCCTTCTGAACCAAAATATGATGATTGGTTCCCTATCAAAAAGGAAGTCATTATCTCTCAAAAGAAAAGACCACTAAGTCAAAACCTACGAAGGAGACTTAAAGAAAACTGGGGCATCCCGCTGACCGTAATCTCAAAACAAGAACAATCGGGAAAAATTAGGGATAACAAAAAAAGAGGTCACTACAAACCCTCAACAACATGAAAAATGTTGCAAAAATGATTGTCTTCTGAAAAACTTAACTTGTCTGAACCATCACCAAAACGTTATTCCAGACTCAATTGGCGTTCAAACGCATAATTAGATGAGTTTAGGACTGAAGAACATCACAGAGAGCGGGTGGGTACAAACACACTTTGAGCCTTTATCCTTTGTTTCTTAAACTGTGAACCAAGCCACGCTACAACCCTTTAAAAGTCCTAATTGAAGCATGGGTTAGTTCGAAAGCATACTGTTACCAAAGGTATCCTGACTCCTGTAAGGCTTTACCCTAAATCCTGAGTTTGAATTTTCTTACAAAACTTCTTTACTTGCTAAAACGCATTTTCAAAATTTCATGACAAGCATAAACTTTGCATTATTTGAATATCACTGTTTGCATATGTCTATTTGTTTGACAGCGTAGAAATTCACACAACGAATATCCAGTGAACGAAAGCTCTCTCAATGAACAAAATCACTTCGATTGGAAAGACACTTCCAATGACAAACCTCTCATGATCAAAAGGGCACGACATGACCTTTGTCCAACACATTTGGAGCAGTCAAGTCAAGATTCAAAGAATCTCTCAAAGAATTATTGAATAACCAGGGGAAAATCTCCATATGTATCACTCAAGGGGAAATGTCATGTTAATCATGGGTTTGAACAATATCTAATATGAAGACTTCTGGTACCACCAATTTGTTCGTATGTACCAATAGTATCAGATGGTATCAGTATCAGATGGTGTCAGTATCATATCTTCGGATCCTCCCATTACAGTTCTTAGAAAATTCTGAGACTTGACCAAAGATCTTGGGTACTACCAATTGCTTGTCTGTACCAATAGTATCAGATGGTGCCAGTATCAGATGGTGTCAGTATCATGTCTTCAGATCCTCCCATGATAGTTCTTAGAAAATTCGGAGACTTGACCAAAGATCTTGGGTACCACCAATGGGTTCGTCTGCGCCAGTAGTATCAGATGGTGTTGGTATCAGGTCTTCGGTTTCTTCCAAAATAGTCTTAGAAAATATCTCTAGGAAGTTCAAGGCTACTGGAAATGTGATCAAAATCTCAAGCGTCAAGGTGCACCAGATTAACTCTAAGGGCAAACAGGCTCCCACGAAAAGGGTCATGTGCGACCAAGCAAACATTTTTTGGCATTACTACAACACTTACTACTAAGGGCAGTGAAAAATCTCTCCAAGATGCTTCCCATAGGATAACTCCCAGCCAGAGTTTCAATCTCTGAAAACTTCTCACCAGCTGAATTGACCTCAAGAACCCTCGAGGATTTTCCCCAGTGAAGAAGACACCTCTCCAACAGACTGACAACAAGGTTTGTTTCCCCAACAAACTACAGATTCCCCAGTTTGAGTTTGCCTCTCCGACTACTACAAATCAAAGGACCATAACTCCTCATCCTCAATAGACTGCTCTACAATCCCCAGCAAGTTACTGTGAAGCCTGGACCCGACCAGATATCAGTTTAACTTTGAATCCCCAGTAGAGCAACGAACAACTGAGACTCTTGAACTCTTTTTCCCCAAGCAAGGATCAACACTCTCCACAGAGTTTTCAACATTCCTCAATGGAGATCTCCTTAAACAACAAATGCATCATATTACATACATGACAAGTGCATGCGACACAATCTTATTTATTTTGAGAACATTGTTGCACCATGCATTTCATACATCATGACATTTCATACATCATGACATTGCATACAGCTAACGTTTTACCTTTTTTAGGAAAAGGTTAATCAATAGATGGCTATTGTCAATAATCTTCAAAAGGTCAGAAATTAATACCTATAAAAATCCAGGGCAATTATCTACACGACCAGCTGAAGCAATCCTACACGGGCTCCTTCTCATGCACTCTTCTAGAAACAGTTCAGATGCAATCCAGATACGGATGACATTGTGACACTTATTCTAGATTCCTTCTAGAAACAGTTCAGATGCGATCCAGATATGGCTGACATTCTGACACTTATTCTAGATTCCTTCTAGAAACAGTTCATATGCAATCTAGATATGGCTGACATTATGATACTTACTCCAGATTCTATTCTAGAAACAGTTCAAATGCGATCAAGTTATGGCTGAAATTCTGATACTTACTCCAGATTCTCTTATAGAAACAGTTTAGATGCGATCCAGATATGGCTGACATTCTGATACTTACTCCAGATTCTCTTCTAAATATAGTACAGATACGGTCCAGATACGGATATCATTTTGATACTTCTTTCAGCATACCTTTCCAATACAGTCCATATATGATCAAGATATGGATGTCATTCTGACTCTCATTCAGTATATCTCTCAGATACGAGTCAGATACAATTCATTTATGAATATTATTCTGTTTCTCATTCAAGACCTCTTTTGGTTTAGTTTAAATCTCTCAACGGTCTGTCCTGATACTTTCCAAATGAACATCTCTGGTTCAGATAAATCTCTCAATAATTTGTTCTGATTCTTCTCCAGGTTCCTTCCGGTTCAATTTGAATCTCTCAACGGTTTGTTCTGATTCTTTCCCGCAGACACTTTCTCTGGTTCAGATAAATCTCTCAGCGATTTATTCTAATTCTTATCCAGATCCCTGTCGGTTCAGTTTAAATCCCTCAACGGTTTATTCTGATTCTTTACTGCAGATGATTTCTCTGGTTCAGATAAATCTCTCAATGATTTGTTCTGATTCTTCTCCATATCCCTGTTGTTTCAGATAAATCTCTCAATTATTTGATTCTGATTCTTTCCTAGTAGACATTTCTTTGGTTCAGATAAATCTCTCGACGATTTATTCTGATTCTTCTCCAAATCCCTGATGGTTCAGACAAATCTCTCAACGATTTATTCTGATTCTTCTCCAAATCCCTGATGGTTCAGATAAATCTCTCAATTATTTATTCTGATTCTTCTCCAAATCCCTGTTGGTTTAAATAAATCTCTCAATCATTTATTCTGATTCTTTCCCAGTAGACACCTTTGGTTCAGATAAACATCTCAACGATTTATTCTGATTCTTCTCCAAATCCCTGATGGTTCAGATAAATCTCTCAACGATTTATTATGATTCTTTCCTAGTAGGCACTTTCTCTGGTTCAGATAAATCGCTCAAGGATCTACTCTGATTCTCTCCAGTTAAAGAATATTAAAGACCTCTTTTGGTTCAGTTTAAACCTCTCAACGGTTTATCCTGATACTTACCAAATGAACATTTATGGTTCAGATAAATCGCTCCAAGATTTATTCTGATTCTTCCCAGTCAAACAACATACAAGACTTCTGCTAGTTTCAGATAAATCGCTCCAAAGATTTATTCTGATTCTTTTCCAGTTGAAATCAAGTTCAGACTTAGTCCATTTTCTGTCAACAGTCACCTTTAGATGGCATCTATAAGCCCGTCTTTGGAAAATCTCCATCATTCCTCCAAATGGCATCTTTAAGCCCATTCCCTACAAAATCAGTCAACACGTCATCAAGTGCAAATTTATGGGCACTCTAGTGTTCAATCAACTTCCACCTTCAAGCTACGAACAACAACATGCCATTCTCGCTTGTCAGGTTTAAGAAATTGAACAGGGGCAACTGCTGTACCCCAAAATTTTCCCTCCCATTTTTCATGCAAGATACTATCCTAGGGTTTCACGAATATCCAATTTGGCTCAAAAGTTGATCAGACAGATTCTCTTCCTAGGCGACAAATCAAAAATTAGGCTTTGGTATTTCTCAGAGAAAATCGAGTTTTCAAGGTTTCAAATGGTCTTCATAGGTCTTCCTGTCTCCTCGAGGATGTTTATTCCAGTTTTCAAACTTTTCATTGCAAGTTTGCTCAGTCGATGGCTCAGATAACTGAAAACGACTACATTGACCCAAAAATCGACCTTTTACGAGAGAGAGTTCAAACGATTGTAACTTCTTCATTATTCGATATTTTTGAGCGGTTATTTTTGCATATGATTCTCCTTGATGCCATCTCCAATTTTTATTTACAAATCAAGAGCTGATTACGTGTAGAAGATCACCAAAATTTGAATACATTAGAAGTCACATCATGGACTTTGACCTAATCTTAAATAACTGTCGCCTGATTTCTAAGAATTGTGGTTCCCTTAAATTACAAGATCTTGGGACGACTATTTCTGCATATGGTCATAAGTGATGTAGCTCACGAGTTTATCCTCAAAGATCGAAAGGAAATTGTGTTTGGAGGACTTTGAAAGTCATCGAATCGTCGCAAGTCATTTGTTTGATTTCGAATGATCTTAACCATAATTTGTTTTTCTCAGGACTATGTTTCTCAGGTTGAAGTTTGTTAATTCTACAAGATTGATGAATGTTCTTAAGGCATGTTTGTTTTAGCAATGAAGTTCCATTTTATTTGAGCATGGCGAGCGAGTTCATTTTGAATACAAATTTGATTTGGACAAGATGTGAATATTAAAACCTTTGTTTAAACGACCATAGTTTTGGGTTCGAGTTAACCAAACATTTACTTTGTTTAGAAATTTGATTGGAGTACAAGGCGCATGGTTTATTTGATAATTTGTGATTGCTTTAAGTTCAAGTTACCAAGTCAATGTGTATTATTCAAACCATTCAAATTGAGAATTTCAAAATTCAAACAAAGTTCAAGATTCGTACAATGAACTTCATCATTTACAATCTTTCTCAAGGTTTTGTGTTCATTACACTACAAATGAAATAAATTACAAATTTTGTTTTGTTTACAAAGAAAGAAGTTTTGTTTTATTTCTTCAAGCCTTCATTGCTTCATCTTCAAGAAATCCATCCAATCCTTGCTAGCCATGACTTTCTCTTCATCTTGCCTTGCTTGTCACACATGAAACAAAATCAAGAAAGAATTAGTGATCAAATAAATTCAAAATAGGAAAAATTACATTTGATTTAAAATTCATCATTAGGGTGGTTTTTTGGAATCAGAAAAAAGAAAGAGTTTGTTTATGTGCTAAGGCCTCAAATTTTTAGTTTTATCATGGGCCAAGTTTCTATTGCAAATCTCAAAGGAATTGGTTCACAATAGACAAAAAAAAAGGTGCAATTAGAATTTCAAGTCCAACACAATTCAAATTCAACAGAATTCAGCCCAACATAATTTCAGGACCAAAAGTCAAAGCCTCATACATGTTGTTTTAATAAAAGTCAGATTTATATCATTGGCTAGGAAGGAGTCTTTTGCAAATCTCAATATTTGGTTCACAAAAGATAAAGAGGAAATTAAGAAAAGTCAGAACTAGCATCACAGAAAATACCAACCCAGCAAGCAAATGAAAAAATCCTCATAATTATGTGGTTTCAATGAAAAGTCAGAATATACCAAATCAAAATCATAGGCCAAAGACAATGGTACTGCAAAATCTCAAAGAAACAATGTGTTGTCTGGTTTACAGTAAAAGAAGATATACTGCAGAAATAACCAGTACAATAAATCAGCAAGCCAACATCCATCATGAAAAAGATAAAGTACAGAAAAGTACCAAAGTCTGTACAAAATCTAAAAGCAACAAGCAACAAGTACCAAAGTTCATAAAATAAGAAGAAAAGTGATAAGGCAAGCTCCCTCAAGTCAAAATCGACTTTGTACAGAAAAACGAGCAAGCTAAAGGTCGCAATATAAAAAGCAGAAAGTAGTTCACAATAAGAGAGGATGGTCCAAAATATACAGAGGTACAAAAATTGCAGCAACCACATAAACCCCAACATCATTTTCAAGCTCCCTTCACAAAATATACACAAACATACAGATACAGAATCAAAATACCCAAACATCAAAAAACCCTAAATAGTTTTCATCAACATTTTCCTCAAAAATCCAGACCCATCAGAATCATAGAAAAGGAAGATAATCAGAAAGAACTCACCCAATATCAATTGGTAAACATTGTAAAGCCCTTCTTCTTCCTTTCTCTCTTTTTCCATTTTTATTGTAAAAAAGGTCATAACAATCGGTTAGCAAAGCAAATAAACAAGGATAAGCGGAAAAAATGTAAAGAGCGTTACAACCATCACATCACCATGAAGAAGATGAAGAGGACGTGAAAACAAAGCAGCGAGAGAGATGAAGAGGCGCCGCTTTCCTCCGATTGTTTAGGGTTCACAAACCCTTTCATTTGTTAAGTTATTAGAGGTGGGTCTTGGGTCGACCCGATTCGGCCCAAGCCCACCATATATTTTTTTATTTCAAAAACTAACATTTTCTGTTATATATTATTGAATCCACGTTATGTACAGATGAAACAGCTTGGCACGTTGGTGAAGGTATTGTTTGGTAAACACAAAGGCCCAGGTTCGAGACCCCTTGGGACCTTTTACTGTTTTCAATTTTTTTATTTTTGTTTATTGTTTTGATTTCAGTATCATTGGGCCTAAGTCCCAGGCCCAGCACCCCATTCACATGCGCACCCCCACTACTTTGTACCATGCATCCCGTATGATTTTTATTTCATACTTTTTTTCTGATTTAAAAAAAAAACAATTTACACAAAATTTGTTTTATTTCATAAAACATCCAAAATTCAATATTCACCCCCCTGACTTTTTATTTATTTTCTTTTTATTTTCTTTTTCTTTTTCTTTATTATTATTAATATTAATATTAATATTTATTTTTATTGACAAAAAAGATTAAAAAACATATTTTTATTTATACTATATACATTTATTTTGTTTTCTACACTAAAACATCAAAAATATTTTTTGTTACAAACTTAACTTTTTTTAATTAAATAGATTTAGACTTATTTTATTTTCTTAAAATAAACATAGAATTTAGGATTTTCCTAATTTAATTAATTTTCACACTAGTTAGTTTAATGTTAAAATCTTTTCATAAAACTTAAAAATATTTTCTTTTTAAATTAAATTAGTTTAATTTCCTTTTATTAAACATTTTTTTAGTTCATTAGGTTAAATAATAAAAACCTTTTTTTAATAAAGACAAAACCAAACAAAATCCATTCTTTTTTTTCATTCATTACCTTATACATTATTTCTTTTCATACTTTGCACATTGTTTATTTTAATTCTTGCAAATTTTATTTTCAATTTTGTACAATAGTCAATATGGTTGTAATAATTAATTAGATTTAATTTTCTTGCAAAAATACCCATTTGAAAATTTGTATACCCCCTCCCCGAATGATGTAATAGTTTAGTATTTTTACTTTCCGTAATTTACCGCTTTATATAAATGCTAGTAAATTAGGGCTTGTATGGAAAGATTAAAACCAACAAATAGTCAACCCTAATTCAAAGACAAAACAATGCATGTAAATTAATACACTTGCACACCTACACCCTTAGGGTAAATCCACTTTGTTGCCTTATGAAAATGGCCATATTATGCATGTGAGGTATCTTAGCAAAAGCAATAAAAAAAAATACAAGATCATAGTCCCTCGATGACGCTATCAAAGTTGCCTTTAAAAAATGATCTTAGTCCCTTAAAGAAAATGCTAAGATATCTTACAACGTTGCTAATCATGGCTATATGATGACCCATGTCCGTCCCTTTTACATCCAAAGATAGGGTTTCTTACCAAATCAATGGTAAGATAACAATGTCAAATGAAATAGGAATTAAACATGAAAGACTTTTGACTAGGTAGAATGTTCCTAGTTGCTTGCTCATTTTCAAACCAAAACATCCTTGCTATTTTCAAAACAAACACCAACCCTTTCAAAACATCTTTCAAACTTGAAACATTTTTCAAAAGATCAACACTTTGTATATATTTTTACGAACGAGAATCATTACAAAGTTTGCCTAATAGATGACACCTTTTCAAAATACTTTCAAAAACCACACAAAGCACATTTTTAAACAAAAGCAAGTGATCTAAAAAGCAACTAAGAGCCCGTAGATAACTACGGATGAAAAGGGTGATAATACCTTCCCTTTTCATAATCTACCCCTCGAACTCAAGAAAACATCTCAAAGGTCTTTCCTGTTCTTTTCAACCTTTCCTTTTGGATAAAAGAAAAGTCGGTGGTGACACTTGCTAACCGCAATATTTACGATAAAACGCAAAACAACCAAGTCAGTTCTCCCACCGCATTACAAAAACCCTAACTTAGTAGTATTTATATATAAAGCATTAAATTGCGGAAAATAAAAATACTAAGCTATTACATCAATAGGGGAGGGGGTGTACAAATTTACAAATGGGGATTTTGCAAGAAAATTAAATCTAATTAACTATTACAACCATATTTAATATTGTACAAAATTGAAAAATAAAATGCATGAATGCAAAAAAAAGAAAAAAAGAAATGATTTTTGTTTGGATTTTTATGAAAGGATTTCAACCTAAACCTAATTAAGAAAATAATTAATGAAAATAAAATAAAATTAACTTAAACTAATTAAAAAAAGAAATCAACTAAAAAAATATTTTTTAGGGTTTTTTTATGAAAAGGTTTTATAAAAATACATACAAATTAATTAACTAAAATAAACCTAAATTCTAAATTAATTTTAATTTACAAGAAAATAATATAATATAATAATTAAACCTAATTATCTAAATATTAGTAAAAGACAGAAATTTAATTGTTAAGAAAAATTGTTTTTGTTCTTTTTAATTTTTATAAAGAAAAATAAAATATGAGTGCAAAAATAATAAAATAAATATTTTTAAATTTTTTTATTAATAATAAAAAAAGACTAATATTAGTAGTAAAAATAATAACAAAAAAATATGAAAGTAAAATAAAAATAAAAATGAAAATGAAATAAAGAAATAAAATGGGACAGGGGGGTATGAAACATAATCAGGGGAGAAAGTTAGCAAAAAAATGAAGGCCCAAAGTTATGGGGCCCAGGCGCAGCAAACAAAAAAGAAAAGGAGTAAAAATGTGAAAAAATGATCAAAAGGCAGCGCGCTGGGTGTTGAACCCACACCCTCTTGGTTACCAGCGTGCTGCCTTACCCTTGGGGTGGCTATACATCTGTTTACTTATATGAAATGATAATTACATAACATATAATGCTTCCAAGGCTTGTACTTCATCTTCAACCTTCAGCCAGCCAGAGTACCTGTAACTTCTTCATCTCTCAACAAAAATGGAAAGTACAAACATGAAAGTTGTGGCATTTCTTCCCACGAATCCAACCATATAAATAACTAAAGCTAAAAGTTAAAGATGAGTGAGAATTTTTCTGGCCCTAATTTAAAATCTAAAAATTTCAGAAACTTCAACTCCAAAATTCTGTAAGCTCAGGCAATATAAATGCAAACTATGGATATGTACAGCTTCGTGGCAATGAGGTCTACATTTTATCTTTGAAAATGAAAGCTTAACAATGCCTATATGAGGAGTTCAAAAATCATAAAACTCACCTTGCAAGAGGGTATCATTTTTTGAGTTGGAGCATCTTTTAATGAGTTCAAGTGATTGGGTTAGCTTCCTCAAGTTCCCAGGAAGCTAATGTGATGCTTGGCTTGAGCTGAAAGTGGCTGAGGAGTTCTGGAGAAGCCCACTTGCAGTGCTCTGTTTTTGAGTTTGGATAATGGTGGAAATGGAGTTATAGAATTGTAACAGGTATTGGGGTGAGTTGTGGATGATGTTTAGGAACTTTTGGAATGGTTTGGAGAGGAAACACATGAGTAATTTGAGAGATGGGAGTGTAAGGTCAGTTTCTGCATAAAAATGGAGTTTTGTGTGCAATCTAAGTTTGTGAGGGTTTGAGTGAGTTTAAGGGCTTGTACACGCGTTCCTTATCTTGCAAATAGTGTATGTATTTATAGGAAAGAGGTTTTATGTTCTACAACAAGTCAGAATTTGAAATTCTAAGTTGTAACATCATTCTTGTTTTTGAAGCAAAGTTGAAACATCTTGTTCCAAGGCAAGGTACAGGGCTGCATAGAGTGGTTGGTACTTTGGACATGCTTTCTTTTGGTTTATAGGGTTTGTGTGTGCATAAAGAACAAGTTCAATGCTAAAGGAGAGTGGACTTTGTGATTAAAGCCACTTTTCAAGAATAGCAATGGTGCCTTTCTTCTAAAAATGGAAATGCAACTTGGATAATGGTTCAAATGCTTGGAAAATGGCTCCATATGTTGTGTTAACATTTAATTAAGGAGTGAATTTCAAGTTAGAAGCCTGCAAAGTGAGATTATGCAGCATGGCTATGTGATTTGGTCCATTGTGCATCACAAATTCTGCCTTTTAAAACAACTTAAAACCCTAACTTCTGACCTTTGATTCTCCTTGCTCAAAAATGATCTCAAGGAGTTCTTGGACATTTTGGAAAGATTGTAATGTTATATACAATCCCTCTTTGAATAACTTTTGCAAAATCCAAATAGAACTATGTGAAACTTGGCCCAGAAGTTAGGTAAAAATCCTGACCAAAATGCTCAAAATTTCATTAAGTGTTTTAGTTTCATGACCATGATTTCATGGATTAATAACTTGAAATCCAATCATTTATAGGAGGAGTTGTGTTCAGAAATGTTTTAGATCTCATTGAAATCTAAAAATTTCATTTGAAAGTTTCCTTTGAATCATCTTGCATCATGGTGAAAAATTGGCTCAAAGTTGTGAAAAAAATATGAAGTTTTCAACACTTAGAAAAATTTCTAAGTTTGGAAACTTTGACTTTTCAAAATGAAATCTTGACTTTTTTATTTCTTGATGAACAAGTTTCATATTTTGACATTTTTTGATGAATTGGGATCTTTGACACTTGATTTTGACCAAAAAGTCAAAGTTTGACTTTTCAGTGTATAGTTGACTTTTGATGAGTTAACTGACAATCAATTAGCAATCAATTGATCTTGAGGGAAGTTTTGAGCCATACCATTAGGTTAAAATGATGCATTTGAAACCTTTGGATCATGTCTCAAACCAAATAACCATTTGCTACGTCAAAAATCAGAAATTGCCTTTTCTCAGTCAAAACCCTAATTTTGACCATTTTGCCCTTTTGATGATCTGATCAAATTTCTTGAGGAGTTATGGTCCAAACTTTATCAAATAAAATATATGAGTTCACAATGTTGATATGGATAAAAAATTACGAAGTTTGAATGTAAATTGATCATAGTTGACATTTTCCCCAATACAATTGATTTTTAGGTCAACTGATCAATTGACTGAGCAAAAATGTGATCCAAGACTTGAAAATTGACATGAGCAATCTTGAGGGTCCATAATGATCCATGAAAATCATATGAGTCATTAAAAGTTCAATTATCCTTGTGCAATCTCAAACCCTAATTTTCAATCATCAGAGCATGAGGGGGTGTCTTAAGCCAATCAACCCCAGTGCAGTCTTGAACCAAAGGAGATCTTGTGAGAAAATACATGATAAATGAGAGAGAAAATTTTAGGGTACAACACAGCTCAACGAAGAACAAGATACCTTTGAGGCCCAATTCTATGCCAGTGAGAAGAAAGTGTTGGAACTGACAAAGCAACTTCACGAAGAGCAGAATCTCAATGCCTACATCAACACCAAAAGAAAGCGTCCCTGGGAGACCTAGGATTTTTTAAAAAGTTTCTTTTTAGTTGTCATTTCATTGTAATTTTTTCTTCAGTTGAACCTATTAATAAAAGTATTTTGTTTCTGTTTTGTTTAAAAGAGCTTAAGTCTTATAAGGTCCTTGGAAACATTGCATAAGCATATCATGCATATCATCATATAAACATGTTTCAGTACAAGTTTCTTATCTTTTCGCTGTTTATTTCAGCAAAAAGAAATGGCTCTCGAACAGAATATCAAGGACCTTTAAGCCCATAATGCTCAATTCCAACAGATGTTCTTGGCTATGGATAAGGAACAAGAAGATCTGAAAGCTCTCATCATTAAAGAGAAGAAAAGGAAGGCAAAGAAACCGACTGGAATCCTGAATATGGGAAGAAGATTTAGAGGACCAGCCAAGCGAGCTCTAGAATTTGCAACTCCATTAAATGAGGGGGATAATCAGGATGAGAATGACAAGAAGACAAAAGAAGAAGATAACAGCCCAGGGACTGATAAAGAGGAAGTAGACTATCTGAAGAACAATATCCTCCTGCTGATGACAAGTATAAACAGCTGGAGGATCGTCTCAATGCTATGGAGATTCATAGGGTACCTGACTTGGACTTTGAAGATTTAGGGTTGGTCTCAGGAGCGGCCATCCCACAAAAATTCAAATTTCTCATTTTTGAAAAATATGATAGGGTTTCTTGTCCCAAACTTCATCTGAGATCCTATGTTCGGAAGATCCAACCCCATACCGCTGACAGAAAGTTATGGGTTCACTTCTTTCAGGAAAGTTTGTCTGGTACACAACTCGAGTGGTTCTATCATCTGGAAAGAACCAACATTCGCACTTGGGAAGACTTGTTTGCTGCCTTCTACAAACAATACCAATACAATGCTGACTTTGCACCAACTCGCGTGCAATTACAAAGTATGACTATGGGCTCGAATGAAGGCTTTAAGGAGTATGCCCAGAAGTGGAGAGATTTGGCTGGAAGAGTGCAACCTCTTTTGTCTGATAGGGAGCTAGTTGATATATTCATGGGAACTCTGACAAGGAATTTCTTTAGTCATCTGATCGGAAGCTCTTCATCCGGATTCATCGAGCTGATATTAACTGGAGAACGAGTAGAAAGTGGAATCAGAAGTGGGAAAATTCAGGTGGCTGTGTCTTCAAATGTTATGAAGAAGCCTTTCAACAGGAATAAAGAGGCTAATGTTGTGTACGGCCAGAAGGGTCATGGTAAAGGAGATCGTCATTGAGATGTGGGGGAAGTTATGATTTCTAATCCTACACCAGTGTGGCGACAACAACAACGGGGTAATCAGCGAAGGCAAGACGAACCCAAGAGACAGTTTACCAAAATCAACATGCCGCTGTCTCAAGCATTGCAACACATGTTAAGGATGAATCTGATTACGTTGATAGAACCTCATCCAAACCCCAAAACTTCTTCTCCTAACTACAATCCCAATGCAAGGTGTGCCTATCATCCTGGCAGTCCTAGGCATGATACTAACGATTGTTAGGCGTTGAAATACAAGATTCAAAATATGATTAACGCCAAAGAGAATGAATTCGACCCTCCTGAGACTCCTAAAGTAATCACCGCTCCCATGCCGAATCATAATTAGGATCGAATTAATGTTGTGGAAGATGTCGATAGCAGCAACGACCTAAATAACTGAATTTCCCCTAATGCCAACGACAGAAGCTTCTTCATTTGAATTTTTATTTGTAATTTCTTTGTTTATTCAAACAATTATTGTCATGTTAAACATTGGTTTTCCCATTAATGCATTGCATATGTTTGTCTTGAATTAATTCGTTTTTATTATATTTAAACTCCTTTCGTACTTCCTTTTTATGATATTCGAATCTTAATTAAAAGTTGAAAGCCTTTAGAGGGAGGATAAAGAAAAAGATACCATAATCTCTACAGTTTGCTTTTGAACAGACCTTGCGGACGATGTACAGGCATTGTTTCAAATCCTAAACAGTGGAAGATAATCCCTAGTCAACCCCTTTGAGCCTAAGAAGTAGGAGTTTTCTTTTTCACACAAACTGAAACCTTTAATCATAACCTGGGCCAGGGTACTTTCTCAGTTAATTCAAATGCGCATTCAGTCGCAAGCTTTCACTTCGTACACAACGAATAGTATCGAAGACGTCCTTCCAAATCAAAAGACAATGATGGTTCCCCATAAAACAGGAAGTCATTATCTCTCAAAAGAAAAGCACCCTAAGTCAAAACCTATGAAGGAGACTTAGGAAAAACAATTGGGGCATCCCGCTGACTGTAATCACAAAAGAAACATTTCAAACAAAAGGTAGGGATAATAAAATTAAAACTAGGTCGCTACAAATCCTTGATAACAGAAAAATGTTACAAAAATGAGTGCCTTCTCAAATAGACTTCCAGTATCCGAACCATCACCGAAATGTCAGGGCAAATATTCCAGACTCAATTGGGATTTAAACGCACAATTAACTGAGTATAGGACTAAAGAAAATCATGAAGAACAGGTTGGGTACAAATAAATTTCGAGACTTTATCCTTTGTTTCTTAAATCGTGAACCAGGCCACGCTACAACCCTTAAAAGTCCTAGCTGAAGCATGAGTTAGTTCGAAAGCATTATGTTACGAAAAAGGTATCCTGACTTCAGTAAGGCTTAATATAAACCCTGAGCTGAATTCATATTCTTACAAAATTATGTTTTTGCTAAAAATGCATTTTCAAAACTTCAAGACAGACATAAGCTTTGCATTTTTAATACCACTGTTTTCATATAACTAATTGTTTAGCAACAGAGAAATTTGCACGGCGAATATTCAATGAACGGAAATCCTCTCAATGAAAATAATCACTTCAAATGGAAAGACATTTCCAATAACAAACCTTCCATAATCAAGGGGCATAACATGGTGTCTAACTGATCCGGGGAAGTCAAGTCAAGATTAAAGGAATCTCTCAAAAGTGTCGAATAGCCAGAGGCAGATCTCCATCTGAATCACTTGAGGCATTAAAAATGAATTCCAGCCAAGGGTCACGTACGATCAAACAAACATTTTTTGGCAGTGTTACAACACTATGGACAGTGGCACTTCTCTACACCCTGTGAACGGGGACATAGTTGGAAAATACTACGCATGGAAAAGAGACCCGCTAGAATGACAGGCCTAGGAAAAAATAAGGGCATCCCGATGAACTAAAAGAGTTCGGGAAAAATTAGGGATATATTAATAAAATTATACATCCGGCAAGTCGAAAACCTGAAAAGGTGACTTGGGCAAAAAAGGGTATCCCGGTGGACTAAAAATCTGAAAAGAAAGTCCAGGAAAAAGTTAGGGATTAAGTATACAACTATGTCCCGTTACCTCATCGCTTGCATGTCAGTAGAAGAGTTATCATTCTGATCAGCATTTACTAAAGACTCTAGGAGTGGAGATAATGTTCAAATTATCCAGAAATCCTCGCATAGCAATATCCATGGAACTATCTCTACAGAGCTATCTTCACAAGCTCACCCTTAACAAAGATATATTCCCCAACAAGTCTAATATGCAAGTCAAACAAAAACTAGGGCAACTTCCAGCAATTCATCTCCATACCTCTGATGGATAGCTTAACAGGAGCACCTTCCCCAAGAAGTCCCCCGACAAATGAGGAAGTCTAATTATTTCCCCAGCAAACAGCGGAAACTTCCTTAGCACGGCCTATGAATTTCTAATCAGAATTTATTTCCTCAATACAATCTACAAAATCAAATTCCCCAATGAAGTTCATTTCTCCAATACTGCAAATTCCCTAATGGAATTCTCTATCTCTATCAGTGTTCATTCAATGTTATCATCCCCAGAAAACAGCTAACCATATCTAAAACCTGGTCATATAGCACATCGGAAGAATTGTCCATCTCTTCATCCCCAATCAGGGTATACAAAAATTAATTCCTACAACAAAAAGAATGTCAAACGACCGACTCTCCTTGAATGCTTTTATCCTTAAGCAGAAGTCAAATATCCCCAGCGGAGTATCCTCAAACAGAAAGAGGGAATCCCCAACAAAATTATTCCCAGCGGAAATTGAAGAGTCACTTTCTTCATCTCCATCAACAGTCTGGGATTTATTTTCCCCAGCTAGGCATTGTTGCGAGAAGTTACCCATACGCTCTAACGACATATTTCATCCATAAAACCATTTACAAAATATCATAACACATGCATATAAACGCATATAACATTCTCATTTATTTTGAGAGCATCATCATGCAATGCATTACATACATCATGACATTGCATAAAGCTAATTTTGTCTTTTCGGGTAAAGTTTGCAAACAGATGAATATCATCAGCAACTTTTAATCAGGTCACAGGTTAATTCCCGAAACAGGACGGAGCAACTATCTATATGACCAGACGGTGTGAATTCATGAAATAGGACGGGGCAACTATCTATATGACCAGACAGTGTGAATTCTCGAAACACGACGAGACGACTATCTACACGACCAGATGAAGCAGCCTTACACAGGCTCCTTCTTATATATTTCCAGATGCAGCTTCACACGGGCTCATCCTGAAGCAATCTTACATAGATTCCTTCTAACATTTCCAAATGAAGCTTCACACGGGCTTATCCTGAAGCAATTTTACACGGGTTCCTTCTAATATATTTCCAGATGAAGTTTAACACGGGCTCATCCTAAAGCATCCCTACCTAGACTCCTTCTAATATATTTCCAGATGAAGCTTCACACAGGCTCATCCTGAAGAAACCCTACCCATGCTCCTTCTAATATATTTCCAGATGAAGTTTAACACGAATGCATCCTGAAGCAATCTTACATGGGTTCCTTCTAATATATTTCAAGATGAAGCTTCACATAGACTCATCCTGATGCAGCTTCACACGGTCTCATCCTGAAGCAATCTTACACAAGTTCCTACTATGACATTTCCAGATGTAGTCTAACACCGAATCATCCTAAAGAAATATTACACAAGTTCCTGCTAAGACATTTCCAGGTGTAGTCTAACACAGGCTCATCCTAAAGCAGCCTTACACGGTTGCCTTCTAATACATTTTTGGATGCAGCTTGACACAGGCTCATTCCAATAATTTATTCAGATAAAACTAGACGCAGGTTCATTCTGATGCTCCTATCAATAGTTACTTTGGATGACATCTATAAGCCCATCTCCAACGACTCTCCATCACCTCTCCAAATGGCATCTATAAGCCCATTCTCGATACAGTCAACCAACAGCGTTACCTCTTGCATAGGAGAGTGAAAATTTATGGGAACTTAAGTGTTCAATCATCTTCTACCTTCAAATCACGAATGGCAGACATACCAATCTAACTCTTCAAGTTTAAGAAGATTGAATATGGGCAGCTGTTATACCCCAAAATTTACCCTCTTTATTTCGACCTTTTGGCTCACATTTCATTATTACATACACGCATATCATTGGTTCTATGGTTATGGGATCAAGGTATATTTATCAAGCTTCGTCAAGTTACAAGTGACGTTTATTTTGCCAATGGATGTTCTCAGAGTATTTTCCGTGTTGAAGATCGGTTCACCGTTTCACAACGATTCGGGGTTCAAAGATTCACAAGTCCAACCCGGTGCGTCATATTCAAGTGTTTTTCGCCAATATATCCCTGATAACGTATTCTCAAATTCAGGTTCGACTTGAGACCCAATTCTTTAAAGAAGGTTTCTTAATGTGCGAGTTTTCTCGAAGAAATGTGGTAAAAAAAGTGTGCTGAAAGTGCAGTTTTTACGCACTAAAAAATTCATAACTTGAAGATCATGGCTCGTTCTGAACCCGTTTCGGTGGCCGAAATTCTGTCTTGAAATCATTTACGTTTTCATCTCTCACGGATAAAATCCAATTTCAATTAGAAGGTCTTAAAAATGCGGATTTATCAAGTATTTTCGTACAGAAAATTTGTAACAAAAGTTTATATGCGTCATGATCAGAAAATCATAACTTGGTCGATTTTCATCGTATCGAGCTGGTTCTGGAGAAAAAATTTCACAAATTGAGTTGGCTACATTTTTAGAGGAGGTATTGAGTTTTAACATTATCCAAAAGGCCTTGGTTTTTTGATCAGAGTGCGCGTGACGCGCGGAAAATCCTAAATGCTAAATATTATTTCATCTGGGTCGAAACTTCAAAAATTCATAACTCGGTCAATTTTTATCGGATCGGGCCTATCTTTTTACACAAGGTCACTGGCTCAGAGATCTACAACTTTTCTACCAAACTGAAGAACATGTCAGAGTTGACATTGGAGGCCAAAAAAAGTTTGTATGAGGCGAAACTTCAAAAATTCATAACTAATTCATTGTTTATCTGATTGAGCCCATTTTCGGACAGGAGTTTGTTCTCGATGTTGGATACATTTTGTTTTCACATTTCAACTTCAAAAATTGCACTTAAGTCCCTGCGATTTAGCCTGGAATGTGTCAGACTTAAGTGAATAAAAATATGCACTATTGTTTGTGTTTATTGGAGGCCCAATTGCAGATCTAAAGCCCATATCTTTGCTCGAATTTCCATTATATAATCTCATTCATTCACACAAACAGGACACAAAAAAACCTTTGCCACAACCTTGTCAAAATATCAAATTTTTCAAGAATCCTAGAAATCTTTAAATCCTTGTTACAAAGCCCCATCTCACTACAAACAAGCCATCTCATTCTCTAGTAAGGGTAAGGCTGGTTTGATCTCCATGATCAAAAGGGTGTAGAAGCATTAATACATGCCATATCGGTTTTAACATTACGGAATTTCATATATTTGCTTTCTTTTGTATTTTATGGTATAGTAATTTATTTAATGTGTTCATGAGATTCAACGCTGTAGATTTGGACCATCTAATGGTCTCATGCAGGGTTACTACAAAATGCTGAGACCGATTATAACAACAACGAATGCATGGCTCTTTGGCAAGGCAGACATCCTGAGGAGGTTAAAGGCACGAGTTCAACACCCAGCCCTATTGGTTTTTGTTTTCTTCCATTCTATTTATTCTTTTACCTATTTTCCTTCTTTCTGTTTAAAACTTTTTTCATAAAACCTAACATTTTTCACAAACCTTTGATTTTTCATAATAAACTCAAATAATTAATTTTAGGTTTTTAATTTAATTTTAGGTTTTAAATTAATTTTTGGTTCAACACCCACCCCTGACATTTGCATTATTTTTATTTTCTAACCCTATTTTCCATTGATGCTTCTCCCCTTATCTATTTTTTGGCAAACTTAATTCTTTTTTGTTAATCATTAAATATAAGCTTTTTTAAAAAAACCTTTTTTTAATTAAAATTAATTATGTTTTAGATTTTTTTTAATTAACCTTTTTTTCAAAATTAACCTTTTTTTATTATTAATTAAAATTAATTAGGTTTTAGGTATTTTAATTAACTTTTTCAAAATTAACATTTTTTATTAATTAAAATTAATTAGATTTTTTAGGTTTATTTAATTAATTATCATAAATCATTTTTTTCATAAAAAATCACCAAAACATTTTCTTTGCTATTTTCATCTTGTTTTTATTCTCCTAGATAAAGTGTATAGGGCGCATTCAACTGTAATAGCGTAGCTTTATTTTTCCCGCATTTTTTATCATTATTATGTAATTCCTTCCGAGATGTAATAGTTTTAGGATTTCTTTTCCGCACTCTTCACTATTATTTAACTGCCCAAAGCTCTGTAATAGCCTAGGTTTACATTTCCGCCTTTATCTTCAGCTACTATATTTTATGCAATGCTTAGATTAATAGGATTGTACGGAAAGATAAAAATGAACGATAAAAAATCCTAATTGCAAGTTAAAATAACTGAACTGAATCATTTTCACACTCGCACCTCTAGGATAACCTCACTTGTTGCCTTCGGAAAAACAATGGTCATGTCCCTCGAACGTAGGGATACCCTTAGCAAAAACCCTCGGTTAAAGTCATCATAAAGATCATAGTCCCTCAATGTCCCTCGAGTTGCCTATGAGAAATGATCTTGTCCCTCGATGTTGCCTACGAATATATGATGACAGTCTCTTCGAAATGCTAATGTATCCCTATATGTTGCCTTCTATGACCATAATGATTACCCGTGCATGTCCCTCACACATCCAAAGATAGGACTTCTTTCTAACTAATGGTATGGATAACAATATCCAAAGGAGGAATAAAAATACAAGAACGACCTTGAGTGGGTAGTTATTGTTAATTGTTTGCTCACAACTTAAAACACTTTTTCACACCTCACACTTTCAAAAACATTTTCAAAATGTTTTATCAACACTCTTGAGGACTGATACAAGAGTTATCATAAAGCAAACTGCCTTGCTATTTGGCATTTCAAAACTTTTTCAGACACACACAAAGAATTTCAAAAGTGACCAAGCAATTAAGAGCCCGTAGATAAATACGGATGGAAAGGGTGCTAACACCTTCCGTTTCCATAATCTACTCCCTTACTCAGAAATAATCTCGAAAGGTCTTTTTTTGTTCTTTTCACCCTTTCCTTTGTTGGATAAAAGAAAAGTCGGTGGTGACTCTTGCTTACCACAACATTTGCGAATACAAACGTAAAACCAGTATAATAGTCAGTTCTCCCGCTGTATTACAAAATCAAAATTACGTTCATTTAATTACTCCCCCTTTTTGTCATAATCAAAAAGGTAATTATGTGTGAAAAACATAAATACCAAAAGAAATGACAAGAAAAGATAAAAAAAAGTTTTCATTGAAACTTTATCAAATTCAAATAGTCACTTGATAGGTACATCAAGGAAGTAGAACAAATAATTAGGAGAGACGAAAAAAGAAAGAAGCAAGTAGTCATATGATTTAGAAGCAAAAGGAAAAATAAAATCCTAGAGCTTAGGGTTCAGGAGCAGGAGCATAAGTCTTTTGCAGAATATGTTGTAGCATGTGTTGAACATTTTCATTGACAACCTTTTGTTCAATGATACTTTCTCTGAACACTTGTTGTTCTCCTCTAATCTCAACAATTACATTTTTGAGACGTGCAATATCAAAATTAGAAGATGAAGCAATCAGAGCATCTTCTTTAGCCTTAGCAGCTTCTTCTGCTTCTTTAGCCAATCTGGCTTCTTTAGCTTTTCTGGCTTCTTCTACTTTTTTAGCCTTAAGCTTGGCTTCCTCTTCTTTTTGTTTTGCAGCTATTCGTTTAACATATTTGACTCCTTCTCTTATTTCTTTTCTTTCCGTTACCATTTGAACATCCCCAGTTCTGGATGCTTCAGCAAAAGAATTCATTCTTTCAACTTCAGAAGACATCCACTTCTGAAACTTCTTCCAAGAATCATCCATATCCTGAGATTCACTACTTATACTTGCCTCTGTCCTTAACTTAGCAATATTTTTCTTAGCCTTGATTCTTAAAATGTTAATGCATTCATCCAATGTTTTTGGAACATATTTTTCATAGATGATTATGGTTAGGTTCTTTTCTGAAGGAATGACTTCATAAGTTATATGTTCAGTTTGATTGAGTTGTTCAGTTAGATTGAAAAGACCAGACATAGAGTATGATTCAATTGTTGGGTTTTCAAGGGCTTCAAAGTCATCAGAGATTGTTCTCTTAGACATTTCAGGAACAAAATATGTTTTAAGGTCATGATTTTAAGGGTTTTTGAGTGATTGATGGTGATGAAAAGCAACGTGGAGAATTTGACAAGAAACAGAAACAATAGGAATTTCTAGTGAAGGTTGAGATGTGATGATTTGTGATAATGATGAAACAAGTGGAGAAGAGAAGGTGGATATGGGTTGAGATGGTATGAGTGTAGAAATAAATGAGAGAAAGTTGGAAACGTGTGTGGTTTCAAGGTCATAAGTAGTTATGATGTTTTGGGTAAAAGCAATTGTTATTTCCGGTAACATTGTAGATACAGTTTTCGAAACAAAATTTTCCATAGATAAGGGAGCAGGATTAAAAACAGGAATAAATGTGGTGGGTGGTGGAAGAGGATTAATTTATGCAGTGGAGGTTGTGGATGAACATTCATTAGAAAAATTAGAAGTAGACAATGAAGTAGGTACAATTGTAGAAATAGAAGACTTACTTGTTGTTTCTGAATCAACAGCTAGAGTCACAATCTTAGAGGTTCTATTATTATTATTCTTATTTCCGAGTTCAGAAGCTTCTGAACTCTCCTTTCTTTTACCTTGGAAGAGTCAACATACTCTTGAGCAGGAGGTAAATCAGAGTAATTGAAACTGGGCATATCATATCCTTCTGCTTCCATCATTTTGACGTAGATAACAATGCTAGACATGTTATCTCCCTTGGTAAACAAAGGGTAGTCATTCACGGGAATTCTTGTGATTTTGATGATTTCAGAGGGAATAAGTAGAGGTTTAGCAATGACTTCCTCTATAAGCCTCATATTATTTAGAGTCTATCCATTAAAGTAATCTCCATGACTAGAAGTTAGATCCTCTGTAAACTTAGCTTCTTCTACCAGAGTTTTCACTAAGCCACTTTCTACAAGAATGTCAGTGATGAGACGTCCAAAAGGAATATAGTTGGAAACCTTATTTTTGGGATCATCAGTGGTTCTGGTTTTTGGAATAAAGTCTCTCAAATAATGATACAGAAAGGCTGGAAGACACATATTCTGATGGGTCATCAAATAATACAACATGTACTTTTGATTGATGTTGAAGTAGTCAGAAGAACTGGACGGAGGTATGGGGTTGATACAATTCAGAATGATTTTGTGCCAGATTCTAAGTTTATCATGGAGATATTTACTTTTATACTCAATTTTCTCAGGAGAGTAGTTCTTGAAGAGGGCTTTGTTAATCGTCTCCTTCACAAATGTAGATTTTCTATTCATCTTGTAAATTCATTTTCCTTCAAGATGTTGCATGCCCAGAAGATCAGCAATAGACTTTTCACTAATAACAATTTTTAGACCCAGCACATGAGCAACTACATGAAGATTATCACACTTCGCTTGAATCCAGAAATCCTTACCAAAGAATCATAAATAGGACCATGAAGATGCATGAAATAGTGCTCCCATCCTTGAGAATTCAAGTCAGCAATTAGGTTTGTACCATTTGCAGAAAGGTTATTGAAGTCCACCATATATTCACGAAGAACATTTAACTCATGTGGTTTTAGATTACAGTGAACTTGAACAGATTTCTGTGTTATGTGGTGTTTATCAATAATTGATAGAGAAGAAGAGTCAGTTACCATAGAAGAAGAAGAACTGGTTGCAATAGTTGAAGAATACGACCCATAAGGATTTAGGGCTTGTTCCATTTCTTTGGAAAACATAACAACTTCTTGTTGTTGAGCATTCATAATGTTGAAGATGATGAAGGTTGTTGACCAGAGTGATAATTTTAAAGAGGAGCATTGATTAAGATGATAAAGATAGAGAACTTGTTGAATTATTTGAGAGAAAAAGAGGGTTTAGGGTTTCTAAAGTGTTGAAGTGAAGTGAACATGTGAGATTTATAGTATTTAAGAAGTGAGAGAAAATAATATAAAAACGAATCTGATTAAACATAATAATTAGAAGCATTAAATGAAAGTAATGATTATGATATCAATCAAATTCCAAGAAATATGCACACTGCTTATTGCATAGCTTAGATAGTGTGTGATGATTAAGCATAACCAAGTGTTACACACGTTAATCAATACATCTAACTAAGTGACATGTTTGATATCCTCAGAGTCTGGAAAACCAAAAGGTTTCCATCTAATGAAATACATTTATGACCAAAATATCTTCTTATTACTGAGATTCTGAAGGAAATAGCAATAATAAGTTTTAAAGAGAATATAGACATTACTCATAGAAGTCTAATAGTCTATCAGCTGATTCTTTAGACAATTTTTCAGAATCCAGACTTTATTCAGAAGATGAGCTAGCACAAGAAATATCATTAAGGCATAGAAGCATTTCTTAAGAAGATTAAAAGTTTGGTCTTGTTCTGGCATTAGCATCTTGGATTACAAGAATTTTAGAGCCAAAAATATTTCTTTTCTGGTTGCTTCGGACATTATCCACGCCTCCAGACCTAAGTTCCAAATCATGGAACATATGCCTTTCGCCCATCATGTGTTACAAGCATCCATTGTCCAGTTTCCATAATTGGTGTTTCTGTTGCGCCATCAAGAACATATGCAACATAGATTATTTGCTCTTTGGATACCATTTTTCTGGGTCCTCTCTTGTTAGAAGTAACAAAAGTTCTGTCACCTTTTAACTTTTGTGCAACACGATAATCATGTGAAATTTGTGCATGATACTTTGCTTTAGAAGTTTCCTTTTGTGTCTGTGTTTGTGCCACAATAGTATTAGAATCTTCTTGTTCTGGACATTTCAAATCTGTGCCAGCAAGCACGAAATTTTCAGAAAGAGGTTTTGGTTTGACATTCAGAGTCTTATCAATTTTCTTTGATGGTTTTGAATATCTCAAGCCTCTGCTTCCATTTCTATTAACACCATAGATCATTGAAGCCATTATTCTTCTATCTATGCTTTTAACAAGAAAGTGTTGAAAAGCTCTATCATATTTGATTACTTCGTCAGCAACTGATGTGTTAGAGAAAATCTCTTCTTCTAATTTAGACACTTTACTTTTTAGAGCGATGTTTTGTTTTTCTAAAGAAAATAATTTTTAATTTAAGTCAGAAATTTTTCGCTCATTTATAATAGTGTTCTCAAAAGTAGCTACAAAACTCCTTTTCAAGATTGTGTTTACTTAGAAGAGTTTAATACCTTTTCACTAATTCAGATAAACCAATTTCAAGTTTAGAGCAAGATAAGGAAGAAAGTACCTCTTTATCGTCATCAGAGTCTGACTCATATTTGAGTGTCAGTTCATCTTTTGATGATGCTTTTCCCTTGCTGGTCCTGGCCATGAATGACATGTTTGCATGCTCTTCATCAGAATCTTCATCTTATGATTCTGAATCATCCCATGTTGCCATGAGATCCTTTTTAGCTTTGTAAGCCTTCTTAGGCTTCTTGTATTTCTTAAACTTTAGACAATCACTTTTGTAATGTCCAGGCTCGTTGCATTCAAAGCAAGTGACTTCTTTTCCAGAAGCATTTCTCTGACCGGAAGTGGATTCACCTATTCCATATGTCCTTCGTTGACCTCTGAACTTGCTTTGCTTATGCTTCCAAATTTGACTTATTCATCTAGATATCAGAGAGTGTTCATCATCGTTTGAATCTTCTTCTGATTCTTCCTTAGCTTGATAAGCCTTGGTTTTCCCAGAAGTAGAATTTAGAGCAACTTATTTTATCCTCTTCTAAGGTTCATCTTGTTCCAGCTCTATTTCATTACTTCTTAAAGAGCTAATCAGCTCCTCAAGAGAGGTGTTGTTCAGATCCTTTGCCAATTTTAAAGCAATTACCATTGGTCTACATTTGACAGGCTGACTTCAGATAATCTTTTTAACGTGATCTACAGTAGAGTAACCTTTATTCAGAATCTTAAGTCCTGCCACAAGATTCTGAAATCTTGAAAACATAGTTTCTACAAATTAGTCGTCTTCCATCTTGAAGGCTTCATATTTTTTACTTAAGGCTATATCCTTTATTTCTTTAACTTGTGCATTTCCTTCATGTGTCATTTGAAGAGAATAAAAGATAGACTTTGCAGTCTCTCTATCCGTGATTTTCTCAAATTCATTATATGAAATAACACTTAGAAGAATGGTTCTTGCTTTGTAGTGATTTCTACATATTTTATTTTGTGCTTATGTCACTGCACTTCTTACAATCTTATGACCTTTATCATCTATTGGGTGAGTGTATCCATCAACTACCAAATCCCACAAATTCAAGTCATATGCCAGAACATAACTATATATTCTATCCTTATAATAGTCAAATTTCTCCCCATCAAACATATGAGGTTTTGAACTATAGTGTTTTCTATCATTATCCCTATTATAAATAGTGGAAGTAGATGTAGCCATTGGTTTTTCACACACACACTGGATCGGTACTGGACACTGTTAAGTGTTGATAAAATTTCAAAGTTTTTATCTCCTCAGAACCGGAGCTCAGATGCCAATTGAAGGTGTGAAAAACATAAGAAGTAAAGAACTGGTTTGAATTGGGTTTTAAAACAAAAACTTTTCTTTAAAAATATTCCCCTTTAAGTTAAAATCCTTCTAATATTCACTCTTGATAATAATAATTAGTAAGAACAGGAAGTAAAGAACAATGTATGTTTATACTAGTTCACTTGAAAATTATCAAGCTAGTCTAGTCCATCCGCCAAGGTGATTTCGTCTCACTCAATCGAGGACTTAATTCACTATAACCAAACTAATTACAATTTTCACAAGCTACCCGCAAGTGACTAACAACTTCTAAGACTCGCAAGTCAAAGATTTCTTAAGGCTACAGACCTACCCGGTCCCTTAAGGAATATAAAATAATAATCAACCTGATTATTACAATGCACAACCTACCCGCAAGTGACTAACAACCTCTAAAACTAGAAAGAACTAGACTTCTTAAGAATACAGACCTACTCGGCCCCTTAAGGAATATCAAACAACTATTTAAATACAAGTTTTGTTTACAAGAATATTGCTTCTAAAAAGCTGAATATGTAAACTATTTTAAGAATAGTGACTTAAGAATGTTAAAGCTATGAACAACGTTTTTATGCGTGAATATTTCGTTGATTGGCCATTTTCTCTCTTAGTCTTCAAGCCTTTATATAGCCAATAAAATAATATATCCGTTGAGGGGTACTCTTGGGATTTCTAGAAACATTGACAGCTTGAACAGTAACGTGGGGGACAAGATTGTGCGAAGTGTCTGTCCTTTCATGGTATTGAAATGAAGCGTTGATTGTACCATGTACTATTTGTACCATGTTAACATTATCTTCTTTCCTTCTGCACTTCAAAGGCTTCCGCGAGCACGAGTTTAGAAGCGAGAACATAAAATAAGGTCATCAGAAGTTCAAGTCATCATAGTCTTCAGAACTGCGTCTTCAGAGTCTTCAGCACTTGGTTGTGAGAACTTATTTCTTGGAGTCGTGGGTCTTTAGAAATTCAAGTCTTTAGAATCTTTAGAGCCGCGTCTTTAGAGTCTCCAGCACTTAGTCTTTAGAACTCTTATCTTTTGAACTTTTGGGTCTTTAAAAACTCGAGTCTTTAGCATCTGGACTAGAGTAGAAACTTCTGTCTTCAGATCTTTTGACGGTTTAGAACCCGTTGTCTTTAGAAACATGAGTCTTCAGCATCTGGACTTAAGTAGCAACTTCTGTCTTCAGATCTTTTGACTGGTTTCTTTAGACAAATATCAGAGCTTATACTTCAGAGCCTTCTCGAGTTTCTTGCTACTGTTTAACAGAACTTGTGTGTTGTACCCCAAAATTTTCCCTCTCATTTATCAAGTATTTTCTCATAAAATCTCCTTTGGTTCAAGACTGCACAAGGGTTGATCAACTAAAGACACCTCCTTAAGCACTAATGACTGAAATTAGGGTTTAAGATTGCACAAGGATAATTGAACTTTTAATGCCTCATATGACTTTCATGGATCATTATGGACCCTAAAGATTGCTCATGTCAAGTTTCAAGTCGTGGATCACATTTTTGCTCAGTCAATTGATCAATTGACCTAAAAATCAGTTATATTGGGGAAAAAATCAATTGTGGCCAATTTACAGTCAAACTTCATAATTTTTGATCCATATCAATATTATGAACTCATATATGTCATTTGATCAAGCTTGGACCATAATTCCTCAAGAAATTTGATCAGATCATCAAAAGGGAAAAATGGTCAAAATTAGGGTTTTGACTGGGAAAGGGTAATTTCTGATTTTTGGCCAAGAAAATGGTTGATTGGTTGGAAACATGATCTCAAGGAATCAACTGCTTCATTTTGACCTAATGGCATGACTCAAATCATCCCTCAAGATCAATTGATTGATAATTGATTTTCAGTCAATTGATCAAAAGTCAACTGTACACTGAAAAGTCAAACTTTGACTTTTTGGTCCAAATCAAGTGTCAAAGATCACAATTCACCAAAACATCTAAAAATATGAAACTTGTTCATCAAGAAATCAAAAAGTCAATATTTCATTTTGAAAAGTCAAAATTTCCAAACTTAGAAATTTTTCTAAGTGTTGAAAACTTCATATTTTTTCACAACTTTGTGCCAATTTTTCACCATGACGCAAGATGATTCAAAGGAAACTTTCAACATGAAAGTTGTAGATATCAATGAGATATATAACATTTCTTTACACAAATTCTCATATAAATTCATGGATTTCAAGTTATGATTTTGTGAATACATGCTCATGAAACTAAACACTTAGTGAAAATTTTGCCCTAGTTTAGGCAGGATTTTGACCTAACTTCATGGAAATTTTTCACATAGTTCCAAGAGGAATTTTTAAAAGTGATTCAAAGAGGGGTTGTTGAGAACATTACAAGATTTCTAAAATGTCCAAGAACTCCTTTAGATCATGTTTGAGCAAGGAGAATCGAAGCCATGAAGTTGGCATTTCATTCTTGAATTATAGGTCATTTTCATGATGAACAAGAATTCAAATCCAAGTTAGGTTGCACAATATTTGCTTTTCAGGCCTCAAACTTGCTTGGAACTCCATAATTAATGTTTGGCATAGCTGTTAGAAGCTTCAACTCAAGCATTTAATGCATTGCCTATGCTTATTTCCATTTTGGGAAGAAAGTGCACATTGCCATTTTGGAAAAGTAGCTTTATGCACAAAATCAATTCTTGAGCTTTGCACTTGTTCTATTCTGATCATACACAATCTATAACCCAAAAGAAACTTGTCTAAAGCCTCTAAACAACTCAGCCCATGCTTGTACTTTGCCTTGAAACCATATTCCCACTTTTCTTCAAAATCAAGTAACATAGCAATCAGTCTATATCTTGTACTTCTGACCCTCTCATGTACTCTAACCTTCTCCTTACTTATGCATAAGTGGTTTTCATCAAAGGACACAATTGGAAGTACCCTCAAAACCTCCCAAGCACCTTGCTGCATAGAAATGCCCAAACTTGACAGTTTTGAGCAAAAACTCACCATCTTCATTTCCACTCGTGCGTTTTGAAAACTAATCATCCAAACACCTTCCATACATCATATCAAAGTAATCCAAACCCTCATTTCCTAAATGTAACTCCTTCATCATCATCCACCATTTTCAAAACTGAAGCTTGCAACTTGACTTGAGTTGGAAGTTCCAACCATCCTCAAAGCAAAGTAGGAGTTCGAACACATTCAAGGAGGTCCAGGCAAGCTACAGAAATCATCAGGACATCTTAAAGGTTTCTCAAACTCCATACACGACTCCAGCTGTAAGAGGTGAGTTTTCAAACTTCTATCTCTTCATACAAGCATCATTTGATTATGATTTGTGAAGATAACATGTAGATACCATTGCCACGAAGTTATACATATCCATAGTTTGAATTTATATGGCCCGAGCTTAGAGAATTTTAGAGTTGAAGTTTCTGAAATTTTTAGGTTTCAAATTGGGACCAGAAAAATTCTCACTCATCTTGGATTTATAGCTTTAGTTATTTATATGGTTGGATTCGTGGGAAGAAATGCCACAACTTTTATGTTTGTCCTTTCCATTTTTTTTGAGAGATGAAGAAGTTATAGGTACTATGGCTGGATGAAGGTTGAAGACGAAGTACAGGCCTTGGAAGCATGTTACGTTATGTATTTATCATTTAATTTTAATTAACGGATGTATAGTCACCCTAGTGGTAAGGCAGCGCGCTGGTAACCAATAGGACATGGGTTCAACACCCAGCGCGCTTGTGATCGGTGGAAATAGAACTGACTGTTTTGGAATGCTGGTTCGTGTTTGCGTTTCGCAAAATGTCGCGGTAAGAAAGAGTCGCCATCGTCTTTTATTTTATCCAACAAGGAAAGGACAAAAGCACAGAAAAATTCCTTTTTGAGATATTTCTCGGGTTCGGGAGGTAGATTATAGAAAGGGAAGGTGTTAGCACCCTTTCTATCTGTGGTTATCCACGGGCTCTTAGGTACTTGCTCACCATGTTTTCAAAAGTTTTTGCTTTTCTTGTATTTGTGGGTTTTGAAAAAGTTTGTTTGAAAAACTTCGATTTAACTCTTGTATCTGTCCTCAAGAGTGTATGAAGTGTTTGTTTGAAAACTTTTGTCAGAAAAGTGTAGGTGCGAAAAAGTTGTTTTGTTTTGAAAGAGCAAGTACCTGAGAACCTCTACCTACTCAAAAGAAATTAAGCTGTGTAAATGTCCTTTAGACAGTGCCATCCCACTATTGAGAAGTAGGTAGCACCGTCGTTGGAGTTTTCGGGTCAATTCGATTATGGGACATGTGTGGTCACTAAAGTAATGGTAGGACGCCTTAGCGGTAACCCTAATGTCTTAGATCGTTTTCCGAGGCAACCGTTACGAGGCAACTTTGATCTTTAGACAGGAGGGCGACCTCTAAAACACCCTATACTCAATGGCCACGTCGAGGCAACCAAGTGAGGCGTACCCTAGGAGTGACATGTATGAGTGTGTCAGGTTTCAGTTTATGTTATCTTTGTACATGTTATGGTGAGCTACGATTGATTTTTATTTTAAGAGAGATCTTGTCATGCATAACCTAGTTAGCATACATCTAGCAATTAATAGTTGCGGAAAATAAAACTAAACTATTACAAGGCGTCGGGTATTTACATCGCCAAAAACAAACCCTTGAAAAAGTAAATTGCGGGAAGTAAAATAAAAGCGGTAAAAAGTCCTAATTAAAGCTATTACATCCTCGGAGCAAATACAATTATATGGACAAAACAATTATGAATCAAAAATAATCATACGCGCGAGAAAGATTAAATCAGAGAGTTTTTAGGGTTTTGACCCCTTTTTGGGAAAGAAAGAGATTTTTTTGTTATTTTGCATTTAATTAAATATAAACTAGTTAATTAATTAAAAGAAATATATTTTGGTTTTTTGAATGTTTAAGAAAATAAAAATAAAGATAATTAATATTGTCAAGAACCCTAATTCTACATTGATTTTAAATCATTGCAAAAAAGTTAAAATTAACCTAATTCAAACTAAATTAATTAATTATTTATTTATTTACAAAAATAAAAAAAGATGATGAATTTAATAAAAATAATATATTTTTTATGTTTTCTGAATTTTATTAGGAAAAATAATTATTTGGTTAATTAAGTAATAATAATAATAATAAATAATAAATCAATTAAATGAAAAAAATATAAAAGAAGAAAAAGAAATAAACCCAGGGGGGTGTTGGGCCCAAGAGGAGGTATCTTTGGCAATTTCCAGGCCCAGTAGCATTTCAGCCACGTTGACTTTGGTGATTATCCACACGCCTGTTGACTGGGGAGTATGGTGATCTCCCACTCATGTTCATTGGATCTATGCCTGGAGACATCTGGCGCACTGAGATTTGAGGTATATGGTGGACCTCTCTTTGCAAACTGTACAAGAATATCTGCAAAATAAAAGTAACAAGGTTTTAGGGGGACCTGGGATTCGAACCCAGGTCCCAAGGGATAATGCTTCAATGCCTTTGCCAACTGAACTGTAACGCGCGTTTGTTAAATGGATGGATAGAGAATATTATATACAAAAAATAAACAATATGCTGTAAATAAAAAAATAACGCGCGCGTTTTCAAACACATGAATCAGATGCTAACACCTCATCATCTTCTTTGTTTGTCCTGCATAATTAGAATCAGATAGCGGGGGTTTTTAACCTCCACTAACTCCTGCAAGGAAAAATAGCGAATAGAACCACAGCAATCATAAATATTTCGTGAGGTATGGGTTGTGTTCGTCTTGGTCTCACGATTTCAGTCATGTATCTCACTAGTCCCAATTTTTTCTTGGATTGAAAAGCCCCATTTAAAAGCTCAAGAACCCTAGAAATTCAGTCATGGTGTCTTTCGATTCAGGGCGTTACAGTTCAATTCAATCATGCCATTAGCTTTGTATGATCTCTAGCAATGCAAAACAATCACAAACACATGTTAAATGCGCATGAATTAAGATATATAGTTTTGAATCAAAAGTGCAAACTGTGGGACTGTATGTGACGATTCTTTGAGCTTTGGTGCGTGAATTCGATTGCAAAACGTTCCTGGAACCTCCTGCAATGTATTTGAATGGTCAAAACACCTTGAATTAGCCTAGGATACAAGAACAGATTTTCAGTTTTTTTGAAAATTCTTGAATTTGACAGGGTCGTTTCTGTAGATTTTTCACGTGTACTAGGTCATGGTTTGCTTGCATACATATAGGAGAATCAAATTAGGTTAAAAGCTGGGCCAATATCCATGTGCATTGATGTTTAAATCTTTGATTGAAAATTAAATATCCTTGATTTTTCATGATTGAACAATGTTGCCAAATTTGGATTTTTTTTTTGTATCTTTGACTTGTGCACGAATTTGCCAGCATGTTTTGATCATATTTGCTTCACAAATTGATTTAAAAAAATCAAATCTTCTATTTTCTTGTAATTTAAATTAATTAAATGAATTAATATATATTAAAAATCCATTTAATCAATAAATTTAAGAAAATAAATCCAATTAATCTTGATGGGTAGTGCATAGGTCATGGGTGAAGTTTCAAGAAGAGATTTGAGGCCCATTAGCAAAAAGAAGGTGTTTTGAGCAAAGTTGACTTTTGCAAATTCATGAAAATTTTCCAACTTCTCTAATGCACAACTTGCTCAATTTTGATCATATGACCATGTTCTTGGACATTTTGGAAAGCTCTTGAAGTCCTCTAACCAATTCCTTTGGTCCCATGTCATTTGGATTTACCAATCTCAAGTTATGGCCTTTGACTCAAAGTGTACTTTTGTTGACTTTTGAATTTGACCTATAATGTAAAAATTGGTAACTTTTTGTGAGAGCATTTTCTGATCTTGGAGTGTGAAGATGGTTTGTAGGAAATTGCATCCTCTTAAAAATGAGATTTGGATGGAATTTTTCTGATAAACCATGAAAAAGTTATGCCCTGGTCAAGGTACAGTTGACTTTTCTACTGTCCAAAAATAGTAACTTTTGCATCTTGATGATTTTTGAGCTATTCTTGTGGAATCATGATCAAGACTTGATAAAATGATGATTGTGAACTCAAAATAAGATGTTGACCAAAAATTATGACTTTTGACTGCAAAATGACCATTTTGCCCTTGCAGTTGACTGTAGATCAAATGGAGCTTTTGACTGTGCAAATTGGCACTGTGAGTCTTGAAACTTGGCATGTAGGTGCTTGAGAATGTATATAGGCCTATGAGGCTTGATTGAACCATTGAAAACCTCAAATTCCTTGAAAGAACCAAAACCCTAGTTTCAGCTGTCTTAGGAGGTGGTTTGACTGTACAACCCTTGAGCTAATTTGAGGATCATTCTTGACAAATCTTGAGAGATATGGGAGGGCAAATTTTGGGGTACAATAGTTGCCCCTGTTTAATCTTCTTAAACCTGAGGATGTAGATTGGCTTGCGTGCCTTTCGCGATCCGAAGGTGGAAGATGATTGAACACTAAAGTGCCCAGAAATTTGCACTCGCATAGTGTAGTATCAGCATGGTGACGTCAGGAATGGGCTTACAGATGCCATTTGGAGATTGTTGGTAGGAGTGGAGATGGGCTTAAAGATGCCATCCAGGGGTGAATGCTAGACTGTGTCTATAAGCTGGAACTGGATGATTGCCAGCATGGCGTCCGTGCCTGGAGCGCCTCTGAACTGTATTGGAAAGTTGGGTGGTTTGAGCTGGTCGAGTAGATAGTTGTCCTGTCTGGTTTCAGGTATTAATCTCTGACCCGAGAAAGAAAGATAGTTTTCCTGGCTTGCTACAGGTATTAATCTTCAATCTCTTCACGTAGATAGTTTTCCTGGCTGGTTGCAGGTATTAATCTACAATCAATCGCCCACAGATAGTTTTCCTGGCTTGCTACAGGTATTAATATGGAACTTGAAAAGGTTGGCCGATGAGATAGTTGTCCTGTCTGGTTTCAGGTATTAATCTCTGACCTGAGAAAGAAAGATAGTTTCCTGGCCTGTTACAGGTGTCAATCTTCAATCTCTTCATGTAGATAACTTTCCTGGCTGGTTTCAGGTATTAATCTACAATCAATCGCCCACAGATAGTTTTCCTAGCTTGCTACAGGTATTAATTTGGAACTTGAAAAGGTTGGCCGATGAGATAGTTGTCCTGTCTGGTTTCAGGTATTAATCTCTGACTTGAGAAAGAAAGATAGTTTCCTGGCCTGTTACAGGTGTTAATCTTCAATCTCTTCATGTAGATAACTTTCCTGGCTGGTTTCAAGTATTAATCTACAATCAATCGCCCACAAATAGTTTTCCTGGCTTGCTACAGGTATTAATCTGGAACTTGAAAAGGTTGATGGTAGCCATCTTTGGATTGCCCTTTTCCTGAAAAGGGCAAAACGTTAGCTGTATGCAATGTCATGATGTATGAGATGCATGATATCATGATGTTCTCCAGAATAAATGAGGTCGTGTCGTATGCATTTTATCATGTATGTAACTAGGAGATGTGAAATGTGATATGTTTATGAATGTATTTTCGTCTGGGAAAATAAATCCTTGACAAATGCCGGGGAGTTTGTTAAATCCTGGGCTGATATTGAAGAGTCTGGTTGAATCCTTCGTTTCCACTGGGGATGATGCACGAAGATGATTGCAGGAATAAACCTGTAGGAGAAGATGACTCCGTTGGGGAATAAACCTGGTGAAGAGATTACTCTGCGGGGAATTACTCTGTGGGGAAGAGGTACTTCACTGAGATTTTAATGATAACTCCGCTGGGGACTCCGTTGATAAGCTCTGTTGGGGATTTTGATGATGAACTCCGCTGGGGATAGAAAGAACTTCGCTGGGAATGATCTTTCAGTTGCAACTTGCTGAGGATAACCCAGTTAGACTCTTGTGGGTGTAACCTCTGAATTTGGCTGAGGAGATACATTTGCACTCTGTAGGGGACAAGCTTCCAGAATCTACTGGGGAAGATGATTTAACTCTGGCGGGGAAGCTTTTTTAGACTGCGCTGGGAAATGGTTCCACTGGGGGTATCCTGTATTCCGCCGGGGAACATTCTTATATTTTGTTGAGGAATATTAAGACTGTCGGGGATACTTGCTGAGGAATATCTGTATACTTCGCTGGGGAATATTAAGATCTACTGGGGATACCCAACTTTTTTTAAGGCTGATGGCAGACTAACTCTGCTTGGGGAGAATATTGCTGATTTGTTCATAGTTGCAAGTCTCAGTGGGGAGAGCTGCCATTACTGTCTTACTCTTCAGGGAGTGAAGGTATCTTGGTCATATTCTTCAGCTGAACTTACCTTGGTACCTCGGTGGACAGAGCAACTAGATCGCTTAGACAATTCTTATTGCCCCTACTTCCGATGTCACCCGTAATTAGTCCTTTGTTTCACATGCAAATATTTGTGATCAACAGTTAATGTAAAATGCATATATCAAAAATGAACATTGGACGTTCTTTGCAAAACAAAACAGATAAAGGAAAAACAATTTGCGATTTGTCTGAAAAATGAACTTGTATTGATTTTGAAATTTGCCAGTAAATAGGCGTTTTTGTACAAGAAGCTGACGTCCTAGTAAGAGAACGCCCCCGAACAAATAGGATTTATACAGTTTGTAAAAAAGAAAATAAAACAGCTATGTGAAAAATCCCACTGGGTTCCAACTCTGCTATCGCCTTTATGTCTTCAAGCGTCTCATCACTTTGCTGCTTAGTTGAAGAGGAATCTGATTGATTGGTGCCGTCCGAGCCTGATGGTCGATACCGAAGTCTGGATGCAGGGTGATCCAATGAGACATAGTATTACACTTATCCTTAACTTTTGCCTGGACCGCCCTCTCGGGTTTTCAGTCCACCGGGATACCCCTTTTTGCCCAAGCCGCCTTTTCAGGTTTTCGGCTTGCCGGGTGTACAGATTTTTTTATTTTCATCCCTTATTTTTGCCCGAACCCTTTTGGTTCGCCGGGAAGCCCTTATTTTTGCCTAGGCCAGTCGACCTAGCGGGTCTTTAATCATGCGTAGTATCTTTTTACTATGTCTGCATTGACGGGGTGAGGAAGGTCGTCACCATCCATGGTGGTTAGAATCATCGCTCCTCCTGAGAAGATGTTCTTAACCACAAATGGCCCTTCGTACGTAGGGGTCCATTTGCCCCTGGGATCACCTTGAGGTAGGATGATGCGCTTGATTACCAGGTCTCCGATTTGATACTCTTGTCGTCTGACTTTCTTGTTAAATGCCTTGATCATCCGTTTTTGGTACGTCTGACCATGACAAATAGCAGTGAGTCTCTTTTCGTCGATTAGGTTTAGTTGATCAAGCCGGGTCTGGATCCAGTCATCTTCGCTTAAACACGCATCCTTCATGATCCGGAGAGAGGGTATCTGAACTTCAATGGGCAGGACTGCCTCCATGCCGTATACCAAGGAGTAGGGTGTTGCCCCTGTTGACGTCCGTGCTGAGGTACGGTACCCATGAAGAGAAAATGGTAACATCTCGTGCCAATCTTTGTAGGTCACTATCATCTTCTGCACAATCTTCTTAATGTTCTTATTATCCGCTTCTACAGCCCCATTCATCTTCGGTCGGTAGGGAGAAGAGTTGTGGTGCTGTATCTTGAATTGCTCGCAGAGCTCAGTGATCATCTTGTTGTTAAGATTGGTACCATTATCCTTAATGATCCTCTCTGGTACACCGTATCGACAGATCAGGTTGTTCCGAATGAACTGTGCCACGACGTTCTTGGTTACGGTGGCAAAGGAAGCTGCTTTAACCCACTTTGTAAAGTAATCAATCGCTACCAGGATGAAGCGATGCCCGTTGGATGCCGTAGGTCTGATCTCGCCGATCATATCGATGCCCCACATTGCAAAAGGCCAAGGTGCTGTCATGACATTCAAAGGAACTGGAGGAATGTGCACCTTATCAGCATAGACCTGACATTTGTGACATGTCTGAGAATGCTGATAACAGTCGGCTTCCATTGTGGACCAGTAATATCCTGCCCGAAGGATTTTCTTTGCCATGGTATGTCCACTGGAGTGAGTTCCGAAGGTACCTTCATGCAGCTCTGCCATGATCCTTTCTGCTTCAATCTTATCCACACAGCGTAGTAAGGTTGAATCATGGTTACGTTTGTAGAGAATGTCATTGTTGAGGAAGAACTTTGTCGCGAACCTTCTCAGAAACTTCTTGTCATTAACGGATGCACCCTCGGGGTATTCTTGAGCTTCAAGGTACCTCTTCACTTCATGATACTAAGGCTTTTTTGTTACCTCTTCGGTCTCAAGATCACAATAATATGCCGGTTCATCCATTTTCCAAATAATGATTCGGGGAGCCTCGTTGTCCCATTTGACTTTGAACATAGAAGACATCGTAGCTAGCGCGTCCGCCAACTGATTCTCCTCTCTTGGGAAATGTTCAAAGGTTATCTCCTTGAAATGGGGAAGCAACGTCAATACATACTCCTTGTAAGGAATAAGATTTGGGTGTTTCGTATCCCACTCGCCCTTGATCTGACTGATCACGAGAGCGGAATCTCCGAAGACACTCAGAAAGTTGATCCTTAGGTCAATTGTAGCTCGAAGACCCATGATGCAGGCTTCATACTCCGCCATGTTGTTGGTGCAGTTGAAACATAGCCGGGTGGTAAGTGGAGTATGTGAGCCTTTAGGAGATATGATCACAGCGCCAATGCCATTACCCAAAGCGTTTGAGGCTCCGTCAAAGTGCATAGACCATCGGGATCCTTCCTCAGGTCCTTCATCCGGTCCAGGTATTTCACAATCAGTTACTACCATGATATTCTCGTCTGGAAATTCAAAGTTCATCGACTGGTAATCATCCACTGCCTGATGTGCCAAATGGTCCGCCAACACACTTCCTTTGATTGCTTTTTGAATCGTGTACTGGATGTCATATTCAGTCAAGATCATCTGCCATCTTGCTATTCTTCCGGACAAGGCAGGCTTTTCGAAGATATACTTGATTGGATCCATCTTTGAAATCAACAGAGTAGTGTGAGTCAACATATATTGTCTCAGCCGGCGAGCAGCCCATACCAAAGCGCAGCAAGTTTTCTCGAGCAGTGAGTATCGGTTCTCACAGTCGGTAAACTTTTTGCTAAGGTAATAAATAGCATGCTCTTTTCGGCCAGACTCGTCATGTTGACCCAGCACACATCCCATTGAGTTGTCCAGTACTGTCAAGTATAAGATTAGAGGTCTCCCTTCAACCGGTGGCATAAGAATGGGTGGCTCTTGGAGATACTCTTTGATTCTTTCAAAAGCGGCCTGACATTCATCGTTCCAACGTACTACTTGATCTTTCTTCAGCAGCTTGAAGATTGGTTCACAAGTAGCAGTCAGGTGCGAGATGAATCGGGAAATGTAATTCAACCGTCCTAGAAAGCCTCTGACTTCTTTTTCTATCTTGGGAACTGGCATCTCTTGTATGGCTTTCACTTTGGCAGGGTCCACTTGAATACCTTTGTCGTTTACGACGAAACCTAGTAGTTTTCCAGATCTCACCCCGAAGGTGCACTTGTTCGGGTTTAATCTCAGCCTGTACAACTTCAATCGGTCAAACAGCTTATGTAGATTGTCAAGGTGTTCCTCCTCAGTTTGGGACCTTGCAATCATATCGTCGACGTATACTTCAATCTCATGATGGATCATATCATGAAACAAAGCAACCATGGCACGCTGATACGTTGCCCCAGCATTTTTCAACCCAAAAGGCATGACTTTGTAGCAAAAGGTACCCCATTGAGTAACAAAAGTGGTCTTCTCCATGTCTTCAGGAGCCATCTTGATTTGATTATAACCGGAGAAACCGTCCATAAAGGAGAATACCTTATACTGAGCAGTGTTGTCAACCAGAACATCGATGTGAGGCAGAGGGAAGTCATCCTTAGGGCTTGCCCTGTTCAAATCCTTGTAGTCAACACACATTATGACCTTACCATCTTTCTTTGGCACTGGAACCACATTGGCGACCCACTGAGGGTAAGAGGTTACTGCTAGAAAACTGGCGTTAAATTGTTTCATAACCTCAACCTTGATTTTCTCGGACATCTCTGGACGCATACGGCGGACCTTCTGTTTTACCGGAGGGCATTCTTCCTTGGTAGGCAGGTGATGAACCACAATGTCGGTATCCAACCCAGGCATATCTTCGTAAGACCAGGCAAAGATTTCCACGTAGTCATGCAGCATCTGAATCAACAGTTGTTTCACACTAAGCTCCAGATTTGCACCGATCTTGACTTCCTTTTTGTCTGTCTCAGTACCCAGATTCACTGTTTCCACCATCTCTTCATGTGGCTGAATGACCCTCTCTTCCTGGAGTAGCAGTCTTGCAAGCTCACCAGGTACTTCGCAATCATCTTCACCTTCGTCTTCGGCTAAGTTGATAGGATTTTCGAAGTCATAACTGGCAGTAGAAGAGTCGTTACCAGTGAGATCCAGAGTGGATTGGGATCTGTATATGTGAGTGTGTGTAAATAGCTGTTTTGCAATATATAATAAAGAAAGACAAGGAGCGCAAGATTTGAAATGCAAAAAACGTCCAATGCTTTTATTAATGATATATGAAAATGACACATAAAAGCCCTCACAAATTAAGCCACGGTGCCCCGGGTAAGACACCGGGCCATAAAGTTTCACAATATTGTCTGTTACAAATTCAAAACAAAGGAGTTCATTACTGAGTAACAAAAGTAATAGGGATGAAGTCTTTCGCTGTCCAGTTGTTCGGTCCACCGTTGGTTGTAGGGTAGATCCAGCTGTCGAATTCAGATTCCTCCACGTCATCTTCGATGGCATTTACTCCCGAATTGCTGATGAACACAGGAGGTCTTCCAATCCTTGCGCTACGAACAACCCTTTGAGCTTCTGCAGTGAAACCCAAACCAAACTTGTCAGTCTTCTGAGTGAAATCAGGAAGTCGGCCCCAGTTTGCATACTCACCCTTCTCAATAACAGCCTGGGCATCCTTTAAGGAAGCCATCTTCAACGGAGAATCTTCAACCACAGTCTCAGCTGATGCCAGTGTCTGAGGAACCTCTTCAAAGTGCTGGAATGGAGTCTCAATGAATTCCCCATCCATCTCTATGTACCGGAACGAGTTGAGGTGGCTGACCATGTATTCCTCCTCCCCCTGTACTGTCACAATCGTCCCTCTGACCGGGTACTTCAGCTTCTAATGGAGTGTGGAGGTCACAGCTCCAGCTTTATGGATCCATGGGCGACCCAGCAAACAAGAATAGGACGGTCGAATGTCCATCACATAGAAGGTAGAATCGAAGACCTGAGAACCAACTCTAATTGGAATATCAACCTCACCATGCACCATCCTTTTAGACCCATCAAAGGCCCGGACAATAATGTTACTTGGCTTTAGCTCCAAACCCTCGCAATCCAACCTGTCTAGAGCTTTCTTGGGTAAGACGTTCAATGAGGAACCAGTGTCAACCAGCACATGTGCAAGAGTAGTGACCCTGCATTCAATGGAGACATGCAGGGTATCGTTATGGTTCTTCCCTTTAGCAGTCAGATCAGCGTCGGAGAAACCCAAACCATTATCAGCAGTTAAGTTGGCCACACAATCGGTAAACTGCTCAGTTGATGTCTCTTGTGGCACGTGGGCCGTTTTCAGGAAGGTAATCAGAGCCTTGGCATGGGCCTCTGAACACAACAACAGTGATAACATAGAAATCTTGGAGGGGGTTTGCCCAGCTGCTCAACTACATTATAATCACTCTTCTTGATGATCTTAAGAATCTCTTCCATCTCTTGTTTGGAAGCTTCAACATTGATAGTCTTTGGCGCCTCCGTCTGGGCAGGCATATCAGTGGCGATCCCTTTGCCCCGAGCATCAGATGACTCGGCAACAGGGTTAGAACTAAGAACTTGATTAGGAGGGGAAGTAGGCACACTTGCAGGCGTGATGACAATAGGTCTCTGGATAGTTGGTGGCGCAATATCTGGTGAGAAAAGTCTACCACTGCGGGTGACTTTAGCAGGCCCAGTGATGTTGCTGATGCCGGCATTAGTATCAAACTCTTGCTTAACCCCAAGAACATAAACATTTGCCCCATAGTGAAGGGGTGAAAAACACAAGAAGGGGGGGTTAAATTGTAAAACTGGAATCTTAAAGAAATTGACAAGATATTTTTATCCTGGTTCGTTTGATCTCAAACTACTCCAGTCCACCCGTCAAGGTGATTTCGCCTCTCTCCAACGAGGTCTTAATTCACTATATTCAACTGAATACAAATCTGCTTTAACAACTGCTAAAGCCTTCTTGATTCAAACCACAATCCGGTTTGTCAAGGCAACACTTTCTTACAAAGGTATAAAACAAATGTGTGTGAATGTTTTCTACAAAACTTTATCACAACTGTGATGTATACACAAATGAAGCTTAGAAACTTAGAATGCTAAACACTAATGGAGTATCAGAGTTTGTTGGTTTAGCAAAACTGGTAGATGAAGATTATTGGTTCAGCTTTGTGCGTGTAGAGAATTGGAGAGCATTAGCCATTATAATCTTCGAAGCCTTGTTTATATAGCACTTGAGAAGATGAATGTTGAATGCAATATTCTTGATTCAATGCTAATAACAAGCTTTCCTTTTTGAGCAGATCTTGTCTAGAATGATGCCGTTGGAATTTATTAGCGTTCAATGCACAGTACCGTTGCTTCTTCAATGCACGTTCTGGCTTGGCTCATTCTGATTCTGCTTCGCTGCTGATGAACTATTTGTTTCTGTATCAGAGTGTTTTACGCGCAGTTCTGTTCATCAAGCTTCAGCATGTGCGTGAGTTGATCATCTGATCTTCACGTTCTGATTCAGCAACTTCTGATGCTGGTGCATGAAATCAAGTTCTGATGCTGAATAAGTGATCTTGCTTATTTTAATCAGTATATCTGCAAGTCAGAGCATAGTAATTTTTAGGCAGCATATAATTCAAACATGAAACATATAAATACTATATCTTTTCACTTTGTTATCATCAAAACTAAAATGTAGGGTACTAGATTCAAACATTGTTCTAACAATCTCCCCCTTTTTGATGATGACAAAAACTAGATATTTTAAATAAAAAATAACGTGAAAAGGTATCTGGGAAATGTTTCAGAGTTAAGAAGTAAAGAGAAATCAGAGTTAAGAGATACTCCCCCTGAGTTTGTTACTTCCCTTTGATATGCGTGTTCTTCAGGATCAGATCTTTTTCTATCTTTGAACATCAGATTATAGGTCTTTGACTTATCAGAGAGCAGAGCTTCAGAGCTTTTCCTGTCAGAGCTTTGCTTCGGATCAGAGTGTTAGGTCGATCAGAACTTCATATTTGATCAGAGCAACATGAGCTTCTACATTTTGATCAGAGCTTCTAGCTTCTAGTCTTCATTGTGCCTGTAGACTTAAAAACAAAACAGAAAAACATTTCAAGTAATAAAGTTAGAATGTTTGAGAGTTTCTGTCTAGTTAGCCGTTATTGATTTTAAATATCATTCTTGTTCTCCCCCTTTTTGTCAGCAATCAAAAAGTGTTGGTGATGTGCTAAAACAATTTAGATCAGAAAAACAGATTATATAAAAATAGTTCAGAGCAAAAGAACATTACAAAACATAGTCAAAACAGTACATCAGAAAATGAAGAAAACATAGAGAATGTCATGCATGAAAAAAAAATTTAAGGTTGAGGTGGCATGCGTGAGAACAGGCTTTCCAGCATTGCTTGAATCTTTTCAGAAGTTTCATTCTGCTTCTGAACCATGGTGACAACAGTGTCAATCTTGCTGTCCTGTACATTCATTCTTGCTTCCATCTTCTGATCATTCTCTTCCATCCTCTGCTGGAGACGCAAGTCATTCAGCCTTAATTCTTCCAGAGCCTGCCTGTCCAAGGCAGCTTGAGAGCTTTCAGAAGGAGGAAGCGTCTCAGAACTTTCAGCTACATCTTCTGCTGGATTTTCTTCCTGAAGGGTCTTGTCTTCTTCTGATGGTTGCACCTGTGCAGCTTGCTCTTTCTCAGACCAAGATTCACTGTCCAGAGGGAGTACAACTTCTTGAGGCAGCTGACTCTCAACTTCCTTCAGCAGCTTGCTAAAGTTCTGTTGAGCCTGCTCATAGTTGACGTCCTGCAGCTTGAGGGCTTCAACACGTACCCATACTCTGAACTGTGACCAGAGCTGATCAGAAGCAGCTGGGTCGATCATCCCCGGACAGACTTGCTTCAAAGAAGCAATCCATTGCAGCATACCTGTTTCAAAATTCAAAATACCAGAGCCAACATCTGGTTGCTTTGGTTTGGGTATGGCAATTTTGTGTCTTAGATCAGCAAGACGTTCAAGACTTGTTAAGTCAATGAAAGTTCTGCTGAGGTTTTCAGCGGATTGGTTTTCAGAGGTTGTTTATTTTGGAGGAGGGTTATCAGAGTCAGAGGATATTTCTATTGGAGTGGTTGGAGTTTTTGGAGGTGTTGATTCCTCTGAAGATGGCAACTGGGGCCTGACAATAGTGGTTCCACATGGCAACTGGATTGCCAGCGGTGAAGGTTGAGGTGAGTGGGGATCAGAATGATGAGGAGATGGGGTTTTATAGCGGTGAAACTCTGTTTGTGGCGAAGGTGGATTATTTTCTGGTTGAGGAGGTGGAATCTCTGATTGCTCGGGGATCAGAGGTTCTTCTGTGAGTGGTTGTTGTTGTTGTGGTTCTGGTTCTGGTTGTTGTTGAATTTCTGGTTCAGGTTGTGGTTCTGGTTGTGGAGGAGGAATATTTGATGGTTCAGAATTTGGTTGAGCAGAAGCATGTTCACGCTCAATATCAGCTAGCACTCTATCAAGTGCTGGTGTTGTTGAAACAGTTGGTTGTTTGGGAATTTTAATTCTGGTTCTTCTGAGTTGTAAGGCCTCAGAAGGGTCTTCTGGTATGGTTTCATCAATAGTAGGGATTGGGATGGATATTCTGTGAGAGGTTTTAGGAGGGGCAGCAGATGTTGGAATAGTAGATGAAATTGAAATAGGGGCAGCAGATGAAATACCTCTTTTCTTTAGAGTCTGATGAGATGATCCTTCTGCTTTCCTCTTCTTTGTCTTCTTCTGAGTCACTTCAGGTTGGACTTGACTCAGATCTTTGATCTTCAGCTTTGAACCTGCATCTTCTTCCTTGTATGAATCTGGATACTTGAGAAACATATCCGGTTGGGATTCCATTTCAGAAAATTTTGGGAAATTACTCAGAGGCACTCTTCTGCTGGAGATGTCAGCAGTTGAAGTAGCTCTGGGTTCCTTAATATTTTCTATCAGCTTCATCTTTTTCAGGTTCTTAGCGTTCAGCGGTTTTCCAACAGTTGGTTCCATAGTGCCCAGCACTTGAGCTTTGCTCAGATAATCTATCAGCTTATTCTCTGTCAGAATATCTGATATGAGCCTTCCAAACGGTATCCAGTCCCTTTTGGTCCTTTCTTCTTCTCTAGTCTCTTTCACACTAGTCTTGAGATGGTTGAACAGGAAGTGTGCCAGATTGATCTTCACCCTCTGATCAATAAAGTAGATCAGAAATTGCTGATCCACGTTTATATAATCAGGAGAGCTTGTTGGCTTCCTGTGATTGAAACAGCCCAGAACAATCTTGGCCCATACTCTGCAGTGATCCTTCAGATCCTTAATTTTGCTGCTGGGAAATCCAAGAGTGAAAATGCAGTTGGCTACCACACCTATATCAGGGCATCTATCAGCCATGTCCACACAACGGACTCCACCACCACTTTGACCGATTAACCTAGCAATGAGGTCTTCAGAAATTACTATCTTCTTTCCCATGACAGAAGAGATGACTAGATGTTTATGAATCTTGGCGTGAATCCAAAATTCCTTGACAAGCTCTGGGAAAGTTGGTCCAACCAACCTATCGAAATACCTCTCCCACTTTTGAGCCCTAATTTCCTCAGTTAGGTCAAATCCATTATCCTTCAAACTTTCGAAATCGATGATTAACTCAGAGAGAACTTCAAGATTCTTTACCGGTGTGAGAAGAGTTCTGATAGGCACCTGATATTGTTCAGAGGTTTCTTTCTTCTGATTCCCTGCAGAAATGCTGGAGGATGCCATTGTTCTCACACAACAAAGCTTTGAGAATGATTTGAGAAAAAAAGTTTGAAGAAGATAAACTCAGAAATATGCAGAAAATACTTGAGAGATTATGAGAAAGCGTAAAGAATAAGAATGAAGGATTAATGAGTTTAAATAGAGTTTTCAAAAATTATTTTGAAAAATTAAACGTTTTTAAGAGAGAGAAAAAAATAATGATTGCCATTAACAAGCGTGATTACTTTGCATTAAATGCTTGCTGATTTTGGGGGATTTGAGAAAGATACTTAAAAACGGTTACCAGACATGTGTCTCAATGCACCCAATCAGCGCTTTCCTTTCTCAGAAGCGTGCACGCGTTCTGCTTCAGGGATTTGCTGATGATTGGATGACACTTGTTTGATGTAGTGATCAGCACGTCTGTATTTGAGATTAGACTCTCAGATCTTTAGACTTGCATCTGATACAATCTGCATGTTCTATCTTTCTGAAAGAAGATTGATCAGAAGTTCATAGTAATATAATTACATTCTGAAGATAAATACATGGAATTAAAACATTTTCATTCTGGGCATACTTTCATGCTGAGATGTTTCAGAATGAAATTAAACCTATCTTCTGAAAGGGGTTTAGTAAAGATATCAGCCCATTGATGGTCTGTATCTATAAATTTCAAGTTTAAAATGCCTTTCTGAATATAGTCCCTAATGAAATGATGTTTTATTTCTATATGCTTAGCTCTAGAATGTAAAATAGGATTCTTACTTAAGCAAATAGCAGAAGTATTATCACAAAGAATGGGAATGTTACTCTCAAAAATCTGGAAGTCTTCAAGCTGACTTTTCATCCAGAGCATTTGTGTGCTACATCTTGCTGCTGCTATGTACTCAGCTTCTGCTGTTGACAAAGCAATTGTTGATTGCCTTTTGTTGGACCACGAGATCAGATTTTCTCCCAGAAACTGGCAGCTTCCAGAAGTACTTTTACGTTCCACTCTGTCTCCAGCAAAATCAGCATCGCAGTAGCCTACTAAGCTGTAATCACTAGATTTTCTATAAAACAAACCCAGATTAGTGGTACCTTTCAGATACTTGAAAATTCGCTTAACAGCAGTTAAGTGAGATTCTCTAGGATCTGATTGGAATCTAGCACAAATACATACGCTGAATAAGATATCAGGTCTTGAAGCTGTCAGATAAAGGAGAGAACCAATCATACCTCTGTAGACTTTCTGTTCTACGCTTTTGCTTACCTCTTCTCTTTCCAGAATGCACGTGGGATGCATTGGAATCTTTGATGGCTTACATTCTGAGAGGTCAAATTTCTTCAGAAGATCTCTGATGTATTTGCTCTGATGAATGTAAGTTCCCTCTGGAGTTTGATTGATCTGAATTCCTAGAAAGAATTTCAGTTCCCCCATGAGGCTCATCTCAAATTCTGCCTGCATACACTTAGCAAATTTTCTTCCAAGAGAAGGATTAGTAGAACCAAAAATAATATCATCGACATAAATTTGACAGACTAAAATGTCACTCTTAACTGTTTTACAGAATAGAGTAGTGTCCACTTTCCCTCTAGTGAATTCATTTTCAAGCAGAAAGTTACTTAGCCTTTCATACCAAGCTCTGGGAGCTTGTTTCAGACCATACAGTGACTTTTTCAGTTTGAAAACATGTTCTGGATGTTTTGTATTTTCAAAACCTGGGGGTTGGTGAACATAAACTTCTTCTTCTATATAACCATTTAAGAATGCACTTTTGACATCCATCTGATACAGAGTGATGCCTCTATTAACAGCAAATGAGATTAAAAGTCTGATAGATTCTAACCTGGCGACTGGGGCAAAGGTTTCTGTATAGTCTATCCCCTCTTACTGACTATAACCTTGTGCAACCAGTCGTGCTTTGTTTCTGACGACTTCACCTTGTTCATTAAGCTTGTTTCTGAACACCCATCTTGTTCCAATGACGTTGAATCCTTTTGGTCTGGGAACGAGATCCCATACGTCGTTTCTGGTGAATTGATTCAGCTCTTCTTGCATTGCCAGAATCCAGTCATTATCCAGAAGTGCTTCATCAATAGAAGAAGGTTCAATCAGAGACACAAGTCCCATAAGAGTTTCTTCAGAGTTTCTGAAGCTTGCTCTTGTTCTGATTGGATCTTCCTTTCTTCCTAGGATAGTCTCTTCTGGGTGATCCAAACTGCTTCTGGGTAATCTCTTCTGAGGTTGATCAGCAGCAGTTATAGGATTTCTAGCATTGCTCCTTTCAGACGTTGAAGGAATGTCTGTGTTGAGAGCTTCTGATGACTTGTCTTCAGAACCTGCAAATTCAATTTCTATACCTGCAAGATTTTCATTCTGCTTTGACTTTTCAGAGTCAAGCTTGTCATCAAAACGAACACTGATTGATTCTTCCACAATCTGTGTTTCTGTATTGTATACTCTGTACCCTCTTGAGCGTTCAGAGTATCCTAACATAATACACTTCTGTGCCTTAGAATCAAACTTGTTCAAATAATTCTTTGTATTTAACATAAAGCAAGTACATCCAAATGGATGAAAATACGAAATGTTGGGCTTTCTGTTCTTCCACAATTCATATGGAGTCTTTTCCAGAATAGGTCTTATTGAGATTCTATTCTGAATGTAGCACGCTGTGTTTATTGCCTCTGCCCAGAAAGTCTTAGCAACGTTTGTCTCATTGATCATGGTTCTGGCCATTTCTTGCAATGTTCTGTTCTTTCGTTCTACAACTCCATTTTGTTGGGGAGTTCTAGGACAAGAGAAATCATGCAGAATGCCTTTGTCATTAAAGAATGACTCAAAATCTTTATTTTCAAATTCTCCACCATGATCACTTCTGACTTTAACGATTCTAAGATCTTTTTCATTCTGAACTTGGTTACAGAAGGTAACAAACACAGAGTGTGACTCGTCCTTGTGTCTTAAGAACTTTACCCATGTCCATCTGCTATAGTCATCTACGATTACTAACCCATACTTCTTGCCACTGACTGAAGCAGTTTTAACTGGTCCAAATAAGTCAATGTGCAGAAGTTCTAATGGCTTAGAGGTAGAAACAACATTTTTGGATTTAAAAGAAGGTTTTGCAAATTTGCCTTTCTGACATGCTTCACACAGAGCATCTGAATTGAACTTCAAATTTGGAAGTCCTCTGACCAGATTGAGTTTGTTAATCTGAGATATTCTTCTCATACTAACATGCCCCAATCTTCTGTGCCAGATCCACTGCTCGTTGTTAACAGACAGAAGACATTTTACGTTCTGACTCTTTAGTTCAGAAAGTTTGATTTTGTAAATGTTGTTTTTCCTCTTTCCATTAAACAGGATAGTCCCATCTTTCTGACTAACAGCTTTACATGATTTTTGATTAAAGATTATATCATAACCGTTATCACTTAATTGACTTATGGATAACAGATTATGCATCAATCCATCTACTAGCAGAACATTATTAATAGAGGGAAGATTTCCGTTACCTACATTTCCAGAGCCAATAATCTTTCCCCTCTGATTGCCTCCAAAGCCAACGTGGCCTCCAGGCTTAAGTTCCAGGCTTTGGAACATATGCCTTCTTCCCGTCATGTGTCGTGAGCAGCCAGAGTCCAGGTACCATGACTGGTGTTTCTGACTTGCTGCTAAAGATATCTGCAACATGTATTATTTTATCCTTAGGTACCCAGATTTTCTTGGGTCCTGACTTGTTAGTTTTACCAAAACTCTGGTTGAATTTTGGTTTCACAGAGTGCTTACTGCTAGTGTATTTGATGTCGTGTGTGTGACCATACACAAAGTGTGAATTTAGAGGAGTGTGTTTAATAATTAAATCCATGACATTCTTAGGTGTAGGAACCTTACCTTGGTATCCTATTCCTTTCCTGCCGTTTCTGCTAACTCCATAGATCATTGAAGCCATTCTGCTTCTATCTATGCTTTTAGCAAGGAACTTCTGGAAACTGTGATCATACTCCTTGATGATCTCATCAGCGTTGCTGGGAGTTTCAGAAATTGGTTCATTCTGAGAGTTTTGTAAAGAGTTTTCTAATTTTGAAATTTTATCTCTCAGCTCAGAGTTTTCCAATTTGAGACTCTCAGACTTATTAGAGTCAGATTCAAGAGTCCTTTTCAGGTCTCTGAATTTAGCTCTAATCTGCTGATAACGTTCCAGAATTTCATTGAGGCTTTCAGCAAGTTCAGCCTTTGTAAAATTAACAGCGAAGTTAGGGAATACCTCTTCTGTGTCTGATTCTGAGTCTGATTCAGAAGCTTCACTATCATCTGGAATGTTAGCCATGAGCGCTATGTTTGCCCTTTCATCATCTGATTCTGAGTCAGCTTCAGACGAGTCAGAGTCATCCCATGTGGCCATGAGACTTTTCTTCTTCTCTCTTCCAAACTTCTTTTTGGGCTTTTCCCTCTGAAGCTTTGGGCAGTCACTCTTGTAGTGTCCTTGCTCATTGCACTCGTAGCAGATGATGTCTTTTGTGTTTGGCTTCTTGCTACCGGAGGAGCCTTCAGATCTTCTGTATCCAGAGGAAGAATCTGTCCTTCTGTATCTGGAGGAAGACTCGTTCTGATCAGATCTTCTGGGATTCCTGAACTTCCTTTGTCTTTGCTTCCACAATTGATTTACTCTTCTGGAGAGAAGGGAAAGTTCGTCTTCTTCTGATGAGGATCCATCAGATGTTTCTTCAACTGCCTGCAAAACTTTAGATTCAGATTTTCTGTTAGATTTTAAAGCTAAAGGCTTACCTTGCTTCTGAGGCTCGTCAGCTTCTAGCTCTATCTCATGACTTCTGAGGGAGCTTATAAGTTCCTCCAGAGTGATTTTGTTGAGATCCTTCGCTAGCTTCAGAGCAGTAACCATAGGCCTCCACTGCTTGGGTAAACTTCTGATTATCTTCTTGACATGGTCAGCAGTAGAGTATCCTTTGTCCAGAACTTTGAGACCAGCTACCAGAATCTGGAATCTAGAGAACATAGCTTCAATGGATTCAGATTCTTCCATTTTGAACGCCTCATACTTCTGAATGAGCACCAGAGCTTTTGTTTCTTTGACTTGGACGTTGCCCTCATGCGTCATTCTGAGAGAATCAAAGATGTTCTTAGCTGTATCTCTGTTGGAGATCTTTTCATACTCAGTATAGGAGATGGCACTGAGGAGGATGGTTCTGGCCTTATGGTGATTCTTGAAATCACGCTTTTGTTGATCAGTCATTGATTTTCTTTCAATCTTCTGACCAGTTGCATTCACAGGGTGCGTGTATCCATCTGTCACCATATCCCACAGATCAGCATCATGTGCTAGAAAGAAGCTTTCAATTCTGTCTTTCCAGTAATCAAAGTTTTCTCCATCAAAGACTGGAGGTTTGCCGCTGAATCTGTCTCTGTCCTCATTGGTGTCATTGCTGAAATGAGAGTTGTTTCCTGCCATTGTGTTTTTCTGACGCTGGATCTTGTACTGACACGGTTAAGTGTTTTAGCTCAGAACCAGGCGCTCTGATACCAATTGAAGGGGTGAAAAACACAAGAAGGGGGGGTTGAATTGTAAAACTGGAATCTTAAAGCAATTGACAAGATATTTTTATCCTGGTTCGTTTGATCTCAATCTACTCCAGTCCACCCGTCAAGGTGATTTTGCCTCTCTCCAACGAGGTCTTAATTCACTATATTCAACTGAATACAAATCTGCTTTAACAACTGCTAAAGCCTTCTTGATTCAAACCACAATCCGGTTTGTCAAGGCAACACTTTCTTACAAAGGTATAAAACAAATGTGTGTGAATGTTTTCTACAAAACTTTATCATAACTGTGATGTATACACAAATGAAGCTTAGAAACTTAGAATGCTAAACACTAATGGAGTATCAGAGTTTGTTGGTTTAGCAAAACTGGTAGATGAAGATTATTGGTTCAGCTTTGTGCGTGTAGAGAATTGGAGAGCATTAGCCATTATAATCTTCGAAGCCTTGTTTATATAGCACTTGAGAAGATGAACGTTGAATGCAATATTCTTGATTCAATGCTAATAACAAGCTTTCCTTTTTGAGCAGATCTTGTCTAGAATGATGCCGTTGGAATTTATTAGCGTTCAATGCACAGTACCGTTGCTTCTTCAATGCACGTTCTGGCTTGGCTCATTCTGATTCTGCTTCGCTGCTGATGAACTATTTGTTTCTGTATCAGAGTGTTTTACGCGCAGTTCTGTTCATCAAGCTTCAGCATGTGCGTGAGTTGATCATCTGATCTTCACGTTCTGATTCAGCAACTTCTGATGCTGGTGCATGAAATCAAGTTTGTTAGAACAATGTTTGAATCTAGTACCCTATAATTAAGTTTTGATGATAACAAAGTGAAAAGATATAGTAGTTAAACATTTCATGATTGAATTATATGCTACTTAAAATTACTATGCTCTGACTTGCAGATATGCTGATTAAAATAAGCAAGATCACGTTCTCAGCATCAGAATATGAGTTTGCACACCAGCATCAGAAGTTGCTGAATCAGAACGTCAAGATCAGAAGATCAACGCTTGCACATGCTGAAGCTTGATGAACAGAACTGCGCGTAAAATACTCTGATACAGAATCAAATCAGTTCATCAGCAGCAAAGCAGAATCAGAATGAGCCAAGCCAGATCGTGCATTGAAGAAGCAACGGTACTGTGCATTGAAGGCTAATCAATACCAACGGCATCATTCTAGACAAGATCTGCTCAGAAAGGAAAGCTCGTTAATAGCATTGAATCAAGAATATTTGCTTCAACGTTCATCTTCTCAAGTGCTATATAAACCAAGCTTTGAAGATTATCACGGCTAATGCTTCCAAACTCTCTACACGTACAAAGCTGATCAATAATCTTCACTCTACAAGTTTTGCTAAACCACCAAACTCTGATACTCTATTAGCGTTTAGCAACTTAGTATTCTAAGCTTCACTTGTGTAAACATCACAGTTGTGATATAGTTTTCGTAGAAACATTCACACACATTTGATTATTCCTTTGTAAGAAAGTATTGCCTTGACAAACCGGATTGTGGTTTGAATCAAGAAGGTTTTAGCAGTTGCTAAAACAGATTTGTATTCAGTTGAATATAGTGAATTAAGACCTCGTTGGAGAGAGGCGAAATCACCTTGAACGGGTGGACTGGAGTAGTTTGAGATCAAACGAACCAGGATAAAAATACCTTGTCATTTGCTTTAAGTTTCCAGTTTTACAATTCAACCCCCCCCCCTTCTTGTGTTTTTCACCCCTTCAATTGGCATCAGAGCGCCTGGTTCTGAGCTAAAACACTTAACCGTGTCAGTAAAAGATCCAGCGTCAGAAAAACACTATGGCAGGAAACAACTCTCATTTCAGCAATGACAACAATGAGGATAGAGACAGATTCAGCGGCAAACCTCCAGTCTTTGATGGAGAAAACTTTGACTACTGGAAAGACAGAATTGAAAGCTTCTTTCTAGCACATGATGCTGATCTGTGGGATATGGTGACAGATGGATACACGCACCCTGTTAATGCAACTGGTCAGAAGATTGATAGAAAATCAATGACTGATCAACAAAAGCGTGATTTCAAGAATCACCATAAGGCCAGAACCATCCTTCTCAGTGCTATCTCCTATACTGAGTATGAGAAGATCTCCAACAGAGACACAGCTAAGAACATCTTTGATTCTCTCAGAATGACGCATGAGGGCAACGTCCAAGTCAAGGAAACAAAGGCTATGGCGCTCATTCAGAAGTATGAGGCGTTTAAAATGGAAGAATCTGAATCCATTGAAACTATGTTCTCTAGATTCCAGATTCTGGTAGCTGGTCTCAAAGTTCTGGACAAGGGGTACTCTACTGCTGACCATGTCAAGAAGATAATCAGAAGTTTACCCAAGCAGTGGAGGCCTATGGTTACTGCTCTGAAGCTGGCGAAAGATCTCAACAAAATTACTCTGGAGGAACTTATAAGCTCCCTCAGAAGTCATGAGATAGAGCTGGAAGCTGACGAGCCTCAGAAGCAAGGTAAGCCTATAGCTTTAAAATCTAACAGAAAATCTGAATCTAAAGTTTTGCAGGCAGTTGAAGAAACATCTGATGGATCCTCATCAGAAGAAGACGAGCTTTCTCTTCTCTCCAGAAGAGTAAATCAACTGTGGAAGCAAAGACAAAAGAAGTTCAGGAATCCCAGAAGATCTGATCATAACGAGTCTTCTTCCAGATACAGAAGGACAGATTCTTCCTCTGGATACAGAAGATCTGAAGGCTCCTCAGGTAGCAAGAAGCCAAATACAAAAGACATCATCTGCTACGAGTGCAATGAGCAAGGTCACTACAAGAGTGACTGTCCAAAGCTTCAGAGGGAAAAGCCAAAAAGGAAGTTTGGAAGAGAGAAGAAGAAAAGTCTCATGGCCACATGGGATGACTCTGACTCGTCTGAAGCTGACTCAGAATCAGATGATGAACGGGCGAACTTAGCGCTTATGGCTAACATTCAAGATGACAGTGAAGCTTCTGACTCAGACTCAGAATCAGACACAGAAGAGGTATTCCCTAACTTCGCTGTTAATTTTACAAAGGCTGAACTTGCTGAAAGCCTAAATGAAATTCTGGAACGTTATCAGCAGATTAGAGCTAAATTCAGAGACCTGAAAAGGACTCTTGAATCTGACTCTAATAAGTCTGAGAGTCTCAGATTGGAAAACTCTGAGCTGAGAGATAAAATTTTAAAATTAGAAAACTCTTTACAAAACTCTCAGAAGGAACCAATTGCTGAAACTCCCAGCAACGCTGATGAGATCATCAAGGAGTATGATCATAGTTTCCAGAAGTTCCTTGCTAAAAGCATAGATAGAAGCAAAATGGCTTCAATGATCTATGGAGTTAGCAGAAACGGCAGGAAAGGAATAGGATACCTAGGTAAGAATCCTACACCTAAAAATGTCATGGATTTAACAATTAAGTACACTCCTCTAAATTCACACTTTGTGTATGGTCACACACATGACATCAAATATACTAGTAGCAATCACTTTGTGAAACCAAAATTCAACCAGAGTTTTGGTAAGACTAACAAATCAGGACCCAAGAAGATCTGGGTACCTAAGGATAAAATAATACATGTTGCAGATATCTTTAGCAGCAAGTCAGAAACACCAGTCATGGTACCTGGACTCTGGCTGCTCACGTCACATGACGGGAAGAAGGCATATGTTCCAAAGCCTGGAACTTAAGCCTGGAGGCCACGTTGGCTTTGGAGGCAATCAGAGGGGAAAGATAATTGGCTCTGGAACTGTAGGTAACGGAAATCTTCCCTCTATTAATAATGTTCTGCTTGTTGATGGATTGATGCATAACTTGTTATCCATAAGTCAATTAAGTGATAACGGTTATGATATAATCTTTAATCAAAAATCATGTAAAGCTGTTAGTCAGAAAGATGGGACTATCCTATTTAATGGTAAGAGGAAAAACAACATTTATAAAATCAAACTTTCTGAACTTAAGAGTCAGAACGTAAAATGTCTTCTGTCTGTTAACAACGAGCAGTGGATCTGGCACAGAAGATTGGGGCATGTTAGTATGAGAAGAATATCTCAGATTAACAAACTCAATCTGGTCAGAGGACTTCCAAATTTGAAGTTCAATTCAGATGCTCTGTGTGAAGCATGTCAGAAAGGCAAATTTGCAAAACCATCTTTTAAATCCAAAAATGTTGTTTCTACCTCTAAGCCATTAGAACTTCTGCACATTGACTTATTTGGACCAGTTAAGACTGCTTCTGTCAGTGGCAAGAAGTATGGGTTAGTAATCGTAGATGACTATAGCAGATGGACATGGGTAAAGTTCTTAAGACACAAGGACGAGTCACACTCTGTGTTTGTTACCTTCTGTAACCAAGTTCAGAATGAAAAAGATCTTAGAATCGTTAAAGTCAGAAGTGATCATGGTGGAGAATTTGAAAATAAAGATTTTGAGTCATTCTTTAATGACAAAGGCATTCTGCATGACTTCTCTTGTCCTAGAACTCCCCAACAAAATGGAGTTGTAGAACGAAAGAACAGAACATTGCAAGAAATGGCCAGAACCATGATCAACGAGACAAACGTTGCTAAGACTTTCTGGGCAGAGGCAATAAACACAGCGTGCTACATTCAGAATAGAATCTCAATAAGACCTATTCTGGAAAAGACTCCATATGAATTGTGGAAGAACAGAAAGCCCAACATTTCGTATTTTCATCCATTTGGATGTACTTGCTATATGTTAAATACTAAGAATTATTTGAACAAGTTTGATTCTAAGGCACAGAAGTGTATTATGTTAGGATACTCTGAACGCTCAAGAGGGTACAGAGTATACAATACAGAAACACAGATTGTGGAAGAATCAATCAGTGTTCGTTTTGATGACAAGCTTGACTCTGAAAAGTCAAAGCAGAATGAAAATCTTGCAGGTATAGAAATTGAATTTGCAGGTTCTGAAGACAAGTCATCAGAAGCTCTCAACACAGACATTCCTTCAACGTCTGAAAGAAGCAATGCTAGAAATCCTACAACTGCTACTGATCAACCTCAGAAGAGAGTACCCAGAAGCAGTTTGGATCACCCAGAAGAATCCATTCTAGGAAGAAAGGAAGATCCAATCAGAACAAGAGCAAGCCTCAGAAACTCTGAAGAAACTCTGATGGGACTTGTGTCTCTGATTGAACCTTCTTCTATTGATGAAGCACTTCTGGACAATGACTGGATTCTGGCAATGCAAGAAGAGCTGAATCAATTCACCAGAAACGACGTATGGGATCTCGTTCCAAGACCAAAAGGATTCAACGTCATTGGAACAAGATGGGTGTTCAGAAACAAGCTCAATGAACAAGGTGAAGTCGTCAGAAACAAGGCACGACTGGTTGCACAAGGTTATAGTCAGCAAGAGGGGATAGACTATACAGAAACCTTTGCCCCAGTCGCCAGGTTAGAATCTATAAGACTTTTAATCTCATTTGCTGTTAATAGAGGCATCACTCTGTATCAGATGGATGTCAAAAGTGCATTCTTAAATGGTTATATAGAAGAAGAAGTGTATGTTCACCAACCCCCAGGTTTTGAAAACACAAAACATCCAGAACATGTTTTCAAACTGAAAAAGTCTCTGTATGGTCTGAAACAAGCTCCCAGAGCTTGGTATGAAAGGCTAAGCAACTTTCTGCTTGAAAATGAGTTCACCAGAGGGAAAGTGGACACCACTCTATTCTGTAAAACAGTTAAGAGTGACATTTTAGTTTGTCAAATCTATGTTGATGATATAATCTTTGGTTCTACTAATCCTTCTCTTGGAAGAAAATTTGCTAAGTGTATGCAGGCAGAATTTGAGATGAGCCTCATGGGGGAACTGAAGTTCTTTCTAGGAATTCAGATCAATCAAACTCCAGAGGGAACTTACATTCATCAGAGCAAATACATCAGAGATCTTCTGAAGAAATTTGACCTCTCAGAATGTAAGCCATCAAAGATTCCAATGCATCCCACGTGCATTCTGGAAAGAGAAGAGGTAAGCAAAAGCGTAGAACAGAAAGTCTACAGAGGTATGATTGGTTCTCTCCTTTATCTGACTGCTTCAAGACCTGATATTCTATTCAGTGTATGTATTTGTGCCAGATTCCAATCAGATCCTAGAGAATCTCACTTAACAGCTGTTAAGCGAATTTTCAAGTATCTGAAAGGTACTACTAATCTGGGTTTGTTTTATAGAAAATCTAGTGATTACAGTTTAGTAGGCTACTGCGATGCTGATTTTGCTGGAGACAGAGTGGAACGAAAAAGTACTTCTGGAAGCTGCCAGTTTCTGGGAGAAAATCTGATCTCGTGGTCCAGCAAAAGGCAATCAACTATTGCTCTGTCAACAGCAGAAGCTGAGTACATAGCAGCAGCTGGTTGCAGCACACAGATGCTCTGGATGAAAAGTCAGCTTGAAGACTTCCAGATTTTTGAGAGTAACATTCCTATTCTTTGTGATAATACTTCTGCTATTTGCTTAAGTAAGAATCCTATTTTACATTCTAGAGCTAAGCATATAGAAATAAAACATCATTTCATTAGGGACTATATTCAGAAAGGCATTTTAAACTTGAAATTTATAGATACAGACCATCAATGGGCTGATATCTTTACTAAACCCCTTTCAGAAGATAGGTTTAATTTCATTCTGAAACATCTCAGCATGAAAGTATGCCCAGAATGAAAATGCTTTAATTCCATATTTTTATCTTTCAGAATGTAATTATATTACTGTGAACTTCTGATCAATCTTTGTTTCAGAAAGTTAGAACATGCAGATTGTATCAGAGGCAAGTCTGAAGATCTGAGAGTCTAATCTCAAAGACAGACGTGCTGATCACTATATCAAACAAGTGTCATCCAATCATCAGCAAATCCCTGAAGCAGAACGCGTGCACGTTTCTGAGAAAGGAAAACGCTGATTGGGTGCATTGAGACACATGTCTGGTAACCGTTTTTAAGTATCTTTCTCAAATCCCCCAAAATCAGCAAGCATTAAATGCAAAAGTAATCACGCTTGTTAATTGCAATCATTATTTTTTTTCTCTCTCTTAAAAACGTTTTATTTTTCAAAATAATTTTTGAAAATCCTATTTAAGCACATTACTCTTCATTCTTAATCTTTACGCTTACTCATAATCTCTTAAGAATTTTTCTGCATATCTCCTTCAAAACCCTAGCTTTTCTCAAATCACTCTCAAGCTTTTTGTGTGAGAACAATGGCATCCTCCAGCATTTCTGCAGGAAATCAGAAGAAGGAAACCTCTGAGCAATATCAAGCGCCTACCAGAACTCTTCTCACACCAGTAAAGAATCTTGAGGTTCTCTCTGAGTTAATAGTGGATTTCGAAAGTTTGAAGGAAAATGGATTTGACCTAACTGCTGAAGTCAAAACTCAAAGGTGGGAGAGGTACTTTGATAGATTGGTTGGACCAACCTTCCCAGAACTTGTCAAAGAATTTTGGATTCATGCCAAGATTGATAAGCATCTAGTCGTCTCTTCTGTTATGGGAAAGAAGATTATAATTTCTGAAGACCTCATTGCAAGGTTAATTGGTCAGAATGGTGGTGGAGTCCGTTGTGTGGACATGGCTGATAGGTGTCCTGATATTGGTGTGGTAGCAAACTGCATTTTCACTCTTGGTCTTCCCAGCAGCAAAATCAAGGATCTGAAGGATCACTTCAGAGTGTGGGCCAAGATTGTTCTAGGCTGTTTCAATCACAGGAAGCCAACAAGCTCTCCTGACTATATAAACGTGGATCAGCAATTTCTGATCTACTTTATTGATCAGAGGGTGAAGATCAATTTGGCACACTTCCTGTTCAATCATCTGAAGACAAGTGTGAAAGAGACTAGAGAAGAAGAAAGGACCAAAAGGGACTGGATACCTTTTGGGAGGCTTATCTCAGATATTCTGACAGAGAATAAGCTGATAGATTATCTGAGCGAAGCTAAAGTACTGGGCAATTTTGAACCAACTGTTGGAAAAGCGCTGAATGCTAAGAATCTGAAGAAGATGAAGCTGATAGACAATATCAGGAAGGAACCCAGAGCTTCTTCAACTGCTGACATCTCCAGAAGAAGAGTGCCTCTGAATGATTTCCCAAGATTTTCTGAGATGGAATCCCACCCTGATATGGTTGCCAAGTATCCAGATTCTTTCAAGGAAGAAGTTGCAGGTTCGAAGCTGAAGATCAAAGATCTGAGTCAGGTTCAACCTGAAATGGCTCAGAAGAAATCAAAGAAGAGGAAAGCAGAAGGATCATCTCACCAGACCCCAAAGAAACGAGGTAATCCATCTACTGCTCCTATTTCAATTTCAACTACTATTCCAACATCTGTTGCTCCACCCCAAACCTCTCACAGAATTTCCATTCCAATCCCCACTATTGATGAAAACATACCAGAAGACCCTTCTGAGAACTTACAACTCAGAAGAACCAGAATAAAAATTCCTCTCAAAATTACCAAACAACAACCAACTGTTTCAACAACACCAGCACTTGATAGAGTGCTAGCTGACATTGAGCGTGAACATACTTCTGTTCAACCTCACTCTGAACCACCAAATATTCCTCCTCCACAACCTGAACCAGAAATTCAACCACAACCAGAACCAGAACAAGAACCAGAACCACAATCTCAACAACCTATCACAGAAGAACCTCTGATCCATGAACAATCAGAAGTTCCACCTCCTCAACCAGAAAATAATCCTCCCTCACCTCCAACAGAGTTTCATCGCTATGAAACCCCATCTCCTCATCATTCTGATCCCCACTCACCTCAACCTTCACCGCTGGCAATACAGTTGCCATGTGGAACCACCATTATCACACCCCAGTTACCATCATCAGAGGAATCAACACCCCCAAAAACTCCAACCACTCCAATAGACATATCCTCTGACTCTGATAACCATCCACCAAAACAGACAGCACCTCTGCACACCTCTGAAAGCCAATCCTCTGAAAACCCCAGCAAAACATTCATTGACTTAACAAGTCTTGAACGTCTTGCTGATTTAAGACACAAATTGGCCATTCCCAAACCAAAGCAATTAGATGTTGGCTCTGGTATTTTGGACTTTGAAACAGGTATGCTGCAGTGGATTGCTTCCTTGAAGCAAGTCTGTCCCGGGATGATCGACCCAGCTGCTTCTGATCAGCTCTGGTCACAGTTCAGAGTTTGGGTTCGTGCTGAAGCACTCAAGCTGCAGGACGTCAACTATGAGCAGGCTCAACAGAACTTTAGCAAGCTGCTGAAGGAAGTTGAGAGTCAGCTGCCTCAAGAAGTTGTGCTGCCTCTGGACTCTGAATCTTGGGCTGAGAAAGAGCAAGCTGCTCAGGTGGAACCAGCAGAAGAAGACAAGACTCTTCAAGAAGAAAATCCAGCAGAAGATGTAGCTGAAAGTTCTGAGAAGCTCCCTCCTGCTGAAAGTTCTCAAGCTGCCTTGGACAGGCAGGCTCTGGAAGAGTTAAGGCTGAATGACTTGCGTCTACAGCAGCGGATGGATGAGAATAATCAGAAGATGGAAGCAAGAATGAATGTCCAGGACAGCAAAATTGATACTGTTGTCACCATGGTTCAGAAGCAGAATGCAACTTCTGAAAAGATTCAGGCAATGCTGGAAAGCCTGTTCTCACGCATGCCCCCACAACCTTGAAATTTTTTTTCATGCATGACATTTTCTATATTTTCCTTATTTTCTGATGTACTTTTGACTATGTTTTGACTATGGTTTGTAATGCTATTTTGCTCTGATTCTGAACTATCTTTAATATTATTAGTTTTTCTGATCTAAATCATTTTAGCACATCACCAGCACTTTTTGATTGCTGACAAAAAGGGGGAGAACAAGAATGATATTTAAAATCAATAACGGATAACTAGACAGAAACTCTCAAACATTCTAACTCTCTATTACTTGAAATGTTTCTCTGTTTTGTCTTTAAGTCTACAGGCACAAAGAAGCTCTTGAACACAATGAAGACTAGAAGCTCATGTTGCTCTGATCAAATATGAAGTTCTGATATACGAAGCTCTGATCTGAAGCAAAGCTCTGACAGGAAAAGCTCTGAAGCTCTGCTCTCTGATAAGTCAAAGACTTACAATCTGATGCTCAAAGACAGAAAAAGATCTGACTCTGAAGAACACGCATATCAAAGGGAAGTAACAAACTCAGGGGGAGTATTTCTTAAACTCTAACTTCTCCGTACTTCTTATTCTGATAAATAGATCTGATAACTTTTCACGTTATTTTTCATTTAAAATATCTAGTTTTTGTCATCATCAAAAAGGGGGAGATTGTTAGAACAATGTTTGAATCTAGTACCCTATAATTAAGTTTTGATGATAACAAAGTGAAAAGATATAGTAGTTAAACATTTCATGATTGAATTATATGCTACTTAAAATTACTATGCTCTGACTTGCAGATATGCTGATTAAAATAAGCAAGATCACGTTCTCAGCATCAGAATATGAGTTTGCACACCAGCATCAGAAGTTGCTGAATCAGAACGTCAAGATCAGAAGATCAACGCTTGCACATGCTGAAGCTTGATGAACAGAACTGCGCGTAAAATACTCTGATACAGAATCAAATCAGTTCATCAGCAGCAAAGCAGAATCAGAATGAGCCAAGCCAGATCGTGCATTGAAGAAGCAACGGTACTGTGCATTGAAGGCTAATCAATACCAACGGCATCATTCTAGACAAGATCTGCTCAGAAAGGAAAGCTCGTTAATAGCATTGAATCAAGAATATTTGCTTCAACGTTCATCTTCTCAAGTGCTATATAAACCAAGCTTTGAAGATTATCACGGCTAATGCTTCCAAACTCTCTACACGTACAAAGCTGATCAATAATCTTCACTCTACAAGTTTTGCTAAACCACCAAACTCTGATACTCTATTAGCGTTTAGCAACTTAGTATTCTAAGCTTCACTTGTGTAAACATCACAGTTGTGATATAGTTTTCGTAGAAACATTCACACACATTTGATTATTCCTTTGTAAGAAAGTATTGCCTTGACAAACCGGATTGTGGTTTGAATCAAGAAGGTTTTAGCAGTTGCTAAAACAGATTTGTATTCAGTTGAATATAGTGAATTAAGACCTCGTTGGAGAGAGGCGAAATCACCTTGAACGGGTGGACTGGAGTAGTTTGAGATCAAACGAACCAGGATAAAAATACCTTGTCATTTGCTTTAAGTTTCCAGTTTTACAATTCAACCCCCCCCCTTCTTGTGTTTTTCACCCCTTCAAAGTTCTGATGCTGAATAAGTGATCTTGCTTATTTTAATCAGTATATCTGCAAGTCAGAGCATAGTAATTTTTAGGCAGCATATAATTCAAACATGAAACATATAAATACTATATCTTTTCACTTTGTTATCATCAAAACTAAAATGTAGGGTACTAGATTCAAACATTGTTCTAACACATAGTGCCACGGGACAGCTTTTTCGGAGGTGTAGGGAATAGGCCCCAGAACGGTGATGATTATGGGTGCAATCTTCTGAACAGGCATAATTTTGACAGGCTTCCTCGAGGGAGCCTCGGGAGAATTGTTGAAAATGGTAACAATGGAAACTTCTTCAGTATGGGTAGCAGGAACAGCAATCTTCTCAAACAGGATTTCTTTGTTATCCATCAGGTTTTGGATACCTGACTTCAAAGATGGGCAACCAGTAGGTGAAACGGAACACAGATGGCAACCTTCACTACATCCCAGAAATAAACCGGCTAGCAACAGGTTCTTCTTGACGGTCATCAGCGGGGTGACAATATCATCCACAGAGGCTACAAACAAGTCTTCCACTACAGCATTCACTCCATGCTTGGGCATGGGAGCAGTCACAACGTTAGGCCTCTCGGGCGCCTCGAACTCAATCTCCTTAGCATCGATTAGATCCTGAACTTTATTCTTCAAAGCCCAACAATCATCCGTATTATGCCCCCGGCTGTCAGAGTGATAAGCGCAGCGGGCGTTAGGATTGTACTTTGGGGATGTTATATTTACAATCTTCGGAGCTTCTTTTAGAGTCACCAGATTGGTTGTCAGTAACTGCGGCAATATTTGGGACAAGGTCATGCTGAGGCGAGTGAACTGCCTTCGGGGTCTCTCACTCCTTTGTTGGTTATGATGCTGAGGAGCAGCAGCAGGTTTTGAAATAACCACCACGTTGACAGCTTGGCGGCGTTTCGGTCTATTCTGTCTCCTTGAACCGTAGACAGCACTGGATTCCTTCTTGAAGGGTTTCTTCTCGGTGCTCGATGAAGCACCCTTCTGTATCTTCCCAGACTTGATACCAGCTTCAATTCTCTCACCAGTCAAGATAAGGTCTGTAAACCCGGCTGAAGAATTTCTAATCAAATGGTTGAAGAACGGACTAGACAGGGTCCCCAGGAACATATCAACCAGCTCACGATCAGTCAAAGGTGGTTGCACCCTTCCGGCAAGGTCTCTCCATTTTTGGGCGTACTCTTTAAATCCTTCACCCGTCCCTAGTGACATACCCTGGAGTTGGGTACGCGTAGGAGCAAGGTCGGAATTATATTGATACTGCTTATAGAACACAGTCGCCAAATCTTCCCAATTGCGGATACTGGCCCCATCCAGCTGATAGAACCATTCGAGTTGAGTCCCTGAAAGACTATCCTGAAAGAAATGGATCCACAAATTCTTGTCAGCAGTGTAAGGTTGGATCTTCCTTACATACGACCGGAGGTGCAGCTTTGGGCAGGAGGCTCCGTCATATTTGGCAAAAGCAGGTGCCTTGAACTTATGGGGAATCACCACCCCAGAGGATAAGCCTAGGTCTCCAAAGTCCAACCCAGGCACATTCTGTATCTCCATGGCGCTCAAGCGGTCCTCCAACTGTTTATACCTATCCTCAGCAGGAGGATACTGTTCTTCATCATAATCCGTCTCGTTGTCGGAGACTACGGGACTAGGAACCCTTCTCTCTTGTGGACTGTCTTTCCCTACAGATGAGGTAGTCAGATCAACCTCATTCTGCAGTCCATTTCCAAACCTGCGTCCAGTGTTGAACAAGACGGTCCTCTTCTTCTTCTTCTTCCTCTCTTTCAGAATCAGAGTCTTCAAATCCTGTTGACCCTGGGCTAGGCTCATAACCAATTCTTGGAACTGGGCGCTCTGGGCCTGGAGGGCCTTGATAGCTTGTTCAGTGGAAGGTTCAGTAGACATGATGATTGTTGAAATAAACAACGAAGAAGATAAGCGACCTGTAAAAGGGTACCTGTTATGCATATGGTGAAATGAAATACGTATGATTTATGTTTTCAAAGACAATCGGGATTCAACTTTGTAGACAAAAAAAGGAAACACACTTTATTAGTTTTAACTTCATAATTTAAAATTTTCAACAAATCTCCCTTAGGCGTTACAAGAACGAAAATACTGAAAAGTAAATAAAAACTGTAAAAGAAAACATCAAAGGTCCATCAATGCTCCCATGGCCTCTTCTTCTCAGTGCGGATATAATCATTCAGGATCCGTTCGTTCTCCAATTGCTTTGTCAGCTTCTGGATCTTCTGTTCTTGTTCATTGAACCTTTCCCGATAAGAATCCCGTTCTTCCTGCAGTTGCGCCCAAGACCTCTTCAGTGTGCCAACATCGGTGGGCATATGAGGATGGAGAACAGTTGGAGGAACCCCGTCTTTATCAGCAATTTCAAGAGTAATAGGCCTGAAAGCTTCGTATGGCATACCTAACCTCTGGGCACGGATGCGGACCCATCTGAAATATGACTCCATTGGTAGAGAAGTTTTTGGTCCCAACTCATGTGGGTCAGCTTTGTGAACTTTGTCCCAAGCCTTGATGAATCTACGACGTAGCTCGTCGCTATCTACCTGAAAATCAAAGACGATATGAGGTATCAACATCTCATGAGGCCCTTCTCTTCTGGCTCTTCCAAACTGACGGAGAGCTAAGCATGGGTTATAAGAGATTCCTCCACGGGTTCCGATCAATGGAACAATAGGATACTCTCCACAACGATCAATGACGGCCACCTCATCTAAGCCTCTGAGAGTCCAAATAATGTCTTTATCAGTAAGAGACATTATCCTATGAGCCCAGCCCATTCCTTCTTTGTTCTTCAGCACGAACTTAGGGAGGTGCGAAATAAACCACCTCGCCAATAAAGGAGCACAGCACAGCAAAGTTCCCCATCTTCGGGCAGTACGAGTATAGAGCTGATAAAGGATATCACCCAAGAGAGTGGGTACAGGATTCCGAGAGATGAAGATCCTAATGGAATTAACATCAACAAAGGTATCAGGATTTGGAAACAATACCAGACCATAGATTAAGAGAGCCAGAATGTCCTCGTACGCTTGAAAGTCTAAGTCATTCCAGAAATCATTAGCTTTGCCAACCAGAAATTTAGCCAAAAAGCCCTTAACTCCACTTCTAGTCTCCCAGTTAGCCATTACCTCCTCTTTGGTTAAGTGAAGGGCTGCAACAATCTCTTCAGGCCTGAGAGTCTTTTCCCAACCAGTAAATGGAGTTTGTTCCAAGATAGAGATACCAAGCAACTCAGAAAATTCTTCCAGGGTAGGGACCAGCTGGAAGTCTTGAAAGGTGAAGCAATGGTATAACGGATCATAAAACTTGACCAGGACACTCATCAATTGTTGGTCCCACTTTGAGGTGACTAAACCGAGAAGAGAACCATGCCTCCTGATGAAGGAAGTAGTGTTTGGAATCCTGTCAACCAATTCTTTAAGCAAAGTAGGTGGTTGAACAAAGTTGAGCCGGATAGTATTCCTACGCATGGGCATCATGATGTCCTACAAAACAGAGCAAAGATGAAACCTTCTTGTCTTTGAAATGGGTTAGTCCTTATGCAAGATGTATGCAATGTTATGATGTTATGATGTTATGATGTCATGATAAAGGCACACCACAAGTATTCACAAAAGGAAAACATGGTAAAGTCACATAAGTCACAAAAGAGCCCTTAGATTTCAGGCTGGCATGAAGTTTATGTACTACCCTCTTTCAGTTTCAGTTGGTTAAGACCTGTCCTAAAAATAGTAACCGGGTTCTAGAGGATCTCAATATCACTGACTACCCTCAATCGGTCATAATTCCTGTTTGGCAACCTTTTCTTGCGGCCGGAACCATCACGAGAGTTTAGTCTCAATGAGTGTAGCATACTGCTACTGTTCTATGGCCAAGTTGGTCAATTTAAAGGTTCTAAGGTCAGTTGGTGCTTAATGACTCCTCAGAAGACCCATATTCTCCCCGTTCTAACACAAGGGATATCGGTACAGACCAAGGTGTCACACCAACGTATCTACTGCTTCACCCGTGTCGGTCTACGTCGAACAGGTCCCTCACAGTTTATTGCTACTTACCTAAAAAAAGGGTACCCCAGATCCGGATTAGGATCTATAAAACTCCGATACAAACCTACAAAATTAAAGCATACAGAGCATACAATTGAAAACATAAGTGATCTTATCCTAAGGTACACCTCACTTATAATGTCCCCAGCAGAGTCGCCAGTTCTGGGATCGGTGGAAATAGAACTGACTGTTTTGGAATGCTGGTTCGCGTTTGTGTTTCGCAAAATGTCGCGGTAAGCAAGAGTCGCCACCGTCTTTTATTTTATCCAACAAGGAAAGGACAAAAGCACAGAAAAATTCCTTTTTGAGATATTTCTCGGGTTCGGGAGGTAGATTATAGAAAGGGAAGGTGTTAGCACCCTTTCTATCCGCGGTTATCCACGGGCTCTTAGGTACTTGCTCACCATGTTTTCAAAAGTTTTTGCTTTTCTTGTATTTGTGGGTTTTGAAAAAGTTTGTTTGAAAAACTTCGATTTAACTCTTGTATCTGTCCTCAAGAGTGTATGAAGTGTTTGTTTGAAAACTTTTGTCAGAAAAATGTAGGTGTAAAAAAGTTGTTTTATTTTGAAAGAGCAAGTACCTGAGAACCTCTACCTACTCAAAAGAAATTAAGTTGTGTAAATGTCCTTTAGACAGTGTCATCCCACTATTGAGAAGTAGGTAGCACCGTCGTTGGAGTTTTCGGGTCAATTCGATTATGGGACATGTGTGGTCACTAAAGCAATGGTAGGATGCCTTAGCGGTAACCCTAATGTCTTAGATCGTTTTCCGAGGCAACCGTTTCGAGGCAACTTTGATCTTTAGACAGGAGGGCGACCTCTAAAACACCCTATACTCAATGACCACGTCGAGACAACCAAGTGAGGCGTACCCTAGGAGTGGCATGTGCGAGTGTGTCAGGTTTCAGTTTATGTTATCTTTGTACATGTTATGGTGAGCTATGATTGATTTTTATTTTAGGAGAGATCTTGTCATGCATAGCCTAGTTAGCATACATCTAGCAATTAATAGTTGCGAAAAATAAAACTAAACTATTACAAGGCGTCGGGTATTTACATCGCCAAAAACAAACCCTTGAAAAAGTAAATTGCGGAAGTAAAATAAAAGCGGTAAAAAGTCCTAATTAAAGCTATTACATCCTCGGAGCAAATACAATTATATGGACAAAACAATTATGAATAAAAAATAATCATACGCGCGAGAAAGATTGAATCGGAGAGTTTTTAGGGTTTTGACCCCTTTTTGGGAAAGAAAGAGATTTTTTTGTTATTTTGCATTTAATTAAATCTAAACTAGTTAATTAATTAAAAGAAATATTTTTTGGTTTTTTGAATGTTTAAGAAAATAAAAATAAAGATAATTAATATTGTCAAGAACCCTAATTCTACGTTGATTTTAAATCATTGCAAAAAAGTTAAAATTAACCTAATTAAAACTAAATTAATTAATTATTTATTTATTTACAAAAATAATAAAAGTGATGAATTTAATAAAAATAATATATTTTTTATGTTTTCTGAATTTTATTAGGAAAAATAATTATTTGGTTAATTAAGTAATAATAATAATAACTAATAATAAAACAATTAAATGAAAAAAATATAAAAGAAGAAAAAGAAATAAACCCAGGGGGGTGTTGGGCCCAAGAGGAGGTATCTTTGGCAATTTCCAGGCCCACAAGCATTTCAGCCACGTTGACTTTGGTGATTATCCACACGCCTGTTGACTGGGGAGTATGGTGATCTCCCACTCATGTCCATTGGATCTATGCCTGGAGACATCTGGTGCACTGAGATTTGAGGTATATGGTGGACCTCTCTTTGCAAACTGTACAAGAATATCTGAAAAATAAAAGTAATAAGGTTTTGGGGGGACCTGGGATTCGAACCCAGGTCCCAAGGGATAATGCTTCAATGCCTTTGCCAACTGAACTGTAACGCGCGTTTGTTAAATGGATGGATAGAGAATATTATATACAAAAAATAAACAATATGCTGTAAACAAAAAAATAACGCGCGCGTTTTCAAACACACGAATCAGATGCTAACACCTCATCATCTTCTTCGTTCGTCTTGGTCTCACGATTTCAGTCATGTATCTCGATAGTCCCAATTTTTTCCTGGATTGAAAAGCCCCATTTAAAAGCTCAAGAACCCTAGAAATTCAGTCATGGTGTCTTTCGATTCAGGGCGTTACAGTTCAATTCAATCATGCCATTAGCTTTGTATGATCTTTAGCAATGCAAAACAATCACAAGCACATGTTAAATGCGCATGAATTAAGATATATAGTTTTGAATCAAAAGTGTAAACCGTGGGACTGTATGTGACGATTCTTTGAGCTTTGGTGCGTGAATTCGATTGCAAAACGTTCCTGGAACCTCCTGCAATGTATTTGAATGGTCAAAACACCTTGAATTAGCCTAGGATGCAAGAACAGATTTTCAGTTTTCTTGAAAATTCTTGAATTTTACAGGGTCGTTTCTGCAGCTTTTTCACGTGTACTAGGTCATGGTTTGCTTGCATACATATAGGAGAATCAAATTAGGTTAAAAGTTGGGCTAATATCCATGTGCATTGATGTTTAAACCTTTGATTGAAAATCAAATATCCTTGATTTTTCATGATTGAACAATGTTGCCAAATTTGGATTTTTTGTATCTTTGACTTGTGCACGAATTTGCCAGCATGTTTTGATCATATTTGCTTCACAAATTGATTTTAAAAATCAAATCTTCTATTTTCTTGTAATTTAAATTAATTAAATGAATTAATATATATTAAAAATCCATTTAATCAATAAATTTAAGAAAATAAATCCAATTAATCTTGATGGGTCGTGCATAGGTCATGGGTGAAGTTTCAAGAAGAGATTTGAGGCCCATTAGCAAAAAGAAGGTGTTTTGAGCAAAGTTGACTTTTGCAAATTCATGAAAATTTCCCAACTTCTCCAATGCACAACTTGCTCAATTTTGATCATATGACCATGTTCTTGGACATTTTGGAAAGCTCTTGAAGTCCTCTAACCAATGCCTTTGGTCCCATGTAATTTGGATTTACCAATCTCAAGTTATGGCCTTTGACCCAAAGTGTACTTTTGTTGACTTTTGAATTTGACCTATAATGTAAAAATTGGTAACTTTTTGTGAGAGCATTTTCTGATCTTGGAATGTGAAGATGGTTTGTAGGAAATTGAATCCTCTTCAAAATGAGCTTTGGATGGAATTTTTCTGATAAACCATGAAAAAGTTATGCCCTGGTCAAGGTACAGTTGACTTTTCTACTATCCAAAAATAGTAACTTTTGCATCTTGATGATTTTTGAGCTATTCTTGTGGAATCATGATCAAGACTTGATAAAATGATGATTGTGAACTCAAAATAAGATGTTGACCAAAAATTCTGACTTTTGACTGCAAAATGACCATTTTGCCCTTGCAGTTGACTGTAGATCAAATGGAGCTTTTGACTGTGCAAATTGGCACTGTGAGTCTTGAAACTTGGCATGTAGGTGCTTGAGAATGTATATAGGCCTATGAGGCTTGATTGAACCATTGAAAACCTTAAATTCCTTGAAAGAACCAAAACCCTAGTTTCAGCTGTCTTATGAGGTGGTTTGACTGTACAACCCTTGAGCTAATTTGAGGATCATTCTTGACAAATCTTGAGAGATATGGGAGGGAAAACTTTGGGGTACAACAGCGCTGCCTTTTGTTATTTTTCACACTTTTTCCATATTTTTTTGGTTTCTTTGGAGCGCTTGGGCCCAGCATTGGGCCTTTGATTCTTTTTTCTAACTTGCTAACCCCTGCCTCACTTCAATACCCCCCCTGGCCCATATTTTCATTATTATTTTCTTTTTCTTATTTTATTTTATTTCTTTTTCCTTTATTATTATTCATATTATTATTAGTATTATTATTAATATTATTTTTATTGTTATTAATAAATAAAAAACCCAAAAAAAAATATTCTATTTATTATTTTTACATTTATTTAGTTTACTTTGTTTTATAAAACTAAAAGATCAAAAAATATTTTCTTAATAAATTAATTTCCTTATTAATAATTAATATTTAGGTTTAGGTTTAACCATTGTATTATTTTCTTGTAATTAAAATTAATTTAGAACTTAGGTTTCTTTTAATTAATTAATATCCATATTATTTTTATTAATTTAAAACCTTTTCATAAATAAAACCCTAAAAAATCTTCTTTTTAGTTATTTTCTTTTCTTATTAGGTTAGGTTAATTTTGCTTAATTTTCCTTAATCATTATTAATTAGGTCAAGACTAAATCCTTTCATAAAAAACAAACAAAAATCATTTCTTTTTCCATTTTGCATTCTTGCATTTTTTTTCTTCATTTTTGTACAATATTCAATATGGTTGTAATAATTATTTAGATTTAATTTTCTTGCAAATTCCCCATTTGAAAATTTGTATACCCCCTTCCCTAAATGATGTAATATCTTAGTATTTTTATTTTCTGCAATTTAATGCTTTATATACAAATGCTAGTAATTAGGGTTTGTATGGAAAGATTAAAATCAATTCTTAGAAAACCCTAATTCAAAGACAAAACAATGCATGTAAATCAATACACTTGCACACTTACACCCTTAGGGTAAATCCACTTGGTTGCCTTATGAAAATGGCCATATTATGCATGTGAGGTATCTTAGCAAAAGCGATCAAAAAAATACAAGATCATAGTCCCTCGATGATGCTATCAAAGTTGCCTTTCAAAATGATCTTAGTCCCTAAGGAAAATGCTAAGATATCTTACAACATTGCTAATCATGGCTATATGATGACCCACGCCCGTCCCTTTACATCCAAAAATAGGGTTTCTTACCAAATCAATGGAAAGATAACAATATCAAAGGAAAGAGGAAATAAACATGAAAGACTTTTGAGTAGGTAGAATGTTCCTAGTTGCTTGCTCATTTTCAAACTAAAAACATCCTTCCTATTTTCAAAACAAACACCAACACTTTCAAAAACATCTTTCAAACTTGAAACATTTTCAAAAGATCAACACTTTGTATACATTCTTACGAACGAGAATCATTACAAAGTTTGCCTAAACGATGGCGCCTTTTCAAAATACTTTCAAAAACCACACAAAGCACATTTTCAAACAAAAGCAAGTGATCTAGCAAGCAACTAAGATCCCGTAGATAACTACGGATGAAAAGGGTGCTAATACCTTCTCTTTTCATAATCTACCCTCCGAACTCAAGAAAACATCTCAAAGATCTTTCCTGTTCTTTTCAACCTTTCCTTTTGGATAAAAGAAAAGTCGGTGGTGACTCTTGTTAACTGTAACATTTGTGATCAAACGCAAAACAACCAAGTCAGTTATCCCACCACATTATAGAACTGGCGACTCTGCTGGGGACTATTTTAAAAGTGGGGTTACCTTAGGGATAGATCACATTTACTTGCTTTCATTGTTTGATTTGTTTGCTTTAAATTTTGGTTCTTTGTTTGGGTTTAAATCCTCTACCCGGGTTTGGGATACCTTATAGGTAAGTAGCAATACGTTATGGAAACTGTACGGGGTATACCGACATGGTCTAAGAAATAGCTATGTTAGTGTGACATATTTGTGGGTACTGGTAGCCCTTGAGTAGTCAAGGAGAATACGGGGCCGTTGAGTGATGTCATGAAGCACTAACTAACTTCTAGAACCTTTACTTGACCAACTTGGCCATTAGGACGCAGTGAGATGACCGGCTTTGGTGCAGTCTGAAGTTGATAGATACTCGATACTAAACTCATTGAGGTTTGTTTTGTTTGGGATATTTCGGTCGCCATTAAAGAGGCTTGCGCTGAAATAATGCCCGAGAAAACAAACCAGTGATATTGAGCTCCCTTAGAACCCGGTTACTATTGCTAGGACAGGTTTAAGCCAACTAAACTTCAAGAGGGTACTTACCTATGAGACTCCATGCAAGCCTAAACCTAAGAACTTGTTTGTTTTGTTTGTATATATTTACTTGTACATAACATCATAAACATCATAACATCATACTCATACTCACTAACCATTTCAAGGATTTTGGGATTTATCTTTGTTCTATTTTGTAGGACATGGATTCTATTCGCAGGAAAACCATTCAAGTCAATCTCGTAAGGATTCATACATACATCATGCATAGCTAAAAACCATCGTTCATTGACATTGTGTTCTGATCTTCCTGCAGCGCTCTTTGCTTAGTTGAATTTGGTTTTCCCTCTTGAGTTTATTTCTCAAAGGATGTATCTTCATGGGCCGTCTTGCTCCAGTTTATTTTTTATTTGGATCTGTGATTGCATGACAATGTTATTTACTTTGGATTTCTGAAAACTTTGAGTTTTGGTTTGTGCATTATTTTGCACGGGAAGACTTTATCTCCTCAGCGGGAATATCGTGGCATTTCCCTGGGAAGTTATATTTCTATCCCCAGAAAGTTATTTCTCTTTGCAATTCCCCTTTGACAATGGGTAACAAGTCTCTTTATTTGAGACAACTTATGTTTGATCCTTTCCAGGCAGATTTCCTTGGTTAAAGAAGAAGTTGAGGCCCGTTCTAGGTGAAACACCAGAAGTTTGGGGAAAACTTGATGATATTATATTTTCTCTTTCTACCTTCAGTGAACGTTGGTAGTACATCGGAAGTGAACGTCGGTGTTTATTATCATTTTGCTATCTTCAGTGAAAGTTGATAGTTCATCGTCAGTGAATGGCGGTGATATGATATATATTCTCTTTCTACCTTCAGTGAATGTTGGCAGTACAGCGGCAGTGAACGTCGGTTTTTATTATCTTTTTGCTATCTTCAGTGAAAGTTGATAGTTCATCATTAGTGAACGGCGGTGATATGATATATATTCTCTTTCTACCTTCAGTGAATGTTGGTAGTACATCGGCAGTGAAAGTTGGTGTTTATTATCTTTTTGCTATCTTCAGTGAATGTTGATAGTTCATAGTCAGTGAACGGAGGTGATATGATATATTTTCTCTTTCTACCTTCAGTGAATGTTGGTAGGACACCGGCAATGAACGTCGGTGTTTATTATCTTTTTGCTATCTTCAGTGAATGTTGATAGTTCATCGTCAGTGAACGGACGTGATATGATATATTTTCTCTTTCTACCTTCAGTGAACGTTAGTAGGACATCGGTAGTGAACGTCGGTGTTTATTATCTTTTTGCTATCTTTAGTGAATGTTGATAGTTCATCGTTATTGAACAGCGGTGATATGATATTTTCTCTCTCTACCTTCAGTGAATGTTGGTAGTACATCGGCACTGAACATCGATGCTTGATATCTTCCTCTCTGATTATCTTTTTGTAGTTCACCAGTGATTTATTTTCCTGGTGGGGTTGCTCCTTTATTTCTTTATCATTGTTGCATCCCCAGTGTTACTTTGCGCCTCTTTGGTTCTGTTCATATGCATTCATATGCATAAGCATTTGCATGGCATCTTAGGGCCAAAAATAGGGTTTGTTTTATATTTAAGTATCTGCGATCACGTCGACACGAAGATTTTTAACCTTCGTATCTCCGAATAGAAGAAACTTAAATAAGGGAAGCTGTTGTACCCCAATTTTTGCCCCTAAGATTCCTTCATCATACCATATTGTTTCAATCACAACAAGATCATATTAGGGTTTTTGGAGTTATCTTGCTCATATTCTCCCTATCTTTAGCCTTGCTCTTTTGAGGAGTTACCAAGCACTTTGAGTTGTTTTCTTTTGTGATCATGGATATTTTGCTTTGATTTTCTCTCTAATTAACAACATACAATATTGGTTTTTCTTACTTGTTAATAATGTAGGTAAAAGAAATGAGGTTTAGCAAGTTGCTTCATGGGTTCATGAGTTTATTTCCATGCCCTAGTCAATAGCTTGAGAAATTCAAAACTCACCATTGAAGTTGTTTTGAAAGAATTGGTATGGAAGTGGTTTTGGTGGCCATGATTCCTCATCATCATCCTCAACAATTTCTATTCATAAAGGAAGAATATTGGCACAAAAATTTTGTTCAAACTTGGCAAAGTTCCTCAAAGCATTCTCTCAGTCTAGAGGTTAGGGTTTTGGACTTCAGAGGAGCATATCTTTCTCATATTTTGGTATTTTTGAGTAATTCCAAAGACATACTTCTCTTCAAAGAGTTACCAACAAATCACTTCAAAAGTTCCAAAGAGTTTTCATGTGGAAGAAACTTGGTGAAGAAGAAATATTACAAGTCATCCAGATGAATCCCCAATTTTCCATATGTGACTTCAATTGGTCATAACTTGGTCAATTTTTATCACCTTGAGCCCATTATTTTTTCATGATGATATTAAGGATGTGTACTCCATGCCTTCTTTTATGTGCAAAGTAAGAAAATGGATGGATGTTGCCTCAATAATGCAAAATATTATAGGTCATTTCAAGATTTTTGGCCAACTTCAACAAGTCATAACTTGCTCAATTTTTGGATATTTTGAGTGGTTCAAATTTCAAAATGTCACTCAAGAGATCTACTTCATTCCATATTTTTTGGTCAAGAGAAAATTCTAAGTGGAAGGCCATGTTTGGATGCAGAGGATTATAGGTCATTTTAAAGAAGAATTTGAAATATTTCTAAGTATGGAAAGTCAACTCTTTTTCTTCAACTTTGACTCCATGTAACTTTCAGCTCAAGCATCCATTTGATTCCATTCCTTTTCCATTTCAAAGCTTGTAACCCCACCTTTCCAAAGCATCAAGAATTATGTCCTAAGACCCCTTGAGGTGGAAATGCCATGGATTTGAATTTGGTATTTTGAAACTGAATTTTGCACAAAGTCATAATTTTGAAATCTTTGTTTTGGCTTCTAATCACAAGATTTCCATGCGTTTTTCCTTCAAATAATGTTTAGCAACTTACCAGAAGTGATTAGCATCATGAAACGCACGATTTGGCTGAGTTTTGATCAAGTTTGAGTCACACTTTATTCATGATGCAAACTCACACGAATTCCCTCCAAAACGTATCATTTGCTATTCCTTTTGATCCCATTTGCTTCCCTATAAATAGAGGGTCATTCCCCATTCAATTTCCCAAGCTTAGATAGCCAGAATCACCCTGCCAAACTTGCTTCACAACCCAGAACTCAGCAACTTCGAATTCTATTCTCAAGCTTTTTTCAATCCGTTTTTCCCTCAATTCACCTTCCTTGATCTTCCATGAAGCTAACCATATAATTACATTCAAGAATCGTGCCCTATATTGCTCCATAGAAGTCCAGTTTCAGAGCTCTGCAACTCAACTTCAATAGGTAGATTCCTTCATCAATTCTTCAAAACTTTGATATCACTGTGATGCTCTCATTGCCCTGGTTCTAGTTGCAACACTTACTTTCATCTGGAAACTTGTTTTGACCATGAATTTTCAAATCCCTTTTCAAAACTTTCTTTCCAAATTACTTGAGCTATAGTTTATATAAATTGGGCGCGAGGGTGTGGTTGTCTTCGTCTTGAAGAGACAAAGTGAATGGCATAGGTCTATCCTTCTTATTTTACAGTTTGAGAGACCTGCAATTCGTGATGGCTGGAGGTTGAAGATGACCAACGTGTCATCTTCTAACCAATGAAGGCGCACCATCTGTATTTTTCAAATTCTGATTTTATTATTGATTCTGTACATTATTCATTAAAGACCATGATATGCACAACGCGCCAGATCCCTTGGATTTGATTACTAACGCGTTTTGACTCTCATCCAATGGTCCACATCTTTTACTTTTATTTTCTTTTTTCTGATTTTTATATTTTAATTGTTTTAAATTTCAAAAAATCATAGAAAATTCATTTTTAGTCCAAAAAATCTAAAAAAATTATGAAAAATATTTTTGATTATTCTCTTTCTGATTTTTTATTTTTTCACAATTTTGTTTTTTGGTATTTTTTATGAATTTTACACTTATTTGATTTGTTTAAAATATTTAAAAATACTTTTATACATTTTTAAATTCTAAAAAAATTATGGAATGATCCAATGATATTGTGACAAATATTGGTGACCTTATTTTATTTTTGTTTCTGACTTTACTATTTTTTACTATTTTTGTTTCTTTTACCCATTTATTTTAATTTTTAAAAATAGTTTCTGACTTTTAAAAATTCCCAAAATTTTTGTAAAATTACTTGGCCTCTTTTCTGATTTTTCTATGGTCTTATTTTTAATTCTTGATTAATTTGAACATAATTGATAATTTCCTCATCATTTTCCAATTTTTTTAAAACATTTTTAAACTTTTAATGTATATATTAATTACATTATTATATTGTGATTATTTTCTGGCTGTCTTGGGTTGATTGTTTGATCATGACTTTATTAACATCATTGGATCCATAGTGTTGAGTTTAAATCCACAAAAATGGATGAATGATTTTAATAATAGTTTGATTAAATTTTTAATTCAAAAGTGGTTTATCTTTTGCCCTAATCCTCTCCATCTCATCCCCTTCTCATTGCACTAAATGTTGTTGGAGCATGATCTCTATATCATGTCTCAAAACAAATGGTGCATAGATTGCTATTGATCGGCCTCAAAATAGGTGCGACTTCTATATAAGTCCACTTACGATTGCTTAACATAGCGCTAAATTTTGTCCCGATTCGAATAAATGATCATTCGTGGCCCAAACTTATGATTGCAAGCCCAAGTATGTTAATTTGATCTCTTTGATCCAATAACCTTGAGATTCATTGTGTGGAGGCTTTGGTCCTACCAATCTTCTAATGGATCTACAACACCTTTGGTCAACGCGGATCACTTACACATCATTGATCATTAAATGGTACTTATGAGAATTCTAAATGGATGATATACTTGACAAAAAGCAAATGCAACTTGTTGTGTGGAGGCTTTGGTTCTACCAATCCTCTAATGAGTTCCAAATGCAAGTTTCAAGATGGTCATCCAACCAACCACTAATTATTGACTTGTTTATCTTATGCTTTTATTCTTTTATGCTTTATGTACTATTTCTTTTTTAGCATTTTCCATTTCATGCTATTTTCATCTTTGCTCATTTGAGCATTTATCTTCTTGCCATTTTTATTTTGCTCACTTGAGCTTTTCTTTTTCTTTTCCTAAGATACTTAATAAGCAACATAAACCCTAAAAAACTCTTAATGGTACTTGGACTATTTGGTTAGTATCCTTGGCATTATGGAGTATGGGACTTTTTCTTGGACTTAGGATTAGAAACCTTGACCTATCTTGGAGACCTTGTGATCTTATCTGATTATTTTGTCTGGAGCTCTTGAGGTTTACCTCAAGACATTGGGTTGCTTGTTTGATTTTGTGTGCAGGTTTTTGTTATTACACTCTTTGTTTGTAATCTGGAATTCACCCGTATACAGTCGTTACTCTGCGCAATTTTTGTAAAGACTTAATGCATTTGAAGAGGTCTAGTATCTTTGCTTGCTTGGTTTCAATCCAAAGAATTGGAATTTTATCTTGGCTCATAATGTCAAGTATTTGCTTCTTGTTAGTTAGATGATTCTTCTCCTTAGCTTTTACCTTATGCTTTAGGATAGTCTCTTCTTCTCCTCCCATCTTCTTTAATTTCAAAAATCTTCTCCCTCCTTTTGAAAACTCTTCTTGTTTCTAAACTTGAAACACTTTCATAATAAACTTGGACTTAGGTCCATGCATTTTCAAAACATTTTCATCAATAAACTTCAATCAATTTAATAATACTTTGACACTTTTTGTGAGAAGACTAAAAGTCAATCAATCTCATTTCAAACCATTTTGCCACTTTGGCTTTTTATCTTTAAACTTTTCTCAAAAGATTAGACTCTTGTCAATCCTTGTAGTGACATAAACAACTATACTTCTAGAATATGTAGTGAAGAGAGATATTTTCCACTTGGGTGTTGAGTGGGGCATTGTTGATTATAAAATCCAAGCCATATCCTCCACTTTGAGATGATGCAAATTCTCCTTTCTCATGATTGTGGGTAGTAAGAATGTTTTCCACGCGGACAATGACGATGATGTCTTATCTCATAAAATTAACCAACACACTTGTGTTTCAAATTTTTAAAAGAGGAACTACGTGTACCCTGATCCCCTATTGCACGAAAGGTGGTACGTAGGCACTAAAGGTTCGCAACCGCGGCGGGTGCAAAAATCATAAATATATATATATATATATATATATATATATATATATATATATATATATATATATATATATATATATATATATATATATATATATATATATATATATATATATATATAATTTATTTTCTAACCTCCACCATCCATTTTATATACAACACATTTTATATAGCCAAAATATACAGATTTTTTCAAAGAGGTTCCTGCGGAGTACCGTAGATGTTTAGGGTGCTAATACCTTCCCTTTGCATAACCATCCCCCTTACCTTGAATCTTTCCCCCTTTTTTTTGGGTTATTCGCTCTTTTCCCATTCCTTTGGAAACAATAAAGCGCGGTGGCGGTTTTTTTTATTTTTTATTTGTATAAATTCTAGTCAATCTAATGGCTTAGTATTGAACATTTCTACCGCTACAATTGGATACAGCTTAAGGGGGAGCGAGACACTTTTGAGGCCCAATTCTATGCCAGCAAGAAGAAAGTTCTGGAACTCACCAAGCAGCTTCATGAGGAGCGGAGTCTGAACGCCTACATCGCACCAAAGAGAATGCGTTTAACTTTTTTATCTTAGAGTTTTTGTATTTCTTTGTAATCCCAAAGAGGCATGATGTACTCAAACTTTGATTTATTAATATAACGTGTGTTCTTTTGTGTCTAAAGCAGATTTAAGTCTCTAATTTCCTTGAAATCATTTGCATATGCATTTTCATTCATCATAACACAAACAGGTTTATTACCACATGTCTCCTCATCTGTCTACTGTTTATTTCAGTAAGATGGGCATGGAACAGACGGTAAAAGATCTCCAGGCGCAGAATGCTCAGTTTCAACAAATTTCTTGACTTTGGCAAAAGGACAAGAGGATTTGAAAAATTTTCTAATCAAAGAAAAGAAGAAGAAAGCAAAGAAATCAACCGGTGTTTTGAATCTGGGAAGAAGGTTCCCAGGGCCAGACAAACGGACCTTAGACTTCGCAACATCATCAGGTGAAAAGGATAATCAAGAGGGGAAAAACAAGGAAGTGATTGACCATCCAGAATCTGAAGAGGAAGAAGAGGATAATTACTCTGAAGAGAAATATCCTCCAGCTGATGAGAAGTACAAACATCTGGAAGAGCGTCTAAGTGCAATGGAGATTTAGAAAGTGCTCGGGCTGGACTTTGAAGAGCTGAGTTTGGTATCTGGGATTTTTATTCCACCAAAGTTCAAGGCACCAGTGTTTTCTAAGTACGACGGGGTTTCGTGTCCCAATATGCACCTCTGATATTATGTGAGGAAGATACAACCTCACACTGCTGACAGAGATTTATGGGTCCACTTATTTCAGGATAGTCTATCGCGGACTCAGCTAGATTGGTTTTATCAACTGGAGAGGGCCAATATCCATATTGGGAAGACCTGGCCGCTTCTTTTTATAAGCAGTATCAGTACAACGCAGACCTTGCTCCCACCCGTACTCAACTCCAAAGTCTGGCTATGGGTTCGAGCGAGGGTTTCAAAGACTACGCTCAGAAGTGGAGGGACTTAGCAGGAAGAGTCCAGCCTCCCCTGTCTGACAGGGAGCTAGTGGACATGTTTCTGGGTACCCTGTCCGGTCCTTTCTTTAATCATATAATTGGAAGCTCCTCAGCCGGCTTCACTGAATTAATCTTGACCGAGGAGAGAGTGGAAGATGGGATTAAGAGTGGGAAGATCCAAAAGGACGCATCCTCCAGTGCCGTGAGAAAACCATTCATTAGGAAGAAAGAGGTTGGTGATGCATACCATCAAAGGAATCAGGATAGAACTTAACGCCGTCCAACGGTAGGAGCCGTCATAATCCCTAAGCCTGCACTTACTCAACAAAGGAACAACCAGCCCAGAATGGAAAGACCGGTAAGACAATTTACCCGGATAAATATGATGTTGTCTCAAGTCCTGCCACATTTGTTCAGATCTAATCTGGTAACTTTGAAGGAAGCCCCGAAGAATCCCAACACCACCTCTCCTCATTACAACCCTAATTCTCGTTGCGCTTACCATTCAGAAAGTCTAGGCCATGATACCAACAACTATTGGGCTTTGAAAAACAAGGTACAAGACCTTCTTGAGGCAAAAGAAATTGAATTTAATGCTTCTGAGATTCCAAATGTTATCACCGCTCCTATGCCCAAGCTTGGTTGTGATGTTAATGTTGTTGAAGATGATGTGTTTGTTACTGTTGTTGATGAACCTGTTGAAGGCCGGTTTATTTCCGGGTTATGGTGAAGGTTGCCACCTCTGTTTATCCCTACCAACTGATTGTCATTTATTGAAAGCAGGTGTCCAGCGCCTGATGGATGACAAAGATATTTTGTTTGAAAAGACTGTCGTTCCAACCATTTCTTACAAGGATGTTTCAATGGTAACCATTTCCGCCAATCCTTCCAGGGTCTCCACCAAAAGACCCGTTAGGATTACATCTATTCCGAAGGTGACTTCACTGATAATTACTATGCCAGGGCCGATCCCGTACTCCTCAGATAAAACTGTCCCATGGAAATATGAGGGTGACGTCTACTATCACGGTGTCAAGCGGGATTGGATGGCTGATGAAGACTCAGTTTTAAGAGGGTTGACACCGACATCGGCAACATTGTGGGAAACAGCAAAATAATCCAAAGTGGAAGAGTGTTCTCCCTTGAGATTGCTCCTTTAAAAACTGTTATTGGTCTTGTGATCATCCCTGCTTTTATTCATGTTGACACTACTACTACAGTTCCTATGGTTACCCCTACTGACACCCCTATCACCGAGTCGACCGAGACTCGGGGAAAAGGCATTTTGGTTGAACCTGTCTGGATGAAAGCGCAATCAGTATCTATCCCAGAGGCCTCCAAGAAGAAGATGGAAGAAATTTTGAAAATTATAAAGAGAAGCGACTACAATGTAGTCGAACAGCTAGGGAAGACTCCTTCAAAGATCTCTATGCTGGCTTTATTGTTGTGCTTCGAGGCTCATGCGAAGGCCTTGGTGAAATTTCTTAAAACTGCCCATGTGCCACAGGAAACCTCTGCTGACCAATTCAAAGACTGTGTGGCCAGTTTTTCCGCTGATAATGGTTTGGGCTTTTTTGATGCTGACCTGACATCTAAAGGGAGGAAACATAATGAGGCATTGTATGTCTCTGTCGAATGCAGGGGCACTACTTTGGCCCATGTCCTGGTTGATACTGGTTCATCTTTGAATGTGCTGCCTAAGAAGGCTCTAGATAGACTAGACTGTGAAGGTTTGACCTTAAAACCCAAAAACATAGTGGTAAAGGCCTTCGATGGTTCAAAGAGAATGGTGCACGGGGATGTGTACATCCCTATAAAAGTTGGAACTCAGACCTTTGATTGAACTTTCTATGTAATGGATATTCTCCCCTCCTACTCCTGTTTATTGGGACGACCTTAGATTCATGACGCTGGTGCCGTCACCTCTACATTACATCAGATGCTGAAATACCTAACCAAGGGAAAAATCATCATTGTCCATGAAGAGGAGGAATATATGGTCAGTCACCTGAACTCCTTCAGATACGTGGAGATGGATGGTGAATTCATCGAAACTCCATTTCAGCATTTCGAGGAAGTCCCGCAAACAGCGGCAGCAACCAAGACTGTGTCCCAAGTCCCGAAGATCACCAGACCTTCGCTAAAGATGGCTTCTATGAAAGATGCCAAGGCAGTAATCGAAGAAGGTGGGTGTACTATTTGGAGCCAACTCACGAATATCCCCTACAAGTCTGACAAATTTGGTTTGGGTTTTACTTCAGGAGCCCAGAAAGTTATTCGTCGTGCTCATGCCGGGGGACCACATTTGCGGATCAGCAACCATAGAGTCAACGCAATGGAGGATAGTGATGACAACGGTGACCTGGAAGAGAGGAGGACTCAACAACTGGGAAGCTAAAGATTTTGTCCCAATTAATTTTATACAACAGTAATTGTCTTTAAATTTTGTCGGACTTGTAATAATTAAACAATTGAGACTTTTAAAACCTTGTGTCTTACCCGAGGCACAATGGTCCATTTGCAAGGGTTGTTACTTCATTTTCATATGTCATCAATGAATCATGGATGTTTTTGCATGCAAACTTTATGCTGTTTGTTTTTCTTTTTTCTACATGTTTATTTTTTCAATGATAGATATGCTCTTACACACACTCACATATCAAAATGCAGATCCACATCCACTCAGGATCCCATGGGTAACGATTCTGCTATGGCCTATTGTGACTTTGAAAATCTGATATACCAGGCCGAAGACGAAGGTGAGGAAGATTGTGATGTGCCAGGGGAACTAGCCAGGTTACTACAACAGGAAGAAAGGACCATACACCCCCATGAAGAATAGGTTGACACAGTTAACTTAGGTACTGAAGAGGACAAGAAAGAAGTCAGGGTAGGTGACAATCTGGAACCTAGTGTCAAGAAGCGCTTAACTCAGTTACTACATGACTATGTTGAAGTCTTTTCCTGGTCATATGAAGACATGCCAGGACTTGATGTTGATATCATGGTCCATTGTCTACCGAAAAAGAAGACTGCCCTCCGGTAAAACAGAAAGTTCGTCGCATGCGGCCAGACATGTCAAAGAAGATCAAGACTGAAGTCATGAAACAATTCAATGCCAGATTATTGGTCATCACCTCCTATCCACAATGGGTCTCCAATGTTGTTCCAATGTCTAAAAAAGACAGTAAAGTACGCATGTGTGTGGATTATAGAGATTTTAATAGGGCAAGCCCTAAGGATGATTTCCCGCTTCACCATATCAATATTCTGGTTGACAATACCGCACATCATAAAGTGTTATCATTTATGGATGGTTTCTCAGGCTATAATCAAATCAAAATGGCACCTGAGGACATGGAGAAAACGACCTTTGTCACACAGTGGGGCATGTTCTGTTACAAAGTTATGCCATTTGGGTTGAAAAATGCTAGGGCAACTTATCAGCGCGCCATGGTAGCTCTGTTTCACGATATGATCCATCACGAAATAGAGGTCTACGTGGATGACATGATAGCCAGATCTCAAACTATAGAGGAGCATCTGGACCATCTGCAGAAACTATTTGAAAGACTGAAGAAATACAAGCTAAGGTTGAACCCGAGTAAATGCACATTTGGAGTGAGGTCCGGTAAACTCCTAGGCTTCATCGTCAGCGGTAAAGGTATCAAAGTGGACCCTGAAAAGGTAAAATAAATACAAGAAATGCCTGCTCCTCGCACCGAGAAAGAAGTCATAGGATTCTTAGGACGGCTAAAATACATCGCCAGATTTATTTCTCACCTAAGCGCTACTTGTGAACTAATCTTCAAATTACTGAAGAAAAATCAAGTGGTGGAATGGAATGACGACTGCCAGGCTGCCTTCGACAAGATCAAAGAGTACCTTCAAGAACCTCCTGTTTTGATGCTGCCAGTCGAGGGAAGACCTTTGATCATGTATCTAACTGTCTTGGAAAATTCAATGGGTGTGTGCTGGGGCAGCATGACGAGTCTGGCCAAAAAGAGCATGCAATATACTACCTGAGCAAAAAGTTTACAGACTGTGAAACCAGATATTCACTGCTCGAGAAAACTTGTTGGGCTCTGGCATGGGCTGCTCGTCGGCTAAGACAGTATATGTTGACCCATACTACCTTATTGATATCCAAGATGGATCTAATTAAATAAATATTTGAGAAGCCCGCCCTCTCTGGAAGAATAGCAAGGTGGCAGATGATCCTGACTGAATACGACATTCAATACACTACCCAAAAAGCAATAAAGGAAAGTGTACTAGCCGATCACCTTGCTCATCAGGCTGTGGATGACTATCCGTCCATGAAATTCGAGTTCCCAGATGAAGACATCATGTTGGTAAACAATTTTGAAGAACTCAGACTATATGACAGACCTAAACAAGGATCCCAACGGACCTTGTTTTTGATGGAGCTTCCAACGCACTCAGCAATAGCATAGGTGCTTTGATCATATCCCCTGAAGAATTTCATACTCCCTTCACCGCGAGGCTTTGTTTCAACTGCACCAATAATATGGTGGAATATGAAGCGTGTATTATGGGTCTCAAAGCTGCCATAGATTTGGGAATCAAGTCCTTAAGGGTATTTCGATATTCAGCCTTAGTCATCAGTCAGATCAAAGGAGAATAGGACACGAAGCACCCTAATCTTATGCCCTACAAAGAACATGTGTTGACATTAATCCCACATTTTGAGGAAATTACCTTTGAGCATTTTCCACGAGAGGAAAATCAACTAGCGGACGCGCTAGCCACTATGTCATCCATGTTTAAAATCAAGTGGGGTAACGAGGCTCCCCAGATCACCATTGAGCGGGTGGATGAACCAGCTTACTGTCACGAGATCGATACTGAAGAAGTAGTGGACAAGCCTTGGTTCCATGAAGTTAAGAGGTATCTCGAGGACCAAGAGTATCCGGAGGGAGCTTCAGTCAATGATAAGAAGTTCTTGAGAAGATTATCTGCTAAGTTTTTCCTCAGTAATGGAATTCTCTACAAGCACAACCACGACTCTACTTTGCTTCGTTGCGTAGACAAGGTTGAGGCAGATAAGATCATGGTTGATCTACATGAAAGCACTTTTGGCACCCATTCCAATGGGAACACGATGGCTAAAAAGATCCTACGGGCGGGGTACTATTGGTCTACCATGGAAGCAGATTGCCATCAGCATTCACGAACTTGTCACAAGTGTCAGATTTATGCTGACAAAGTACATGTGCCTCCAGTTCCTCTAAATGTTCTGACTTCTCCCTAGTCGTTCGCAATGTGGGGCATCGACATGATTGGAGAATTAAAACCTACAACTTCTAATGGACACCGCTTCATCTTGGTGGCCATTGACTACTTCACGAAGTGGGTTAAGGCAGCTTCATTTGCTTCTATTACCAAGAACGTTGTGGCCCAATTCATCAAGCAGAATATCATTTGTCGGTATGGTATCTTGGAGAGAATCATTACGGATAATGGTACCAATTTCAAAAATACTATAATCACTGCACTATGCGCACAATTCAAGATCCAGCATCATAACTCTTCCCCTTACCGGCCGAAGATGAATGGCGCTGTAGAAGCCGCTAATAAAAACATCAAGAAGATCATACAAAAAATGACAGTGACCTACAAGGACTGGAATGAGATGTTACCATTTGCTCTCCATGGTTACAGTACCACGGAGCGCACGTCAACAGGGGTAACTCCTTTCTTTTTGGTATACGGTGTGGAAGTCGTCCTACCAGTTGAAGTCCAAATACCTTTTCTGAGAATCATAAAGGATGCAGGGCTGAATGAAGATGAGTGGATTCAAACTCGACTTGACCAGTTGAATTTGATTGATGAGAAGAGGCTTACGGTTGTCTATCATGGTCAGATGTATCAAAAACGTATGATTAAAGCTTTTAACAAGAAGTTCAGACGTCAGGTATATCGGGTTGGTGATTTCATAATCAAGCGTATCATATTTCCACAAGGTGATCCCAGGGGCAAATGGACTCCTACATACGAAGGACCATTTGTGATCAAAAGCATATTCTCTGGTGGAGCAATTATCTTAACCACTATGGATGGCGACGACCTTCCGCACCCTGTAAACGCAGACATAGTCAAAAGATACTACGCATGAATAAATACCCGCTAGGTCGACTGGCCTAGGCAAATATTAGGGCATCCCGGCGAACCAAAAAGGTTCGAGAACAAATTAGGGATAAAATACAAAACAATCCATACACCCGACAAGCTGAAAACCCGAAAGGGCGGCTTGGGCAAAAGAGGGTATCCCGGTGGACAGAAAACCCGAAAGGGAGGTCCAGGCAAAAGTTAGGGAATTAAAGCGTATGACTATGTCCTGTTGGATCACCTTACAGATAACCTTTAACATCGATTGACAAAATCAAACAGGTCTAATCAATCTAATTAACATTGAACAAGGCAGCAAGTGGAAGAGACGCTCAGAGACATGAAGGTTATAGGAGAATGGGAACCCTGTGGGATTATTTCACATAGCTATCTTTTCTTTGTATCAGTTTTTATATTCTACGATGACATTCTCTTACTAAAATGTTCGTCTCGTTGTACATAAAATACTTATTCAAGTTCATACAAAGATATTCCTTTGAAAGTGCAAAACTATCTATTTTTCTTTTATTTCTGTGTTTTGTTTGCAAAAACGTCCAATGATTATTTTTGAACATATGCATTTGAACGTGACTACTATTTACAAATGAGAAAAAAAAGAGGAACAGAAAATAGAAAGACAATCACTAATGGCTTTAAGAAATATATCTTTAGACCATTCCACAAAATCCCCCGCGGGTGCTTTTTCCAATAAGAGCGGAAGCTGGGACATCCTACTACAGGATCGCTAACATATCTCCAGTATGCAGCCTAATGGTATCAAGTGCTCTCACATCCCCGACGGAACAAAACTTCCAGTTACCACTCCAAAGATTCCCCAGTGAAAGTCGCCCAGTTTCTCAGGATTCCCCAGCAGGATTTCACGCGGTCCACAAGCATTGCACGGCGTTTCCCTTCCACAACAGAGTTTATTTCTCTAATAAATGGAAACTCATCCATCAACACTTCAACTTCAAAATATGAAGACTTACACTCCTCATTCCCAGCAGTACTCAGGGATTTATTTTCCCCGACTCTAGCAACACTGCAGCATAACAGTTAACGTGTCCATACATTACATCCATACGTCATAGCATTAACAACACAGATGCATACAACGCAATCTCATTTATTTTAAGAAACAACATTATACCATGCATTTCATACATCATGACATTGCATGCAACTAACATTTCACCTTTTCAGGAAAGATCAATCAACAGAAAATTATCATCAAATTTTCAACAAGTCAATTATAGATCAATCCCCGAGAAAGGACCGATCGACCATCTACATAACAGATATTTCCTTCAGATCCCTGCTGGTTCAGTTTAAATCTCTCAACGGTTTATTCTGATTCTTTCCCGCAAACGCTTGCTCTGGTTCAGATGTTTTCTCTAGTTTAGATAAATCTCTCAATGATTTGCTCTGGTTCTTCTCCAGATCCCTGTTGGTTCAGTTTGAATCTCTCAACAGTTTATTCTGATTCTTTCCCACAGACGTCTTCTCTGGTTCAGATAAATCTCTCAATGATTTGTTCTGATTCTTCTCCAGATCCCTGCCGGTTCAGTTTGAATCTCTCAACATTTTATTCTGATTCTTTCCCGCAAATGTTTTCTCTGGTTCAGATAAATCTCTCAATAATTTGTTCTTATTTTTCTCCAGATCCCTGCCAGTTCAGTATGAATCTCTTAACGGATTATTCTTATTCTTTCCCGCAGATGTCTTCTCTGGTTCAGATCAATCTCTCAATGATTTATTCTGATTCTTCTTCAGATCCCTGCCAGTTCAGTTTGAATCTCTCAACAGTTTATTCAGATTCTTACCCGCAGACGTCTTCTTTGGTTCAGATAAATCTCTCAATGATTTATTCTGATTCTTCTCCAAATCCCTGCTGGTTCAGATAAATCTCTCAACGATTTATTTTGATTATTTCCCAGTAGACATTTCCGGTTCAGATAAATATCTCAATGATTTGTTCTGCTTCTTCTCTAAATCCCTGCTGGTTCAGATAAATCTCTCAATGATTTCTTTTGATTCTTTCCTAGTAGGCACTTTCTCTGGTTCGGATAAATGGCTCAAAGATCTACCCTGGTTTTCTCCAGTTAAAGAATATTCAAGACCTCTTTTGGTTCAGTTTAAATCTCTCAACGGTTTATCCTGATACTTTCCAAATGAACACTTTTGGTTCAGATAAATCGCTCCAAGATTTATTCTAATTCTTACCAGTCAAACAACATACAAGACTTCTGCTAGTTTCAGATAAATCGCTCCAAAGATTTATTCTGATTCTTTTCTAGTTGAAATCAAGTTCAGACTTAGTCCATTTTCTATCAACAATCACCCTTGGATGGAACCTACAAGCCCATATCCAACAAATCTCCCCCATTCCTCCAAATTGCATCTATAAGCCCATTCGCAATTCATCTTCGAGTGCAAATTTCTGGGCACTCTAGTGTTCAATCATCTTCCACCTTCAAGTCACGAATGGCGGATCCGCCAATCTAACTCTTAAGGTTTAAGAAGATTGAATAGGGGCAGCTATTGTACCCCAAAATTTTCCCTCTCATTTATCAAGTATTTTCTTACAAGATCTCCTTTGGTTCAAGACTGCACTGGGGTTGATTAGCTCAAGACACCTCCTCAAGCTCTGATGACTGAAAATTAGGTTTTGAGATTGCACAAGGATAATTGAACTTTTAATGCCTCATATGAATTTCATGGATAATTATGGACCCTCAATATTTCTCATGTCAAGTTTCAAGTCTTGGATCACATTTTTGCTCAGTCAATTGATCAATTGACCTAAAAATCAACTATTTTGGGGAAAAAGTCAACTATGGCCAATTTACAGTCAAACTTCATAATGTTTTATCCATATCAACATTGTAAACTCCTATATGTCATTTGATCAAGTTTGGACCACAATTCCACAAGAAATTTGATCAGATCATCAAAAGGGTAAAATGGTCAAAATTAGGGTTTTAACTGAGAAAAGGCAATTTCTGATTTTTGACCTAGCAAATGGTTATTTGGTTTGAGACATGATCCCAAGGTTTCAAACGCATAATTTTAACCTAATGGTATGGCTCAAAAAGTCAAGATTTCATTTTGAAAAGTCAAAGTTTCCAAACTTAGAAATTTTTCTAAGTGTTGAAAACTTCATATTTTTTTCACAACTTTGAGCCAATTTTTCACCATGATGCAAGATGATTCAAAGGAAACTTTCAACATGAAAGTTGTAGATCACAATGAGACCTAAAACATTTCTGAACAAAACTCCTTCTAGAAATGCATGTATTTCAAGTTATTAATCCATGAAATCATGGTCATGAAACTAAAACACTTAGTGACATTTTGAGCATTTTGGTCAGGATTTTGACCTAACTTCTGGGCCAAGTTTCACATAGTTCCATTTGGATTTTGAAAAATTGATTCAAATATGGATTGTAGAGCACATTACAAGTTTCAAAAATGTCCAAGAACTCCTTGAGATCATTTTTGAGCAAGGAGAATCGAAGGTCAGAAGTTAGTGTTTCAAGTTGTTTTACAAGGCAGAATTTATGATGCACAATGGACCAAATCACATAGACATGCTGCATAATCTCACTTTGCAGGATTCTAACTTGCAATTCACTCCTTAATTAAATTTTTATACAACATATGGAGCCATTGTCCAAGCATTTGAACCATTATCCAAGTTGCATTTCCATTTTTGGAAGAAAAGCACCATTGTTATTCTTGAAAAGTGGCTTTAATCATAAAGTCCACTCTCCTTGAGCATTGAACTTGTTATTTCAGCACACACAAACCCTATAAACCAAAAGTAAGCATGTCCAAAGTACCAACCACTCTATGAAGCCCTGTACCTTGCCTTGGAACAAGATGTTTCAACTTTGCTTCAAAAACAAGAAAGATGCTACAACTTGGGATTTCAAATTCTGACTTGTTGTAGAACATAAAACATCTTGCCTATAAATACATAAACTATTTGGAAGATAAGGCACGCATGTACAAGCCCTTAAACTCACTCAAACCCTCACAAACTTAGATTGCACACAAAACTCCATTTTTATGCAGAAACTGGCCTTACACTCCCATCTCTCAAATTACTCGTGTGTTTCCTCTCCAAACCATTCCAAAAGTTCCTAAACATCATCCACAACTCACCCTAATACCTGTTATAGTTCTGTAACTCCATTTCCACCATTATCCAAACTCAAAAACAGAGCATTGCAAGTGGACTTCTCCAGAACTCCTCAACCACTTTCAACTCAAGCCAAGCATCACATTAGCTTCCTGGGAACTTGAGGAAGCTAACTCAATCACTAAAACTCATTGAAAGCTACTCCAAGTCAAAACACGATACCCTCTTGCAAGGTGAGTTTTATGAATTTTGAACTCCTCATATAGGCATTGTTAAGCTTTCATTTTCAAAGATAAAGTGTAGACCTCATTGCCACGAAGCTGTACATATCCATAGTTTGCATTTATATGGCCTGAGCTTAGAGAATTTTGGAGTTGAAGTTTCTGAAATTTTTAGGTTTTAAATTAGGGCCAGAAAAATTCTCACTCATCTTTGACTTATAGCTTTAGTTATTTATATGGTTGGATTCATGGGAAGAAATGCCACAACTTTCATTTTTGTACTTTCCATTTTTGTTGAGAGATGAAGAAGTTACAGGCACTCTGGTTGGCTGAAGGTTGAAGACGAAGTACAGGCCTTGGAAGCATTATATGTTATGTATTTATCATTTCATATAAGTAAACGGATGTATAGCCACTCTAGTGGTAAGGCAGCATGCTAGTAACCAAGAGGGCGTGGGTTCAACACCCAGCGCGCTGCCTTTTGATCCTTTTTTCACATTTTTACTCCTTTTCTTTTTCGTTTGCAGCATCTGGGCCCCATAACTTTGGGCCTTCATTTTGTTTGCTAACTTTCTCCCCTGATTATGTTTCATACCCTTGTGTCCCATTTTATTTCTTTATTTCATTTTCATTTTTATTTTTATTTTACTTTCATATTTTTTTGTTATTATTTTTACTACTAATATTAGTTTTTTTTTATTATTAATAAAAAATCCAAAAATATGTATTTTATTATTTTTGCACTCATATTTTATTTTTCTTTATAAAAACTAAAAAGAACAAAAACAATTTTTCTTAACAATTTAATTTCTTTCTTTTATTAATATTTAGATAATTAGGTTTAATTATTATATTATATTATATTATTTTCTTGTAAATTAAAATTAATTTAGAATTTAGGTTTATTTTATTTAATTAATTTTTATGTATTTTTATAAAACATTTTCATAAAAAAACCCTAAAAAATCTTTTTTAGTTGATTTCGTTTTTAAATTAGTTTAAGTTAATTTTATTTTATTTTAATTAATTATTTTCTTAATTAGGTTTAGGTTGAAATCCTTTCATAAAAATCCAAACAAAAATCATTTCTTTTTTTCATTTTTTTGCATTCATGCATTTTATTTTTCAATTTTGTACAATATTCAATATGGTTGTAATAGTTAATTAGATTTAATTTTCTTGCAAAATCCCCATTTATAAATTTGTACACCCCCTCCCCTATTGATGTAATAGCTTAGTATTTTCATTTTCTGCAATTTAATGCTTTATATATAAATGCTAGTAAGTTAGGGTTTGTATGGAAAGATTAAAATCAACAAGTTAGCAAACCATAATCAAGACAAAACAATGCATGTAAATCAACACACTTGCACACTTACACCCTTAGGGTAAATCCACTTTGTTGCCTTATAAAATGGCCATGTTATGCATGTGAAGTATCTTAGCAAAAGCAATCAAAAAAACAAGATCATAGTCCCTCGATGACGCTATCCAAATTTTCCTTTCAAAAATGATCTTAGTCCCTCAAAGAGAATTGCTAAGATATTTTCACAATATTTCTATCATGGCTATACGATGACCCATACCCGTTCCTTTTATATCCAAAGATAAGGTTACTTACCAATCAATGGTAAAATAACAATGTCAAAGGAAAGTGGAAATAAAAAAGAAAGACTTTTGAGTAGGTAGAATGTTCCTAGTTTCTTGCTCATTTTCAAACCAAAACATCCTTGCTATTTTCAAAACAAACACCAACACTTTCAAAACATCTTTCAAACTTGAAACATTTTCAAAAAATCAACACTTTGTATACATTCTTACGGACGAGAATTATTACAAAGTTTGCCTAAAGGATTGCGCCTTTTCAAAATACTTTCAAAAACCACACAAAGCATATTTTCAAACAAAAGCAAGTGATCTAGAAAGCAACTAAGATCCCGTAGATAACTATGGATAAAAAGGGTGCTAATACCTTCCCTTTTTATTATCTACCTCCCGAACTCAAGAAATAATCTCAAATGTCTTTCCTGTTCTTTTCAGCCTTTCCTTTTGGATAAAAGAAAAGTCAGTGGTGACTCTTGCTAACCGTAAAATTTGTGATAAAACGTAAAACAACCAAGTCAGTTCTCCCACCGTGTTACAAGCTGGATCCAAGATTTTTGCAATTCTTCGAAGTTTGTCGGCATATCAGGATGAAGAATGATGCGAGACTCTTCCCCTTGAATAATAGGCTTTGAAATCACTAGTAGGACACCATCATATGGCATCATAAGACTTTGAGCACGATCTCACATCCATTTGAGGTAACGCTCCAAATGGATGGAGTTCTTGCGCCCAAAAGTCTTATTATCAATCTTCTTAACCATTCCCCAAGCACGAACGAACCTATGATGATAACCTTGCAGATCATTTGAATAGTCGAACATAATACCCTGGATAAGCATATTATGAGGACCATCTCTCCGGGCGTAACCAAACTGACGAAGGGATAAAAAAGGGTTGTAGGTGATTCCTCCTCTAATACCAAGGAGTGGAACATTAGGAAATTCTCCGCAGAGATCAATAAAAGAGATATCTTCTTGAGAGCGAGGGCACCAATAAATATCAGAGTGAGAAAGAGACATTAACCTTTGATTCCACCTTAAGCCTAACTCATTCTTCATTACTGAGCGAGGAAGGTGCAAAATAAACTACCTATAGATCAAAGGCGTATAACACATAAGAGTTCCTTGTTTCTTCATAGTACGAGTGTGGAGTGAATGCAGAATATCCCCGAGCAATGTAGGCACTTTATTGTGAGCAAGGAAGATGTTGATGGCACTGACATCTATAAACTGGTCTGAATTGGGGAACAGAACCAGCCCATAGATCAAGAGAGCTAAGATATCTTCAAAGGCATGGTAACTCATAGCGTCTAGGAATACCTGAGCTTTATTCATTAGAAAATTTGCAAGGAGGCCCTTAACTCCACTTCTTCTTTCCAATTGGACTCAATGTCAGATGGCTTCAAATGCAAGGCTACGACAACATTTTCAGAAGTTGGATCTTGTTCTAAATCTGTGAAAGGTACCTGCTCCAATATAGGTAAACCAAGTATTTTGGAGAATTCTTCCAGCGTAGGCACCAACTGATAATCTGGAAATGTGAAGCAATGATGCTTAGGATCGAAGAACTGGAATAGAACGCTCGTCAAACCTTCGTCAAAACCGGTAGTAACCCAACTGAGTAAGTGACCATATCTTTTGTTAAATGATGAGCTCTCAGGAACTTTTAAGACAATTTCCTTGAGTTTGGGAGGAATTTATGCAAAGTTAATTCGGATGGTTTTTCTACGAACTGAATCTATAACCTACAAAACAGAGAAGAGATAAATCCATAGGTCCTTTAAATGGTTAGTGTACATGACATGTTATGATGTTTATGATGTTATGATTATGCTTGAAATCACAGATATAAAAAATACAAACATGTCACACAAATGCCTTAGGTTTAAAGGCTTGCACGAGTTTTAAAGGTAAGTACCCTCTTGAAGTTTCAGTTGGCTCAACCTATCCTATTAATAGTAACTGGGATCTAAGGAGTCTCATATCACTGACCTTTCTTTTATGCATTATTTTAGCTCAAGCACCAAAGTATTGCTGCCAAGATATCCCAAAAGTCCAATCTCAATGAGTATAGCATCGAGTATCAAACAATCTTCGGTGGGAACCAAAGTCAACCATCTCACTACTTTCTAATGGCTTAGGATGAGTCAATTAAAGGTTTTAAAGGTCAGTTAGCGCTTAATGACACTATAAGGAAGCCTAATGTTATCCTTGACTAACTCAAGGAACATTAGTACAAGCCAGAGTATCACGCTAACGTAGCTATCACTTCGTCCATATCGGTCAACATCGTACAACCTCCATGATTTATTGAAACTTACCTTAAAAGGTGCCCCAGATCCGGGTATAAGATATTTAACAATAACCCCACAAACCCTTTAAAAATAAAGCAGACAAAGCAAACAAGGAAAGAAATTTAAAATGATCTAACTCTAAGGTAACTCAACTTTTATAATTCCCCAGCAGAGTCGCCAGTTCTATAATACGGTTGCAGAACCGACTGTTATATTGGTTTTGCATTTGTATTCATAATTGTTGTGGTAAGCAAGAGTCGACACCGACTTTTCTTTTATCCAACAAAGGAAAGGGTGAAAAGAACAGAAAAAGACCTTTCGAGATTGTTTGAGTAAGGGGGGTAGGTTATGGAAAGGTAATGTGTTAGCACCCTTTCTATCCGTAGTTATCTACGGGCTCTTAATTGCTTGCTCACTTTTGAAATGCTTTGTGTGTGTTTGAAAAAGTTTTGAAATTCCAAATAGCAATGCAGTTTGCTTTATGATAACTCTTGTATCAGTCCTCAAGAGTGTTGATAAAGCGTTTTGAAAATGTTTTTGAAAATGTTTTTAAAAGTGTGAGGTGTGAAAAAGTGTTTTAATTTGTGAGCAAGCAATTAACAGTAACTACCAACTCAAGGTCGTTCTTGTATTTTTCCTCCTCCTTTAGATAGTGTTATCCATACCATTAGTTAGCAGAAACCCCAATCTTTGGATGTGTGAGGGACAGGCGCAGGTCATCGTTATGGTCATAAAAGGCAACATATAGGGATACCTTAGCAATTCGAAGGGATTGTCATCATATATTCGTAGGCAACATCGAGGGACAAGGTCATTTCTCGTAGGCAACTCGAGGGACATTAAGGGACTATGATCTTTATGATGACTTTAATTGAGGGTCTTTGTTAAGGGTATCCCTATGTTCAAGGGACATGACCATTGTTTTTCCGAAGGAAACAAGTAAGGTTATCCTAGAGGTACGAGTGTGCAAATGATTCAGTTTGGTTATTCATCTTGAAATTAGGGTTTTCTATCATTCATTTTTATCTTTCCTTACAATCCTATTAATCTAAGCATTGCATAAAATATAGTAGCTGAAGGTAAATGCGGAAATGTAAACCTAGGCTATTACAGAGCTTTGTGGTAGTTACATAATAGTGAAGAGTACGGAAAAGAAATCCTGAAACTATTACATTCTAGAAGCAATTAAATGATAATGATGAAAAAATGTGGGGAAAACAAAACTACGGTATTACAGTTGAACACGCCTATATACTTTATCTAGGAAAATAACAATAAGATGAAAATAGCAAAGAAAATGTTTTGGTGATTTTTTTTGAGAAAAATGATTTATGATAATTAATTAAATAACCTAAAAAACCTAATTAATTTTAATTAGTAAAAAATGTTAATTTTGAAAGAAGTTAATTAAAATACATAAAACCTAATTAATTTAAATTAATAATAAAAAAGGTTAATTTTGAAAAAAAGATTAATTAAAAAAAACCTAAAACCTAATTAATTTTAATTAGAATAAAGGTTTTTAAAAAAAAGATTATGTTTAATGATTAACAAAAAATTATTAAGTTTGTCAAAAAAATAGATAGGGGAAGAAGCATCAATGGAAAATAGGGTTAAAAAACAAAAATAATGCAAATGTTAGGGGTGGGTGTTGTACCAAAAATTAATTAAAAATCTAAAATTAAATTAAAAACCTAAAATTAATTATTCAAATTTATTATGAAAAATCAAAGGTTTGTGAAAAATGTTAGGTTTTATGAAAAAGGTTTTAAACAGAAAGAAGGAAAATAGGTAAAAGGATAAATAGAATGGAAGAAAACCAAAGTCGATAGGGGTGGATGTTGAACCCGCACCCTTAACCTCCTCAGGATGTCTGCCTTGCCACTAAGTCATGCATTGGTTGTTGTTATGAACCGGCCTCAGCGCTTTGTACCAAATCTGCATCGTTGAATCTCATGAATTTGATATTTTGAGATGGGGGTTTGTAACAAAGATTTCAACATTTCTAGGGTTCTTGAAAGAATTTGATATTTTGACAAGATTGTGGCAAAGGATTTTTCATGTCCTGTTTGTGTGAAAAGAATAATATTATATAATGGAAATTATAGTAAAGATATGGGCTTTGGATGTGCAATTGGGCCTCCAAAAAGCACAATCGATAGTGCAGATTTATATTCACTTCAGTCTGACACGTTCCAGGAAAACTCGCAGGGACTTAAGTGCAATATTTGAAGTAGAAATGTGAAAACAAAATGTAGCTGACATCGAGAACAAACTCCTGTCCGAAAATGGGCTCAATCATATAAATGATGAATTAGTTATGAATTTTTGAAGTTTCGCCTCAGACAAATTATTTTGGGCTCCGGTGTCAACTCTGATACGTTCTCTAATAAAACACTGGTATTGATCAGAGCAGAAATTGCTCTCGAATTTGGAAGAAAAGTTGTATATCTCTGAGTCAGTGACCTTGTGTAAAAAGATGGGTCCGATCCGATAAAAATTGACCGAGTTGTGAATTTTTGAAGTTTTGACCCAGATGAAATTATATTCAGCATTCAGGATTTTCAGCGCGTCACGCGCACTCTGGACAAAAAAAGAAGGCCTTTTGTATACCGCTCGAACTCAATACCCCCTATGAAAATGTATTCAACTCAATTTTTGAAATTTTGGCGCCGGAACCAGCTCGATGCGATGAAAATCGATCAAGTTATTATTTTCTGAACATGACGCAGATAAACTTCTGTCACAAATTTTTTGTACGAAAATACTTGACAAATCCGCATTTTTGAAGACCTTCTGATCGAAATTGGCTTTCAGATGTGAGAGAAAAAAACGTAGATGACATCAAGACAAAATTTCAACCACCAGAACGGGTTCAAAAAGAGCCACGATCTTCAAGTTATGAATTTTTTAGTGCGTAAAAACTGCACTTTCAGCATACTTTTTCACAACATTTCTTCGAGAAAACTCGCACATTCGGAGACATTCTTTAAAGAATTGGCTCTCGAGTCAAACCTGAATTTTAGAATATGTTATCAAGGATATCTTGGCGAAAGAACACCTGAATATGACACGCCGGTTTAGACTTGTTAGTCTTTGAATCCCGAATCATTGCGAAGCGGCGAATCGATCTTCAGCATGAAAAATACTCTAAGAACATCCATTGGCGAAATAAACGTCACTTGTAACCTGAAGAAGCTTATAAATATACCTTGATCTTGTAACCATAGAATCAATGATATGCATGTATGTAATAATGAAATGTAAGCCAAAAAGGTCGAAATAAAGAGGGTAAATTTTGGGGTACAACAGATTTCAATAATCAAGTTCTGGAAAATATTCTCTAAAAAGAGATGCTTAGATTTTAACCCAGTTAAACTTCTGTTTCTATTAGAATTGTTTTTCTTTTTCAGGAAATGACAACTCTGATTAAAGACAAAGATCTAAAAGCATTGTGAAAGGCTTATGTCTAAATTGTTTGCTTCAGACTCTGAAGATGATTTTTTCAGTTTATAATCAGACTCCAAGAAGTGAAATCTGGAATCAGACTCCAAAGAATTAAGAATCTGGATGTTGTCTTAGTGACATTAAAGTTTCAAAGATTTCAATTGGAATTCATTTTCATTGGCATCTAAAGTCAAGGTTCAATAAGAATAAGTTCTATGAAATCAAGATCTCATATGTTCTATTGACTTCAAGATCTCAAGTTTTCCATTGGCATCCAAAGTTAAGACTCTCAAGATATCGATATCTGATCTATTGGAACCAGGGGAGTTTTACTCAAATGGTTCAGAATTAGGATATTCGATCTTCATCAAGTCATTGACTCAGGGGGAGTATCATAAAAAGGATAAGTATTCCTTAGCTTTCTATTTTCACTTTTTCTGATTATGTGAACAAAATTGTGTCATCAAAATACATAGTTTTGTCATCATCAAAAAGGGGGAGATTGTTAGAACAAGATTTGGTTTTGCAATATTATCTGAGTTTTGATGATAACAAATGAGTATGTTTGTGCGAACAATTTTCTTATACTAATATTTGTTATTGTTGAGTACTTAACAAATAGGTTATACTTCTGATGAATGGTGTGGCCAGGACATTAGAAGAGAATTAGTTCTGCTTCTGCTCTACACAAGTTCTGTTGAACAGTAGCAAGACACTCTAGAAGGCTTTGAAGTGTAAGCTCTGATATTTGTCGAAAGAAACCAGTCATAAGATCTAAGACATAAGCAGTTACTTAAGTCCAGATGCTGAAGACTCATGTATCTAAAGACAATGGGTTCTAAAGAAACCGTCAGAAAATCTGAAGACAGAGGTTTCTACTCAAGTCCAAATCTTAAAGACTCAAGTTTCTAAAGACCAAAAAAGTTTAAAAGATAAGGGTTTTAAAGACCAAGTGATGAAGACTCTGAAGATGCAATTCTAAATATTCCAAATACTTGAAGTTCTAAAAACCTAAGGCTCCAAGAAATAGGTTCTCACAACCAAGTGCTGAAGACTCTGAAGACGCACTTCTGAAGACTCTTAAGACTTGAACTTCTAATAACCTTATGTTATGTTATCGCTTCTAAACTCATACACACAAGAGCCTCTAAAGTGCAGAAGGAAAGAACATAACATTAACGTGGTGCAAATAGTACATGGTACAATCAACGCTTCATTCCGCTACCATGAAAGGACGGACACGTCGCACAATCTTATCCCACACGTTACTGTTTAAGCTGCCAATGTTTGTGGAAATCCCTAGAGTACCTCTCAACGAATATATTATTTTATTGGCTATACAAAGGCTTGAAGACTAAGAGAGAAAGTGGCCAATCAACGAAATATTCATGCGTAAAAACACTATTCATAGCTTTCACATTCTTAAGTTACTGTTCTTAAAATAGTTTATATATTCAGCTTTTTAGAAGCAATGTTCTTGTAAACAAAACTTGTATTCAAACAGTTATTTGATATTCCTTAAGGGGCCGGGTAGGTCTGTATTCTTAAGAAGTCTAGGACTTGCCGGTTTTAGAGGTTGTTTGTTACTTGTGGGTATCTTGTGCATTTTAATAATCAGGTTGATTATTGTTTGATATTCCTTGCAAGTCTTAGAAGTTGTTAGTCAATTGCGGGTAGATTGTGCAAATTGTAATATATTTGGTTATAGTGAATTAAGTCCTCGATTGAGTGAGGCGAAATCACCTTTGCGGGTGGACTAGACTAGCTTGATAATTTTAAATGAACTAGTATAAACATACATTATTCTTTACTTCCTGCTCTTACTGCCATACCCCAAATTTTCTCTACTGATTTTAGAATAATTTATTCCTTACTAGTTATTAATTTCCAGTATCATCACTTTCTTTATAATCTATTGTTGTCAAATTCATATATACGATATGGGGTTTACGTTTATAAAAGGGGTGTATTGTTTCAATATGGACCATCAAAATCTGATGGCCCGTTTTATTTTGTGCTTACGATTAGAAAGGGGTATATTTGTTCTTAAGCCCACACTCAGTAGGAAAAAGGGTTGTGAGTTTTCATAAGCTGATTAATTGGGCCTCTCAAGAAAATTAGCGCTATTTTTTTATGTTGACCCAGTTCAAATAAAAGAGAGGAGAATTATTGTAGAAACAGGGAGGTACGTGTTGAATAAAGAAAGGCCCAATAATTGAACAATTATTGGCCCATTTCAAATATTTGTTTGAAAACTTGTATGGATTTTTATTCTTGTTAAACTTAATTATTATTATTATCATTATTTTTATCTTTTTTATTATTATTAAAAATTATTAATATGTTGACTTTTGGTCAAAATTAGGTGTGTAACCCTAATTCTAGAACACAAGTGGCACCCTGACTCGCTGTTGTTCTTCTTCAACAAAGATACCATACCGAGCCCAGCCCAAAAATGCTTACTGTACAAATTCAGAGGAGAAACGCATATGTGTAAGAGTGGCATAAATCAAATCAAATCTTATACATATCAAATCCATTACAATTGTATCAATTACATAACAAATTGTCCAAAATTTTCATACATAATCAAATCAAAATTACAACATAATCAATCAATTCCTAAAATCCACCTTAATCAATTATTTTGTAATGACAATCATAAGAAAATTTCCTAATTTGTACTAATTCCTAACCTATAAAAACCCTTTGAACTAAGACTAAAGAGAAGACAAGAAATTTTGGGAGAAGAAGAAACTTTTGAACCGAGAAGAAGAAGGAGAAACAGTTGAAACCCTGAAATTTCTTCTTGCTTGAGATCTAGGGTTTCAATTTCTGAAACCCTAAGATCTGTCCTCCAAGCAATCGTCGCAACACCATTGTTACCACCTGCAAAATAAGAGAGGAAGAGAATATCAGAAAGAGGCGAAAGGGAAATCAAATTACAAGAAGTTTCACTGCAAGAAAGGTAAGCCTCAAACTTAGCTTTAAATTTGAAAATTGTTATCGTTGCTGAATTTGGGGTCGATTGGTGGTCTAATCTGGATTTATAGGAACTTTAGGGTTAGGGTTCATCACTTAGGGTTAGGGTTCACCACTCAGGGTTAAGGTTCTTCCACATGGGTTTAGGGTTCTAAGGGTTTGCGCTTATGGGTTTGATAAGGGTTAGGGTTCTTGGGGTTTGGTTGAAGGTTGGGGTTAGGGTTCTCAGTTGTTGGGTTTTGGAACGGTGGTTTAGCATGATGGTTTGAAGTTTCCGTTTGAATAGCAACTGGAAAACTGGACATGAAGGGTGTTTTGTGGTGGCTCATGGTGGTGACCACCGGCAGAAGAGATTTTCGATCGACGGGGTGATTTCTAATCGCCTAGAGAGAAGCAAGAGCTTCTCTCTCTAAAAAATACAATTGGTTGTTGTTTTGGGATAGAGAGAGAAAAAAGAAGAGAAAATGAGGCCCACCAGGATCCAAAGTCTGCAAATGGAAAGTCCATCATAATCCATGCACGCTCCCCTCATGCGATCTGAGTGAATCTCTCAATAATTCAAATGTCGGGCCAGGCTCGTCGCTAACCACACCACCCTTTTTTTAATTTTCCTACTACGTTAGAAACTGTATCCCCTATGCTTTTGGACTCAGTTCAATATCTGAACTTGGGCCCTTGCATAACCAACCCCCAATTTTGCCATGCAGTGCAAATCTGCACCCTCTTTGTAATTTGGGCCTAAATTCAATATCTGGATTTAGGGTCCTGGTATCTACACTCCCATAAATTACTTAGCCAAAATAAAACATACCCCATGTTCTTTTAATTAATTTTGTTGTTATTTTTATATTTTATACTCTCATTTATTTATTTTTATTTTTATTTTATAACTAATATTTAATATTTTTTATATAAATTTCTAAATTTGTTTTATTATTAAATTCAAAATTCTTTTTTTACTAACTCATTCTTAATTACTTTTAAAATTGAATTAAAATTCTTTTTATCATGCATTCTGTGATACGGTGGGAGAACTGACTTGAAACTTTTGCGTTTTATCGCAAATGTTACGGTTAGCAAGAGTCGCTACCGACTTTTCATTTATCCAAAAGGAAAGGCGAAAAAGCACAGGAAAGACCTTTGAGATTATTTCTTGAGTTCGGAGGGGTAGATTATGAAAAAGGAAGGTATTATCACCCTTTTCATCCATGATTTTCCATGGGCTCTTAGTTACTTACTAGATCACTTGCTTTTGTTTGAAAATGTGATTTGTGTGGTTTTTGAAAGTATTTTGTAAAGATGCCATCGTTTAGGCAAACTTTGTAATGATTCTCGTTCGTAAGAATGTATACAAAGTGTTTGATCTTTTGAAAATGTTTTCAGGTTTGAAAGATGTTTTGAAAATGTGGGTATTTAGAAAATAACAAGGATGTTTGGGTTTTGAAAATTGAGCAAGTAACTAGGAACATTCTACCTACTCAAAAGTCTTTCATGTTCATTTCCTTTTTCCTTTGACATTGTTATCTTACCATTGATTTGGTAAGTAACCCTATCTTTGGATGTAAACGGGATGGGCATGGGTCATCCTATAACCATGATTAGCAATGTTACAAGGTATCTTAGCATTTCCTTTAGGGACTAAGATCATTATGAAAGGCAACATTGATAGCATCATCGAGGGACTATGATCTTGTATTTTTTATTGCTTTTGCTAAGATATCCCACATGCATAACATGGCCATTTTTGTAAGGCAACAAGTGGATTTAACCCTAGGGGTGCAAGTGTGCAAGTGTGTTTGATTTACATGCATTGCTTATCTTGAATTAGGGTTCTCTAAACATTGATTTTATCTTTCCATACAAACCCTAATTTACTAGCATTGATATGAAAGCGATAAATTGCGGAAAGTAAAATTACTACGCTATTACATCATTATGGGGATGGGGTATAAAAATTTACAAATGGGTATTGCAAGAAAATTAAACCCTAATTACTATTACAAGGCTTTTACAATTACATAATTTATAATGCAAAAATAAAATATGCAAGAAGATGTCAAGTGAGAGAAATTGCTTTTTAGGGTTTTTTGTAGAAAAAAGGTTTTATAATTAATTTCATTGAAGAAAAACCTAAGTCTAAGTTAATTGTTTAGAAAAGTATTTTTGAGGTTTCATTTGAACAAAAAGGTTTTATAAAGTTAGGTCATTTCCAAGCAATGCAATATGTCCAAAATAACCTAAAAAATCTCCAAAATCAAGAAATTTGGTGCCCGAGCTGACACGGGCCGTGTCAGTGGACACGGGCACCCGTGTCAGGACCTGTCCATAACTTTTATGCATTTTTTGGTTCCAGCCAATATGACACGGCCGTGTCACGTGACACGGGCGCCCGTGTCAGCCCCTGTCCATCTTTTTTTTGCTCATGTACGCACCAGTAACATTGACACGGGCCATGTCGTGTGACACGGGCACCCGTGTCAGCTTCTGTCCCTGCATTTTATTATGTTTTTCAACCCAATTAAGCTAACACGGGCCATGTCGTGTGACACGGGAACCCGTGTCAACCTCTGCTCTGGCTTTTTGTTAGTTTTTTCTCTTTGATATATCTTGTTATATCTTTTGAGTGCAGAAAACACATGATGTATGAAAAATGATATCACAATTTGAGAAAGTTTACCTCTCGAAGCGGAAGATTTAGAACACGTACAAAGGTATTCGGGTGCAAATTGGTGATTGATCGAGCTCCTTTGAACCTTATTGAAGTAACTCCAACCTTCCTTTTATTCTGAAAATGGTTGAACCGCTCCAACCAAGTCAAGTTGCAATGTACGTTTTTGAATTTAGAAGATGGTGATAGTGATGTTACAGAAGTTATTATTATGTTTGAACAACTTCTATATGGTGTATGTGAAGTGTTTGAATGGTTTGTTTGGAGAAAACTTGCAAGGTGTGAGATTCAAAGGTGTGGACTTCAAAGCTCAAAAATGGAGGTTTTATGGACAAATCTGGTTTTTTGACAGCAAAAATGAGTTTGAGTGTTTGTTTCTCCTTCTATTTTTTCCGGCATCTTTCTCTTGTGATTGGCCTCTCTATTTATAGAGAAGGTTTGATACTTGAACAAACTCGGATTTTGGATCACATGTTATGGCTAGGTTAGATTGTACATGAAGCAAGCTTGAAGAACATGTTTCCAATGCTTATACCAAGCTATCTAAAGTGGTTGATCACTTTAAACATGTTTGTTCTGACTTGTAGAAGTTGAGTGTGATTTTAACAACAAGTTAGAGGCTCAAGAAATTGACTTTATGATTAAAGTGAACTTTGCAAGAATGGCAATGGTGCCTTTGTGCCAAAAATGGAAAGATCACTTGGATAATGCTTAAACCAAATGGACCATAGCTTAAAAGTTTGTGTAAGCATTAAATTATGGTAAGATTTGCAAGTCACAAGGCCTGCAAAGTAAGATTATGCAGCACATCATGCCAATTGGATTATGTGTTCTTCAACAAAAATGGCTTGTAATTCAAGAATGAATGCCCAACTTCAGGCCCTTGAATATCCTAGCTCAAATATGATAAATTCAAGCTCTTGAATGTTTTGGAAAGCTTGAAACACCCTATATAACTTTTATGTTGGCCATTTTGACAAAATCATCTTGTAACTATGTGAAAAAATGCCAAGAAGTTGGGATAAAATCCTGACCAAAACTGCTGAAAATTTCTCTAAGTGTTTATTCAAAAATGATATGTCTTCATGAATTCATAACTTAAAATCCAAGCATTTATAGGAGAATTTGTGAAAAAGAAATGTTGTATATCTCATGGAGATCTACAACTTTCATGTTGAAAGTTTCTTTTAAATCATCTTGTGTCATGGTGAAAAATTGGCTCAAAGTTGTAAAAAAAACATGAAGTTTTCGACACTTAGAAAAATTTCTAAGTTTGAAAACTTTGACTTTTCAAAATGAAATCTTGGCTTTTTGATTTCTTGATGAAAAAGTTTCATATTTTGACATGTTTTGATGAATTGTGATTTTTGATACTTGATTTTGACCAAAAAGTCAAAGTTTGACTTTTTAGTGTACAGTTGACTTTTGATCAGTTGACTAAAAATCCATTATCAATCCAATTGATCTTGAGCAATATTTTGAGTCATGTCATTAAGTAAAAATGGTGCAATTGAACTTTTGAGATGATGCTTCAAACCAATTGACCAATTACTAAGTCAAAAATCAGAAATTGCCCTTTCTCAGTCAAAACCCTAATTTTGACCATTTTGCCCTTTTGATGATTTGATCAAATTTCTTGAGGAATTATGGTCCAAAATTGATCAAATGATACATATGCGTTTATAATATTGATTTGGATAAAAAATTATAAAGTTTGACTGTAAATTGGCCATAGTTGACTTTTTCCCCAATATAGTTGATTTTTAGGTCAACTGCTCAATTGACTGAGCAAAAATATGATCCAATGCTTGAAACTTGACATGAGTAATTTTGGGGGTCCATAATGATCCATGAAAGTAATATGAAGCATTGAGATTCCAATTATCCTTTTGCAATCTCAAACCCTAATTTGGGTCATCAGTGCTTAAAGAGGTGTCTTGAGCTGATCAACCCTAGTGCAGTCTTGAACCAAGAGAGATCTTTGTGAGAAAAATATTTGATAATGAGAGGGAAAATTTTGGGGTACAACACATTTAAACTATTTTTTATCATATTTCTATATTTAAAAAATATCCAACCGATCAAATTACTAACAATTTTTTTACTAACTTAGTAAACTCAATATTTTATTTTCGAAAAAGGATTATGGAGATATTTCTCGTTAACCGTGAACTTCGTCTAACAACTCCACTATTCACACACCCAAACTTGGTTCAAGTAGAATTTGAAATATCTTTGTAATCCATGAAAAACACCAACCAACTACGAACTACGAATTAGGATTTTGATTCCTCATAAGAGGATACGTAGGCATACGACTTAAAATCGTGGCGAGTTCCCCTAATTAAAAATTAAAACCATATTTCCTGAATTGTAAATCTAAACCCTGGTATCCTTGTGAACAAGGAAGATGAGGGGTGCCTAACACCTTCCCTTCGTCTAAAAACGAGTCAACAATTTAGAATCTCTGACTAAATTAGGATTATCCGTCATATTCCATTCCTAGGATAAAATTTAAAAGTGGCGACTCTCATTTTAAAACAAGTTATTGCAGCAGTCGACGCTACTCGGGATCAACTCTAGAGTTTAGAAGCCTCTCCTTTTGGGTTTAAGGTTTTTCTATTTTTGGTATTTTTCAATATTTATTTTATTTATTTATTTATTTCTACTCACCTATTGTTATATTATTGCCATTGTTATTTTTATTTGTTTGCAGGATTTAATTTCAAAAAAAAGTTTTCAAAATCCTTAGAAAGAAGGTTCGTCTATTGGCCAAGGGGATATATCATCCCTATGAGTTTTTGTGACAACTTCGCCTAGAGTCAGTGGAATTTCAAAAAAGGAATATGTCTCAAGATGTATTCTTTTAGGGGATAGGACTTTGGAATAAAACCTATGACTCTTTGTATAACCCTAGACCAAAATCTCATGGTGAGACCTTGTGCGATCTAAGAGACGAAAGTTTCAGTCTACAATGATGCTCCACTGAAGGGAGACCCTTGTGTCTTTCCCTCTAGTGTTATCCATGATACCCTTAAGGAAACCACCTTACGGGAAGGGTAGAATATCCATAGGCCAAAACTAGGAGCATACCATTTAAGGATACCTTTCATGAAATCCCATCACTAAGCCACACAATCATGCATTCACGCATCTTACATTTCACATATTCATTATTCCCCATTCTTTTTTGTCTGTCTTATTCATAGGATTAAAAAAATAAGTCAAAGGTTTTGGTGAGTGTCTTAAAAATGAATGCCAAAGGGAAATAACTTGTATATGTTAGTGTCGTCAAGCCAGATATGACAGAGATAATAATCATCAAGCAGAAACTGCCTGAAAGAGCCATAAAGATGTTAGTGCTTCCAATAGTTCATTTTTTGGTTCGAATATTTTTCAATATCTGGATTTTATTCTCTTTATAGGATGATTATTATTAATGAAAGTACTTTTGTTTCCATATTCGAACTGCGTATTCATTTCAAGATACTCGCCAATAACAAGCAAAACCTAGAAAAAAGATATAAAGGAATCCAACGTGAATAAGACAAAGGTAAAAAACTTTCAGCATATTCATATGCATCCATGCATTCGCAAACATTGCATTTCATAACTTCATACAAAAAACTTATCATTTTTCGAAAACATTCTCCAGTTAAAACATTGGTAAGAAAGCACCACATCTCCGACCATCATATCAAATAAGAGCCCATCAAAAGAGAGTGATGAAACAAATCGAGGAGAATCAAGCCGCATTCAAGGAAGATTTGGAGCAGGTGAAAGGCAGTATCGACTCGATGAAGGGAGATATGAGTCAAGTTCTTCTAGCCTTGAACAACATTATCGAAAGGCAAGAACAAATTTCTAGGACAACCTTTGAAGAAGTAGCCCAAATAGTTTGGTGCATCAAGCGATCACCAACCCAGGAAAGAACCAGAATAAAGACCTCTAAAGTCAACTATAGCTCAACAAGAGGTCAGACAAACTGATACTAGAGGGTTTGTCCCACCTCCACCAAAGGTAGGGGCATCTCATACCTTGCAGATTCTGATCAACAACGCGGACAACTACATAGACTTGCATTATGGAGACTGTTGTACCCCAAAATACTCAAAATGGCTCAGGATTTGATTAGACAGATTTTCTTCCTAAGCATTGAGTCCATGACTAGAGTTTGGTATTTCTCAAGCAAGATTGAGTTTCTAAGGTTTCAAGTGGTCTTCATGGTTCTTCATGTATGCTCATTCCAAGTTTCAATCCTTGCATCGCGAGTTTGCTCAGTCAATGGTTCAGATGACTGAAAATCAACCGCATTGACCCAAAAGTTGACCTTTTCAAGATCAACTTCAAACGATTGTAGCTTCTTCATTATTCGATATTTTTAGTGGTTCTTTTTGCGTATGACTCTCCTTGACGTCATCTCCAATTTCTCTTTACAAGTCAATAGATGATTATACTTTGAAAAATCCGCGAGAAAACAAAAACGTTAGAAATCGTTGTGAATTTAGTGAAAAATAACTGATTTTACCCAACTTTACTAAATCATGTATTTTTGCGCTTTTAATCATCTTTCTCTTATTCTTATTTTCATAAAAAAAGAAAATCTAAAAATATATTTAGTTCATATCAGTTTTACTTTATTCAAAATATAAAAAAATTTATTATAGTTTTGTTAGTTTCATTTAATTTTATATTTTTATTTCATTGATAATTCAAAAAAATCTCAAAATACATATAAGTTCTTTTAATTTTTTGCATTTTAGAGTATGTAAGTCTATTTTATTTTATTTTTAGTTGCAGTTTTATTTATTTAATTCAAAAATATGAAAATATATGATTTAATTTTTCATTTATTTTTATTCTCTTTATTATTAATTTTGGTGTTAATTTTGATTATAATTCTATTTGAAATATTTTTAAATTGAATTATTAATAGAATTAAAACCAATTTTAATATCTCTTTTATTTCAGTTTTGTATTTTCAGTTTAGTTTTTACTGATATTTTATTTTATTATTATTATTATTGTCATTACTATTATTTTTAATATTATAATTATTATACTATGTTTATGGAAGTCTAAATATGTTGTCAAATACTACACTCCAAAACCTGTTTGGTGTCCACTTTAATTATGTTGCTGCCCTTCTACCAACTAAACACATCAGTCTATTAATTGCACCAAAATAACATACACTAAAAGCTGTATCAAAAGACATAAAATCAATATTCCAAAAGTGTTCTAAAACTTATCAAATCTTCCCCCTAACTCCACTGTTATTTTTTATAAAAAAGGAGAGCCCTGTATAAGAAAAGGAGAGAAAAAATCCGAACAAAAACAAAAAGAAAAACCATTATCTTCTCAAATTCCCTCAAAATATATTTATTGTGAAATCTCTCAACCTCTCTCAATCGAAAACCACTATAAAACCCCTCAAACACCTTTTAACTTCCATCATTACTTGCAAACAGTAGCTTTTGGAGATTGTGAGTTTGTGTTCCGCTTCTTCTTAAACCATGTAAAATTGTTAGATAGAATAGTATAGTTTTTTTCCTTCATATAATGCATGTATATGTTGTGTTTCATGAGATGGTGTTGTTATTATTGTGCGTTGTTATACCGTGATTTCTGAGACTGTCACACAAAAGCATCTTCTCTTTGTTCTTGAGTTATTCTTTTATGATCATTTTTAGTTTTATAGAACTCATGTTATTATGCTTGAAAGATAGAGTTGAATTCTCTCATTATAGAGAAACACGTGGCAATAACTACAACCTTTTTTTAAGTTAGTTTTTTTTCTTTTTTTAATTTTTATATAAGTTTATAGAGAAACAATTAATGAAATTTAGTGGAGTGAGAGAGGTGGTCACGTTCAGTTCAAGTGTGAGAAGTTCTTTTGCAATTTTTTCTTTTCCTTCATTTATTTGTTTTTAGTTTTGGTATAGGAGTAATTTTGGTTGTTATTACAAAATATAATAACATTCTCTCTTAAAATCTAATTTTATAATAATTTCTCATCTTTTGTTTGTTAATTTATATTTTGTTTTATTGATAGTTTTGTTTGCATGATTAAATAATTTTTTTTTATAATTGTTAGCATTGTTAATACAATTAAATCCTTATTCAGATTTACACCTAATTTTTTTATTTAGTTTAGTTTTTCTTAATTAATTTTTTTAATTAGTTTAATCAGAGATTTTGTAAATAATTTAGTTAATTAACATTTTTTGTTTAGTTAATATTCTTTTAAATTATTTAATTTCTTTATGATAAAAAAAATATCAATATATATATATATATATATATATATATATATATATATATATATATATATATATATATATATATATATATATATATATATATATATATATATATATATATATATATATATATATATATATATATATATATATATATATATATATATATATATATATATATATATATATATATATATATATATATATATATATATATATATATATATATATATATATATATATATATATATATATATATATATATATATATATATATATATATATATATATATATATATATATATATATATATATATATATATAACTTAATTTATTTAATCAATTATTTTCTTATCTAGAATAAGTTTTTATTTTCTCTTAAAAATTTCCCACAAACAAAAACATCAAGAATATTATTTTCATATTTTTACTTTGCTAATTAATTTTATTTTATAGATTGTTGTAGTATTAATTAATTGTTTAATTCGATTGGATTATCTTGATTGTTTATTTAGATTATTAATCGCATTGTTGATTTGATCCATCCCCATTTGTAAATTCGTATCCCCATTCACGAAAGCTCTGTAATAGCGTAGAATTTTAATTTCCGCAGTTTACTGTTTTTCTTTATACTGTATAGTAATTAGGCGTGTATGATAAGACATAAAATCAAATGATAGATAACCATAAACTTCAAGATAAAATAACCGAAAACAAATCACTTTTCACCCGCGCACCTCTAGGGTTAACCACACTTGTTGCCTTCGAAAAAATACAGTCATGTCCCTCGAATGTGGGACGCTTTAGCAAAGTCCCTCGATTAAAAAAAGATCGTGGTCCTTGGATGACCCTCGATGTTGCCTTCGGTAAACGATCTTAGTCCCTATGAAAATTGTTAAACCGTCTTACAAGTTGCCTTCTTGATTGTACGATTGACCCGCGTCTGTCCCTTCACAACCAATGATAGGGCTTCTTACCAATCAATGGTAAGATAGCAATATCTAAAGAAGGAGCAAAAGAACAAAGGTTTCCTTTGAGTAGATAGAACGTTCATAGTTGCTTGCTCATAATATTTTCAAAATAACATCTTTCAAATACACCCACGCTTTCAAATGAAATATTTTCAAAAGTCAACACTTTGTATACATTCTTATAGAGACGAGAATCATTACAAAGTTCTCCTAAACGAAGGCACTTTTCAAAAATACTTTCAAAACCAATCACAAACACATTTTAAACAAAGCATTTTCAATGTGAGCTAACAACTAAGAGCGTGTAGATAACTACGGATGGAAAGGATGCTAACACCTTCCCTTTTCATAACCTACCCCCCGAACTCAAGAAAAATTCTCAAAAGGTCTTTCCTATTCTTTTTACCCTTTCCTTTATTGGATAAAAGAAAAGTCAGTGAAGACTCTTGCTATCCACAATAATTGCGACAAAATGCAAAACACCCAAGTTAGTTCTCCCACCGTATTACATAGACCATAACTTAGAAGATGCCAACCAAGCACCCCAAAGGACAACCCATACTCATGTTACTGAAAATCCCTTGGCGCTCAATCAGTATAAAGCTCTCAAAGAAAGCTTGAAGGTTGTGGAGGGTTAAGATGCTTTAGATGTCGATGCTCTCGAAATGGATCTAGCTCTTAATGTGGTTATCCCTCCAAAATTCAAAGTACCTAGCTTTGGAAAATATAAAGGGATCACATGTCCAAGGAACCATCTATGCATGTATTGCAGAAAAATGCATGCCTATGCTCAAGATCAGAAGCTGATGATCCATTGTTTCCAAGACAGTTTGAGTGGAGCATCTCTAGATTGGTACATACAATTGGAGCGGGTTCATATCCAGACATGGGCAGATCTTGCCAATGCTTTCTTGAGACAGTACAAGTATAACTTAGATATGGTGCCTAACAGTATGCAACTCCAAAACTTCTCTCAGAAGAATGAGGGGTCTTTCAAGGAGTATGCTTAAAGATGGAGGGAAATGGTATCCTGTGTGCAGCCACCACTCTTGGAGAAAGAACTAGTCGACATGTTCATGGGAACTTTACAAGGGTTGTACTAAGATAAGATGGTGGGAAGCGTATCTTCCGGATTTTTGGATTTTGTGACTAATGGTGAAAGAATTGAAGTTGGTATAAAGAGTGGAAAGATACAAGGGGAATCATCTAGTACCCCTTATAATTCAAAGAGACATGTCCCTAATTTCTCGAAAAAGAAGCAAGGGGAAATTAATGTTGTAGCATCGTATCCAAGAACACAACAACCGTTGATAATTCCACGAGAGAAACAACATAACGGGTTTGAAAGGCCTCTGAGAAGATTTGATCCTCTCTTCATGTCGCACAGTCAATTATTACAACACTTAATCAAAGCATCTTTGATAGAGCTAAAACATATGGCTCCTCCAATTGGGGCACTCCCACTAAAGTACGATGAAAATGCCAGGTGCGAGTATCATTTCAATTCTCCGGGGCATACTATAGAAAATATTGGGCCTTTAGACAAAAAGTTCAGGATTTGTTGGAATCTCAGGATATCACTTTCGATAAACCGAACATCAAAACAAACCCCATGCCTCCGCATGGTGGGCCAACTGTGAATGCAATTGAAGTGGTCACTGACTTTGGGGCAGCTAACCAAGTAAAGGCCCAATAAACCTTTTGAAAGAATATATGTTGGAGTGTAGGTTCCTCTTGGAACACAATGAAGCTTTTGAGAAGACATTACAAAAATTGGTGGATCAGGGGATAGTCCAATTCGAGTGATACCCTAAAGAAGAATATGTAGCTGCAATTGATGGAAATGAAAATAAGCCATCGATAATTCCTTGACAAGGGTCGAACCTTAATAAGAAGACTCTTGTGATTCCATGGGGAGAGTCAACAAAAGCACCAGTGATGATGCCACGCCAGACTCTGAGGATTCCAGTAGTTCCAAAGACTACAATGGTGAGTAGAGGGCCATCTCCTACCCCCTACGAAAGAAGCAAAATGGCACCTTGGAGTTATGATTCTACTGTATACTTCAATGGTTTAAAACAAGAATATAAACCGTCAACACGTCAAGGATCTACAATTACAAATATAGATGGAACAGAGGGCATGACTCACAATGGTCAAATCTATAGTCCCGAACCACTGAAGAAAAATGATGATGTAGTTAAGGATAAGGGAAAAATCTATGTTGCGGGCAAGTCAAAGTCAAGAACCTCCTAGCAAGAATTTTACTGACCAATAGGCGGAAGAATTCTTGAAAATAATCAAGAGAATTGATTATAAGGTGGTGGATCAGCTACACCAAATCCCGGCCAAGATTTCAATACTCTCGTTGCTCCTTAATTCAGAAGTGCATCGGGACTTGTTGTACCCCAAAATTTGCCCTCTCATTTATCTATAATTTGCTCACAAGATCTCCTTGGGCTCAAAACTGCACTAGAGTTTGATCAGCTCAAGACACCTCCTTAGGCACTGATGACGAAAATTAGGATTTGAATTTGCACAAGGATTTTTGAACTATCAAAGCTTCATATGTCTTTCATGGATCATTATGTACCCCCAAGATTACTCATGTCAAGTTTCAAGCCTTGGATCACACTTTTGATCAGACAATTGAACAGTTGACCTAAAAATCAACTGTATTGGAGAAAAAGTGAACCATGGCCAATTTACAGTCAAACCCCATAATTTTGTATCCACATAAACATTTTAAACTCATATGTATCATTTGATCAAGTTTGGACCATAATTCCTCAAGAAATTTGATCAAATCTCCAAAAGGGCAAAATAGTCAAAATTAGGGTTTTGACAGGGAAAGGGCAATTTCTGATTTTTGACCTAGCAAATGGTCAATTGGTTTAAGGCATCATCTCAAGAGTAAAATTGAATAATTTTGACCTAATTACATAATTCAAAATATTGCAAATCCATTGGATTGACAGATGAATTTTGCAGTTAACTGATCAAAAGTCAACTGTATACTAAAAAGTCAAAGTTTGACCTTTTAGTCAAATTTAAGTACCAAAGATCATAATTCATTAAAACATGTAAAAATATGAAACTTATTCATCAAGAAATCAAAAAAGTCAAGATTTCATTTTGAAAAGTCAAAATTTCTAAACTTAGAAATTTTTCTAAGTGTGGGAAATTTCATGTTTTTTCATAACTTTGAGCCAAATTTTCACCATGATGCAAGATGATTCAAGAGAAACTCCCAACACGAAAGTTGTAGATCTCCATGAAATCTACAACTTTGCTTCACATAAATTCTTCCAAAATTTCTTGGATCTCAAGTTATAATTTTATGAACATAGGGTCATGAACTAAAAAAGACTTAGTGAAATTTTGCCCTAGTTAGACAGATTTTTTACCTAACTTCGTGACAATTTTTCACATAGTTCCACGGGGATTCTTCAAAATCAACTCAAAGATGAGTTGAAGATAACATTGCAAGCTTTCAAAAATGTCCAAGAACTCCTTGAGATCATTCCTGAGCAAGGAGAATCGAAGGCAAGAAGTTGGTGTTTTGTCACTTGGGTTACAAGCCACTTTGTGAAGAACACTTGATCCAATCTTCAAGCATGCTGTACAAATCTTGCTTTGCAGGATTCAAACTTGCTAATCACTCAATTATTTAATGCTTACACAATTGATAGAGCCATTGTCCAAGCATTTGAGCCATTATCCAAGTTGCATTTCCATTTTTGGAAGAAAGTCACCACTTCCATTTTGGAAAAGTGACTTTAATCACAATGTCAACTCTTCTTGAGCCCATACATTGTTGTTTCTGACTCAAAAGTATTCAAAATCAAGAAGCAACATGCCTACAGCCTTCTAACCACCCTGCAAACCCTTGTACTCCACATTGAAACCATGTTTGTCAACTTTGCTTCAAAAACAAGTAACCAAACCATAACATGTGATTTCAATTTGAGTTATTTCAAGCCTCAAAACCTCTTGCCTATAAGTAAAAACACTATTTGCAAGATGAAACACGAATGCTAGTGCCCTAAAACTATCTCAAACACTCAAAAACCATAAATCTGCCCAAGAACACCATTGATACACAATTTTGAACCAAAACTCATCATCTTCATTTCCACTCGTGCATTTTGAAAACTAATCATTCAAACACCTTCCATAAACCATACGAAAGAAATCCAGGCCCCTGTTTCAAGACTGTAACTTCTCCATCACTATCCATCATTTTCAAATATCAAGCTTGCAGGTTGACTTGAGTAGAGAGATTCAGGGACTTTCAAGGAAAAGTAGGAGTTGGAATACACTCAAGGAGGTACAGGCAAGCTAAACAGATCCTCAGGCAATCTCAAAAGTTTCTCAAACTCCATTAACGACTCCAGCTGTAAGAGGTAAATTTTCAAACTTCTATCTTTTTATACAAGCATCATTTGATCTTGATTTGTGAAGACAAAATGTAGATATCTTTGCTCTAAAGTTGACCATGTTCATAGTTCCCATTTATATTGACTGTGTATAGAGAATTTTGGATTTGAAATTTCTGAGAAAATTAGGTTTCAATTTAGGGCCAGCAAAATTAGTTTTTATCTTTGACTTTTAGCTTACATAAGTTATATGGTTGGATTCGTGGGAAGAAACACCACAACTTTCATGTTTGAACTTTCCATTTTTGTGGAGAGATGAGGAAGATACAGGTGGTCCGGCTAGGCGAGAGGTTTAAGATGAAGTTGCCTTCAGAAAGCAGTTTCTAATATATATTTATGGTTTGGTTATATGACCGAATGAAACAGCCAACCCAGTGGCAAGCACGCGTATACTAAGTCACTTCTTACCTAAAGGGCCAGGGTTCGAACCAATGTGAACCACCCTTTTGTATTTTTTTTCATATTTTCTGTTTCCCTAACATTTTTTTGCAGGCGCTGGGCCCTTTGGGTCTGGCGGTGTTTTTTTTTATTTTTTGCTAGCTCACCTCCCTGCCTACTTTTGGCACCCCCTGACCCATTTATTTTTATTTATTTATTTATTTCATTTTTCCTTTCAAATATATTTTCTAAAATACCAAAAAAAATCATAAAGAATATAAAAATAATAGATTTATGTTTTGACATAATTTAAATATTTTTCCCACAGAATAATTATTTTTATTCATTACACTTTATTTAACTTTACTAGTTTCCTTGTAAATTAAATTAAAACTAGATTATTATTTATTTAAATATATTTATTTTAATGTAGAAAAGGCCAAAAATATTTCACAACACCATATATTATTTTCAAGACAAAAATACAAAAAAAAATACTTTTTCTTTAAACTTATTTTCTTTTAATCAATTAAATAGAATTAGGGTTTTATTCAAAAATATTTTCTTAATTAATTTCTTTTCTTAATTAATTTAAGTTAATTTAATTTAATTATTTTTTCTCTAATTAGGTTTAGGTTAAAACCTCCTTCATATAAAAAACCAAACACAAAAATCATTTCTTACAATTTGCATTTATACTTTTTATATTTCTTCAATTATTTGTACATATTCAATTTGGTTGTAATAGATTAATTAGGTTTATATTATTGCAATCCCCATTCATAAATTGTATACCCCCCTCCCACAAATGTTGTAATAGCACAGTAACTTTAAATTTCACAATTTATCGCTTTTACATAACATGCTAGTAATTAGGGTTTGTATGGAAAGAATAAAATCAATCAAGTAGAAAACCCTAATTCAAGACAAAATCAAGCATGAAAACAACACACTTGCACACAGAAAGAGATGGAGGAAATTTTGAAGATCATTAAGAGAAGAGACTACGATGTAGTGAACAAATGGGGCAGACTCCCTCTAAAATTTCCATGTTGGCATTACTACTATGTTCTGAGGCGCATGCAAAAGCCTTGGTAAAATTCCTGAAAACTGCCCATGTACCCTAAGAGACATCTGCCGATCAGTTTCAAAATTGCGTAGCCAGCCTAACTGCAGATAATGGTCTAGGTTTTTCAGATGCTGATCTAACGCCAAGGGGAATGAAGTATAATGAGGCATTGCATGTCTCAGTTGAATGTAGGGGAACGACCTTGGCCCATGTTTTGGTGGACACTGGCTCATCTCTGAATGTGCTGCCTAAAAAAGCTCTTGATAGACTTGACTGCGAAGGACTGACATTAAAGCCAAGAAACATAGTAGTAAGGGCTTTTGACGGCTCTAAAATGATGGTGCAAGGTGAAGTGGATATCCCCATAAAAGTTGGAACCCAAACTTTCAATTCAACCTTTTATGTAATGGACATCCGCCCTTCATAATCCTGCTTGCTAGGCCGACCATGGATCCACAATGCTGGCTGTGATACGGTGGGAGAACTGACTTGAGATTTTGCGTTTGTATTCGCACTTGTTCGGTTTAGCAAGAGTCGCCACCAACTTTTTATTTTATCCTAAGGAAAGGTCAAAAATCACAGGAAAGACCTTTGAGATGTTTTCGTGGGTTCGGGGGGTAGATTATGAAAAGGGAAGGTGCTAGCACCCTTTTCATCCATGGTTATCCATGGGCTCTTAGTTACTTGTTTTAGATCACTTGCCTTTGCTTTTCATTTGTGTGAAATGGTGCTTTGTGTGTGTGGTTTTGAAAATATTTTGAAAAAGATGCCTTGTCTAGGCAACCATTGTAACAATTCTTTACTCGAATGTTTTACAAAGGTGTTTGTCTTTTTGAAAAGATGTTTCAATGTTTTTTGGAAGTTTGTTTTGAAATTGTGTGGAGATGTGTGTTTGTGAAGTGTGTTTGTGAAGTGTGTTTGAAAATGGCAAGTGAGTTTTGCAAGTTTGATCAAGTAACTAAGAGCTATCTACCCTAATTTACTCAAAGATCTTTCTCATGTTTTAACCCTTTTAACAGTGTTGTTTCACCATTGTATTTGGTGAACAACCTTGCGTTAGGATGTTAACGGGACAGGCGCGGATCATCGTATACAATCATTGAAGGCAACTTGTGAGACGCTCTAGCAATTTTGTAAGGGACGAGATCGTTTTATCGAAGGCAACATCGAGGGTCATCGAGGGACTAACGATCTTTGTTTATCGAAGGGACATTTGCTAGAGTGTCTCATACTCGAGGGACATGATTTCATTATTCCGAGGCAACAAGCGAGGTTACCCTAGAGGTGCAAGTGTGAATTGTGTATTGATTTTCATGCATTTGTCTTGTATTAGGTTATCTAGCGGTTGATTTTGAATCTTCGCATACAAACCCTAATTACTATACAGTACATAGAAAGCGATAAATTGCGGGAATTTAAAGTCTAAGCTATTACAAATAAGTATTCGGGGATGGGGGTACAAATGTTTACAAATGGGGATCAGTCTTATCAGAATAGTAGTGTCCAAGTATTATTTACAACCAAATCGAATCATCGCATTCTCAAATGTAAAAAATATAGCAAGGTATAAGAATCAAAGAGAAATAAAAGTATTGTGCAATGCATATGGTTATTTACAAATGGTTAAGATGTTAACTTAATGTATTATTAAGTATTATTATTTTTGTGTTTTTGTTAATGATATAAAAACAAAAAGGGGTTTAAAGAGAAAATTATTTAATTTAGAAAAATTCTATTTTTTATATACTTTTGTTAATGTTTTACATAAAAGGTTTAATTAAACAAAAAAAAAGGTTTTAACACAAGAAAATTGTTTAAACTTAATAAACCTAATATTTATGTACTTTTAAGTGTAATAATAAAAAAGTATCATTAATAAATTTTTTACATGAAAGATCAATATATTATTTAATCAAAAAAGAATCAGGTTATAAAAATTAAAAAGTGTTGATTTAAAAAATATAAAAAAAGTTATATGGGCCTTAAAAGATGTTCTTGGCCCAAGAAAACAAAATAACAAATAAGGTAAGAAAAAAAAAGGAGGGTAAGGCGCCATAATGGAGGTTGGGCTTAGGGTTCATGAGGGCAGGCCCAATGATAATTTACAACGTTTTTTTGTTAGGGTTTCAAGCATTTGTTTCAGAATTAGGGTTACAAGCATTTTGTGAGCGGCGCTGCTTTCCTTTCTTCTTCATAGCCTCTTCATGCTTTCTCAAACCATGGTTTCTGACTTCCCCATGCCTTAGGCCGCCAGACGCTACCTCCACCCTCTCCTCCCCAAGATTGCTCAGGGCAATGAAAAGAAGGTAATGTTTCTCTTAGCTCCCTCTTCGTGCGCTTTTAGGGTTTCTGGATTCGTATCTTGCATGTTTTAACTTTTATATGTTCTGATCTTCTGTGTTGTTTATGTTTGTGTGAGGTGTAAAAAGGAAAGGGAAGGGGAATTTATACCTTGGTTTTGCTTTTTGGAAAGGAGGATGAGAGCTTGGACAGGAGGCGTCTTAGGCGGCCTGGCGAGGGAGCGAGATTCTGATGAAAGCTTTGCTCTGGTATTTGTATCTTTAGCCTTGTATGTTTTATGATGATGCTATGCTTCTGAAAACCCTAGGGCATCCGTTTATGAATCTCTTCTTTTCTTCTTCTGATTGCTTGATTTGTTTAGCCTATGATGAACATGTTCTGAGGTTGTTTGCTTGTTTGCTCTTGACTTTCTTCCTCTCTGAATGCTTGCTATTATTTTTTTTTAAACTAGCTCAAGCTAGCACTCCATTCTGAAAACTGTTTGTAATTATTGTCGTGGACTTGGTTGTGTTTCTATTATGACTTTGCCTATGATGAACTTGTTCTGAGGCGCCTATTGTTGGCTATTGACTTTCTTCCTCTCCTTGGATTTTTGATGATTTTCAATGATGAAGTCAGTTCTGAGAGTGTTTATTTGTTTGTTTTGGGGTTTGGATTTGATCTTGAAGGCAGGTTGAATGTTGTTTAGGATATAGGTTTTGACAGGCTTGTTGGGGTTTAGGCTTTGACAGGCTTGAGGAGCTTGACAGATTTTGTTGAAGGTTTTGTAATTGGTTTTTAGTAGGCAGGCTTGAAGGTTTTATTCTAGCTACAGGCTTGCTTGAAGCAGGCTTGGGTTTCTGTAACAGGTTTAAAGGCATGCTTGTTGGTAACAGGCAAGCTGTTGTTTCCTTGCTTGAGGTAGCTTTGAGGCTTGTTTGAAGCAAGCTTTTTTGTTTTTTGAAGTTGATGCAGGTTACAGTATTTTATGCTTGAAGGCTTGCTTCTACTAGGTGTTTTAGGCAGGATGCAAGGCTTGAGGGCTTGTGTTATATGTTTACAGTTTTGTGATATCTGTTATGGGTTTTTTGTCCTCTCTTGAACTATTCTGATTTGTTATATTTATTTATCTCTAAGTCTGCCTGAAAAACCGTAAGCCTCTACTTCTCTCCCTCTTTTCTCTCTCTATTAAAGCATATTATATTGCTTTAGAAGTACTTTTCTGAAAAGGTTGTGGCCTGGAAAATGATGAAAACATTTTGAAATATTGCTTGCGTCTTTGGCTTTCCTCTGCATATCTTCCAGATTTTCTGTCTTTGCTGTTTGTGTACTTGTATGCAGCTTTGTTGACAGCTCTTGGACAGTTTTGTTGACAGCTCTTTTTGACAGTTTTGACAGCTTTGACAGCTTCTTTGGACAGTTTTAAATTTGTGATTTAGTTTGCTTAGTTTGAAAATGTAACTTGGTTGTTTGGTTTGAAGGCAGTTTTGCTCTTGTGCAGCTTTGTTTGGCATTTCAGTTTGCACTTTGCAATTTGTGAATTTCTTATGCAGCCTTGTATTTAATTAATTCCATGCTTGCAAACATATTTTCTTTCCCTCTTTGTGAACCAAGAAGAGACATCTTCTTGCGATTTGCAGAGAGGACGAACAAACTGATTCCGGCCAACAACCTTTAATGATGAACTTTTTGATTAACTGTCTGAAAATGCCTTTTTTAATTCATCTGTGTTGACTTCTTTCTTCTCTTTTTGCAGGTAAACATCAGTTGAGCAAAGGATGCAACAGTAGAAGATGAAGACTTCAAGAGATTTAGGATATAGTTTTATTTTATTTCTAATCATTTGTAATAACATTATTGTAAACACTGTAAATAAATTTACAGTATTCAAATAATATTTGTAACAAACAATTGAAAATGAATAAAAATCTTTTTTTGTCAGATAATTCTTGATTTCTTCTGCACTTGTTTATTTAATTACTTAAATTTCTTGAATTATAATAATTGGAAATTATCCCAATAATTTTAACTTAGAAATTATAAATAATCAATAAACGTCCGGCGTTCCAAATAACCAAAAGCATTGCACAGTTAAACAAACAAACGTCCATATGCCTTTCACTTCACTGATTAAACCAACACTTCAAACTCTCAATCAGAAGCCTCAGCTTCTATCCCAGAGGTTCAGGTTTTGAGAAACAAACTGAAATCTTGAACAGGCGTTAAAGCAGTGTGACAGCCAATCAAGACACTGTGGATTCAAATTCTTCTGAAAATGCGCGTGCAAACCCTAATGTTGGAGATACTGTCAAAGAAACGTCTGCCTGATCAAACCCTGATCCAAACTCAACCAAATTAATAAAAACCCTAATAATCTGTTTGACTGATTCAAGAGTCAATGGAAACCCTAATTTTGTCTGACTGATGAGAAAAGTCTGTTTGACCGATTCTTGAGCCATTCTGAAAAATCAGGAAAAGTCTGAAGCTGTGATTTCTTGTGAAAAAGAGGAGGGAAAATTTTGGGGTACAACAGTTGCCCCTGTTCAATCTTCTTGAACCTGAAGAGTTAGATTGGAAAGTTTTCCGTTCGCGACTCGAAGGTAAAAGGAGATTGGACACTAGAGTGCCCAAAAAATTTGCACTCGTCAAAGCGTAGTTTGAGGGAATGGGCTTAAAGATGCCATTTTGAGATGGGCTTAAAGATGCCATCTGGAGATGTGACAGAATCTTGTCGGGAGATGGGCTTAGAGATGCCATCTGGAGATGTGACAGAATCTTATCGGGGGATGGGCTTAGAGATGCCATCTGGAAATTGTTGGTAGGAGGATGGGCTTATAGATGCCATCTGAAGGTGATTATATCTTGTTGGAGATGGGCTTGTAGATTCCATCTAAGAAGGTTTGTTGAACTGTATGTCGTTGGTGAGTGAGTGAGTATCAGAAAGGTATCCATGTTTGGAACATCTCCGGACTGGGGGTCTGAATAAGCAATAGATTGACATCCATGTCTGGAGTCATCCGTAAACTGTTTTCAGAAGTTGTGAAGTTGAATAAGTAATAGATTGACATCCGTGTCTGGAAGCACCCGTAAACTGTTTTCAGAGGTCTTGAAGTTGAATAAGCATGAGTTGGTCGAGTAGATATTTGTCCCGTCTGATTTCAGGTGTTAATCTCTGACCTGAGAAAGAAAGATAGTTTTCCTGGCTTGTTACAGGTGTTAATCTTCAATCTCTTCACGTAGATAGTTTTCCTGGCTTGCTACAGGTATTAATCTACAATCAGTCGTCCACAGATAGTTTTCCTGGCTTGCTACAGGTATTAATCTGGAACTTGAAAAGGTTGATGGTAGCCATCTGTTGATTGACCTTTTTCTGGAAAAAGGTAAAACGTTAGTTGTATGCCATGTCATGATGTATGAAATGCATAATGCAATATATGTGTTTATGATATATGTATGTAATGAATGCACATGTAAGCTGAGTAGCTGTCTTGCTGAGGATAGATGAATCCTGGATAGCTGGAGATAATAGAATCTTGACTGCTGCCGGGGAAAGTGAATCTTTGACTGCTGCAGGGGATTGCAAGAATCTTTTGGTTGCTGCAGGTATTAATCTGGAATCTTGAAAAGGTTGGTCGGTGAGATAGTTGTCCTGGATGGTTTTAGGTATTAATCTCTAACCTGAGAAAGAAAGATAGTTTTCCTGGCTTGTTACAGGTGTTAATCTTCAATCTCTTCACGTAGATAGTTTTCCTGGCTTGCTACAGGTATTAATCTACAATCAGTCGTCCACAGATAGTTTTCCTGGCTTGCTACAGGTATTAATCTGGAACTTGAAAAGGTTGGTCGGTGAGATAGTTGTCCTGGCTGGTTTCAGGTATTAATCTCTGACCTGAGAAAGAAAGATAGTTTTTCCTGGCTTGCTACAGGTATTAATCTGGGATCTGAAAAGGTTACAGAATAGCAACCGTGTCTGGAGCATATCTGGACCGTATCTTCCAACAGGTGATGAAGGAATTTTTGATGATGACCGCAACTTCCAGCAGGTGATGAAGGAAATTTTGAACGCTCTTGAATTTTAGCAGGTTTCAAGGATGAGATTCTTCATTCTGTTAAGGGTCAGAAATTGGGAGTATACCAATCTTCTGAGGTTTCAAGGATGAGAGTCTTCATTCTGTTAAGGGTCAGAAATTGGGAGTATACCAATCTTCTGAGGTTTCAAGGATGAGAGTCTTCATTCTGTTAAGGGTCAGAAATTGGGAGTATACCAATCTTCTGAGGTTTTAAGTATGAGAGTCTTCATTCTGTTAAGGGTCATAAACTGGGAGTATACCAATCTTCTGAGGTTTTAAGGATGAGAGTCTTCATTCTGTTAAGGGTCAGAAATTGGGAGTATAACAATCTTCTGAGGTTTTAAGGATGAGAGTCTTCATTCTATTAAGGGTCAGAAACTGGGAGTATACCAACCTTCTGAGGTTTTAAGGATGAGATTCTTCATTCTGTTAAGGTTCAGAAACTGGGAGTATACCAACCTTCTGAGGTTTTAAGGATGAGAGTCTTCATTCTTTGAGAAAAACAGATTTTTTAGGAGTTTCAATTGTCCGTTAATCTGTTGGTGGTTGTAACTTCCAGCAGGTGATGAAGGAAATTTTGATGATGACCGCAACTTCCAGAAGGAAATTTTGAACGCTCTTAAATTCCAGCAGGTGATGAAGGAATTTTGATGATGACCGCAACTTCCAGAAGGAAATTTTGAACGCTCTTGAATTCCAGCAGGTGATGAAGGAATTTTGATGATGACCGTAACTTCCAGAAGGAAATTTTGAACGCTCTTGAATTCCAGCAGGTGATGAAGGAATTTTGATGATGACCGCAACTTCCAGAAGGAAATTTGATGACCTTGAGATTGACATTCGAATGCCCCAAGTGATGATGACGGAGACTTGCCCCAGATTAATCTATAATCGAGAGATTTGTTGAAATCTTGACTGGACTGCCCCAGGTTAACTGAACTTGGAAAGATTTGTTGAAATCTTGACTGGACTGCCCCAAGTTAACTGAACTTTGATAGATCTGTTGAAACCTTGACTGGACTGCCCCAGGTGCGCTGGATAGTGACATGTCATGCCCCCTTGTTGATAGGAGATTTGTCAATGAAAGTGTCATCCTTTTTGAAGTGATTTTGCTCACTGAGAGAGCCTTCGATCATCGGATATTCATTATGTGAATTTCTCCGTTGTAAAACAAATAGCCAAATGCAAACAGTGATATTCAAGTAATGCAAAGTTTATGTCTGTCTCGAAGTTTTGAAAAATGTGTTTTTTAGCAGAAAACTTTTTATAAGACAAATTCAACACAAGATTTAGAGCAAAGCCTTACAGGAGTCAGGATACCTTTTGTAACAGTATGCTTTCGAACTAACCCATGCTTCAATTAGGACTTTTGAAGGGTTGTAACGTGGCTTGGTTCACGCTTTAAAAAACAAAGGATAAAGGCTCAAAGTATGTTTGTACCCACCCGCTCTTTGTGATGTTCTTCAATCCTAAACTCAGTTAAGTGTACGTCGAACTCTATTCGAGTTTGGAACGACTTTTGGCGATGGTTCACCAGTTGAATTTTGGAAGGCAATCATTTTTGCAACATTTTTCATGTTGTTGAGGATTTGTAATGACCTCGTTCTTTTGATTTGTTATCCTTAACTTTTGCCTGATTGTTCCTGTTTTCGAGATTACAGTCAGCGGGATGCCCCAGCTTTCTTAAGCCTCCTTTATAGGTTTTGGCTCAGTGGGCTCTTCTCTTTTGAGAGGTAATGACTGCCTGTGAGATAAGGAACCATCACTGTTTTTTTTTATTCCAAAGGAATGTTTTTTGATGTCATTCGTTTGTATTACGAACTGAGAGTTTGCGACTTCAATGCGCATCTTTTTTGAATTAACTGAGAGACTACCCGGCCCCAGGTTTAAATCAAAGGTTTCAATTTATTTAGAACAAAAAACTCCTACTTATTTGGCTCGAAGGGGTTGACTAGGGATTATCTTCCTTATAACTCCAGTGTTTAGGATTTGAAAGAATGCTTGTACATCATCAACAAGGTCTGTTCAAAAGCATACTGTATGAGATTATGGTATTGTTTCGTCATCCTCCCTCTAAAGGCTTGCAGCTTTTTATCAAGAGTTAAATATCATAAAGAAAGTACAAGAATAGTGAAAACGAATGGATAAATTCAAGACAAACATATGCAATGCATTAATGAAACAGAGTTTAACATCAACAGATAATTGTTTGAATAACAAAAGAAATTACAACTTGAAAATTCAAATGGAACAAAAGTCTCTTAGTTCGAGCTTTGTCATTTCAGGTGGAGAAACCCTTAACGGAAGATTTTCATCTTGCCATCCGGCATGAATTTCAGCACTCCATTGTCAATCAGATCTTGAATTTTGTTCTTCAAAGCCCAACAGTCGTCGGTGTCATGTCCAGGACTATAGGAGTGGTATACACAAAATGCGTCAGGATGATAGCTAGGAGCAGAGGTATTGGGCTTCCGAATAGGATCCCTTAAAGCAGTCAGATTTACTTCCAACAAGCGTTCCAGTATTAGAGATGATGGTATGCCAGTCTCAGTGAACTGTCTTTCAAACGTATTTTGCTTACGCCGATTACCCCGTTGACGCTGACGCGGTTGTTGATGGGCTTGTGACCCCGAAGAAAGTTGAGGAGCTTTTCCCTTGTCTTCTTGTCTCAAAGGGGGTTGAATGATGACTTGCTCTTCAACCTCAGATGTTTTCCCCACTTGGTTGTCCTGAAGCAGTTTGTTGACGAGAACCCTGAGCTCCTCTTGTCTTTGAGCCAAGTTCTGGATGAGAGCCATCTGGCCCACCAGTTGTCCCATCATCTGGATCCTCATTGCAGTCAGCTCAAACTGAAGTTCTTCCAACTGATCACTTCTGGCATTGCTTGAATTCCCCTGGACCACGCCCCTTGTGAGGAGAGCTTTCACTTCTTCTTGCCCCTGGGACAGGTTCAAGAACATTTCTTGAAGTTGAGCATTTTGGTCCTGGATATCTTTGACAATCCTCTCTAGTGCCATCTCTACTGAAATAAATAGTAGGAGAATAAGGAAGCCTGAAAAGGAAAGAACTGTTATGATGCAATGCATGATATATGGATGCATGTTTTCAAGAATCTCTTGGGGTAAACACAAGAAAAATGTTAGAGGTTGAACTTTGATCAACATCTTTGATTGGAGAACTTTGTATCAGTGGATGTCTTTCCACGAGAATCAAGCTCACCATGTCAAATTGGTCATACCCCCTGATTCAAGTTGTTGCACTTGATCTTTGACGGCATTTGTTTAGAGGAGAAACATCTTGCCCCTTGGTAGACGTCTGGTTCAACATGACCCTGCATCAACAGTCTCTCGAGATCCTTGAAATGGTTATTGAAAATGTTATGGTATGATGTCATGATGTTATGTACATGTAGGTAAAAGCAAGTAAGTGTATATACAGGTAATCATATTCACACAAAGAAAACAAGTCCTTAGGTTTAGGCTTGCATGGGGTTTATAGGTAAGTACCCTCTTGAAGTTAGTTGGCTCATCCTGTCCTAAAATAGAAACCGGGTTCTAAGGAGCTCAATATCACTGGATTATTTTCTGTGTTCATTGTTTTGGTTTAGCCACTTAACTGGCGACCAAAATATCCCAAGAAAACAATCCTCAATGAGTGTAGTATCGAGTATCTACCAACTTCGGACTACACCAAAGTTGGTCATCTCACTACCCCTAAAAAGGCCAAGATGGTCAAGTAAGGTTCTAAGAGTTCGTTAGTGCTTCATGACATCACTCAGCGGCCCCGTATTCTCCTTGACTACTCAAGGGCTACCGGTACTCACAAATATGTCACACTAACATAGCTACTGCTTCAACCATGTCGGTATACCCCGCACAGTTCCCTCACAGTTTATTGCTATTTACCTAAAAAGGTGCCCCCAAATCTGGGTGTAGGATTTACAACAAACCCAAACAAGGACCCAAAAAAGTAAAGCAATCAAAGCAATCAAAGCAAGCATGTATAGGTGATCTAAAACCCTAAGGTAACCCCACTTTTAGAAATATTCCCCAGCAGAGTCGCCAGTTCTGTGATACGGTGGGAGAACTGACTTGAGATTTTGCGTTTGTATTCGCACTTGTTCGGTTTAGCAAGAGTCGCCACCGACTTTTTATTTTATCCTAAGGAAAGGTCAAAAATCACAGGAAAGACCTTTGAGATGTTTTCGTGGGTTCGGGGGGTAGATTATGAAAAGGGAAGGTGCTAGCACCCTTTTCATCCATGGTTATCCATGGGCTCTTAGTTACTTGTTTTAGATCACTTGCCTTTGCTTTTCATTTGTGTGAAATGGTGCTTTGTGTGTGTGGTTTTGAAAATATTTTGAAAAAGATGCCTTGTCTAGGCAACCATTGTAACAATTCTTTACTCGAATGTTTTACAAAGGTGTTTGTCTTTTTGAAAAGATGTTTCAATGTTTTCTGGAAGTTTGTTTTGAAATTGTGTGGAGATGTGTGTTTGTGAAGTGTGTTTGAAAATTGCAAGTGAGTTTTGCAAGTTTGATCAAGTAACTAAGAGCTATCTACCCTAATTTACTCAAAGATCTTTCTCATGTTTTAACCCTTTTAACAGTGTTGTTTCACCATTGTATTTGGTGAACAACCTTGCGTTAGGATGTTAACAGGACAGGCACGGGTCATCGTATACAATCATTGAAGGCAACTTGTGAGACACTCTAGCAATTTTGTAAGGGACGAGATCGTTTTATCAAAGGCAACATCGAGGGTCATCGAGGGACTAACGATCTTTGTTTATCAAAGGGACATTTGCTAGAGTGTCTCATACTCGAGGGACATGATTGCATTCCGAGGCAACAAGCGAGGTTACCCTAGAGGTGCAAGTGTGAATTGGGTATTAATTTTCATGCATTTGTCTTGTATTAGGTTATCTAGCGGTTGATTTTGAATCTTCGCATGCAAACCCTAATTACTATACAGTATATAGAAAGCGATAAATTGCGGGAATTTAAAGTCTAAGCTATTACAAATAAGTATCCGGAGATGGGGGTACAAATGTTTACAAATGGGGATGAGTCTTATCAAAATAGTAGTGTCCAAGTATTATTTACAACCAAATCGAATCATCGTATTCTCAAATGTAAAAAATATAGCAAGGTATAAGAATCAAAGAGAAATAAAAGTATTGTGCAATGTATATGGTTATTTACAAATGGTTAAGATGTTAACTTAATGTATTATTAAGTATTATTATTTTTGTGTTTTTGTTAATAACATAAAAACAAAAAGGGGTTTAAAGAGAAAATTATTTAACTTAGAAAAATTCTATTTTTTATATACTTTTGTTAATGTTTTACATAAAAGGTTTAATTAAACAAAAAAAAAAAGGTTTTAACACAAGAAAATTGTTTAAACTTAATAAACCTAATATTTATGTACTTTTAAGTGTAATAATAAAAAAGTATCATTAATAAAAATTTTACATGAAAGATCAATATATTATTTAATCAAAAAAGAATCAGGTTATAAAAATTAAAAAGTGTTGTTTTAAAAAATATAAAAAAAGTTATATGGGCCTTAAAAGATGTTCTTGGCCCAAGAAAACAAAATAACAAATAAGGTAAGAAAAAAAAAGGGGGGGTAAGGCGCCATAATGGAGGTTGGGCTTAGGGTTCATGAGGGCAGGCCCAATGTTAATTTACAATGTTTTTTTGTTAAGGTTTCAAGCATTTGTTTCAGAATTAGGGTTACAAGCATTTTGTGAGTGGCACTGCTTTCCTTTCTTCTTCATCGCCTCTTCATGCTTTCTCAAACCATGGCTTCTGACTTCCCCATGCCTTAGGCCGACAGACGCTACCTCCACCCTCTCCTCCCCAAGATTGCTCAGGGCAATGAAAATAAGGTAACGTTTCTCTTAGCTCCCTCTTCGTGCGCTTTTAGGGTTTCTGGATTCGTATCTTGCATGTTTTAACTTTTATATGTTCTGATCTTCTGTGTTGTTTATGTTTGTGTGAGGTGTGTGATACGGTGGGAGAAATGACTTGAGGTTTTGCGTTTGTTTTCGCAAATGTTTCGGTTGAGCAACGCCACCGACTTTTTATTTTATCCTAAGGAAAGGTTTAAAAAGCACAGCAAAAAACCTTTGAGATGTTTTCTTGGGTTCGGGGAGTAGATTATAGAAAGGGAAGGTATTAGCACCCTTTCTATCCATGGTTATCCATGGGCTCTTAGTTACTTGCTTAGATCAACTTGCCTTGATTTTCAATTGTTTGAAATGGTGCTTTGTGTGTGTGGGTTGTGAAAATATTTTGAAAAGAGGCCAATGTGGTGGCAACCTTTGTAATGATCCATGTTGGGATGTATACAAAGGTGTATGTCTTTTGAAAAAGTTTTCAATGTTTTTGAAAGTTTGTTTTGAAAGTGTATTGTGATGTTTTGTTTTGAAAAAAAATAGGCAAGTGTTTTGTTTTGCAAATTGGCAAGTAACCAAGAGCTATCTACCCTAATTTTCTCAAAGATTATTGCTATGTTTTAACCCTTTTAACAATTTTGTTCCACCATTGTATTTGGTGGACAATCTTGTGTTAGGATGTGAGAGGGACGGACGCGGGTCATCGTTTAGACCATAATTGCAATGGTGCCAAGTATCTTTGGGCAATTTTTCTTTAAGGGACTTGATCATTTTTTTAGGCAACTTTCGAAAGCGTCATCGAGGGACTATGATCATTTGAATTGTTTGTTTTGCCCAAAGAGACCTAACATGCAATATGGCCCAATTTTGTAAGGCAACGAGTGGATGTAACCCTAGGGGTGTTAGTGTGCAAGTGTGTTTTATTGCATACAAGAGTTTTTTCTTTGAATTAGGATTTTCTATTTCATTGATTTTATCTTGCCATACACGTCCTAATTACTAGCAATAAGAAGCGGAAATATAAAATCCTACGCTATTACAACAATTAGGGGATGGGGATACACATTTGTACATGGGGGGTTCAACGAGAAAAATAGACAAAAAAGAAAATAGCAAAAAACAAGATATATATATATAGAGAGAGAGAGAGAGAGAGAGGGAGCCAGCGCGCTGCTGAGAGGTCATCAGAAGTTCTGACTCAGATCCGCTGCCAGATGATCAACCTCTTGGTTAAACTGTATGAGTCAGAACTTCTGACTCTGGCACCTGCAAAACAGAACCCTGTTAGTGGGGAAATCAGAAGTTCTGACCCCCCTGCGCTGCAAGACAGAAGTTTGTTGGTGGAGAGACCAGAAGTTCTGATTCTGCTGGAAAGACAATAACTCTCAGAGATTCTGATATCATTGACGGCAAAACAGGCTTCAGATGTGCTAACGTCAAAGTCAGCACTTGGCTTTTCCCTGTACTAATAAGAACATCTGCAATTTTGTTGTTATTCCACAAAACAGGAAACATATTTGGAACAGATCCAGCAAATGTCAAAATGTTTCAGAGGGCAGAACCAATAAGGTCACAGGCAGGTCCTACACTGGCTCAGAACATTCTGAGGTATGAAAATTCTCAGAATACAAACAGCAACAACATGATATTTACATTATGTTTATTTGAGCATGCACAGCTGATGATGCTTAGCAGCGTGATGAAGGTTAGCAGGTGCTTACCTGGCTGTTGGGAAAGTTTGTGGGTGAAAGCTAGCTTTTGGCTCTGGTGGTGTTCTGGACAGATTCTTTTTGAAAAAGGCAGGTGAAGGTGTATGTGTACGTAGGGTCAGAAGTTTGAAAAGAGGTTTTTTAGTTCACACAAAAAACTGGGTATTGGATAAAGTTTGAAGATGAGAAATTCAAAGTTGTGAAACAACTGGAGATTTTGGCAGAGTTTCAGAACACTATCTTGCTAAGGGTTTCTGTTTCTCTCTTAGCAATTTTTCTGTTTCTTGAACCCCTTTTTCAGTGGACAATGACTCTCTATTTATAGGCAAAGTTCTTGTGGGTGCCTTGAACATTAAAGCGCCAACAGAGTTTGAATCGTTCTTTGACAGAAATTCCTGGGAAGTTGTGATAACAGATAGCCTTCAGCCTAGGCTGCAGCATCAGGCATGGATTGGAGAGAAGTGACCTCTTAAGTGGGCGGTGGCGTGTAGACCCATGCCAGAATCTGCATAAAGGCGTTTTCCAAGCCACGCGTGAAGGGATTACTTGGATGAATATTCAGGAGTGGTTGGAAGCATTAATGAGCATTAAATGGTGATAAGACCTATCAACATCAATATTCTGGTAATGGAAACCAACGTTAAATCAGCAGTTCTGTTTCAAAAAGAACAGCGTAAACCATGCTCTGGCCTTGGCTTCCTGTTGTCTTAGTAAGTTCTGGGGATTCTCCTGATTTTATGATACGTTCCTTGGATTTGCTTCTGGACCTCCTGGGCTTAGAGATTCTGTATCAGTGTAACACCCACTCTTCTGACCTTTTCATCTTCTGATTTCAGCATGTTCTGAAAGAGCCTTCAGACTTCCCTGCTTCTTTTGCATTCCTTTAGCAAATTCTGACTGAGCTTGCGTAACTGTTGAAAGAGTCATGTTCTGTCTGAGGCTTACATACTGAACCACGTTTACAACTTCTGATTGAGCTGATGTAGCTGCTGAAGAGCCAACTTCTGACTACGCTGAGCCAAGCTTACAACTTCTGACCGTTTTTATCCGGAATTGGTCCAGAAGTTCTGAAACTCTGATTTTTTCTTATACACTCTTTTTTTAGAGAAACATTTCAAGTGTTTAGAATTTAATTTTTTTTCTCAAGATAAAAGCGTTGTCTTTAGAGCTTGTGTGATCATCTTGCTCTTGTAAATGGTCTGCTTGGGCAAAAAATGATAACTCAGGACTTGGATTTGTTTCAGAGGGACCTTGAAAATCCAAGATGATTTCCTGAAGAAAGAGAGGGCAAATTTCGGGGTACAACAATTGCCCCTGTTCAATCTTCTTGAACCTGAAGAGTTAGATTGGCAATTTTGCCTTTCGCGACTCGAAGGTAAAAGGAGATTGGACATTAGAGTGCTCGGAAATTTGCACTCGCATAGTAGAGTATCGAGAATGTGATGGCGGCAATGGGCTCATAGATGCCATTTGGAGAGATGGTGGAAAGAGAGATGGGCTTATAGATGCCATCTGGAGACGTGACAGAACCTTGTCAGGAATGGGCTTATAGATGCCATTTGGAAGTGTCGATCGCGTAAGAGATTCCTTAGCGAGAACTTGTGTATTTTGAGAAAGGAAGATGGTTTCCTGGCCTGTTACAGGTGTTGATCTTCAGTCTCTTCATGCAGACATGCCCTGGCTAGATACAGGTGTCGAGTCTACAATCGGTTGTTCGCAGATATGCCCTGGCTGGATACAGGTATCGAATCTGGAATTAATCGTCAACAGATATGCCCTGGCTGGATACAGGAATCAAATCTTCAAACTCTTCAAACGTGCCCTAGCTAGATACAGGAATCGAGTCTGGAAATAGTCGTCAACAGATATGCCCTGGCTGGATATAGGAATCGAATCTGGAATTGTTGTCAACAGATATGCCCTGGCTGGATACAGGTATCGAATCTGGAATTAGTCGTCAACAGATATGCCCTGGCTAGATACAGGAATCGAATCTTCAAACTCTTCAGACGTACCCTGGCAAGATACAGGAATCGAGTCTAGAAATAGTCGTCAACAGATATGCCCTGGCTAGATACAGGAATCGAATCTGGAATTATTGTCAACAGATATGCCCTGGCTGGATACAGGAATCGAATCTGGGATTGTTGTCAACAGATATGCCCTGGCTGGATACAGGAATCAAATCTGGGATTGTTGTCAACAAATATGCCCTGGCTGGATATAGGAATCGAATCTGGAATTAGTCGTCAACAGATATGCCCTGGCTGGATACAGGAATCGAATCTTAAAACTCTTCAGACGTGCCCTGGCTAGATATAGGAATCGAGTCTAGAAATAGTCGTCAACAGATATGCCCTGGCTGGATACAGGAATCGAATCTGGAATTGTTGTCAACAGATATGCCCTGGCTGGATACAGGTATCGAATCTTCAAACTCTTCAGACGTGCCCTGGCTAGATACAGGAATCGAGTCTGGAAATAGTCGTCAACAGATATGCCCTGGCTGGATACAGGAATCGAATCTAGAATTAGATCACTCACAGATGTGCCCTGGCTAGATACAGGAATTGAATCTGGAATTGTGACAGTTGAAGGTAGTTGTCTTTTGGATTATCTTTTTCCCTGAAAAGGCAAAACATCAGTTGTATGTAATGTCATGATGTATAAAATGCATGATGTCATGATGTTCAAAATGAGATAGTGTTGTATGCACTTTATCATGTATGTAAGCAAGATGTCTGAAACGTGAAATGTTTATGAATGTATTTTCGTCTAGGAAAATAAATCCTTGACGACCGGCCGGGGAATTAAATCCTGGGCTGATGTTGAAGAGTAGAGCTCTTTGCTTCCGCTGGGGATGATGATTTGCAAGAATACACCGGTAGGGGAAGATGGCTCCGTTGGGGAATAAACTTGTTGGAGAGATTACCCTGAGGGGAGTTGCTCTGTGGGAAGAGATACTTCGCTGAAGTTTTGATGAGAGCTTCGTCGAGGATTTCAATGATGGACTTTGCTGGAGATAATAATGATTAACTTCGCTGGGGATTGTGTTGATAAGTTATGTTGGGGAACTTTGATGAACTCCGCTGGGGATAGGAAAAACTTCGCCGAGGGCGATCTTCCGTGGCAATTAGCTGAGGATAACCCAGTTATAAGCCCTTGTGAGGAATAACTTTGAATAAAGCTCGGGAGAGACGTCCGTACTCTGCAGGGGATAAGCTTCCGGAATCTACTGGGGATAAGCTTTCAGCCCTGCTGGGGGTATGGATTTCAAATTTCCTGGGGAAACTTTCGGACTGTACTGGAAAATGGTTCTACTGGGGGTGTCTATGTTCCGCCGGGGAACAATCTTAGATCAAGACTGTCGGGGATGCTTGCTGAGGAATGCCTATACTTCTCTTGGGGAAAGTTGATATCTTCTGGGGATACCCAACTTCCTTTAGGCTGATCGTAAACTAACTCTGCTGGAGAAGAGTATTGCTGACTTGCTAGGGGAATAGGGTGCCTATTGTAGGGCTGATGATAGACTGACTCTTCCTGGGGAGAGTATCGCTGAATCTTGTCTTACTCTGTGGGGAGTTGAGATAACTTGGTCACATTCTTCAGTTGAATCTACTTTGGCACCCTGGCGGACAAAGCAACTAGACTTCCTGGACAATTCTACATTGCCCCTGTTTCTGATGTCATCTGTAATTAGTCTTTTGTTTCATGTGCAAGTATTTATGAATTAGCAATTTAATGTCAAATGCATATATCAAAAATGAACATTGGACGTTCTTCGCAAGACAAAACAGAAAAGAAAAAAAACAATTGGCAATTTGTTTGGAAAAGTGAACTCATATTGATTTTGAAATTTGCCTATGAATAGGCGTTTTTTTTTTGTACAAGAGGCCGACATCCTAGTAAGAGAACGCCGCTGAATAACATAATGTTTATACAATTGTGAAAAGGAAACAAAACAACTATGTGAACAAAATCCCCACTGGGTTCCAACTCTGCTACCGCCTTTATGTCTTCAAGCGTCTCATCACTTTGCTGCTTAGTTGAAAATGAAGTTGATTGATCGATGCCGAAGTCTGAGCCAAATAGTTGATGCCGAATTCTTGATGCAAGGTGATCCAATGAGACATAGTGTTACGCTTTATCCCTAACTTTTGCCTGGACCGCCCTTTCGGGTTTTTAGTCCACCGGGATACCCATTTTTGCCCAAGCCGCCTTTTCAGGTTTTCGACTTGCCGGGTGTACAGATTTTTTTCATTTCATCCCTTATTTTTTCCCGAACCCTTTTGGTTCGCCGGGAAGCCCTTATTTTGCCTAGGTATGTCAACCTAGCGGGTCTTTTATTCATGCGTAGTATCTTTTTACTATGTCTGCATTGGCGGGGTGAGGAAGGTCGTCACCATCCATGGTGGTTAGAATCATGGCCCCTCCTGAGAACACATGTTTAACCACAAATGGCCCTTCATACGTAGGGGTCCATTTGCCCCGGGGATCACTTTGAGGAAGGATGATGCGTTTGATTACCAGGTCCCTAACTTGATACTCTTGTGGTCTGACTTTCTTGTTAAATGCCCTGATCATCCGTTTTTGGTACGTCTGACCATGACAGATAGCAGTGAGTCTCTTTTCATCAATTAGGTTTAATTGATCAAGTCGAGTCTGTATCCAGTCATCTTCACTCAAGTCTGCATCCTTCATTATCCGGAGAGAGGGTATCTGGACTTCAATTGGCAAGACTGCCTCCATGCCATAGACCAAGGAAAAAGGAGTTGCCCCGATTGACGTCCTTGCTGAGGTACGGTACCCATGAAGAGCGAATGGTAACATTTCGTGCCAATCTTTGTAGGTCACTGTCATCTTCTGCACGATCTTTTTGATATTCTTATTAGCTGCTTCTACAGCCCCATTCATCTTCGGCCGGTAAGGAGAAGAGTTGTGGTGCTGTATCTTGAATTGCTCGCAGAGCTCAGTGATCATCTTGTTATTAAGATTGGTACCGTTGTCTGTAATGATTCTTTCCGGGACGCCGTACCGACAGATCAGGTTATGCCGAATGAAACGTGCAACGATGCTCTTGGTTACGGTGGCGTAGGAAGCTGCCTCAACCCACTTCGTGAAGTAATCAATTGCTACTAGGATGAAGCGATGCCCGTTGGATGCCGTTGGTCGGATCTCACCGATCATATCGATGCCCCACATTGCAAAAGGCCAAGGTGCCGTCAGGACGTTCAGAGGAACCGGAGGGATGTGCACCTTATCAGCATAGATCTGGCATTTATGACAAGTTCGAGAATATTGGTAACAGTCGGCTTCCATCGTGGACCAGAAATATCCTGCCCGAAGGATTTTCTTTGCCATGGTATGTCCACTGGAATATGTTCCGAATGTACCTTCGTGTAGTTCTACCATGATCTTCTCTGCTTCAGTCTTATCCATACAATGCAGTAGAGTTGAATCATGATTTCGTTTGTAGAGAATACCGTTGCTGTGGAAGAATTTTTCCGCAAACCTTCTCAGGAACTTCTTGTCATTGACAGATGCACCTTCAGGGTATTCTTGAGCTTCCAAATATCTCTTCACCTCATGATACCAGGGTTTTTTAGTCACCTCTTCGGCCTCAAGATTGCAGCAGTATGCAGGTTCGTCCAACTTCCAGATAACGATCCGGGGAGCCTCATTGTCCCATTTGACTTTGAACATTGAAGACATCGTAGCTAGTGCGTCCGCTAACTGATTCTCCTCTCTTGGGAAGTGTTCAAAAGTTATCTCTTCAAAGTGGGGAAGCAAACTCAACACATACTCCTTGTAAGGAATAAGATTTGGGTGTTTCGTATCCCATTCGCCTTTGATCTGATTGATCACGAGAGCGGAATCTCCGAAGACACTCAGAAACTTGATCCTTAAATCGATTGCAGCTTGAAGACCCATGATACACGCCTCATATTCTGCCATGTTGTTGGTGCAGTTGAAACACAATCGGGCGGTGAGTGGAGTATAAGTTCCTTTGGGGGATATGATTACAACGCCGATTCCATTACCCAAAGCGTTTGAGGCTCCGTCAAAGTGCATAGACCATCGGGATCCTTCCTCAGGTCCTTCATCCGGTCCAGGTACTTCAGAATCAGTTACTACCATGATATCTTCATCTTGAAATTTAAAGTTCAATGATTGGTAATCGTCCACAGGTTGGTGTGCCAAATGGTATGCCAATACACTTCCTTTGATTGCTTTTTGAGTTGTGTACTGGATATCATATTCCGTCAAGATCATTTGCCATCTTGCTATTCTTCCAGACAGAGCAGGCTTTTCGAATATGTACTTGATTGGATCCATTTTTGAAATCAGCAGAGTAGTGTGAGTCAACATATACTGTCTCAGCCGGCGAGCAGCCCATACCAGAGCGCAGCAAGTTTTCTCGAGCAGTGAGTACCGAGACTCACAGTCGGTAAACTTTTTGCTCAGGTAATAAATAGCGTGCTCTTTTCGGCCAGACTCGTCATGCTGCCCCAGCACACACCCCATTGAATTGTCAAGTACTGTCAAGTATAGTATTAGAGGTCTCCCTTCAACCGGAGGCATAAGAATGGGTGGTTCTTGGAGATACTCCTTTATCCTTTTGAAAGCAGCCTGACATTCATCGTTCCAACGTACTACTTGATCTTTCTTCAGCAATTTGAAGATTGGCTCACAGGTAGTAGTTAGATGTGAGATGAATCGGGCAATATAATTCAGTCGTCCCAGAAAGCCTCTGACTTCTTTCTCTGTCTTGGGAGTCGGCATCTCTTGTATGGCTTTCACCTTGGCAGGGTCCACTTGAATACCTTTGTCGCTTACAATGAAACCTATCAATTTTCTAGACCTCACCCCAAAGGTGCATTTGTTTGGGTTCAACCTCAGCTTGTACAACTTCAGTCGGTCAAACAGCTTCCGCAGATGGTCAAGGTGTTCTTCCTCAGTTTGGGACCTTGCAATCATATCATCGACGTACACTTCAATCTCATGGTGGATCATGTCATGAAATAAAGCAACCATGGCACGTTGGTAGGTTGCCCCAGCATTTTTCAACCCGAATGGCATGACCTTGTAGCAGAAGGTGCCCCACTGAGTCACAAAGGTAGTCTTTTCCATATCTTCAGGAGCCATCTTGATCTGATTATACCCTGAAAAACCATCCATGAAGGAGAACACCTTGTGTTGAGCAGTATTGTCAACAAGAACGTCGATGTGAGGCAGAGGGAAGTCGTCCTTGGGGCTTGCCCTGTTTAGATCCCTATAGTCAACACACATTCTGACTTTACCATCCTTCTTCGGCACCGGCACCACGTTGGCAACCCACTGAGGGTAAGAAGTCACTGCTAGAAACCCGGCATCGAATTGCTTCATAACTTCGGCTTTGATCTTTTCGGACATCTCTGGACGCATACGGCGGACCTTCTGCTTTACCGGAGGGCAGTCTTCCTTGGTAGGCAGGTGATGAACCACAATGTTGGCATCCAAACCAGGCATGTCTTCGTAAGACCAAGCAAAGATCTCCATGTAATCATGTAGCATCTGGATCAATCGTTGCTTCACGCTGAGCTCTAGATTGGCACCAATCTTGACTTCTTTTCTATCTGTCTCAGTACCCAGATTCACTGTTTCCACCGGCTCTTCATGTGGCTGAATAGCCCTCTCTTCCTGGAGTAGCAGTCTTGCGAGTTCACCAGGCACTTCGCAATCATCTTCACCTTCGTCTTCGGCCAAGTTGATCGAATTTTTGAAGTTATAACTGGCAGTAGCAGAGCTGTTACCAGTGAGATCCAGAGTGGATTGGAACCTGTATAAGTGAGTGTGTGTAAATATAGCTGTTTTGCAATATATAATACAGAAAGAAAAAGAGCACAAGATTTGAAATGCAACAAACGTCTAATGTTTTGATTAATGATATATGGAAATGTCATACAAAAAGCCCTCGCAAATGGAGCCACGGTGCCCCGGGTAGGACACCGAGCCAATAAGAGTTTCAACATATTGTTTGTTACAAATTGAAAATCAAAAGAGTTCATTACTGCGTGGCAAATGTAATAGGTGTAAAATCCTTTGTCGTCCAGTTGCTTGGTCCGTTGTTGGTTGCTGGATAGATCCAACTGTCAAACTCTGCTTCCTCTACGTCCTCTTCAATAGCATTCACCCTTGGGTTGGTGATGAACACCGGAGCCTTTCTGATCCTTTCTTTGCGAACAGCCCTCTGAGCCTCTGCAGTGAAGCCCAGCCCAAACTTGTCGGTCTTTTGAGTGAAGTCAGGAAGTTGACCCCAGTTTGCACACTTTCCTTTCTCGATCACAGCCCAGGCATCTTTCAGGGAAGCCATCTTCAGAGGAAAGTCTTCTTCAACCACTGTCTCAGCTGACGCCAACGTTGGAGGTACCTCCTCAAAATGTTGAAAGGGGGTTTCAATAAACTCCCCGTCCATCTCGATATACCGGAATGAATTCAGATGACTTACCATGTATTCCTCCTCACCCTACACAGTAACAATCTTCCCTTTGACAGGGTATTTGAGCTTTTGGTGTAGAGTGGATGTTACTGCCCCAGCTTTGTCAATCCAGGGTCGACCCAACAAGCAGGAATAAGATGGACGAATATCCATCACGTAGAACGTTGAGTCGAAGACTTGGGAACCCACACGAATAGGAATGTCTACCTCACCGTGCACCATCCTCTTAGAACCGTCGAAGGCTCTAACAATGATGTTACTAGGTTTCAATTCCAGGCCCTCACAATCCAACCGATCTAAGGCCTTCTTGGGCAATACATTCAGGGAAGAACCGGTGTCCACCAACACGTGTGCGAGAGTAGTGCCCCTGCATTCTATGGAAACATGCAGGGCATCATTGTGATTTTTCCCTTTGGCGGTAAGGTCAGCATCCGAGAACCCCAAACCATTGTCAGCTGTCAAATTAGCCACACAGTCAGTGAATTGATCTGCAGAGGTCTCTTGCGGCACATGGGCCGTTTTCAGAAATGAAATCAGGGCCTTGGCGTGGGCCTCTGAGCATAGCAGCAATGATAGCATAGAGATTTTGGAGGGGGTATGCCCCAGCTGTTCAACGACATTGAAGTCACTCTTTTTAATGATTTTAAGGATTTCCTCCATCTCTTGCTGGGCGGCTTCAACAGCGGTTTTTTTTTGTGCCTCCGTCCGGGCAGGCAAATCGGTAGCAACTTCTTTGCCCCGAGCATCAGAGGACTCGGCGGCAGTAGTAGACACAGGAACTTGATTTGGAACATGCACACTTGCGGGTGTGATGATAAGAGGTTTTTGGATAACTGGTGGTGCAATGTTAGGCGAGAAAAGCCTGCCACTGCGAGTAATCTTGGCGGGACCAGTGATGTTATTGATACTGGTACCGGTGTTGAACTCCTGCTTCACTCCAAGCACATACACGTCTGCCCCATAGTGCCATGGGACAGCCTTGTCAGATTCATAGGGGAGGGGCCCCGGAACAGTAATGGTAATGGGCGCAACAGACATAATTTGGACTGGCTTTCTCGGGGGAGCCTTGGTAGGATTGTTGAAAATTGTGACGACAGATACTTCTTCAATGGAAACAAACGGAACAACAGTTTTCTTGAACATAATTTCTTTGCTATCCATCAGGCTTTGGATGCCTGATTTCAGCAGCGGACAACCGGTAGGGATAACAGCACACATGAGGCAACCCTTGCTACAACCCGGAAATAAACCGGCTAGCAGTAGGTTCCTCTTAACAGTCAATAGAGGGGTAGCAACATCATTCACCGAAACAGCATACAAATCTTCCTCAATGGCATTTACTCTATGTTGGGGCATAGGAGCAGTTACAACATTTGGCCTCTCCGGCGCCTCAAACTGAATTTCCTTCGCGTCGATAAGGTCTTGAACTTTATTTCTCAGGGCCCAGCAATCATCAGTAGTATGCCCGGGGCTATCAGAATGATAAGCACAATGGGCATTTGGGTTATACTTAGGAGATGCAGTATTCACGACCTTTGGAGCCTCTTTGATGGTTACCAAGTTGGTTGATAGCAGTTGCGGTAAGATTTGTGACAAGGTCATACTCAGCCGAGTGTATTGCCTCTTGGGCCTCTCACCCCTTTGTTGATTGTACTGTTGAGGAGCAACAACAGGTTTTGAAATTACCAAGGCATTGACGGCTTGGCGGTGTTCTGGCTTGACTTGTCTTCTAGGACCATAGACGGCACTAGCTTCCTTCTTGAAAGGCCTCTTCTCAGTACTTATGGAGGTACCCTTCTGTATCTTTCCTGACCTGATGCCAGCTTCTATCCTTTCACCCGTCAGGATCAAATCCGTAAACCCGGTGGAGGAATTACCAACCAGATGATTGAAGAATGGACCAGACAAGGTCCCTAGAAACATGTCAACCAGCTCACGGTCAGTCAATGGAGGTTGCACCCTGCCAGCCAAATCTCTCCATTTTTGCGCATATTCTTTAAATCCTTCGCCCGTTCCTAATGACATACCCTGAAGTTGGGTACGCGTAGGAGCGAGGTCAGAATTGTATTGATATTGTCTATAAAATGTGGTAGCCAAATCTTCCCAATGTCGGATACTGGTTCCATCTAGCTGATAAAACCACTCAAGCTGTGACCCCGAAAGGCTATCTTGGAAGAAGTGGATCCAAAGGTTCTTATCTGCCGTGTAAGGTTGGATCTTCCTTACGTACGATCTGAGATGCAGCTTTGGACAGGAAGCCCCGTCGTATTTGGCAAAGGCAGGCGCCTTGAACTTGTGTGGGATTATCACCCCAGAAGATAACCATAAATCTCCGAAATCCAGCCCCGGCACATTTTGAATCTCCATGGCACTCAAGCGGTCCTCTAATTGCTTGTATCTGTCAGCAGCGGGTAGGTATTGTTTGTCATTGTAATCCGTCTCGTTGTCAGAGACTGCAGGACTAGGAGCTCCTCCCCCTTGGGGACTGTCTTTCTCTGCAGAGGAAGTAGTTGGGTCAGCCTCGTTATGGAGTGTGTTCCCAAACCTGCGTCCAGTGTTAAATAACGCAGTCCTCTTCTTCTTCTTCTTCTTTAGGAGCAGAGCCTTCAACTCTTGCTGACCTTGGGCCAGGCTCATGACCATCTCTTGAAACTGGGCATTCTGGGCCTGGAGGGCCTTGATTGCTTGCTCACTGGATGATTCTGGATTCATGATGACTGGCCAAAATAAACAGCGAAGAAGATTAAGCAACCTGTAGAAAAAAGGGGTACCTGTTATGCACATGATGCATGAGATGCTATCTATGCAATGCATTCAAGGATTTTAGAAATTCACATTTGTTGCAGACAAAAAGAACGCACGTCACATTAATAAGAAGAAATTTGTTAGTACATAAGTGCCCCATGGGCCAAATATTACAAAAACAACTTCTCAAGGTAAAAAGACGTTGTGCATCCTCTTTGGCGCGATGTAGGTGTTGAGGGCCTCTTGCTCATGGAGTCGGTGGGTGAGCTCTAAAACCTTCTTCTCGCTGGCGTAGAAGCTGGCTTCAAAAGTGTTCCGTTCCTCCTTGAGTTGGATCCAACTCTTCTGCATCTCCTCCCAAGATGTAGGCATGTCAGGATGTAGGATGGTGTAGGGAACCTCTCCTTCCTTAACGGGCTCTTTAATCACAGGGAGAACATGAGGATAAGGCATCATTAGACTCTGGGCTCGGGCTCGTACCCACTTGAGATAAGGTTCAAGAGGGATGGAGTTCTTGTGCCCCAGTGTCTTGCTATCAACCTTGTTGGGCCTCCCCCAAGCTCTGATGAATCTTTGGCGAAGTCCTTGCGCATCGTTATCGAAGTAAAAAACTAGGTCAGGAATCAACATGTCGTGAGGGCCATCTCTTCGTGCATATCCAAATTGCCTTAAAGCTAGGCAAGGGTTGTAGGTAATGCCCCCTCTAATTCCAAGTAATGGAATATTAGGGAACTCTCCACAACGATCAACGATGATGACATTTTCTCTGGACCAAGAACACCAATGTACATCAGAGTGAGTAAGAGTCATCAACCGTTGGGACCACCTTGAGCCTTGGTCATTCTTCAAGACAGATTGTGGAAGGTGCAAAATAAACCACCTTGCAAGGAGAGGAGTACAGCACATGAGAACACCCCTCTTTCTCATTGTTCGTGTGTAAAATGAGTGAAGGATGTCCCCAAGCAATGTTGGTATTGGATTTCTGGACAAGAAGATTTTGACGGCGTTGACCTCTACAAGATGGTCAGGATTTGGGAACAAGACCAACCCATAGATAAGGAGTGCCACAATCTCTTCAAAGGCTTGTAGGTCCAATGAATTCCAACATTCTTGTGCCTTCTCAAACAAGAATTTTTCTAAGAAACCTTTGACGCCGCTTCTAGTTTCCCAATGCCCCTTGATGTCAGATGGCTGTAGATGTAATGCTCGAGCAACATCTTCAGGCTTTGGTTCCTTTTCCGTACCGTTGAAAGGTAGTTGATTAAGGATAGGAATTCTCAGGAGTTGAGAAAATTCCTCCAAAGTGGGCACCAACTGGTAGTCGGGGAAAGTGAAACAGTGATGAAGAGGGTCAAAGAACTGGAATAGCACTTTCATCATGTCTTCTTCAATGTTGGTGTTGACTAAGCTGAGCAGTCTACCATGTCTTTCACTGAAGGATGAGCTTTCCGGAATTCTTGAGGTGAGCTCCTTGAGTTGAGGAGAGATTCTCACAAGGTTGACTTGGATGGTTTTTCTGCGAGGAATTTCCATGACCTACAAAACAAGAACAAAGATGAAGATCTAAACCCTTGAAGTGGTTAGTAAATGCATATGATGTTTTATGATGTTCATGATGTATGCACAAACATATGTACAAGCAAATCACACCAAACCCTAGTTTCAGGCTTGCATGGGGTTTCATAGGTAAGTACCCTCTTGAGTGTAGTTGGCTTAAAAACCTGTCCTATAAATAGTAACCGGGTTCTAAGGAGCTCAATATCATTGGATTGTTTTCATTGTTCATTGTTTTGGTTTAGCCACTTAACTAGCGACCAAAATATTCCAAGAAAACAACCCTCAATGAGTGTAGTATCGAGTATCTACCAACTTCGGACTGCACCAAAGCCGGTCATCTCACTACCCCTAATGAAAGGCCAAGATGGTCAAGTAAGGTTCTAGGTCATTAGTGCTTAGTGACATCACTCAGCGGCCCCGTACTCTCCTTGATTGAACTCAAGGGTTACCGGTACTCACAAATATGTCGCACTAATATAGCTATTGCTTCAACCGTGTCGGTATACCCCGCACAGTTTCCACAACGTATTGCTATCTATGAATGTTTCCCAAAATCCGGGTGTAGGATTGCAAACCCAAACAAGAGAGCCAAGATGTAAAGCAATCAAAGCAAACAATTAGTCATGCAAGAGGGTGATCTAAGTCCTAAGGTTACTCCACTTTAAAAAATACTCTCCCCGGCAGATTCGCCAGTTCTGTGATACGGTGGGAGAACTGACTTGAGGTTTTGCGTTTGTTTTCGCAAATGTTTCGGTTGAGCAAGAGTCGCCACCGACTTTTTATTTTATCCTAAGGAAAGGTTTAAAAAGCACAGCAAAAAACCTTTGAGATGTTTTCTTGGGTTCGGGGAGTAGATTATAGAAAGGGAAGGTACTAGCACCCTTTCTATCCATGGTTATCCATGGGCTCTTAGTTACTTGCTTAGATCAACTTGCCTTGATTTTCAATTGTTTGAAATGGTGCTTTGTGTTTGTGGGTTGTGAAAATATTTTGAAAAGAGGCCAATGTGGTGGAAACCTTTGTAATGATCCATGTTGGGATGTATACAAAGGTGTATGTCTTTTGAAAAAGTTTTCAATGTTTTTGAAAGTTTGTTTTGAAAGTGTATTGTGATGTGTTGTTTTGAAAAAAAATAGGCAAGTGTTTTGTTTTGCAAATTGGCAAGTAACCAAGAGCTATCTACCCTAATTTTCTCAAAGATTATTGCTATGTTTTAACCCTTTTAACAATTTTGTTCCACCATTGTATTTGGTGGATAATCTTGTGTTAGGATGTGAGAGGGACGGACGCGGGTCATCGTTTAGACCATAATTGCAATGGTGCCAAGTATCTTTGGGCAATTTTTCTTTAAGGGACTTGATCATTTTTTTAGGCAACTTTCGAAAGCGTCATCGAGGGACTATGATCATTTGAATTGTTTGTTTTGCCCAAAGAGACCTAACATGCAATATGGCCCAATTTTGAAAGGCAACGAGTGGATGTAACCCTAGGGGTGTTAGTGTGCAAGTGTGTTTTATTGCATACAAGAGTTTTTTCTTTGAATTAGGATTTTCTATTTCATTGATTTTATCTTGCCATACACGTCCTAATTACTAGCAATAAGAAGCGGAAATATAAAATCCTACGCTATTACAACAATTAGGGGATGGGGATACACATTTGTACATGGGGGGTTCAACGAGAAAAATAGACAAAAAAGAAAATAGCAAAAAACAAGATATAGAGAGAGAGAGAGGGAGCCAGCGCGCTGCTGAGAGGTCATCAGAAGTTCTGACTCAGATCCGCTGCCAGATGATCAACCTCTTGGTTAAACTGTATGAGTCAGAACTTCTGACTCTGGCACCTGCAAAACAGAACCCTGTTAGTGGGGAAATCAGAAGTTATGACCCCCCTACGCTGCAAGACAGAAGTTTGTTAATGGAGAGACCAGAAGTTCTGATTCTGTTGGAAAGACAATAACTCTCAGAGGTTCTGATATCATTGACAGCAAAACAGGCTTCAGATGTGCTAACGTCAAAGTCAGCACTTGGCTTTTCCCTGTACTAATCAGAACATCTGCAATTTTGTTGTTATTCCACAAAACAGGAAACATATTTGGAACAGATCCAGCAAATGTCAAAATGTTTCAGAGGGCAGAACCAATAAGGTTACAGGCAGGTCCTACACTGGCTCAGAACATTCTGAGGTATGAAAATTCTCAGAATACAAACAGCAACAACATGATATTTACATTATGTTTATTTGATCATGCACAGCTGATGATGCTTAGCAGCGTGATGAAGGTTAGCAGGTGCTTACCTGGATGTTGGGAAAGTTTGTGGGTGAAAGCTAGCTTTTGGCTCTGGTGGTGTTCTGGACAGATTCTTTTTGAAAAAGGCAGGTGAAGGTGTATGCGTACGTAGGGTCAGAAGTTTGAAAAGAGGTTTTTTAGTTCACACAGAAAACTGGGTATTGGATAAAGTTTGAAGATGAGAAATTCAAAGTTGTGAAACAACTGGAGATTTTGGCAGAGTTTCAGAACACTATCTTGCTAAGGGTTTCTGTTTCTTGAACCCCTTTTTCAGTGGACAATGACTCTCTATTTATAGGCAAAGTTCTTGTGGGTGCCTTGAACATTAAAGTGCCAACAGAGTTTGAATTGTTCTTTGACAGAAATTCCTGGGAAGTTGTGATAACAGATAGCCTTCAGCCTAGGCTGCAGCAGCAGGCGTGGATTGGAGAGAAGTGACCTCTTAAGTGGGCAGTGGCGTGTAGACCCATGCCAGAATCTGCATAAAGGCGTTTTCCAAGCCACACGTGAAGGGATTACTTGGATGAATGTTCAGGAGTGGTTGGAAGCATTAATGAGCATTAAATGGTGATAAGACCTATCAACATTAATATTCTGGTAATGGAAACCAACGTTGAATCAGCAGTTCTATTTCAAAAAGAACAGCGTAAACCATGCTCTGGCCTTGGCTTCCTGTTGTCTTAGTAAGTTCTGGGGATTCTCCTGATTTTCTGATACGTTCCTTGGATTTTCTTCTGGACCTCCTGGGCTTAGAGATTCTGTATCAGTGTAACACCCACTCTTCTGACCTTTTCATCTTCTGATTTCAGCATGTTCTGAAAGAGCCTTCAGACTTCCCTGCTTCTTTTGCATTCCTTTAGCAAATACTGACTGAGCTTGCGTAACTGTTGAAAGTGTCATGTTCTGTCTGAGGCTTACATACTGAACCACGTTTACAACTTCTGATTGAGCTGATGTAGCTGCTGAAGAGCCAACTTCTGACTACGCTGAGCCAAGCTTGCAACTTCTGACCGTTTTTATCCGGAATTGGTCCAGAAGTTCTGAAACGCTGATTTTTTCTTAAACACTCATTTTTTAGAGAAACATTTCAAGTGTTTAGAATTTAATTTTTTTCTCAAGATAAAAGCGTTGTCTTTAGAGCTTGTGTGATCATCTTGCTCTTGTAAATGGTCTGCTTGGGCAAAAAATGATAACTCAGGACTTGGATTTGTTTCAGAGGGACCTTGAAAATCCAAGATGATTTCCTGAAGAAAGAGAGGGCAAATTTCGGGGTACAACAAGGTGTAAAAAGGAAATGGAAGGGGAATTTATACCTTGGTTCTGCTTTTTGGAAAGGAGGAGGAGAGCTTAGACAGAAGGCGTCTTAGGCGGCCGGGCGAGGGAGCGAGACTCTGATGAAAGCTTTGCTCTGGTATTTGTATCTTTAGCCTTGTATGTTTTAGGGTGATGCTATGCTTCTGAAAACCCTAGGGCATCCGTTTATGAATCTCTTCTTTTCTTCTTCTGATTGCTTCATTTGTTTAGCCTATGATGAACATGTTCTGAGGTTGTTTGCTTGTTTGCTCTTGACTTTCTTCCTCTCTGAATGCTTCCTATAATTGTTGTTGAAACTAGCTCAAGCTAGCACTCTATTCTGAAAACTGTTTGTTATTGTTGTCGTGGACTTGGTTATGTTTCTATTATGACTTTGCCTATGATGAACTTGTTCTGAGGCGCCTATTGTTGGCTATTGACTTTCTTCCTCTCCTTGGATTTTTGATGATTTTCAATGAGGAAGTCAGTTCTGAGAGTGTTTATTTATTTGTTTTGGGGTTTGGATTTGATCTTGAAGGCAGGTTGAATGTTGTTTAGGATATAGGTTTTGACAGGCTTGTTGGGGTTTAGGCTTTGACAGGCTTGAGGAGCTTGACAGATTTTGTTGAAGGTTTTGTAATTGGTTTTTAGTAGACAGGCTTGAAGGTTTTGTTCTGGCTACAGGCTTGCTTGAAGCAGACTTGGGTTTCTGTAACAGGTTTAAAGGCAGGCTTGTTGGTAACAGGCAGGTTGTTGTTTCCTTTCTTGAGGTAGCTTTGAGGCTTGTTTGAAGCAAGCTTTTTTGTTTTTTGAAGTTGATGCAGGTTACAGTATTTTATGCTTGAAGGCTTGCTTCTGCTAGGTGTTTTAGGCAGGATGCAAGGCTTGAGGGCTTGTGTTATTTGTTTACAGTTTTGTGATATCTGTTCTGGTTTTTTTTGTCCTCTCTTGAACTATTCTGATTTGTTATATTTATTTATCTCTAAGCCTGCCTGAAAAACCGTAAGCCTCTACTTCTCTCCCTCTTTTCTCTCTCTATTAAAGCATATTATATTGCTTTAGAAGTACTTTTCTGAAAAGGTTGTGGCCTGGAAAATGATGAAAACGTTTTGAAATATTGCTTGCATCTTTGGCTTTCCTCTGCATATCTTCCAGATTTTCTGTCTTTGCTTTTTGTGTACTTGTATGCAGCTTTGTTGACAGCTCTTGGACAGTTTTGTTGACAGCTCTTTTTGACAGTTTTGACAGCTTCTTTGGACAGTTTTGAATTTGTGATTTAGTTTGCTTAGTTTGAAACTGTAACTTGGCTGTTTGGTTTGAAGGCAGTTTTGCTCTTGTGCAGCTTTGTTTGGCATTTCAGTTTGCACTTTGCAATTTGTGAATTTCTTATGCAGCCTTGTATTTAATTAATTCCATGCTTGCAAACATATTTTCTTTCCCTCTTTGTGAACCAAGAAGAGACATCTTCTTGCGATTTGCAGAGAGGACGAACAAACTGATTCCGGCCAACAACCTTTAATGATGAACTTTTTGATTAACTGTCTGAAAATGCCTTTTTTAATTCATCTGTGTTGACTTCTTTCTTCTCTTTTTGCAGGTAAACATCAGTTGAGCAAAGGATGCAACAGTAGAAGATGAAGACTTCAAGAGATTTAGGATATAGTTTTATTTTATTTCTAATCATTTGTAATAACATTATTGTAAACACTGTAAATAAATTTACAGTATTCAAATAATATTTGTAACAAACAATTGAAAATGAATAAAAATCTTTTTTTGTCAGATAATTCTTGATTTCTTCTGCACTTGTTTATTTAATTACTTAAATTTCTTGAATTATAATAATTGGAAATTATCCCAATAATTTTAACTTAGAAATTATAAATAATCAATAAACGTCAGGCGTTCCAAATAATCAAAAGCATTGCACAGTTAAACAAACAAACGTCCATATGCCTTTCACTTCACTGATTAAACCAACACTTCAAACTCTCAATCAGAAGCCTCAGCTTCTATCCCAGAGGTTCAGGTTTTGAGAAACAAACTGAAATCTTGAACAGGCGTCAAAGCAGTGTGACAGCCAATCAAGACACTGTGGATTCAAATTCTTCTAAAAATGCGCGTGCAAACCCTAATGTTGGATTTACTGTCAAAGAAACGTCTGCCTGATCAAACCCTGATCCAAACTCAACCAAATTAATAAAAACCCTAATAATATGTTTGACTGATTCAAGAGTCAATGGAAACCCTAATTTTGTCTGACTGATGAGAAAAGTCTGTTTGACCGATTCTTGAGCCATTCTGAAAAATCAGGAAAAGTGCGAAGCTGTGATTTCTTGTGAAAAAGAGGAGGGAAAATTTTGGGGTACAACAGTTGCCCCTGTTCAATCTTCTTGAACCTGAAGAGTTAGATTGGCAAGTTTGCCGTTCGCGACTCGAAGGTAAAAGGAGATTGGACACTAGAGTGCCCAAAAAATTTGCACTCGTCAAAGCGTAGTTTGAGGGAATGGGCTTAAAGATGCCATTTTGAGATGGGCTTAAAGATGCCATCTGGAGATGTGACAGAATCTTGTCGGGGGATGGGCTTAGAGATGCCATCTGGAGATGTGACAGAATCTTATCGTGGGATGGGCTTAGAGATGCCATGTGGAAATTGTTGGTAGGAGGATGGGCTTATAGATGCCATCTGAAGGTGATTGTATCTTGTTGGAGATGGGCTTGTAGATGCCATCCAAGAAGGTTTGTTGAACTGTATGTCGTTGGTGAGTGAGTGAGTATCAGAAAGGTATCCATGTTTGGAACATCTCCGGACTGGGGTTCTGAATAAGCAATAGATTGACATCCATGTCTGGAGTCATCCGTAAACTGTTTTCAGAAGTTGTGAAGTTGAATAAGTAATAGATTGACATCCGTGTCTGGAAGCACCCGTAAACTATTTTTAGAGGTCTTGAAGTTGAATAAGCATGAGTTGGTCGAGTAGATATTTGTCCTGTCTGGTTTCAGGTGTTAATCTCTGACCTGAGAAAGAAAGATAGTTTTCCTGGCTTGTTACAGGTGTTAATCTTCAATCTCTTCACGTAGATAGTTTTCCTGGCTTGCTACAGGTATTAATCTACAATCAGTCGTCCACAGATAGTTTTCCTGGCTTGCTACAGGTATTAATCTGGAACTTGAAAAGGTTGATGGTAGCCATCTGTTGATTGACCTTTTTCTGGAAAAGGTAAAACGTTAGTTGTATGCCATGTCATGATGTATGAAATGCATAATGCAATATATGTGTTTATGATATATGAATGTAATGAATGCACATGTAAGCTGAGTAGCTGTCTTGCTGAGGATAGATGAATCCTGGAAAGCTGGAGATAATAGAATCTTGACTGCTGCCGGGGAAAGTGAATCTTTGACTGCTGCAGGGGATTGCAAGAATCTTTTGGTTGCTGCAGGTATTAATCTGGAATCTTGAAAAGGTTGGTCGGTGAGATAGTTGTCCTGGATGGTTTCAGGTATTAATCTCTAACCTGAGAAAGAAAGATAGTTTTCCTGGCTTGTTACAGGTGTTAATCTTCAATCTCTTCACGTAGATAGTTTTCCTAGCTTGCTACAGGTATTAATCTACAATCAGTCGTCCACAGATAGTTTTCCTGGCTTGCTACAGGTATTAATCTGGAACTTGAAAAGGTTGGTCGGTGAGATAGTTGTCCTGGCTGGTTTCAGGTATTAATCTCTGACCTGAGAAAGAAAGATAGTTTTTCCTGGCTTGCTACAGGTATTAATCTGGGATCTGAAAAGGTTACAGAATGGCAACCGTGTCTGGAGCATATCTGGACCGTATCTTCCAACAGGTGATGAAGGAATTTTTGATTATGACCGCAACTTCCAGCAGGTGATGAAGGAAATTTTGAATGCTCTTGAATTTTAGCAGGTTTCAAGGATGAGATTCTTCATTCTGTTAAGGGTCAGAAATTGGTAGTATACCAATCTTCTGAGGTTTCAAGGATGAGAGTCTTCATTCTGTTAAGGGTCAGAAATTGGGAGTATACCAATCTTCTGAGGTTTCAAGGATGAGAGTCTTCATTCTGTTAAGGGTCAGAAATTGGGAGTATACCAATCTTCTGAGGTTTTAAGGATGAGAGTCTTCATTCTGTTAAGGGTCATAAACTGGGAGTATACCAATCTTCTGAGGTTTTAAGGATGAGAGTCTTCATTCTGTTAAGGGTCAGAAATTGGGAGTATACCAATCTTCTGAGGTTTTAAGGATGAGAGTCTTCATTCTGTTAAGGGTCAGAAACTGGGAGTATACCAACCTTCTGTGGTTTTAAGGATGAGAGTCTTCATTCTGTTAAGGGTCAGAAACTGGGAGTATACCAATCTTCTGAGGTTTTAAGGATGAGAGTCTTAATTCTTTGAGAAAAACAGATTTTTTAGGAGCTTCAATTGTCCGTTAATCTATTGGTGGTTGTAGCTTCCAGCAGGTGATGAAGGAAATTTTGATGATGACCACAACTTCCAGAAGGAACTTTTGAACGCTCTTGAATTCCAGCAGGTGATGAAGGAATTTTGATGATGACCGCAACTTCCAGAAGGAAATTTTGAACGCTCTTGAATTCCAGCAGGTGATGAAGGAATTTTGATGATGACCGCAACTTCCAGAAGGAAATTTTGAACGCTCTTGAATTCCAGCAGGTGATGAAGGAATTTTGATGATGACCGCAACTTCCAGAAGGAAATTTGATGACCTTGAGATTGACATTCGAATGCCCCAAGTGATGATGACGGAGACTTGCCCCAAGTTAATCTGTAATCGAGAGATTTGTTGAAATCTTGACTGGATTGCCCCAGGTTAACTGAACTTGGAAAGATTTGTTGAAATCTTGACTGGACTGCCCTAAGTTAACTGAACTTTGATAGATCTGTTGAAACCTTGACTGGACTGCCCCAGGTGCGCTGGATAGTGACATGTCATGCCCTCTTGTTTATAGGAGATTTGTCAATGGAAGTGTCATCCTTTTTGAAGTGATTTTGCTCACTCAGAGAGCCTTCGTTCATCGGATATTCATTGTGTGAATTTCTCCGCTGTCAAACAAATAGTCAAATGCAAACAGTGATATTCAAGTAATGCAAAGTTTATGTCTGTCTCGAAGTTTTGAAAAATGCGTTTTTTAGCAGAAAACTTTTTATAAGACAAATTCAACACAAGATTTAGAGCAAAGCCTTACAGGAGTCAGGATACCTTTTGTAACAGTATGCTTTCGAACTAACCCATGCTTCAATTAGGACTTTTGAAGGGTTGTAACGTGGCTTGGTTCACGCTTTAAAAAACAAAGGATAAAGGCTCAAAGTATGTTTGTACCCACCCGCTCTTTGTGATGTTCTTCAATCCTAAACTCAGTTAAGTGTACGTCGAACTCTATTCGAGTTTGGAACGACTTTTGGCGATGGTTCACCAGTTGAATTTTGGAAGGCAGTCATTTTTGCAACATTTTTCATGTTGTTGAGGATTTGTAATAACCTCATTCTTTTGATTTGTTATCCCTAACTTTTGCCTGATTATTCCTGTTTTCGAGATTACAGTCAGCGGGATGCCCCAGCTTTCTTAAGCCTCCTTTATAGGTTTTGGCTCAGTGGGCTCTTATCTTTTGAGAGGTAATGACTGCCTCTGAGATAAGGAACCATCACTGTTTTTTTTTTATTCCAAAGGAATGTTTTTTGATGTCATTTGTTTGTATTACGAACTGAGAGTTTGCGACTTCAATGCGCATCTTTTTTGAATTAACTGAGAGACTACCCTGCCCCAGGTTTAAATCAAAGGTTTCAATTTGTTTAGAACAAAAAACTCCTACTTATTTGGCTCGATGGGGTTGACTAGGGATTATCTTCCTTATAACTCCAGTGTTTAGGATTTGAAAGAATGCATGTACATCATCAACAAGGTCTGTTCAAAAGCATACTGTATGAGATTATGGTATTGTTTCGTCATCCTCCCTCTAAAGGCTTGCAGCTTTTTATCAAGAGTTAAATATCATAAAGAAAGCACAAGAATAGTGAAAACGAATGGATAAATTCAAGACAAACATATGCAATGCATTAATGAAACAGAGTTTGACATCAACAGATAATTGTTTGAATAACAAAAGAAATTACAACTTGAAAATTCAAATGGAACAAAAGTCTCTTAGTTCGAGCTTTGTCATTTCAGGTGGAGAAACCCTTAACGGAAGATTTTCATCTCGCCATACGGCATGAATTTCAGCACTCCATTGTCAATCAGATCTTGAATTTTGTTCTTCAAAGCCCAACAATCGTCGGTGTCATGTCTAGGACTATAGGAGTGGTATACACAAAATGCGTCAGGATGATAGCTAGGAGAAGAGGTATTAGGCTTCCGAATAGGATCCCTTAAAGCAGTCAGATTGACTTCCAACAAGCGTTCCAGTATTAGAGATGATGGTATGTCAGTCTCAGTGAACTGTCTTCCAGCCGTATTTTGCTTACGCTGATTACCCCGTTGACACTGACGTGGTTGTTGATGGGCTTGTGACCCCGAAGCAAGTTGAGGAGCTTTTCCCTTGTCTTCTTGTCTCAAAGGGGGTTGAATGATGACTTGCTCTTCAACCTCAGATGTTTGCCCCACTTGGTTGTCCCGAAGAAGTTTGTTGACGAGAACCATGAGCTCCTCTTGTCTTTGAGCCAAGTTCTGGATGAGAGCCATCTGGCCCACCAGTTGTCCCATCATCTGGATCCTCATTGCAGTCAGCTCAAACTGAAGTTCTTCCAACTGATCACTCCTGGCATTGCTTGAATTCCCCTGGACCATGCCCCTTGTGAGGAGAGCTTTCACTTCTTCTTTCCCCTGGGACAGGTTCAAGAACATTTCTTGAAGTTGAGCATTTTGGTCCTGGATATCTTTGACAGTCCTCTCTAGAGCCATCTCTACTGAAATAAACAGTAGGAGAATAAGGAAGCCTGAAAAGGAAAGAAATGTTATGATGCAATGCATGATATATGGATGCATGTTTTCAAGAATCTCTTGGGGTAAACACAAGAAAAATGTTAGAGGTTGAACTTTGATCAACATCTTTGATTGGAGAACTTTGTATCAGTGGATGTCTTTCCACAAGAGTTAAATATCATAAAGAAAGCACAAGAATAGTGAAAACGAATGGATAAATTCAAGACAAACATATGCAATGCATTAATGAAACAGAGTTTGACATCAACAGATAATTGTTTGAATAACAAAAGAAATTACAACTTGAAAATTCAAATGGAACAAAAGTCTCTTAGTTCGAGCTTTGTCATTTCAGGTGGAGAAACCCTTAACGGAAGATTTTCATCTCGCCATCCGGCATGAATTTCAGCACTCCATTGTCAATCAGATCTTGAATTTTGTTCTTCAAAGCCCAACAATCGTCGGTGTCATGTCTAGGAATATAGGAGTGGTATACACAAAATGCGTCAGGATGATAGCTAGGAGAAGAGGTATTGGGCTTCCGAATAGGATCCCTTAAAGCAGTCAGATTGACTTCCAACAAGCGTTCCAGTATTAGAGATGATGGTATGTCAGTCTCAGTGAACTGTCTTCCAGCCGTATTTTGCTTACGCTGATTACCCCGTTGACACTGACGTGGTTGTTGATGGGCTTGTGACCCCGAAGCAAGTTGAGGAGCTTTTCCCCTTTCTTCTTGTCTCAAAGGGGGTTGAATGATGACTTGCTCTTCAACCTCAGATGTTTTCCCCACTTGGTTGTCCCGAAGAAGTTTGTTGACGAGAACCATGAGCTCCTCTTGTCTTTGAGCCAAGTTCTGGATGAGAGCCATCTGGCCCACCAGTTGTCCCATCATCTGGATCCTCATTGCAGTCAGCTCAAACTGAAGTTCTTCCAACTGATCACTCCTGGCATTGCTTGAATTCCCCTGGACCATGCCCCTTGTGAGGAGTGCTTTCACTTCTTCTTTCCCCTGGGACAGGTTCAAGAACATTTCTTGAAGTTGAGCATTTTGGTCCTGGATATCTTTGACAGTCCTCTCTAGAGCCATCTCTACTGAAATAAACAGTAGGAGAATAAGGAAGCCTGAAAAGGAAAGAAATGTTATGATGCAATGCATGATATATGGATGCATGTTTTCAAGAATCTCTTGGGGTAAACACAAGAAAAATGTTAGAGGTTGAACTTTGATCAACATCTTTGATTGGAGAACTTTGTATCAGTGGATGTCTTTCCACAAGAGTTAAATATCATAAAGAAAGCACAAGAATAGTGAAAACGAATGGATAAATTCAAGACAAACATATGCAATGCATTAATGAAACAGAGTTTGACATCAACAGATAATTGTTTGAATAACAAAAGAAATTACAACTTGAAAATTCAAATGGAACAAAAGTCTCTTAGTTCGAGCTTTGTCATTTCAGGTGGAGAAACCCTTAACGGAAGATTTTCATCTCGCCATCCGGCATGAATTTCAGCACTCCATTGTCAATCAGATCTTGAATTTTGTTCTTCAAAGCCCAACAATCGTCGGTGTCATGTCTAGGAATATAGGAGTGGTATACACAAAATGCGTCAGGATGATAGCTAGGAGAAGAGGTATTGGGCTTCCGAATAGGATCCCTTAAAGCAGTCAGATTGACTTCCAACAAGCGTTCCAGTATTAGAGATGATGGTATGTCAGTCTCAGTGAACTGTCTTCCAGCCGTATTTTGCTTACGCTGATTACCCCGTTGACACTGACGTGGTTGTTGATGGGCTTGTGACCCCGAAGCAAGTTGAGGAGCTTTTCCCCTTTCTTCTTGTCTCAAAGGGGGTTGAATGATGACTTGCTCTTCAACCTCAGATGTTTTCCCCACTTGGTTGTCCCGAAGAAGTTTGTTGACGAGAACCATGAGCTCCTCTTGTCTTTGAGCCAAGTTCTGGATGAGAGCCATCTGGCCCACCAGTTGTCCCATCATCTGGATCCTCATTGCAGTCAGCTCAAACTGAAGTTCTTCCAACTGATCACTCCTGGCATTGCTTGAATTCCCCTGGACCATGCCCCTTGTGAGGAGAGCTTTCACTTCTTCTTTCCCATGGGACAGGTTCAAGAACATTTCTTGAAGTTGAGCATTTTGGTCCTGGATATCTTTGACAGTCCTCTCTAGAGCCATCTCTACTGAAATAAACAGTAGGAGAATAAGGAAGCCTGAAAAGGAAAGAAATGTTATGATGCAATGCATGATATATGGATGCATGTTTTCAAGAATCTCTTGGGGTAAACACAAGAAAAATGTTATAGGTTGAACTTTGATCAACATCTTTGATTGGAGAACTTTGTATCAGTGGATGTCTTTCCACAAGAGTTAAATATCATAAAGAAAGCACAAGAATAGTGAAAACGAATGGATAAATTCAAGACAAACATATGCAATGCATTAATGAAACAGAGTTTGACATCAACAGATAATTGTTTGAATAACAAAAGAAATTACAACTTGAAAATTCAAATGGAACAAAAGTCTCTTAGTTCGAGCTTTGTCATTTCAGGTGGAGAAACCCTTAACGGAAGATTTTCATCTCGCCATCCGGCATGAATTTCAGCACTCCATTGTCAATCAGATCTTGAATTTTGTTCTTCAAAGCCCAACAATCGTCGGTGTCATGTCTAGGACTATAGGAGTGGTATACACAAAATGCGTCAGGATGATAGCTAGGAGAAGAGGTATTGGGCTTCCGAATAGGATCCCTTAAAGCAGTCAGATTGACTTCCAACAAGCGTTCCAGTATTAGAGATGATGGTATGTCAGTCTCAGTGAACTGTCTTCCAGCCGTATTTTGCTTAAGCTGATTACCCCGTTGACACTGACGTGGTTGTTGATGGGCTTGTGACCCCGAAGCAAGTTGAGGAGCTTTTCCCTTGTCTTCTTGTCTCAAAGGGGGTTGAATGATGACTTGCTCTTCAACCTCAGATGTTTGCCCCACTTGGTTGTCCCGAAGAAGTTTGTTTACGAGAACCATGAGCTCCTCTTGTCTTTGAGCCAAGTTCTGGATGAGAGCCATCTGGCCCACCAGTTGTCCCATCATCTGGATCCTCATTGCAGTCAGCTCAAACTGAAGTTCTTCCAACTGATCACTCCTGGCATTGCTTGAATTCCCCTGGACCATGCCCCTTGTGAGGAGAGCTTTCACTTCTTCTTTCCCCTGGGACAGGTTCAAGAACATTTCTTGAAGTTGAGCATTTTGGTCCTGGATATCTTTGACAGTCCTCTCTAGAGCCATCTCTACTGAAATAAACAGTAGGAGAATAAGGAAGCCTGAAAAGGAAAGAAATGTTATGATGCAATGCATGATATATGGATGCATGTTTTCAAGAATCTCTTGGGGTAAACACAAGAAAAATGTTAGAGGTTGAACTTTGATCAACATCTTTGATTGGAGAACTTTGTATCAGTGGATGTCTTTCCACAAGAGTTAAATATCATAAAGAAAGCACAAGAATAGTGAAAACGAATGGATAAATTCAAGACAAACATATGCAATGCATTAATGAAACAGAGTTTGACATCAACAGATAATTGTTTGAATAACAAAAGAAATTACAACTTGAAAATTCAAATGGAACAAAAGTCTCTTAGTTCGAGCTTTGTCATTTCAGGTGGAGAAACCCTTAACGGAAGATTTTCATCTCGCCATCCGGCATGAATTTCAGCACTCCATTGTCAATCAGATCTTGAATTTTGTTCTTCAAAGCCCAACAATCGTCGGTGTCATGTCTAGGAATATAGGAGTGGTATACACAAAATGCGTCAGGATGATAGCTAGGAGAAGAGGTATTGGGCTTCCGAATAGGATCCCTTAAAGCAGTCAGATTGACTTCCAACAAGCGTTCCAGTATTAGAGATGATGGTATGTCAGTCTCAGTGAACTGTCTTCCAGCCGTATTTTGCTTACGCTGATTACCCCGTTGACACTGACGTGGTTGTTGATGGGCTTGTGACCCCGAAGCAAGTTGAGGAGCTTTTCCCCTTTCTTCTTTTCTCAAAGGGGGTTGAATGATGACTTGCTCTTCAACCTCAGATGTTTTCCCCACTTGGTTGTCCCGAAGAAGTTTGTTGACGAGAACCATGAGCTCCTCTTGTCTTTGAGCCAAGTTCTGGATGAGAGCCATCTGGCCCACCAGTTGTCCCATCATCTGGATCCTCATTGCAGTCAGCTCAAACTGAAGTTCTTCCAACTGATCACTCCTGGCATTGCTTGAATTCCCCTGGACCATGCCCCTTGTGAGGAGAGATTTCACTTCTTCTTTCCCCTGGGACAGGTTCAAGAACATTTCTTGAAGTTGAGCATTTTGGTCCTGGATATCTTTGACAGTCCTCTCTAGAGCCATCTCTACTGAAATAAACAGTAGGAGAATAAGGAAGCCTGAAAAGGAAAGAAATGTTATGATGCAATGCATGATATATGGATGCATGTTTTCAAGAATCTCTTGGGGTAAACACAAGAAAAATGTTAGAGGTTGAACTTTGATCAACATCTTTGATTGGAGAACTTTGTATCAGTGGATGTCTTTCCACAAGAGTTAAATATCATAAAGAAAGCACAAGAATAGTGAAAACGAATGGATAAATTCAAGACAAACATATGCAATGCATTAATGAAACAGAGTTTGACATCAACAGATAATTGTTTGAATAACAAAAGAAATTACAACTTGAAAATTCAAATGGAACAAAAGTCTCTTAGTTCGAGCTTTGTCATTTCAGGTGGAGAAACCCTTAACGGAAGATTTTCATCTCGCCATCCGGCATGAATTTCAGCACTCCATTGTCAATCAGATCTTGAATTTTGTTCTTCAAAGCCCAACAATCGTCGGTGTCATGTCTAGGACTATAGGAGTGGTATACACAAAATGCGTCAGGATGATAGCTAGGAGAAGAGGTATTGGGCTTCCGAATAGGATCCCTTAAAGCAGTCAGATTGACTTCCAACAAGCGTTCCAGTATTAGAGATGATGGTATGTCAGTCTCAGTGAACTGTCTTCCAGCCGTATTTTGCTTAAGCTGATTACCCCGTTGACACTGACGTGGTTGTTGATGGGCTTGTGACCCCGAAGCAAGTTTAGGAGCTTTTCCCTTGTCTTCTTGTCTCAAAGGGGGTTGAATGATGACTTGCTCTTCAACCTCAGATGTTTGCCCCACTTGGTTGTCCCGAAGAAGTTTGTTGACGAGAACCATGAGCTCCTCTTGTCTTTGAGCCAAGTTCTGGATGAGAGCCATCTGGCCCACCAGTTGTCCCATCATCTGGATCCTCATTGCAGTCAGCTCAAACTGAAGTTCTTCCAACTGATCACTCCTGGCATTGCTTGAATTCCCCTGGACCATGCCCCTTGTGAGGAGAGCTTTCACTTCTTCTTTCCCCTGGGACAGGTTCAAGAACATTTCTTGAAGTTGAGCATTTTGGTCCTGGATATCTTTGACAGTCCTCTCTAGAGCCATCTCTACTGAAATAAACAGTAGGAGAATAAGGAAGCCTGAAAAGGAAAGAAATGTTATGATGCAATGCATGATACATGGATGCATGTTTTCAAGAATCTCTTGGGGTAAACACAAGAAAAATGTTAGAGGTTGAACTTTGATCAACATCTTTGATTGGAGAACTTTGTATCAGTGGATGTCTTTCCACAAGAGTTAAATATCATAAAGAAAGCACAAGAATAGTGAAAACGAATGGATAAATTCAAGACAAACATATGCAATGCATTAATGAAACAGAGTTTGACATCAACAGATAATTGTTTGAATAACAAAAGAAATTACAACTTGAAAATTCAAATGGAACAAAAGTCTCTTAGTTCGAGCTTTGTCATTTCAGGTGGAGAAACCCTTAACGGAAGATTTTCATCTCGCCATCCGGCATGAATTTCAGCACTCCATTGTCAATCAGATCTTGAATTTTGTTCTTCAAAGCCCAACAATCGTCGGTGTCATGTCTAGGAATATAGGAGTGGTATACACAAAATGCGTCAGGATGATATCTAGGAGAAGAGGTATTGGGCTTCCGAATAGGATCCCTTAAAGCAGTCAGATTGACTTCCAACAAGCGTTCCAGTATTAGAGATGATGGTATGTCAGTCTCAGTGAACTGTCTTCCAGCCGTATTTTGCTTAAGCTGATTACCCCGTTGACACTGACGTGGTTGTTGATGGGCTTGTGACCCCGAAGCAAGTTGAGGAGCTTTTCCCTTGTCTTCTTGTCTCAAAGGGGGTTGAATGATGACTTGCTCTTCAACCTCAGATGTTTGCCCCACTTGGTTGTCCCGAAGAAGTTTGTTGACGAGAACCATGAGCTCCTCTTGTCTTTGAGCCAAGTTCTGGATGAGAGCCATCTGGCCCACCAGTTGTCCCATCATCTGGATCCTCATTGCAGTCAGCTCAAACTGAAGTTCTTCCAACTGATCACTCCTGGCATTGCTTGAATTCCCCTGGACCATGCCCCTTGTGAGGAGAGCTTTCACTTCTTCTTTCCCCTGGGACAGGTTCAAGAACATTTCTTGAAGTTGAGCATTTTGGTCCTGGATATCTTTGACAGTCCTCTCTAGAGCCATCTCTACTGAAATAAACAGTAGGAGAATAAGGAAGCCTGAAAAGGAAAGAAATGTTATGATGCAATGCATGATATATGGATGCATGTTTTCAAGAATCTCTTGGGGTAAACACAAGAAAAATGTTAGAGGTTGAACTTTGATCAACATCTTTGATTGGAGAACTTTGTATCAGTGGATGTCTTTCCACAAGAGTTAAATATCATAAAGAAAGCACAAGAATAGTGAAAACGAATGGATAAATTCAAGACAAACATATGCAATGCATTAATGAAACAGAGTTTGACATCAACAGATAATTGTTTGAATAACAAAAGAAATTACAACTTGAAAATTCAAATGGAACAAAAGTCTCTTAGTTCGAGCTTTGTCATTTCAGGTGGATAAACCCTTAACGGAAGATTTTCATCTCGCCATCCGGCATGAATTTCAGCACTCCATTGTCAATCAGATCTTGAATTTTGTTCTTCAAAGCCCAACAATCGTCGGTGTCATGTCTAGGAATATAGGAGTGGTATACACAAAATGCGTCAGGATGATAGCTAGGAGAAGAGGTATTGGGCTTCCGAATAGGATCCCTTAAAGCAGTCAGATTGACTTCCAACAAGCGTTCCAGTATTAGAGATGATGGTATGTCAGTCTCAGTGAACTGTCTTCCAGCCGTATTTTGCTTACGCTGATTACCCCGTTGACACTGACGTGGTTGTTGATGGGCTTGTGACCCCGAAGCAAGTTGAGGAGCTTTTCCCCTTTCTTCTTTTCTCAAAGGGGGTTGAATGATGACTTGCTCTTCAACCTCAGATGTTTTCCCCACTTGGTTGTCCCGAAGAAGTTTGTTGACGAGAACCATGAGCTCCTCTTGTCTTTGAGCCAAGTTCTGGATGAGAGCCATCTGGCCCACCAGTTGTCCCATCATCTGGATCCTCATTGCAGTCAGCTCAAACTGAAGTTCTTCCAACTGATCACTCCTGGCATTGCTTGAATTCCCCTGGACCATGCCCCTTGTGAGGAGAGCTTTCACTTCTTCTTTCCCCTGGGACAGGTTCAAGAACATTTCTTGAAGTTGAGCATTTTGGTCCTGGATATCTTTGACAGTCCTCTCTAGAGCCATCTCTACTGAAATAAACAGTAGGAGAATAAGGAAGCCTGAAAAGGAAAGAAATGTTATGATGCAATGCATGATATATGGATGCATGTTTTCAAGAATCTCTTGGGGTAAACACAAGAAAAATGTTAGAGGTTGAACTTTGATCAACATCTTTGATTGGAGAACTTTGTATCAGTGGATGTCTTTCCACAAGAGTTAAATATCATAAAGAAAACATAAGAATAGTGAAAACGAATGGATAAATTCAAGACAAACATATGCAATGCATTAATGAAACAGAGTTTGACATCAACAGATAATTGTTTGAATAACAAAAGAAATTACAACTTGAAAATTCAAATGGAACAAAAGTCTCTTAGTTCGAGCTTTGTCATTTCAGGTGGAGAAACCCTTAACGGAAGATTTTCATCTCGCCATCCGGCATGAATTTCAGCACTCCATTGTCAATCAGATCTTGAATTTTGTTCTTCAAAGCCCAACAATCGTCGGTGTCATGTCTAGGAATATAGGAGTGGTATACACAAAATGCGTCAGGATGATAGCTAGGAGAAGAGGTATTGGGCTTCCGAATAGGATCCCTTAAAGCAGTCAGATGGACTTCCAACAAGCGTTCCAGTATTAGAGATGATGGTATGTCAGTCTCAGTGAACTGTCTTCCAGCCGTATTTTGCTTAAGCTGATTACCCCGTTGACACTGACGTGGTTATTGATGGGCTTGTGACCCCGAAGCAAGTTGAGGAGCTTTTCCCTTGTCTTCTTGTCTCAAAGGGGGTTGAATGATGACTTGCTCTTCAACCTCAGATGTTTGCCCCACTTGGTTGTCCCGAAGAAGTTTGTTGACGAGAACCATGAGCTCCTCTTGTCTTTGAGCCAAGTTCTGGATGAGAGCCATCTGGCCCACCAGTTGTCCCATCATCTGGATCCTCATTGTAGTCAGCTCAAACTGAAGTTCTTCCAACTGATCACTCCTGGCATTGCTTGAATTCCCCTGGACCATGCCCCTTGTGAGGAGAGCTTTCACTTCTTCTTTCCCCTGGGACAGGTTCAAGAACATTTCTTGAAGTTGAGCATTTTGGTCCTGGATATCTTTGGCAGTCCTCTCTAGAGCCATCTCTACTGAAATAAACAGTAGGAGAATAAGGAAGCCTGAAAAGGAAAGAAATGTTATGATGCAATGCATGATATATGGATGCATGTTTTCAAGAATCTCTTGGGGTAAACACAAGAAAAATGTTAGAGGTTGAACTTTGATCAACATCTTTGATTGGAGAACTTTGTATCAGTGGATGTCTTTCCACAAGAGTTAAATATCATAAAGAAAGCACAAGAATAGTGAAAACGAATGGATAAATTCAAGACAAACATATGCAATGCATTAATGAAACAGAGTTTGACATCAACAGATAATTGTTTGAATAACAAAAGAAATTACAACTTGAAAATTCAAATGGAACAAAAGTCTCTTAGTTCGAGCTTTGTCATTTCAGGTGGAGAAACCCTTAACGGAAGATTTTCATCTCGCCATCCGGCATGAATTTCAGCACTCCATTGCCAATCAGATCTTGAATTTTGTTCTTCAAAGCCCAACAATCGTCGGTGTCATGTCTAGGACTATAGGAGTGGTATACACAAAATGCGTCAGGATGATAGCTAGGAGAAGAGGTATTGGGCTTCCGAATAGGATCCCTTAAAGCAGTCAGATTGACTTCCAACAAGCGTTCCAGTATTAGAGATGATGGTATGTCAGTCTCAGTGAACTGTCTTCCAGCTGTATTTTGCTTACGCTGATTACCCCGTTGACACTGACGTGGTTGTTGATGGGCTTGTGACCCCGAAGCAAGTTGAGGAGCTTTTCCCTTGTCTTCTTGTCTCAAAGGGGGTTGAATGATGACTTGCTCTTCAACCTCAGATGTTTGCCCCACTTGGTTGTCCCGAAGAAGTTTGTTGACGAGAACCATGAGCTCCTCTTGTCTTTGAGCCAAGTTCTGGATGAGAGCCATCTGGCCCACCAGTTGTCCCATCATCTGGATCCTCATTGCAGTCAGCTCAAACTGAAGTTCTTCCAACTGATCACTCTTGGCATTGCTTGAATTCCCCTGGACCATGCCCCTTGTGAGGAGAGCTTTCACTTCTTCTTTCCCCTGGGACAGGTTCAAGAACATTTCTTGAAGTTGAGCATTTTGGTCCTGGATATCTTTGACAGTCCTCTCTAGAGCCATCTCTACTGAAATAAACAGTAGGAGAATAAGGAAGCCTGAAAAGGAAAGAAATGTTATGATGCAATGCATGATATATGGATGCATGTTTTCAAGAATCTCTTGGGGTAAACACAAGAAAAATGTTAGAGGTTGAACTTTGATCAACATCTTTGATTGGAGAACTTTGTATCAGTGGATGTCTTTCCACAAGAGTCAAGCTCACCATGTCAAGTGGGTCATAGCCCCTGATTCAAGTTGTTGCACTTGATCTTTGACGGCATTTGTTTAGAGGAGAAACCTCTTGCCCCTTGGTAGACGTCTGGTTCAACATGACCCTGCATCAACAGTCCCTCGAGATCCTTGAAATGGTTATTGAAAATGCTATGGTATGATGTCATGATGTTATGTACATGTATGTAAAAGCAAGTAAATGTATATACAGGTAATCATATTCACACAAAGCAAACAAGTCCTTAGGTTTAGGCTTGCATGGGGTTTATAGGTAAGTACCCTCTTGAAGTTAGTTGGCCCATCCTGTCCTAAAATAGAAACCGGGTTCTAAGGAGCTCAATATCACTGGATTATTTTCTGTGTTCATTGTTTTGGTTTAGCCACTTAACTGGCGACCAAAATATCCCAAGAAAACAATCCTCAATGAGTGTAGTATCGAGTATCTACCAACTTCGGACTGCACCAAAGTTGGTCATCTCACTACCCCTAAAAAGGCCAAGATGGTCAAGTAAGATTCTAATAGTTCATTAGTGCTTCATGACATCGCTCAGCGGTCCCGTATTCTCCTTGACTACTCAAGGACTACCGGTACTCACAAATATGTCACACTAACATAGCTACTGCTTCAACCATGTCAGTATACCCTGCACAGTTCCCTCACAGTTTATTGCTATTTACCTAAAAAGGTGCCCCCAAATCTGGGTGTAGGATTTACAACAAACCCAAACAAGGACCCAAAAAAGTAAAGCAATCAAAGCAATCAAAGCAAGCATGTATAGGTGATCTAAAACCCTAAGGTAACCCCACTTTTAGAAATATTCACTAGCAGAGTTGCCAGTTCTGTGATACGGTGGGAGAACTGACTTGAGATTTTGTGTTTGTATTCGCACTTGTTCGATTTAGCAAGAGTCGCCACTGACTTTTTATTTTATCCTAAGGAAAGGTCAAAAATCACAGGAAAGACCTTTGAGATGTTTTCGTGGGTTCGGGGGGTAGATTATGAAAAGGGAAGGTGCTAGCACCCTTTTCATCCATGGTTATCCATGGGCTCTTAGTTACTTGTTTTAGATCACTTGCCTTTGCTTTTCATTTGTGTGAAATGGTGCTTTGTGTGTGTGGTTTTGAAAATATTTTGAAAAAGATGCCTTGTCTAGGCAACCATTGTAACAATTCTTTACTCGAATGTTTTACAAAGGTGTTTGTCTTTTTGAAAAGATGTTTCAATGTTTTTTGGAAGTTTGTTTTGAAATTGTGTGGAGATGTGTGTTTGTGAAGTGTGTTTGTGAAGTGTGTTTGAAAATGGCAAGTGAGTTTTTCAAGTTTGATCAAGTAACTAAGAGCTATCTACCCTAATTTACTCAAAGATCTTTCTCATGTTTTAACCCTTTTAACAGTGTTGTTTCACCATTGTATTTGGTGAACAACCTTGCGTTAGGATGTTAACGGGACAGGCGCGGATCATCGTATACAATCATTGAAGGCAACTTGTGAGACGCTCTAGCAATTTTGTAAGGGACGAGATCGTTTTATCGAAGGCAACATCGAGGGTCATCGAGGGACTAACGATCTTTGTTTATCAAAGGGACATTTGCTAGAGTGTCTCATACTCGAGGGACATGATTGCATAATTCCGAGGCAACAAGCGAGGTTACCCTAGAGGTGCAAGTGTGAATTGTGTATTGATTTTCATGCATTTTTCTTGTATTAGGTTATCTAGCGGTTGATTTTGAATCTTCGCATACAAACCCTAATTATTATACAGTATATAGAAAGCCATAAATTGCGGGAATTTAAAGTCTAAGCTATTACAAATAAGTATTCGGGGATGGGGGTACAAATGTTTACAAATGGGGATGAGTCTTATCAAAATAGTAGTGTCCAAGTATTATTTACAACCAAATCGAATCATCGCATTCTCAAATGTAAAAAATATAGCAAGGTATAAGAATCAAAGAGAAATAAAAGTATTGTGCAATGCATATGGTTATTTACAAATGGTTAAGATGTTAACTTAATGTATTATTAAGTATTTTTATTTTTGTGTTTTTGTTAATAATATAAAAACAAAAAGGGGTTTAAAGAGAAAATTATTTAACTTAGAAAAATTCTATTTTTTATATACTTTTGTTAATGTTTTACATAAAAGGTTTAATTAAACAAAAAAAGAGGTTTTAACACAAGAAAATTGTTTAAACTTAATAAACCTAATATTTATGTACTTTTAAGTGTAATAATAAAAAAGTATAATTAATAAAAAATTTACATGAAAGATCAATATATTATTTAATCAAAAAAGAATCAGGTTATAAAAATTAAAAACTGTTGATTTAAAAAATATAAAAAAAGTTATATGGGCCTTAAAAGATGTTCTTGGCCCAAGAAAACAAAAAAAACAAATAAGGTAAGAAAAAAAAGGGGGGTAAGGCGCCAGAATGGAGGTTGGGCTTAGGGTTCATGAGGGCAGGCCCAATGTTAATTTACAATGTTTTTTTGTTAGGGTTTCAAGCATTTGTTTCAGAATTAGGGTTACAAGCATTTTGTGAGCGGCGCTGCTTTCCTTTCTTCTTCATCGCCTCTTCATGCTTTCTCAAACCATGGCTTCTGACTTCCCCATGCCTTAGGCCGCCAAACGCTACCTCCACCCTCTCCTCCCCAAGATTGCTCAGGGCAATGAAAAGAAGGTAACGTTTCTCTAAGCTCCCTCTTCGTGCGCTTTTAGGGTTTCTGGATTCGTGTCTTGCATGTTTTAACTTTATATGTTCTGATCTTCTGTGTTGTTTATGTTTGTGTGAGGTGTAAAAAGGAAAGGGAAGGGGAATTTATACCTTGGTTCTGCTTTTTGGAAAGGAGGAGGAGAGCTTGGACAGGAGGCGTCTTAGGCGGTCGGGCGAGGGAGTGAGACTCTGATGAAAGCTTTGCTCTGGTATTTGTATCTTTAGCCTTGTATGTTTTATGATGATGTTATGCTTCTGAAAACCCTAGGGCATCCGTTTATGAATCTCTTCTTTTCTTCTTCTGATTGCTTGATTTGTTTAGCCTATGATGAACATGTTCTGAGGTTGTTTGCTTGTTTGCTCTTGACTTTCTTCCTCTCTGAATGCTTGCTATAATTGTTGTTGAAACTAGCTCAAGCTAGCACTCCATTCTGAAAACTGTTTGTTATTGTTGTCATGGACTTGGTTGTGTTTCTATTATGACTTTTCCTATGATGAACTTGTTCTGAGGCGCCTATTGTTGGCTATTGACTTTCTTCCTCTCCTTAGATTTTTGATGATTTTCAATGATGAAGTCAGTTCTAAGAGTGTTTATTTGTTTGTTTTGGGGTTTGGATTTGATCTTGAAGGCAGGTTGAATGTTGTTTAGGATATAGGTTTTGACAGGCTTGTTGGGGTTTAGGCTTTGACAGGCTTGAGGAGCTTGACAGATTTTGTTGAAGGTTTTGTAATTGGTTTTTAGTAGGCAGGCTTGAAGGTTTTGTTCTGGCTACAGGCTTGCTTGAAGCAGGCTTGGGTTTCTGTAACAGGTTTAACGGCAGGCTTGTTGGTAACAGGCAGGCTGTTGTTTCCTTGCTTGAGGTAACTTTGAGGCTTGTTTGAAGCAAGCTTTTTTGTTTTTTGAAGTTGATGCAGGTTACAGTATTTTATGCTTGAAAGGCTTGCTTCTGCTAGGTGTTTTAGGCAGGATGCAAGGCTTGAGGGCTTGTGTTATATGTTTACAGTTTTGTGATATATGTTCTGGTTTTTTTTTGTCCTCTCTTGAACTATTCTGATTTGTTATATTTACTTATCTCTAAGCCTGCCTGAAAAACCGTAAGCCTCTACTTCTCTCCCTCTTTTCTCTCTCTATTAAAGCATATTATATTGCTTTAGAAGAACTTTTCTGAAAAGGTTGTGGCCTGGAAAATGATGAAAACGTTTTGAAATATTGCTTGCATCTTTGGGTTTCCTCTGCATATCTTCCAGAATTTCTGTCTTTGCTGTTTGTGTACTTGTATGCAGCTTTGTTGACAGCACTTGGACAGTTTTGTTGATAGCTCTTTTTGACAGTTTTGACAGCTTCTTTGGACATTTTTGAATTTGTGATTTAGTTTGCTTAGTTTGAAACTGTAACTTGGTTGTTTGGTTTGAAGGCAGTTTTGCTCTTGTGCAGCTTTGTTTGGCATTTCAGTTTGCACTTTGCAATTTGTGAATTTCTTATGCAGCCTTGTATTTAATTAATTCCATGCTTCCAAACATATTTTCTTTCCCTCTTTGTGAACCAAGAAGAGACATCTTCTTTCGATTTGCAGAGAGGACGAACAACCTGATTCCGGCCAACAACCTTTAATGATGAACTTTTTGATTAACTGTCTGAAAATGCCTTTTTTAATTCATCTGTGTTAACTTCTTTCTTCTCTTTTTCAGGTAAACATCAGTTGAGCAAAGGATGCAACAATAGAAGATGAAGACTTCAAGAGATTTAGGATATAGTTTTATTTTATTTCTAATCATTTGTAATAACATTATTGTAAACACTGTAAATAAATTTACAGTATTCAAATAATATTTGTAACAAACAATTGAAAATGAATAAAAATCTTTTTTTGTCAGATAATTCTTGATTTCTTCTGCACTTGTTTATTTAATTACTTAAATTTCTTGAATTATAATAATTGGAAATTATCCCAATAATTTTAACTTAGAAATTATAAATAATCAATAAACGTCTGGTGTTCCAAATAACCAAAAGCATTGCACAGTTAAACAAACAAACGTCCATACGCCTTTCACTTCACTGATTAAACCAACACTTCAAACTCTCAATCAGAAGCCTCAGCTTCTATCCCAGAGGTTCAGGTTTTGAGAAACAAACTGAATCTTGAACAGGCGTCAAAGCAGTGTGACAGCCAATCAAGACACTGTGGATTCAAATTCTTCTGAAAATGCGCGTGCAAACCCTAATGTTGGATTTACTGTCAAAGAAACGTCCGCCTGATCAAACCCTGAGCCAAACTCAACCAAATTAATAAAAACCCTAATAATCTGTTTGACTGATTCAAGAGTCAATGGAAACCCTAATTTTGTCTGACTGATGAGAAAAGTCTGTTTGACCGATTCTTGAGCCATTCTGAAAAATCAGGAAAAGTGCGAAGCTGTGATTTCTTGTGAAAAAGAGGAGGGAAAATTTTGGGGTACAACAGTTGCCCCTGTTCAATCTTCTTGAACCTGAAGAGTTAGATTGGCAAGTTTGTCGTTCGCGACTCGAAGGTAAAAGGAGATTGGACACTAGAGTGCCCAAAAAATTTGCACTCGTCAAAGCGTAGTTTGAGGGAATGGGCTTAAAGATGCCATTTTGAGATGGGCTTAAAGATGCCATCTGGAGATGTGACAGAATCTTGTCGGGGGATGGGCTTAGAGATGCCATCTGGAGATGTGACAGAATCTTATCGTGGGATGGGCTTAGAGATGCCATGTGGAAATTGTTGGTAGGAGGATGGGCTTATAGATGCCATCTGAAGGTGATTGTATCTTGTTGGAGATGGGCTTGTAGATGCCATCCAAGAAGGTTTATTGAACTGTATGTCGTTGGTGAGTGAGTGAGTATCAGAAAGGTATCCATGTTTGGAACATCTCCGGACTGGGGGTCTTAATAAGCAATAGATTGACATCCATGTCTGGAGTCATCCGTAAACTGTTTTCAGAAGTTGTGAAGTTGAATAAGTAATAGATTGACATCCGTGTCTGGAAGCACCCGTAAACTGTTTTCAGAGGTCTTGAAGTTGAATAAGCATGAGTTGGTCGAGTAGATATTTGTCTTGTCTGGTTTCAGGTGTTAATCTCTGACCTGAGAAAGAAAGATAGTTTTCCTGGCTTGTTACAGGTGTTAATCTTCAATCTCTTCACATAGATAGTTTTCCTGGCTTGCTACAGGTATTAATCTACAATCAGTCGTCCACAGATAGTTTTCCTGGCTTGCTATAGGTATTAATCTGGAACTTGAAAAGGTTGATGGTAGCCATCTGTTGATTGACCTTTTTCTAGAAAAGGTAAAACGTTAGTTGTATGTCATGTCATGATGTATGAAATGCATAATGCAATATATGTGTTTATGATATATGAATGTAATGAATGAACATGTAAGCTGAGTAGCTGTCTTGCTGAGGATAGATGAATCCTGGATAGCTGGAGATAATAGAATCTTGACTGCTGCCGGGGAAAGTGAATCTTTGACTGCTGCAGGGGATTGCAAGAATCTTTTAATTGCTGCAGGTATTGATCTGGAATCTTGAAAAGGTTGGTCGGTGAGATAGTTGTCCTGGCTGGTTTCAGGTATTAATCTCTGACCTGAGAAAGAAAGATAGTTTTCCTGGCTTGTTACAGGTGTTAATCTTCAATCTCTTCACGTAGATAGTTTTCCTGGCTTGCTACAGGTATTAATCTACAACCAGTCATCCACAGATAGTTTTCCTGGCTTGCTACAGGTATTAATCTGGAACTTGAAAAGGTTGGTCGGTGAGATAGTTGTCCTGGCTGGTTTCAGGTATTAATCTCTGACCTGAGAAGGAAAGATAGTTTTTCCTGGCTTGCTACAGGTATTAATTTGGGATCTGAAAAGGTTACAGAGTGGCAACCGTGTCTGGAGCATATCTGGACCGTATCTTCCAACAGGTGATGAAGGAATTTTTGATGATGACCGCAACTTCCAGCAGGTGATGAAGGAAATTTTGAACGCTCTTGAATTTCAGCAGGTTTCAAGGATGAGATTCTTCATTCTGTTAAGGGTCAGAAATTGGGAGTATACCAATCTTCCTAGGTTTCAAGGATGAGAGTCTTCATTCTGTTAAGGGTCAGAAATTGGGAGTATACCAATCTTCTGAGGTTTCAAGGATGAGAGTCTTCATTCTGTTAAGGGTCAGAAATTGGGAGTATACCAATCTTCTGAGGTTTTAAGGATGAGAGTCTTCTTTCTGTTAAGGGTCAGAAACTGGGAGTATACCAATCTTCTGAGGTTTTAAGGATGAGAGACTTCATTCTGTTAAGGGTCATAAATTGGGAGTATACCAATCTTCTGAGGTTTTAAGGATGAGAGTCTTCATTCTGTTAAGGGTCAGAAACTGGGAGTATACCAACCTTCTGAGGTTTTAAGGATGAGAGTCTTCATTCTGTTAAGGGTCGGAAACTGGGAGTATACCAATCTTCTGAGGTTTTAAGGATGAGAGTCTTCATTCTTTGAGAAAAACAGATTTTTTAGGAGCTTCATTTGTCCGTTAATCTGTTGGTGGTTGTAACTTCCAGCAGGTGATGAAGGAAATTTTGATGATGACCGCAACTTCCAGAAGGAAATTTTGAACGCTCTTGAATTCCAGCAGGTGATGAAGGAATTTTGATGATGACCGCAACTTCCAGAAGGAAATTTTGAACGCTCTTGAATTCCAGCAGGTGATGAAGGAATTTTGATGATGACCGCAACTTCCAGAAGGAAATTTTGAATGCTCTTGAATTCCAGCAGGTGATGAAGGAATTTTGATGATGACCGCAACTTCCAGAAGTAAATTTGATGACCTTGAGATTGACATTCGAATTCCCCAAGTGATGATAACGGAGACTTTCCCCAGGTTAATCTGTAATCGAGAGATTTGTTGAAATCTTGACTGGACTGCCCCAGGTTAACTGAACTTGGAAAGATTTGTTGAAATCTTGACTGGACTGCCCCAAGTTAACTGAACTTTGATAGATCTGTTGAAACCTTGACTGGACTGCCCCAGGTGCGCTGGATAGTGACATGTCATGCCCCCTTGTTGATAGGAGATTTGTCAATGGAAGTGTCATCCTTTTTTAAGTGATTTTGCTCACTGAGAGAGCCTTCGTTTATCGGATATTTATTGTGTGAATTTCTCCGTTGTAAAACAAATAGCCAAATGCAAACAGTGATATTCAAGTAATGCAAAGTTTATGTCTGTCTCGAAGTTTTGAAAAATGCGTTTTTTAGCAGAAAACTTTTTATAAGACAAATTCAACACAAGATTTAGAGCAAAGCCTTACAGGAGTCAGGATACCTTTTGTAACAGTATGCTTTCGAACTAACCCATGCTTCAATTAGGACTTTTGAAGGGTTGTAACGTGGCTTGGTTCACGGTTTAAAAAACAAAGGATAAAGGCTCAAAGTATGTTTGTACCCACCCGCTCTTTGTGATGTTCTTTAATCCTAAACTCAGTTAAGTGTACGTCGAACTCTATTCGAGTTTGGAACAACTTTTGGCGATGGTTCACCAGTTGAATTTTGGAAGGCAGTCATTTTTGCAACATTTTTCATGTTGTTGAGGATTTGTAATGACCTCGTTCTTTTGATTTGTTATCCCTAACTTTTGCCTGATTGTTCCTGTTTTCGAGATTACAGTCAGCGGGATGCCCCAGCTTTCTTAAGCCTCCTTTATAGGTTTTGGCTCAGTGGGCTCTTCTCTTTTGAGAGGTAATGACTGCCTATGAGATAAGGAACCATCACTGTTTTTTTTATTCCAAAGGAATGTTTTTTGATGTCATTCGTTTGTATTACGAATTGAGAGTTTGCGACTTCAATGCGCATCTTTTTTGAATTAACTCAGAGACTACCCTGCCCCAGGTTTAAATCAAAGGTTTCAATTTATTTAGAACAAAAAACTCCTACTTATTTGGCTCGAAGGGGTTGACTAGGGATTATCTTCCTTATAACTCCAGTGTTTAGGATTTGAAAAAATGCATGTACATCATCAACAAGGTCTGTTCAAAAGCATACTGTATGAGATTATGGTATTGTTTCTTCATCCTCCCTCTAAAGGCTTGCAGCTTTTTATCAAGAGTTAAATATCATAAAGAAAGCACAAGAATAGTGAAAACGAATGGATAAATTCAAGACAAACATATGCAATGCATTAATGAAACAGAGTTTGACATCAACAGATAATTGTTTGAATAACAAAAGAAATTACAACTAGAAAATTCAAATGGAACAAAAGTCTCTTAGTTAGAGCTTTGTCATTTCAAGTGGAGAAACCCTTAACGGAAGATTTTCATCTCGCCATCCGGCATGAATTTCAGCACTCCATTGTCAATCAGATCTTGAATTTTGTTCTTCAAAGCCCAACAGTCGTCGGTGTCATGTCCAGGACTATAGGAGTGGTATACACAAAATGCATCAGGATGAGAGCTAGGAGCAGAGGTATTGGGCTTCCGAATAGGATCCCTTAAAGCAGTCAGATTGACTTCCAACAAGCGTTCCAGTATTAGAGATGATGGTATGTCAGTCTCAGTGAACTGTCTTCCAGACGTATTTTGTTTATGCCGATTACCCCGTTGACGCTGACGCGGTTGTTGATGGGCTTGTGACCCCGAAGCAAGTTGAGGAGCTTTTCCCTTGTCTTCTTGTCTCAAATGGGGTTGAATTATGACTTGCTCTTCAACCTTAGATGTTTTCCCCAATTGGTTGTCCCGAAGCAGTTTGTTGACGAGAACCCTGAGCTCCTCTTGTCTTTGAGCCAAGTTCTGGATGAGAGCCATCTGGCCCACAAGTTGTCCCATCATCTGGATCCTCATTGCAGTCAGCTTAAACTGAAGTTCTTCCAACTGATCACTCCTGGCATTTCTTGAATTCCCCTGGACCATGCCCCTTGTGAGGAGAGCTTTCACTTCTTCTTGCCCCTGGGACAGGTTCAAGAACATTTCTTGAAGTTGAGCATTTTGGTCCTGGATATCTTTGACAGTCCTCTCTAGAGCCATCTCTACTGAAATAAACAGTAGGAGAATAAGGAAGCCTGAAAAGGAAAGAACTGTTATGATGCAATGCATGATATATGGATGCATGTTTTCAAGAATCTCTTGGGGTAAACACTAGAAAAATGTTAGAGGTTGAACTTTGATCAACATCTTTGATTGGAGAACTTTGTATCAGTGGATGTCTTTCCACGAAAATCAAGCTCACCATGTCAAGTGGGTCATAGCCCCTGATTCAAGTTGTTGCACTTGATCTTTGACGGCATTTGTCTAGAGGAGAAACATCTTGCCCCTTGGTAGACGTCTGGTTCAACATGACCCTGCATCAACAGTCCCTCGAGATCCTTGAAATGGTTATTGAAAATGCTATGGTATGATGTCATGATGTTATGTACATGTATGTAAAAGCAAGTAAGTGTATATACAGGTAATCATATTCACACAAAGCAAACAAGTCCTTAGGTTTAGGCTTGCATGGGGTTTATAGGTAAGTACCCTCTTGAAGTTAGTTGGCTCATCCTGTCCTAAAATAGAAACCGGGTTCTAAGGAGCTCAATATCACTGGATTATTTTCTGTGTTCATTGTTTTGGTTTAGCCACTTAACTGGCGACCAAAATATCCCAAGAAAACAATCCTCAATGAGTGTAGTATCGAGTATCTACCAACTTCGGACTGCACCAAAGTTGGTCATCTCACTACCCCTAAAAAGGCCAAGATGGTCAAGTAAGGTTCTAAGAGTTCGTTAGTGCTTCATGACATCGCTCGGCGGCCCCGTATTCTCCTTGACTACTCAAGGGCTACCGGTACTCACAAATATGTCACACTAACATAGCTACTGCTTCAACCATGTCGGTATACCCCGCACAGTTCCCTCACAGTTTATTGCTATTTACCTAAAAAGGTGCCCCCAAATCCGGGTGTAGGATTTACAACAAACCCAAACAAGGACCCAAAAAAGTAAAGCAATCAAAGAAATCAAAGAAAGCATGTATAGGTGATCTAAAACCCTAAGGTAACCCCACTTTTAGAAATATTCCCCAGCAGAGTCGCCAGTTTTGTGATACGGTGGGAGAACTGACTTGAGATTTTGCGTCGCACTTGTTCGGTTTAGCAAGAGTCGCCACCGACTTTTTATTTTATCCTAAGGAAAGGTCAAAAAGCACAGGAAAGACCTTTGAGATGTTTTCGTGGGTTCGGGGGGTAGATTATGAAAAGGGAAGGTGCTAGCACCCTTTTCATCCATGGTTATCCATGGGCTCTTAGTTACTTGTTTTAGATCACTTGCCCTTGCTTTTCATTTGTGTGAAATGGTGCTTTGTGTGTGTAGTTTTGAAAATATTTTGAAAAAGATGCCTTGTCTAGGCAACCATTGTAACAATTCTTTACTCGAATGTTTTACAAAGGTGTTTGTCTTTTTGAAAAGATGTTTCAATGTTTTTTGGAAGTTTGTTTTGAAATTGTGTGGAGATGTGTGTTTGTGAAGTGTGTTTGTGAAGTGTGTTTGAAAATGGCAAGTGAATTTTGCAAGTTTGATCAAGTAACTAAGAGCTATCTACCCTAATTTACTCAAAGATCTTTCTCATGTTTTAACCCTTTTAACAGTGTTGTTTCACCATTGTATTTGGTGAACAACCTTGCGTTAGGATGTTAACGGGACAGGCGCGGGTCATCGTATACAATCATTGAAGGCAACTTGTGAGACGCTCTAGCAATTTTGTAAGGGACAAGATCATTTTATCGAAGGCAACATCGAGGGTCATCGAGGGACTAACGATCTTTGTTTATCAAAGGGACATTTGCTAGAGTGTCTCATACTCGAGGGACATGATTGCATTATTCCGAGGCAACAAGCGAGGTTACCCTAGAGGTGCAAGTGTGAATTGTGTATTGATTTTCATGCATTTGTCTTGTATTAGGTTATCTAGAGGTTTATTTTGAATCTTCGCATACAAACCCTAATTACTATACAGTATATAGAAAGCGATAAATTGCGGGAATTTAAAGTCTAAGCTATTACAAATAAGTATCCGGGGGTGGGGGTACAAATGTTTACAAATGGGGATGAGTCTTATCAAAATAGTAGTGTCCAAGTATTATTTACAACCAAATCGAATCATCGTATTCTCAAATGTAAAAAATATAGCAAATTATAAGAATCAAAGAGAAATAAAAGTATTGTGCAATGCATATGGTTATTTACAAATGGTTAAGATGTTAACTTAATGTATTATTTAGTATTATTATTTTTGTGTTTTTGTTAATGATATTAAAACAAAAAGGGGTTTAAAGAGAAAATTATTTAACTTAGAAAAATTCTATTTTTTATATACTTTTGTTAATGTTTTACATAAAAGGTTTAATTAAACAAAAAAAAAGGTTTTAACACAAGAAAATTGTTTAAACTTAATAAACCTAATATTTATGTACTTTTAAGTGTAATAATAAAAAAGTATCATTAATAAAAAATTTACATGAAAGATCAATATATTATTTAATCAAAAAAGAATCAGGTTATAAAAATTAAAAAGTGTTGATTTAAAAAATATAAAAAAAGTTATATGGGCCTTAAAAGATGTTCTTGGCCCAAGAAAACAAAATAACAAATAAGGTAAGAAAAAAAAAGGGGGGTAAGGCGCCAGAATGGAGGTTGGGCTTAGGGTTCATGAGGGCAGGCCCAATGTTAATTTACAATGTTTTTTTGTTAGGGTTTCAAGCATTTGTTTCAGAATTAGGGTTACAAGCATTTTGTGAGCGGCGCTGCTTTCCATTCTTCTTCATCACCTCTTCATGCTTTCTCAAACCATGGCTTCTGACTTCCCCATGCCTTAGACCGCCAGACGCTACCTCCACCCTCTCCTCCCCAAGATTGCTCAGGGCAATGAAATGAAGGTAACGTTTCTCTTAGCTCCCTCTTCGTGCGCTTTTAGGGTTTCTTTATTCGTATCTTGCATGTTTTAACTTTTATATGTTCTGATCTTCTGTGTTGTTTATGTTTGTGTGAGGTGTAAAAAGGAAAGGGAAGGGGAATTTATACCTTGGTTCTGCTTTTTGGAAAGGAGGAGGAGAGCTTGGACAGGAGGCGTCTTAGGCGGCTGGGCGAGGGAGCGAGACTCTGATGAAAGCTTTGCTCTGGTATTTGTATCTTTAGCCTTGTATGTTTTATGATGATGCTATGCTTCTGAAAACCCTAGGGCATCCGTTTATGAATCTCTTCTTTTCTTCTTCTGATTGCTTGATTTTTTTAGCCTATAATGAACATGTTCTGAGGTTGTTTGCTTGTTTGCTCTTGACTTTCTTCCTCTCTGAATGCTTGCTATAATTGTTGTTGAAACTAGCTCAAGCTAGCACTCCATTCTGAAAACTGTTTGTTATTGTTGTCGTGGACTTGGTTGTGTTTCTATTATGACTTTGCCTATGATGAACTTGTTCTAAGGCGCCTATTGTTGGCTATTGACTTTCTTCCTCTCCTTGGATTTTTGATGATTTTCAATGATGAAGTCAGTTCTGAGAGTGTTTATTTGTTTGTTTTGGGGTTTGGATTTGATCTTGAAGGCAGGTTGAATGTTGTTTAGGATATAGGTTTTGATAGGCTTGTTGGGGTTTAGGCTTTGACAGGCTTGAGGAGCTTGACAGATTTTGTTGAAGGTTTTGTAATTGGTTTTTAGTAGGCAGGCTTGAAGGTTTTGTTCTGGCTACAGGCTTGCTTGAAGCAGGCTTGGGTTTCTGTAACAGGTTTAAAGGCAGGCTTGTTGGTAACAGGCAGGCTGTTGTTTCCTTGCTTGAGGTAGCTTTGAGGCTTGTTTGAAGCAAGCTTTTTTGTTTTTTGAAGTTGATGCAGGTTACAGTATTTTATGCTTGAAGGCTTGCTTCTGCTAGGTGTTTTAGGCAGGATGCAAGGCTTGAGGGGTTGTGTTATTTGTTTACAGTTTTGTGATATCTGTTCTGGTTTTTTTTGTCCTCTCTTGAACTATTCTGATTTGTTATATTTATATATCTCTAAGCCTGCCTGAAAAACCGTAAGCCTCTACTTCTCTCCCTCTTTTCTCTCTCTATTAAAGCATATTATATTGCTTTAGAAGTACTTTTCTGAAAAGGTTGTGGCCTGGAAAATGATGAAAACATTTTGAAATATTGCTTTCATCTTTGGCTTTCCTCTGCATATCTTCCAGATTTTCTGTCTTTGCTTTTTGTGTACTTGTATGCAGCTTTGTTGACAGCTCTTGGACAGTTTTGTTTCCAGCTCTTTTTGACAGTTTTGACAGCTTCTTTGGACAGTTTTGAATTTGTGATTTAGTTTGCTTAGTTTGAAACTGTAACTTGGCTGTTTGGTTTGAAGGCAGTTTTGCTCTTGTGCAACTTTGTTTGGCATTTCAGTTTGCACTTTGCAATTTTTGAATTTCTTATGCAGCCTTGTATTTAATTAATTCCATGCTTGCAAACATATTTTCTTTCCCTCTTTGTGAACCAAGAAGAGACATCTTCTTGCGATTTGCAGAGAGGACGAACAAACTGATTCCGGCCAACAACCTTTAATGACGAACTTTTTGATTAACTGTCTGAAAATGCCTTTTTTAATTCATATGTGTTGACTTCTTTCTTCTCTTTTTGCAGGTAAACATCAGTTGAGCAAAGGATGCAACAGTAGAAGATGAAGACTTCAAGAGATTTAGGATATAGTTTTATTTTATTTCTAATCATTTGGAATAACATTATTGTAAACACTGTAAATAAATTTACAGTATTCAAATAATATTTGTAACAACCAATTGAAAATGAATAAAGATCTTTTTTTGTCAGATAATTCTTGATTTCTTCTGCACTTGTTTATTTAATTCCTTAAATTTCTTGAATTATAATAATTGGAAATCATCCCAATAATTTTAACTTAGAAATTATAAATAATCAATAAACGTCCGGCGTTCCAAATAACCAAAAGCATTGCACAGTTAAACAAACAAACGTCCATACGCCTTTCACTTCACTGATTAAACCAACACTTCAAACTCTCAATCAGAAGCCTCAGCTTCTATCCCAGAGGTTCAGGTTTTGAGAAACAAACTGAAATCTTGAACAGGCGTCAAAGCAGTGTGACAGCCAATCAAGACACTGTGGATTCAAATTCTTCTGAAAATGTGCATGCAAACCCTAATGTTGGATTTACTGTCAAAGAAACGTCCGCCTGATCAAACCCTAAGCCAAACTCAACCAAATTAATAAAAACCCTAATAATCTGTTTGACTGATTCAAGAGTCAATGGAAACCCTAATTTTGTCTGACTGGTGAGAAAAGTCTGTTTGACCGATTCTTGAGCCATTCTGAAAAATCAGGAAAAGCCCGAAGCTGTGATTTCTTGTGAAAAAGAGGAGGGCAAATTTTGGGGTACAACACTGGCGCTGTTACTTCTATGTTGCACTAAATGCTGAAGTATCCAATTCAAGGGAAGATTATCACCGTTCATGGAGAAGAAGAGTATATGATCAGCCATCTCAATTCCTTCAGATATATGGAATTAGATAGTGAATTTATTGAAACTCCATTTCAACACTTTGAAGAGGTCCCACAAGATGTGGTGGTAACCAAGGTTGTTCCCAAGATTACAAGGCCTCCACTCTGGATGTCATCTCTGAAGGATGCCAAAGCAGTGGTAGAATAAGGCCGGTGCACTATCTGGGGACAACTCCCGGATATCCCATATAAGTCTGACAAGTTTGGCTTGGATTTCACTTCAAGTGCTAAGAAGGATGTACGCCACGCTCATGCCGGAGGACCACCCCTGAAGATCAACAACCGTGAGGTCAACGCCATAGAAGATGATGAAGATAGTTGTGACTTGGAAGACTGGATATTCCCGACTGTCAGTGGAGGGCTCAGCAATTGGGAGGCTAGAAATTTTGTCCCAATCACTTTTATCGCACAGTAATTTGTCTTTATATTTTATTGGATCTGAAATATTAAAACAATTCGCACTCTTAAAACCTTGTGTCTTACCCGAGGCACAATGGTCCATTTGTAAGGGTTATTATCTCATTTTCATATGACATCAATGAATCATGGACGTTTTCGCATACAAACTTTTACGCTCATTGTTTTTATTTTACATTTTATTTTCTTTCAAGGATAGATATACCCTTACACACACTCACACTCACAATGCATGTATACATCCATTCGGGATCCCAAGAGTAACGATATTCCTATGGCCTTTTGTGACTCTGAGAATATAATCTACCAAGTCGAAGATGAAGGTGAGGAAGATTTTGAAGTACTAGGAGAACTTGCCATACTATTACAACAAGAAGAGAGAACCATTCAGCCTCACGAGGAACCCGTGGATACAATCAACCTAGGTACCGAAGAAGACAAAAAAGAGGTCAAGGTGGGTGCCAATCTGGAACCCAGTATCAAGGAGCATATGGTTCAGTTGTTGCACGATTATGTCAAAGTCTTTTCCTGGTCGTATGAAGACATGCCAGGGCTTGATTCAGATATTGTGGTACATCGTCTGCCTACAAGAGAGGATTGTCCACCAGTAAAGCAAAAGGTTCGTCGCATGAGGTCAGATATGTCAGAAAAGATTAAAGTAGAAGTCATGAAGCAATTCAACACTGGATTCTTGGTTGTTACCTCTTATCCCCAATGGGTTGCCAATGTTGTTCCAGTGTCCAAAAAGGATAGCAAGGTGCGAATGTGTGTGGACTACAGAGATTTGAATAGGGCAAGCCCTAAGGATGATTTTCCACTCCCCCACATTGATATTCTAGTTGACAATACGGCACAACCCAAGGTTTTTTCCTTCATGGATGGATTATCAGGTTACAACCAAATCAAAATGGCACCTGGGGACATGGAGAAAACAACCTTTGTCACGCAGTGGGGCACTTTCTGCTATAAGGTGATGCCATTCGAACTAAAGAATGATGGGGCAACCTATCAACGTGCCATGGTAGATCTATTTCACGACATGATACATCACGAAATAGAGGTCTATATGGACGACATGATAGCCAGATCTCAAACAGAAGAAGAGCATCTTGATCACTTACAAAAACTGTTTGAGAGACTGAAGAAGTATAAACTGAGGTTGAATCTAAACAAGTGCACATTTGGGGTACGGTCTGGTAAACTCCTAGGTTCTATCGTCAGCGACAAAGGTATTGAGGTAGACCCTTCCAAGGTAAAAGCAATACAAGAGATTCCCGCTCCTCGTACTTAGAAGGAAGTCAGAGGGTTCTTGGGACGTTTGAACTACATTGCCAGATTCATCTCTCACCTGACAGCTACTTGTGAACCAATCTTCAAATTGTTGAAGAAAGATCAGGTAGTCAAATATAATGACGAGTGCTAAATTTCTTTTGACAAAATCAAAGAATACTTACAAGAGCCTCCTGTGTTGATGCCACCAGTCGAGGGAAGACCATTGATCATGTATCTGACTGTTTTAGAAAACTCAATGGGGTGTGTATTAGGGCAGCATGACGAGTCTGGCCGAAAAGAGAATGCTATTTATTACCTGAGCAAAAAGTTTACCGACTTTGAAACCAGATATTCACTACTCGAGAAAACGTGTTGCGCTCTGGCATGGGCTGCTCGCAGGCTAAGACAGTATATGCTAACTCATATTACTTTGTTAATATCTAAAATGGATCTGATAAAATACATCTTCGAGAAACCTGCCCTTTCTGGTAGAATAGCGAGATGGCAGATGATCTTGACAGAATGTGACATACAATATACTACCCAGAAATCAATAAAGGGCAGTGTATTAGCCAATCACCTTGCTCACCAAGCTGTAGAAGACTACCAATCCATGAAATTCAAATTTTCGGATGAAGACATCATGATGTTAGACAACTGTGAAGAATTCAGGCCATATGACGGACCTTAACAAGGATCCTGATGGACCCTGTTCTTTGATGGGGCATCCAATGAACTTGGCAATGGTATCGCTGCTGTACTCATATCTCTGGAAGGGTGTCATACTCCCTTTACTGCTAGACTTTTCATCAATTGTACAAACAACATGGCGGAATATGAAGCATGCATATTTGGTCTCAGAGCTGCCATAGACCTAGGGATCAAATCCTTGGATGTTTTTGGAGATTCAACTTTGGTTATCAGTCAGATCAAAGGGGAATGGGACACCAAACACCCTAACCTTATCCCTTATAAAGAACATGTTTTGACATTGCTACCATATTTTGAGAAGATTACCTTCGAGTATTTCCCGCGAGAAGAAAATCAGCTAGCAGACGCTCTAGCCACAATGTCATATATGTTTAAACTTAATAAGGATAACGAGGCTCCCCAGATCACCGTTGAACGAATGGAAGAACCAGTGCACTGTCACGAGATTAATACTGAAGAAGTAGTGGACCAATCTTGGTTTAACGAAGTCAAGAAGTATCTCGAGGCTCAAGAATATCCAGAAGGAGCTTCAATCAATGACAAGAAGTTATTAAGGAGATTCTATGCTAAATTTTTCCTTAGTAATGGCATCCTGTACAAGCACAATCATGACTCTGTGTTACTTCGTGAGTAGATAAGGTTGAAGCTGAAAGGTTCATGGCTGAATTGCATGAAGGCACTTTTGACACCCATTCCAGTGGGCATACGATGGCAAAGAAAATCCTACGGGCAGGATACTACTGGTCTACCATGGAAGCAAATTGTTATCGACACTCTCGAACCTTCCACAAATGCCAGATTTATGTTGACAAGGTGCACGTACCTCCAGTTCCTCTGAGTGTCTTGACGACTCCTTGGCCCTTTACCATGTGGGGAATAGATATGATTGAGGAAATCAAGCCGACAGCCTCTAATGGACACCGTTTCATCTTAGTGGACATTGATTATTTTACAAAGTGGGTGGAGGCAGCATCCTTCGCTTCCGTTACCAAGAATGTTGTTGCCTGTTTCATCAAGCAAAATCTCATTTGCCGATACGGTATCCCGGAAATGATCATCACTGACAATGGCACAAATCTCAACAACACTAAGATCATCGCCTTATGCGAGCAATTCAAGATTCAGCATCACAATTCTTCTCCCTATCGGCCAAAGATGAATGGTGCTGTCGAAGCTGCAAATAAAAACATTGAAAAGATTATACAAAAAATGACAGTCACATACAAAGACTGGCATGAGATGTTACCATTCGCTCTCCACGGGTATCGTACCATGGCTCGCACATCAACCGGGGCAACACCCTACTTTATGGTTTACAGCATGGAAGTTGTCTTGCCTATCGAGGTCCAGATCCCCTCTCTGAGGATTATGAAGGATGCAGGGCTGAACGAAGACGATTAGATCCAGACTCGACTTGATCAACTGAACTTGATTGATGAGAAGAGACTTATTGTTGTTTGCCATGGTCAAATGTATCAAAAACGGATGATCAAGGCTTTCAACAAAAAGTTCAGATGCCAAGTGTATCAAGTTGGAGATCTGGTGATCAAACGCATCATACTGCCACAAGGTGATCCTAGGGGCAAGTGGACTCCTACCTATGAAGGACCATTTGTAATCAAAAACATTTTCTCTGGTGGGGCAATGATCTTGACCACCATGGATGGTGACGACCTACCACATCCTGCAAACGCAGACATAGTCAAAAGATACTACACATAAGAGACTTTCTAGGTTGACATACCTAGGCAAAACAAGGGCATCCCAGCGAACCAAAAAGGTTCAGGCAAAAATTAAGGATAAAACAAAAAAAAATTTGTATACCCGGCAAGTTGAAAACCCGAAAGGGCGACTTGGGCAAAAAAGGGTATCCCGGTGGAGTGAAAACCCGAAAGGGCGGTCCAGGCAAAAGTTAGGGAATTAAAGCGTATGACTATGTCCCGTTGGATCACCTTACGGACAACTTGCAAACTCGACATTTATGACCAATTCAATCATCTTCGGACAAGGCAACAAATAGATAAGAGGCTCAGAGATACAAAGGTTATAGCAGAACGGGAACCCCATGGGATAAATACACATAGCTATCTTTTCTTTGTATCAAAATTTTCATTTTTTTCTACGACGGAGTTCTCCTACTAGAATGTTTGTCTCACTGTACAAAAATACTTGCTCAAAGTCAATACAAAGATATTCCTTTGAAAGTGCAAAACTATATGTTTCTCTTTACTCTTGTGTTTTGATTACAAAAACGTCCAATGATTCATTGTTGAACATATGCATTTGAATATAATTACTGTTTACAAATAAACAAAATAAAATACAATTACTAATGGCTTTAAGAGGTAGGGAAATCTCTCTAAGCTATTTCCCCCGCGGTGTGCAGTTTAATCCCCATCAGAATAGAGCTTCCAATTATCGATCCCCAGTAGAAATCATCAATTTTCTCAGGATTCCCCAATAGGATTTTACAAGCAGTATACGACATTTCCCTTACAACAGAGTTTGTTTCTCTAAGCGGAAATTCATCAACACTTCAACTTCACAACATGAAGACTTACACTCACATCATCAGCAGCAGTCAGGGATTTATTTTCCCCAATCCAACAACAGTGCAGCAAACTAGATCACATACGCATACATTGCATCCATATATCATAAACATTGATAACGCGAATGCATTATACTATGTATTTCATACAACATAACATTCCATATTAGCTAACATTTTATCTTTTTCAGGATAAGATTAATCAAACAGCTACCATTAACAATGTTCAGAGTTTTCAGATACGCTCCAGGCACTGATGCCATTCTGATACTCATTCAAATTCAAGCTTTCAGATACAGTTCAGATACGCTCCAGATACGGATTCCATTCTGATGCTCATTCAGATTCAAGCTTTCAGATACAGTTCATATACGCTCCAGACACGGATGCCATTCTGATAATCATTCAAAATCAGCTCCCAGATACAATTCAGATACGTTCTAGACACGGATGCCATTTTTATACTCATTCATATTCAACTTTCAGATACAGTTTAGATACGTTCCAGACACGGATTCCATTCTGATACTCATTCAGATTCAACTCTCAGATACAGTTCAGATACGCTCTAGACACGGATGCCATTCTGATACTCATTCAGATTCAACTCTCAGATATAATTCAGATGTGCTCCAGACACGGATGCCATTCTGACACTCATTCAAAACTAGCTTTCAGATACAGTTCAGATATTCTCCAAACACGGATGTCATTCTGATAATCATTCAAAATCATCTCCCAGATACAGTTCAGATACGCTCCAGACACGGACGCCATTCTGATACTCATTCTTTCAGCTTACAAATTACAATACAAACAATCACTTTTGGATGGCATCTTTAACCCCATCTCCTACAGCTTTCTATCACCTCTCCAACTGGCATCTTTAAGCCCATTCCCTCAACCATCACATCACCGAGTGCAAATTTCTGGACACTCTAGTGTCCAATCATCTTCCACCTTCGAGTCACGACTAGCAAAACATGTCAATCTAACTCTTCGGGCTTAAGAAGATTGAACAGGGGCAGCTGTTGTACACCAAAATTTTCCCTCTCATTTATCTAGAATTTTCTCACAAGATCTCCTTGGGCTCAAAACTGCAATAGGGTTTGATCAGTTCAAGACACCTCCTTAGGCACTGATGACCAAAATTATGGTTTGAATTTGCACAAGGATTTTTGAACTATAAAATCTTCATATGACTTTCATGGATCATTATGGACCCCCAAGATTACTCATGTCAAGTTTCAAGCCTCGGATCACACTTTTGATCAGTCAATTGAACAGTTGACCTAAAAATCAATTGTATTGGGGAAAAAGTCAACCATGGCCAATTTACAATCAACCCCCATAATTTTGTATTCACATCAACATTTTAAACTCATATGTGTCATTTGATCAAGTTTGGACCATAATTCCTCAAGAAATTTGATCAAATCTCCAAAAGCGCAAAATGGTCAAAATTAGGGTTTTGACTAGGAAAGGACAATTTCTGATTTTTTGACCTAGAAAATGGTCAATTGGTTTAAGGCATGATCTCAAGAGTCCCATTGCATCATTTTGACCTAATGACATGATTCAAAACATTGCAAATCCATTGGATTGACAGATTAATTTTGCAGTCAACTGATCAAAAGTCAATTGTATACTGAAAAGTCAAACTTTGACTTTTTGGTCAAATTTAAGTACCAAAGATCATAATTCCTCAAAACATGTCAAAATATGAAAATTATTCATCAAGAAATCAAAAAAGTCAAGATTTCATTTTGAAAAGTCAAAATTTCTAAACTTAGAAAATTTTCTAAGTGTTGGAAATTTCATGTTTTTTCATAACTTTGAGCCAAATTTTCACCATGATGCAAGATGATTCAAGAGAAACTTCCAACATGAAAGTTGTAGATCTCCATGAAATATACAACTTTTCTTCACACAAATTCTTCTAAAATTTCTTGGATCTCAAATTATAATTTTATGAACATAGGGTCATGAACTAAAAAAGACTTAGTCAAATTTTGCCCTAGTTAGACAGATTTTTGACCTAACTTCATGGAAATTTTTCACATAGTTACAAAGGTAGTAGTCAAAAGCAACTAAAATATGAGTTGAAGAGCACACTTCAAGATTTTTACAAAATGTCCAAGAACTCCTTGAGATCATTCCTGAGCAAGGAGAATCGAAGGCAAGAAGTTGGTGTTTTGTCACTTGGATTACAAGCCACTTTGTGAAGAACACTTGATCCAATATTCAAGCATGTTGTAAAAATCTTGCTTTGCATGCTTCAAACTTGCTAATCACTTAATAATTTAATGCTTACACAACTGATAGAGCCATTGTCCAAGCATTTGAGCCATTATCCAAGTTGAATTTCCATTTTTGGAAGAAAGTCACCACTTCCATTTTGGAAAAGTGACTTTAATCACAATGTCAACTCTTCTTGAGCCCATACATTGTTGTTTCTGACTCAAAAGTATTCAAAAGAAATAAGAAACATTCCTACAGCCTTCTAACCACCCTGTAAACCCTTGTACTCTATATTGAAACCATGTTTGTCAACTTTGCTTCAAAAACAAGTAACCAAACCATAACATATGATTTCAACTTATGAGTTATTTCAAGCCTCAAAACCTCTTTCCTATAAGTACAAACACTATTTGCAAGATGACACACAAATGCTAGTGCCCTGAAACTATCTCAAACACTCAGAAACCATTAATCTGCCCAAGAACACCATTGATACACAGTTTTGAACCAAAACTCATCATCTTCATTTCCACTCGTGCGTTTTGAAAACTAATCATTCAAACACCTTATGTATACCATACCAAAGCAATCCAGGCCCCTGTTTCAAGACTGTAACTTCTCTGTCACTATCCATAATTTTCAAATATCAAGCTTGCAGGTTGACTTGAGTAGAGAGATTCAGGGACTTTCAAGGAAAAGTAGGAGTTGGAATACACTCAAGGAGGTCCAGGCAAGCTAAACAGATCCTCAGGCCATCTCAAAAGTTGCTCAAACTCCATTCACGACTCCAGCTATAAGAGGTAAATTTTTAAACTTCTATCTTTTTATACAAGCATCATTTGATCCTGATTTGTAAAGACAAAATGTAGATATCTTTGCTCTAAAGATGACCATGTTCATAGTTCCCATTTATATTGACTGTGTATAGAGAACTTTGGATTTGAAATTTCTGAGAAAATTAGGTTTCAATTTAGGGCCAGCAAAATTATTTTTTATCTTTGACTTTTAGCTTACATAAGTTATATGGTTGGATTCGTGGGAAGAAACACCACAACTTTCATGTTTGAACTTTCCATTTTTGTGGAGAGATGAGGAAGATACAGGTGGTCAGGCTAGGCGCGAGGTTGAAGACGAAGTTGCCTTCAGAAAGCAGTTTCTAATATATATTTATGGTTTGGTCATATGATCGGATGAAACAGCCACCCTAGTGGGAAGCACGCGCATACTAAGTCACTTCTTACCTAAAAGGCTAGGGTTCGAACCAATGTGAACCACTCTTTTGCATTTTTTTCAGATTTTCTGTTTCCCTAACATTTTTTTGCAGGCGCTGGGCCCTTTGGGCCTGGCAGTGTTTTTTTTTTATTTTTTGCTAGCTCACCTCCCTGCCTACTTTTGGCACCCCCTGACCCATTTATTTTTATTTATTTATTTATTTCATTTTTACTTTCAAATATATTTTCTAAAATACCAAAAAAAATCATAAAAAATATAAAAATAATAGATTTATGTTTTGACATAATTTAAATATTTTTCCCACAGAAAAATTATTTTTATTCATTACACTTTATTTAACTTTACTAGTTTCCTTGTAAATTAAATTAAAACTAGATTATTATTTATTTAAATATATTTATTTTAATGTAGAAAAGGCCAAAAATATTTCACAACACCATATATTATTTTTCAAGACAAAAATACAAAAAAAAATACTTTTTCTTTAAACTTATTTTCTTTTAATCAATTAAATAGAATTAGGGTTTTATTCAAAAATATTTTCTTAATTAATTTCTTTTATTAATTAATTTAAGTTAATTTAACTTAATTATTTTTTCTCTAATTAGGTTTAGGTTAAAACCTCCTTCATATAAAAATCCAAACACAAAAACCATTTCTTACAATTTGCATTTATACTTTATATATTTCTTCAATTATTTGTAAATATTTAATTTGGTGGTAATAGATTAATTAGGTTTATATTATTGCAATCCCCATTCATAAATTGTATACCCCCCTCCCACAAATGTTGTAATAGCGTAGTAACTTTAAATTTCGCAATTTATCGCTTTTACATAACATGCTAGTAATTAGGGTTTGTATGGAAAGAATAAAATCAATCAAGTAGAAAACCCTAATTCAAGACAAAATCAAGCATGAAAACAACACACTTGCACACAAGCACCCCTAGGGTAAAATCCACTTGGTTGCCTTACAAAATGGTCATATTACGCATGTGAGGTATCTTAGCAAAAACAAACAAAAACAAGATCATAGTCCCTCGATGACGCTATCTAAGTTGCCTTACAAATGATCTTAGTCCCTCAAAAAGAAAGCTAAGATACCTTGCAACATTGCTAATCATGGCTATACGATGACCCATGCCCGTCCCATTTACATCCAAAGATAGGGTTGCTTACCAAATCAATGGTAAGACAACAATGTCAAAGGAAAAGAAAATGAACAAGAAAGACATTTGAGTAGGTAGATTGCTCCTAATTACTTGCTCCATTTCAAAACAAACATCCTTTCTATTTTAAAAAAAAAACAAAAACCAACACTTTTCAAACATCTTACAAACATTGAAAATATTTTCAAAAGATCAAACATCTTTTGTATACATTCTTACGAACGAGAATCATTACAAAGATTGCCTAAACAATGGCCTCTTTACAAAATTCTTTCAAAAACCACATAAAGCACAATTTCAAACAAAAGCAAGTGATCTAGCAAGTAACTAAGAGCCCATGGAAAACCATGGATGAAAAGGGTGTTAATACCTTCCCTTTTCATAATTTACCCCCCGAACTCAAGAAACAATCTCAAAGGTCTTTCCTGTGCTTTTTCACCTTTCCTTTTGTATAAAATAAAAGTCAGTGGCGACTCTTGCTAACCACAACATTTGCGATCAAATGCAAAACTCTCAATTCAGTTCTCCCACCGTATCACAGGACTCTCTAATGAAGGTTTTAAGTTCTACTCATGTCGCAGAAGATATTACAGTGAACCAATTTGATAATGTCGTAGAAAATTTGACATCTGGATTATATCTAGGTTTTAATGATAGTGAGTTTCCTCCACAGGGCAGAGCTCACAACAAGGCGTTTCACATTTCTATTCAGATAGGTACCACAAGCATGTCCAGGGTACTCACCGATACTGGTTTTGCTCTCAATGTGTTACCAAAATCCATCTTGATGAAGTTAACATTGGATGGTGTTGTTATAAGGCCAAGTTCTACTACGATAGTCAAAGCTTTTGATGGTTCTCCAAGTACAGTATTTGGAGAAGTGGATCTTCCTGTCAAGATTGGCCCACACATGTTTTATATCACCTTTCAAGTAATGGATATAGAACCAGCATATACATGTTTGCTCGTACGACCTTGGATTCATGCAACAGGTGTTGTTACTTCAACTTTGCACCAGAAATTGAAGTTCTTCATTGAAGGAAGATTGGTTATAATCGACAGTGAAGTGGACATCTTTGTAAGTCACATCGAGTTCTACAGATATATCACTGCTGATGAAGACTACATAGCAATGCCATTTCAAGTCTTATATGTTGCCTCAATGATAAACCTACCAGTAGAGAAAATAAATAAATAAAAACCTATTGTGACTTCTTGGAGAGACTTGCAAACGGATGTAGAAGGTGGTACATCAAAAGGTTGAGGCAAAATCGTGGAAATAATGGAAAAGAATAATCTTTTTAGTTTGGGATATGATTCATAAAAGGCTACCCTAAAAGGCAAGGCACGGTTTCCTCCTATCTAGGAGACTTTCATTTTCAAAGGAATAGAGCATGGTAGACAAGTCGCAATGATATGTAACAAAAGTAACACTAAGAGGGCATCTAACTTCATCTGTGAATGTACTCCAGGCGAAGAGCTCAAGAGTTGGACAGCCTTGGAGATTAAGAGATCTTTTTCTTTCCAAAGTATCTTTTTATTTTTCTTTCCAAGGAAACTTCCTGAGGATAATGATTCTCAAGAAGACTCTTTAAAGTAAGCAAAATCTGTTGGGGAAGTAACGTTCCATTTGAATTAACTGGTGGCATGCTATTCTGCATCCAACCACTCTCAATAGGAGATTCTACTGGGGAAACATAGGGATCTAGGCCCTGGAACCTTCGCATGCTTCATCGTGAATTCCCAAGGGAGTAGCAATTTGTGGTATACCTTACTAAGGATGGGATATTTCACTGAGGAAAATCAGCTTGTGACATGCCTTACTGGGGATCACAAATCTGTTCTAATTGGCCAAAAATATCTACCTCATTGGGGATACATTTGTTCAGAATATGCATAATCCAAACCTGCAAGACAGAGAAACACAAAATGCCCCAGGTACAACATGATAACTTTGTCTGCCAACCGTGTACACAAGTTTTCGAAGAAACTTTCAAATATATCTTACCATGTGTAAGGCCCCCAATTTTTATATGCAATATTTATCAAAAATTGGACGTCTTTAATGCAAGCAAAACAGTAAAATATAAAAAGAAGCTTTTGAACAAAAGAAACTTTTATTGATTAATGATAGGCATGTAAATAGGTAAGTACATTAAGATACAATCCATAGAAAGAGGTAATTATAAACAACAAATTGAATTCAAAGATTAACAGACATAATGGCAATGCGACAACAGATTCCCTCCAGGTTCTGATCCTACTATCAACCTTATAACCTCAACTATCTCATCACCTTGTTTCCTGTTGAAGATGATTGGACTGATTCCTACCCTTTGAAATTACCAACTGTAGCACCAAAATCAAAGATCTAACATCGGACGTAGTCGTTCCTTTAATCCCTCTTTTTCCTGGATTTCCCTTTCGGGTTTTCAATCCACCGGGATACCATTTTTTTGCCTAAGCCGCCCTTTCGGATTTTCAACTTAGCGGGTGTACTTATTTTCTTTTTTCGTTCTTTTCCTTTTTATCCTTAATTTTTGCCCGAACCTTTTATTTATGTTTATGGTTCACCAGGATCGCCCCTTTTTGCCTGAGCCGGTCAACTCAGCGGGTCTTTTTATGTGAAGTATTTTTTTTACTACACCCGCGTTCACAGGGAGTGGGAAGTCTTCACCATCCATCGTCGTAAGCATCATGGCACCACCAGAGAAAACCTTCTTTACGATGAATGGTCCTTCAAAGTTGGGAGTCCACTTGCCCCTGGTATCACCCTGAGGAAGAATTATTCTTTTTAATATGAGGCCACCGGCCTTATAGTACTGAGGCTGAACCCTTTTGTTGTATGATTTCTTCATCCTTTTCTGGTACACCTGACCATGACAAATAGTAGCAAGCCTTTTCTCATCAATGAAGTTCAACTGATCTAGCCGATTCTGAATCCACTCATCCTCATCAAGTTTTGCCTCTCTCATAATCCCTAGGGAAGGAATCTCCACTTCCACAGGTAAAACCGCTTCCATGCCATAAACAAGTGAAAATGGGGTTACCCCAGTCTAAGTGTGTGATGTGGTGCGATAACCATGCAAATAGAAAGGCAACATCTCATGCCAATCCTTATAGGTCACTACCATCTTCTGCACAGTCTTCTTAATGTTCTTATTGGCCGCTTCAACAGCGCCATTCACCTTCGGTCGATACGGAGAAGAATTTTGATGCTTTATTTTGAAGGACTCACAAAGCTCCTTCATCATTTTGTTATTGAGATTAGATTCATTGTTCGTAATGATATTTTCAGGCACTCCGTAATGACATATGATATTATGCTTGATAAATTGAGTCACCACTTGCTTGGTAACGTTTGCATATGATGCAGCTTCGACCCACTTAATGAAGTGATCAATAGCAACCAGTATAAAACAATGACCATTGGACACAATTGGCTCGATCTTTACAATTATATTGACGGCCCACATTGCAAACAATCAGGGAGAAGTCAAGACATTCAACGGTATCGGTGGTACATGCACTTTGTCAGCATACACCTGACATTTGTAGCAGATTTTGGCGTGGTTGTAACAATCTTTTTCCATGGTGGACCAATAGTAGCCAGCTCGCAAGATCTTCTTGGCCATAGTGTGTCCACTGGAATGCATCTTGAAGGAACCTTCGTGTATTTCTTTAATGATTTTCTCTGCTTCGTTCTTATCAACACATCTCAACAATAAACCATCATGGTTTCTTCTATATAACACACCATTGCTGAGGAAGAACTTAGCAGAATACTTTCTCAAGAACTTCTTGTCAGTGACTGATGCCTCTTCTGGATACTCTTGAGTTTCAAGATATCTCTTGACGTCGTGGAAACATGGATTTCCATCTAAATCCACCTCGGCTTCATAACAGAATGTTGGTTCGTCCAACCGCATAATTGTGATTGAAGGCGCATAATTAGCCCACTTGACCTTGAACATGGATGCCAAAGTGGCTAAAGCATCAGCCAAATTGTTCTCTTCTCTAGAGATGTGCTCTAATGTAATCTCCTCGAAGCAAGGAATCAACTTCATGACATGTTCTCGATACAGGATCAAATTCTGGTGACGAGTTTCCCAATCTCTATTAACCTGATTGATAACAAGATTAGAATCCCCGGATACTTTGAAGCGCTTGATTTGCAAATCAATTGCAGCTTCAATACCGTAGATGCAGGCTTCGTATTCCTCTATGTTGTTGGTATAGTCAAAACAAATTACGGCGGTGAACAGGATATGAAAACCTGTAGGAGAAGTAATAACGGCTTCGACGCCATTTCCCAATGCATTTGAGGTACCATCAAACACAAGCATCCATTACGAACCTGGTTCGGGTCCTTCTTTTGGGCCAGGATGTTAAAATCCCTGATATACATGATGTCTTTGTCTATAAATTCCAATCTCATTGGTTGATAATCATCCATGGGTTGGTGAGCAAGATAATCAGCCATCACACACCCTTGATGGCTTTCTGAGTAGTGTACTAGATATCATATTCAATCAAAATCATTTGCCACCTAGCCACTCGTCCTGTAATGGCTGGATTTTCAAAAAATGTACTTGATAGGATCCATTTTGGATATCAAGTAGGTGGTATGCGTCAACATATATTGCCTTGGGAGCTTAGCAGCCTAAGCCAATGCACAATAAGTTTTCTCGAGCAACGTGTACCTTAACTCACATTTAGTGAACTTCTTACTCATGTAATAAATTGTTTGTTCTTTCTTTCCGATCTCATCATGTTGACCGAGAACACAACCTATGGAACTTTCGAGCACTGTCAGATACATTATCAATGGCTTCCCCTCCAGTGGAGGCATGAGGATCGGAGGTTCCTACAGATATTTTTTATTTTATCAAATGCCGCATGGCAATTGTCATTCCACCAGACCATTTGATCTTTCCTCAATAACTTGAAAATAGGGTCACACGTGGCTGTAAGATGAGAGATAAATCTAGAAATGTAGTTCAATCTCCCGAGAAAGCTACGAACTTCTTTTTCAGTTCTTGGTTCAGGCATTTCTTGTATTGCTTTTACTTTGGCAGGATCAATCTCGATACCTCTTTCACTAGCAATAAAGCCTAGCAATTTTCCAGACCTCACCCCGAAGGTGCACTTGTTGGGATTCAACCTCAATCTGAATTTCCTCAGTCTTTCAAACAATTTATATAGGTGAACAAGATGCTCTTCTTTTGTTTGAGATTTAGCGATCATGTCATTGACATACACCTCAATCTCTTTATGAATCATATCATGGAAAATAGTCACCATTGCATGTTGATAGGTTTCCCCTGCATTCTACAAACCAAAAGGTATAACCTTATAACAGAAAGTTCCCCACGTGGGTAATGAACATAGTCTTTGCCATGTCCTCTGGTGCCATCTTAATATGATTGTAACCAGAGAAACCATCCATGAACGAAAATACTTTGAAATGAGCTATATTATGAACTAGATCATCAATATGCGGAAGCGGGAAATCATCTTTCGGACTTGCTCTGTTCAAATCCTGATAATCAATGCACATTTTGACCTTACCATCCTTCTTAGGCACCGGCACAATATTTGCAATCCACGACGGATAGGAGATCACATTCAGTAACTGTGCATCAAGTTGTTTCTGCACTTCCTCCTTAATCTTCTTAGATATCTTAAGATGAGTTCTTCGAAGCTTCTGTTTCACCGGAGGACATTCTTCCCTCAAAGGCAGCTTATGCACCGCAATATCGGTATCTAACCCGGAAATATCTATGTAAGACCAAGAAAAGATGTCTGAATACTCTCGGAGCATACCAATTAATCTTTTCTTTACACTGTCTTCTAACGCAGCCCCTATCTTGACTTCTCTTGGCATCTTCATTTCCCAAGTTGACTACCTCAATTGACTATTCATGCGGCTGAATGGCCCTTTCCTCTTGCTTTAACAATCTGGCTAACTCTTCAGGGAGTTCATAATCTTCCCTGTCTTCTTCTTCGATTTGGTTGATCGGATTATCGAAATCATAATGAGTGATAGCAAAATCGTTATCGAAGGGATCCGTTATGACAGTGGGATTAAATCTGCATGATCAATTTTATGCTTCTTTTAGATATATGGTGATAAAAATAGAAAACAAAAGCATTTCCATTTTATATATATTTTTAAAATATAAAAGGAAAGACAGAGAGAAAAATATTTGAATGCAAAAAGACGTCCTTTATTTCATGATAAAGATTGCAAATGCAAATATTGGGGCTCTACATATGATTCACTGATGCCTTGGGCATAACACGGGAATTATTGCATGATAAGAAAATAAAAGAAAATTACTCTTTGACAAGTTTAACCGGAATAGCATCCTCGGAAGTCTAGTTGTTGAGCTCAACCCCTGGCGCACTTGGTCGAATCCAGCTATTAATATCAAAGTCACTATCGATATCTTCAACAGTATTGACATGTCCATTCTTGACGATACCAACACTGGAAAAACTTATGGGAGTTGATAAACTTGGAGCTCGGGGAGCCACACCTTGATTACCAGGTTTGAAACCTAACCCAAACTTGTTAAATTTTTGGATAACCTCCACTAAGCTGCCCCTGCCTTCGGGGCTACCTACTTCAACTATAGCTTGAGCATCTTTCAAAGATGACATGGATGTTTCTGGCTTCTTCCTCTCCTCATAATAAGGAGTATTGATCATATGAACAGTTTCGAAGCCCTAAAAAGGTGTCTCATGCACCTCACCCTCTATTTTGACATACCGGAAAGACGACAGGTGACTCACCATATACTCCTCTTCACCATACACAGTAGGTTTTTCCATTAACTGGATAATTGATCTTCTTATGGAGGGTGGACGTCACTGCCCCAGCCTTGTGAATCCACGGACGGACTAGTAAACAACAATAAGTAGGCTGAATATCCATTACGAAAAATTTAAAGGTGAAGATATTAGGATCAATCTTGATAGGAAGATCCACCTTGCCAAACACCATGCGCCTCGACCCGTCAAATGCCTTGACCACCAGATCACTTGGATGCAACTCGAGCCCAGAGTACTCAATCTTCATTAAAGCATATTTTGGAATAACATTCAGAGAGGAACCGGTATCAACCAAGACACGGGACAGAGTAGCCCCCTTAAATTCCATCGAAATGTGCAATGCTTTGTTGTGATATTTTCCTTCTGGAGGAAGATCGAAATCCGTAAAACCACTGTTGCCAACAGTTATACTCGCACACACACTTTCAAATTGGTTGACTGAGATCTCTTGCGGGACGAACACCGTATTCAACAATTTCATTAGTGCATTCCTATGTGCCTCAGAATCACAAAGTAGAGATAAGATAGAGATCTTGGCCAGAGTCTGAACAAGCTGATCAATAACCCGGTAATCACTTTTTCGTATATACCTCATAATTTCTTCAACATCCTTTTTCATCTTAGCATCCAAGTCTTGGATCGGGGAATCGTCCACCACTTGTTTCTTAGCTTTAGCTCTAGCTAACGTATTTGCCTTATCCTACACGTCCTGTGGTGAGATTACTCTCCCACTTCTAGTTACCCTTTTGGTGTCAACAATATTGTCAACATCTGACTGATCTTTCCCCAATGATTTCTCTTCTGAAGAACCACTCTCTTATTTCACTCCTTGAAAATACACATCTCCTCCATAATTCCACCTTATAGCCTTATCACTTGTATAAGGAATAGGATCGGGCGTAGTAATTAGAAGAGGTATCGGTTTAGCCGGAGCATACATATTAGTAGGGTAAATGAGATAGAAATCACGTCAATATCCTTTGTGATTTTCCTCCCTTTGACAATCTTATCAAAATGAAGCTCACCTTCCTTAATCAATTTCTGAATATCCGCTTTCAACTTGGCACAACCCTCAGGATGAAACACACAATCAAAACAATCTGAGTTACATCCCGGATAAACACCTCTCTTGAACATCTGTTCTTTGAAAAACGGAAGAGGAGTAACCACCCTATTCACATCCAAAGCCAAATCAACATTCTCAACTTATGAGATAACATTGATGGTTGCTCCAACATGAGGCGACATTGGGTTCTGGATAATATTAGGCTCTGGCAAAGGATCGAATTGGATGGCCTTTGTATCTAGAAAATCTTACACCTTATGCTTCAATGCCAAACAATTTTCCAATGTGTGCCCCACTCCTCCAGAATGGAATTTGCATCTAGCATTAGCATCATAATTGTGAGGGAGTTTCCCAGTATAAGTAGGCATAATCCTCTTCTCAACCAACTTATTGTCAAGAAGGCGTTAGAGTATTTTAGAATAAGGCATAGGCATGGGATCAAACTTTCTCAGCTGCCTAGGGCATTCTGCTACCTTTGATACTGACCCTGACGCTATTGTTGAGGTGTTGGTGGAGTAGCAGAGATGATTACAACATTGACATGTCATTCCTCTTCTCTCTGGTCCCTTCAACTGTGCACAGCGTTGGTCTCCCCTTCCTTTTTCTTAGTGTAACTGCCGAATACTTTCTTTCCTCCACTACTACTAGAAGCACCAGTGTTAACGGATTGGATCTTCCTGGACTTCAATCCACTTTATATACGCTCACCAACAGTTACCATCTTAGTGAAGCTAGCAAACAAACTGCAAGCTACATAGTAATGGTTTTGAAGAGTATTGGTGAAAAGGTCAATCATCTCCCTCTCCATCATATGTGGTTGAACCCTAGCGGCGAGCTCACGCCACTTTTGAGCATATTCTTTGAAACTTTCATCGGACTTTTGTGTCAAACTATACAATTGAGTCCTATTTGGCGCCAGATCAATATTGAATTGATATTGTTCAAGGAAAGCTTCCACCAAATCCCTCCAGCGTCTGATATGAGAACTTTCTAACTGCATATACCATTCCAAAGGCGCCCCAGACATATTGTCCTGGAAGAAATGCATCAACAACCTCTCATCTTCTGAGTACACAGACATCTTCCTGTAATAGGATTTGACATGTGTTTTAGGACAAGTGACATCAGTATACTTGTCAAAAATCGAAACTTTAAATTTTGAGGGAACCCTTACCCCAGGCACCAGACCCAAATCATTGATATCCATATCATACATCTTTACTCCTGCAACAGCCTTCAACCTCTCTTCGAGATGACAAAACTTCTAATCATCACCCAAGAAAGTAGCCTTACTACCATGCACATACATCATGTTATCATGAAAACCCATATCTGGACCCTGTCCATGAGGATTACCAACAAGGAGGTGTGGTGGATGGGTTGGCAAAAAATGGACCTGATTGAACTTCATACTCTGGTCATGAGCATGGCCATTAACATTCAAGTTCACAACTGACTGGGGACGCGGCAGACCCACTGAGAAGTCTTAGAATTCCGGATGTTCCACTTCAACACGAGTTCTCTCCACAAGAGCCCTTAACTCTTGTTGTTCGCGGTTCATGTTGGCAATAGCCTCCATGAAATGGGTCATCTGGGTGGCCATCTGAGCCCTGACTTCTGCAAGATCCGCTTGTACGAGTTCCATCTGACGTGGAAAGTTGCTTCTGGTAGAATATCAGTGAGAGACTGGATTTTCAATTTTGGCTAAATAAAAGCAGAAACAAGATAAGAAATCTTGCCTAAAAAACCTGCAATACATGATATGTTATGATATGCATGATATGTTAATCATTTTCAGATATCCTAGAGCTTGGTCACCCATCAACAGATAACAAACAACAAGACAAGAGAAACAAGTAAAAGCAAACAAGAAAAGTAAAGATAGAAACTGTCTTCATTCGTAAAATATTGGATCAAAAGAGTTCATACAAAAGAAAACTAAGATGTTTCATAAAAAGGTAAAAGGCCCCATCCAACAAGATTGGTGGTGGTCATACATCAAAAGACAAAGGAAACAATCAAATAAAATATTCTTGACGGAACAATCATCACTCCATAGCTCCTTGATCTTCCCCTGAATGTATCCATAGTCGCAACTGAGCCTTAAGATACAAGTACTTCCCCAAGAACCTGTCACAACCTTTGCGTTATGGTGAGGGAATTGGCACCAATGCACTTTCCATCTCCTTTATCTTAGCTTTAAGTCTAGCATTTTCTTCCATCACACGAGTCATCTACTTTTCACGCCTTTGATATCATAATTTGACATCTTCGAGTTGCTTTTCTAATTCTTTGACCCTCTTATTATGACTCACTTTCAGCTTTTCTTCTTCCATTTGGAGATTCTCAATTCTTTGTTGACTCCTTAACAACACATTAGCATGTTGATTAGATACGCCAAAATTCTCGATTCTCAACCTCTTTGACTGCTCAACTGAAACGCGACTCTCTAGTAAACGATCTTTCATCCTGATCTCCTGCAAAAGTCCTTTCTTTTCATGAAAAACGAAATAAATTTTAATGTTTTTGTCCTCCAGATCTAGTTGCAATTTAATATTCTTTGCTTTGGCATTCTTGAGGCACGCCATAGACACAAACTCATATTTTTCGGGCATAAATTTCTTAGAAGGCTTATCATGGAAAAGATGATTGACCATCCTTTCAGGAGATGAAGAATTATCGACCAACGGATCATAAACGGGTTGAGGATACAATGGTTCCTCTTTCTTATAAGGTAACAGCAACATCTTTATCTGATTCTGTATCCAACTTAAATAAGCATCAAGAGCCACACTTACACTTTTATCAAAGGACTGATTTCCTTTATGATGAATATGTTTCCAAGAGACTTTCATTGTGTCAAGCATAACAACATCTTCTCCTTTTCCGAAATAAACAGTTTCTCTTACTTCTCGCTCAGTAGGTCCATTCATCATCACAAATCTGAATTGGCGACGTGCCAAAATGGGAGTATAGTTGATACAGCCTTTTGTTCCCATGAGGGGGACATTGGGAAATTCGCCAAAACTCATAATGAACTCCTTCAAGACTCCCATGTTGTGCCAAACAATATCGTAAGAAGTGAGTCCCATGATTCGCAGGGCCCAAAGAGATGACTCAGCAATGTCAATAAATGGTCCTCTTATAGGAATATGCATCATGAACCATTTGTAGAGCAAGGTTACACCACACATGATTTCTATCTTCTTACCATGCCGAGAATGGATGTTATAATAAGTATCAGCCAGAATGGTTGGCACTGGATTACCATTCATAAAGACACATATTTCCGTTAAATCTACCAATCTTTCTATAACCGGAAAAAGAACTAAGCCATAGATCATCACAGCTAACAATGCATTGAACACCATCCAATTCTCTTCAGCAGTAAACTTTCCAGCTTTATTCACCAAATAATTCAAAGGAGTGCCCTTGGTTCCACACTTGTGTATCCAATTATTTTTCATCTCACCAAGGGTCAAATGAAGAGCCTTAGAGATAGCCACATAATCTGGAGTCCCTGGTACTTGAAAAAAAGGAATATCATTGGTGACCTTAATATCAAGAAAATAAGCATACTCTTCCAAAGTTGGTGCTAACTAGTAGTCCTGAAAGGTAAAACAACGCAACTGCGGATCATAAAACTGAAGAAGTACTTTCACAGCCCGATCTTCAAAACCATCACTTACTAGTGGCAACAAGTTCCCATAATGTTTCCTGAACACTGCCTCATTCGGCCCACTCACAAGATTCACCAACTTTCATAAATGATCCCCAAATAATATGAGCTAATAGGTAGTATTCTTCCTGAGAGGCTTTGTGCTTGTCTTTGTGTTATTATATATCCTTGATGTTAATGACAAACTTCAAGGTATCCTAGAAATGACATGCATATGCAGGTTAGACAAACATACACTTTTTTTTAAAAGGTAAATATGCCATGATGAAATGCAAACATATGGGATGAAAGCTTCCAAAAATGGTGTCTGCCGTTCCGTTTCTGACCATGTTGAGAAAACTAAAAATCAAAGGTCCAGATCATAACCAAAACTATCATCTTGAATACCGAAACCAAAAACTCAGAAAATAAATCTGAGACCCACATAGTCACCAATAGAAAATACCAATCACCATTTGTACCTGTAATATATATTCCTGCCCCACTCACGGGTTAAATCTAGGTCAGGGTAAGGCAAGAGTAACTCAGAATCATGGGTCCGCCTGAGGCCACAATCATCGAAACACCTACGTGAAATGATATCTCCTCATTTGTACCTCAACTGAGCGTGGAAGACATGACCGTACTAGCAAACCAAAGTCAACTAGCCGTTCATGTTCCACTCTATTCCTAGGGTTCCTATGGTCGTCACTTGGCCTAGGTATTGGGTATTTTACCTCTTGTAACACCCACCCAACATGAACAGAACTGGCACAGCAGTTCCACCAGCATATGGAAAGCGATAAAATGCAATGCACATATATGCTCACATAGACAAGCATGAATAAACAAATTGTAAAGCAAAAAAATAAACACCCCACAGATAAACCAAACAAGATCTAGGATTGACTCTGGGATGGACCATCAATAGGTCAATTTGTCCCCAGTGAAGTCACTAGTTGAAACGATCGGCTGAAAAAATCATTAAGATGAAATCAATGAAGTCTCCATCGAACATTTTTTATCCCACATAAAGGGAAAGGTAAACATCGAGTAAACTTGAGAAGGGTGAAATCACGATCAAGCGACCGAGAGATCGGATAAGGGAGTTTGTTACACGAGGGGACGTATTAGCACCCCACAAGCCCGTAGTACTCTATGGTATCCACTCTTGTTGTCTATCTAATGAGGGTGGTCAAAATATATGCCCAAGGTTTAAAAGCTAAAAGGGAATACATGCAAAATAAAAGATAGAATAATGTAGGGAAAATCAAGTTGTGCTCGTTCGGGCCCTACCTCAATTCCTACGTATCCTTTTTGAGGAATTAGATTTACCGTAGTTCGGCTCACATATTTTTGGTTGGTTTGTGTTTTTTAGTTGAACAATGTTATATTCAAGCATTCCACTGTTGCTCGACCATTGGAGACTCGTGCACTTGTAGTGGAAAGGAAATAACATGCTCTCACCTAAACAGGTGTTGTCAAAAGAAAAAGTGTCTGAAGGCGGATGATGTTATGTTCACGACTCTTAGAAAGTATACATGATGCAACCCAGCCCTTGGGGAATTACACGTCATATTGCATAGAGTAGAAAAATAACACATTCTTTTCAAGTTCCGAAGAAAGTCCCGAAGGCAGAAAAAGTTTGTATTGGTTGATATTTTTTACCTTAAAGAAGAATTTGAAAGTTGTTAGATGTTTTATGCATTTGCCAAGAAAAGAGTTTTAGTCTTAAATGCAACACACAAGAGAAAGAAAAAAACATCTAAGGGATACTATCCTAATCTCTAGCCCTAATGTTATCATACAATGATTGATCCTAATGTTGAGGATAAAAAGGGAAATCTCTATCCTGTGTTAGCATACGTCGATATTTATCCTAATGTCTGACTCGAGGACTAATTTACACAAGCAATCCTAAGGAAGCATACAAATTCCTATTCTAAGGGCACATGGTATAGCAAACAAATAAGCAAATAAGTTCTTTGCCAAAAACATACAAACATGAGTAACACATAATGACTCAAAGGGATGGGGGAAATGAAATGCATTATCTAAGGGGAACGTATCACCCGAAGCAAACAAGCGGGAGACAGATGAAATAAAAAAGAAAAGAAATGCTTTAGTTAAGGGGAGCGGATCACCCAAAGCAAACAAGCAGGTAGCGAAGTGTCAGTAATGGCCATTGTGAACTCCTGACAAAGTGTGGGGGTTGGTTGTGAACCCTTCTCTACATGACCGACTCAATACACAAGATCTACACAACTCTGAAGCATCAACATACAACGTGAGCTAAGGATGACACATACTAGAATGTGCAGGGGTTGATTGCGAACCCTCTCCACTCGCATCCTTTTGAGGACTTCCATGGGGGTGGGGAATAGATGTGAGCACAAATGTAAACATGCGTGCAGAATACCTACTTCAAAGGTAGGATTTTAAACAAACACAAGTAGAAAACAAGGCGCGTGTGCGGAATTACCTTAAACAGGTCTTTAAATAAACCAGAGGGATTCCTGACATATATCAGCAATGGAGATCCCCTTCATACATCTCTACCCTACTTGACATGGCAACGAAAGCGGTAAAATACCTACTTCTCGTGATCTCTAGAAGGTAGTAAAATGTGGAGAGAAAATAGAAAAGAGGTGTACCAAATGGATAACAACCCGTAGATGCTAAGCAAATAACAAAGAAACCTGGAAAACTTTGCGAGCTGCTAGCACAATAAAGAAAATACCATCAACATATGCGTTAAAGTATCGACGGTCAAAATTGGAATATCTAGCGGACACATCCAAATATCAAGATACACCTGCACTAGATATCGATCCAGACACAAGCATCACAACACAGTGCACAACAATGTGAGCACATGGCACGGAATATGTATCGGACATTCTCGCGCCATTAATAAAGCACATGCATGAATTACAATCCATACAAGATTCAAAATAACAATCATATAGGGAATGTGTAGTGGATAGATCCGTGTGATACCAGAGTCCCTGCACAAAAACAGGATTTATGTGAGAATAATATCATTTGCGCATCATACACAAACTTTCACTAACAAGTGATCGCATAAAATGCCTTTCAACCGGTAATCAAGTGTTAATTAAAGGTTGAAAGCCTAACAATGTACCTTTCAAATCATTCATAAAAGGAGTTAGAATTAACAAGGTAAAGTGTGCAAACATGCAATAAAACAAAGCAAAAATTAATATTTCTGTCTGGGTAATCGGTTACCATAATTGGGTAACCGGTTACCAAAAGTTGAAAATTTTGGAAATTGGCTACTGACTTGGTGTTGTACCCCAAAATTTGCCCTCTCATTTTTTTACAAGATCTTCTCTTACATGGTTGGTTACAAACACTTTCTTGAAGAAAAATAACAAATTTTGAAGTTGGTCAAAGTGCCCTTCGATTGGCATTCTGAATGTCTTTCGATTGGCATCTCCAAAATGCCTTTCGATTGGCATCTCCAAGTTTCCTTTCGATTGGCATCTACATAGCGCCCTTCGATTGGCATGGACAAAGGTCCTTTGACTGGCCTGTTAACAAGGTCTTTCGATTAACATTTTAACAAGTACCTTTCGATTGGAATTTCAACAAGGCCTTCTGTGATACGGTGGGAGAACTGACTTGAGGTTTTGCGTTTGTATTCGCACTTGTTCGATTTAGCAAGAGTCGCCACCGACTTTTTATTTTATCCTAAGGAAAGGTTAAAAAGCACAGGAAAAACCTTTGAGATGTTTTCATGGGTTCGGGGAGTAGATTATAGAAAGGGAAGGTATTAGCACCCTTTCTATCCATGGTTATCCATGGGCTCTTAGTTACTTGCTTAGATCACTTGCCTTGCATTTTCAATTGTTTGAAATGGTGCTTTCAATTGTTTGAAATGGTGCTTTGTGTGTGTGGTTTTGAAAATGTTTTGAAAAAGATGCCTTGTCTAGGCAACCATTGTAACAATTCTTTACTCGAATGTTTTACAAAGGTGTTTGTCTTTTTGAAAAGATGTTTCAATGTTTTTTTGAAAGTTGTTTTGAAAGTTGTGTTGTGGAGTGTGTTTTGAAAAAAATGGCAAGGATTTGTTTTGCAAGTTGGTCAAGTAACCAAGAGCTATCTACCCTAAATTTCTCAAAGATCTTTCCTATGTTTTAACCCTTTTAACAATATTGTTCCACCATTGTATTTGGTGGACAATCTTGTGTTAGGATGTTAACGGGACGGGCGCGGGTCATCGTTTAGACCATGAATGCAATAGTGCCAAGTGTCTTTGGCATTTTTTCCTTCAAGGGACTTGATCATTTTTTAGGCAACTTGAGAAAGCATCATCGAGGGACTATGATCATTTGATTTGTTTTTGTTTTGCCAAAGAAACCCAACAAGCAAACATGGCCCATTTTTTGAAGGCAACAAGCGGGATTATCCTAGGGGTGCAAGTGTGAATTGTGTATTGATTTTCATGCATTTGTCTTGTATTAGGTTATCTAGCGGTTGATTTTGAATCTTCGCATACAAACCCTAATTACTATACAATATATAGAAAGCGATAAATTGCGGGAATTTAAAGTCTAAGCTATTACAAATAAGTATCCGGGGATGGGGGTACAAATATTTACAAATGGGGATGAGTCTTATCAGGATAGTAGTGTCCAAATAATATTTACAACCAAATCGAATCGCATTCTCAATATAAAATATAGCAAAGTATAAGAATCAAAGAGAAATAAAAGTATTTGTGAAAGTGTATGTGATTATTTACAAATGAGTAAAAATGTTAACCTAATGCAATTGTTAAGTATTATTATTGTTTATTTATGTTTTTGTTAATTATATAAACATAGGTTTTAACAAAAGACAAATAAAATTGTTTGGATTTAAGTATCCTATTATCTATGTATTTAGTTAATGTTTTCATGTACAAGAGTTTTAATTTAAAAAGGGAAATATTCAACCTTAAAAATCCTATGTATTTAGTGTTTTATATACAAGGTTTAAATTAAACAAAAAAAGGTTTTAATAAAAAAAATTGCTTAAATTTAATAATCCTAAAATTTATGTATTTTTCAAGTATAATAAAATAAAAAGAAGCATCTAAGAAAAATTTGTATAAAAAAAGTTAAAGTAATAAATTATGAAAAAAGAAAATAAAGTGATAAGATAAAAAAGATATTAGTTTATAAAAAAGATAAAAAAGGTTAAATGGGCTTGGGATTATGTATATGGTCTAAACAAAAAAACAAATAGGTTTGCAAAGGGGGTGTACACGCCTGAAAGAGGGGTAAGGCGCTAGAATCCAATGGGCTTAGGGTTTTGTTCTATGGGGCAGGCCCAGATGCATTACAACATTTTGTTTAGGGTTTGAATTATTTCGTCTCAGAACAAGGGTTTGTGCGAACGGCGCCGCTTCCATCTTCTTCTTCGTTGTCCTTGAGCCATGGTTTCTGACGTTTCTCTTCGTCCCAGCTGCCAGACGCCATCTCCACTTCCTCCTCCTCATCGTTGCTCAGGCGGTGACAACAAGGTACCGGTTTCTGTGTTCATGTTTTAGGTTCTTTTTTTGGATAGCAATCTTGCATGTTATTATTTCTATGTGTTCTGATCTTTATGTATTATTTTGGGCTTGTGTGAGGTGTAAAAAGAAAAGGGAAGAGGAAATTATACCTTTGGAGAGGACACGGAGGAATGGACTGGAGGCGTTTTAAGCGGCCGGAGGCGGAGGGAGTATGTGATGTCTTGCTTGCTGGCTTGCTTCCTGGTACTCAGTATCTTTAACCTTGCTTTGGTTTAGTGATGAGCATTATGCTTCTGAAAACCCTAGCTTTTAGTTCTCTCTTCTTCTTCTGTTTGCTGGCCCGTTTGTTGTTGCTTTTGCCTCAGTATGTTGCTTTTGATGATTATGATATCTGAGTTGCTTTCACAATCTTCCTCTCTTTTGCTTGGTTAGTTTAGCCTATGATGAATCCAATTCTGAGGCACTTGGACTTTTTGATGATTTTTAATGTTGAATTTCTTAGATGCTTGCCTTTCTCTTTTGGCTTTGATTCTGAGATGCACCTAGTTTTGAGAATGTTTATGTTGTTGTTGGCCCTATGATGAAGTCATTCTGAGGGATTTCATTTCTGTTGTTTAGACATTTGGATGGATTTGCTTGAGTTTGGATTTGGAGGGTTATTGGTACAGGTTTATTGTCTGCTTGTTTTAGTTTTGTTTGAATAAGGCTGGAGACATGTTTTGATACTGAGTTGAAACAGGTTGTTCTGGCTTGTGTTTACATGCTTCAAGGCTTGATGTTTACAGGCTTTAAGGCTTGTATCTGATTTTTTAGCAGGTTGAAACAGTTTGTAAACTTGTTTGTTTTCTTCAAGGCCTTCAGGCTTATTTGTATTATGTAGGCAGGCTGTTGTTTATGATGGCAGGTTGAATGTAAGCTTGTATGGCTTTGAGCAGGTTTTTGGTATGAGTTTGAAAACAGGTTTGTGTTTTGAGGCTTGTTTGGAAGTTACCAGGTTGAACACAGGTTTGAGTTGGTTCAGGCTTGCTTTGTAACAAGTTTAAAGCTTGAGGAAGCTTTGTTTGTGTTTTTGATACAGGCTTGAGAGCTTGTGTTTTTAGCTTTTGCAATGTTACAGTTTTGTGGTTTTAGGCAGGATTTTGAAGTTACAGCTTGAGAGCTTGTGTTCTCTTTCTATGTGTATTCTGCCTCCTCTTTTCAGTGTTGATTCTGTTTGTTTTATATCTCTTAAGCCTGCCTCAACAAACTGTAAGCCTATACTTCTTTTACTCTCTTTCTCTCTCTATCAGAAAAGCATATTTTAATGCTTTACTGTCCTTTTTTCTGAAAAAGTGTGGCTGGAAAATGATGATAATTTTGAAATGTTGCTTGCATTGTGTCTTTCCTCTGCATATTGTACTTTCTTCTTTTCTTTGATGACACCTTATATCTTTTGATATCTTTTGGCAGCTTGGTTGACATCTCTTTTGACAGTTTTACAACTTTGTACTTTTGACAAATTGGTTTGCCTTTTCAAGTAGCTTGTTTGTTCAATTTGAAACTTTGCAACTTGTTTTGGCATATTCCGTTTGTTACCTGTGACTTGGTTTGGAATTTTGAACTGTGCAGCTTGTTTGCCCATTTTGACAATGCAATTTTGGTTTGAAATTATGCAGCCTTGTATTTTGCTTTAATGATTTGCATGCTTGCAACAATATTTTCTTTCCCTCTTTGTGAACCAAGATTCTTCTTGCGATTTGCAGAGAGGGAGAACAAACTGATTCTGGCCAACACTTTTAATGATGAGTTTCTGATTAACTGTCTTCCTTTTTTAATTCATCTGTGTTTGACTTCTTTCTTTTTTTGTTTTTGCAGATAAAAACCAGTTGAGCAATGGGGAGCAGCAGTAGAAGATGAAGATTTAGGAGATTTAGGATATAGTTTTAAATTACCTTTAATCATTGTAACAATATTAATGTAAACAACTGTAAATAAATTTACAGTGTTCAAATAATAATTGTAACAAACAATTAAAAATGAATAAAAATAATCCTTTGTCAGTTAATTCTCTTTCAATTCACTGTCTATTTAATTATTTAAGTTTCTTGAATTAAAATAACTGGAAGTAAATCCCAATTATTCTAACTTAGAATAAATAATTAATAAACACCGTAGTCTTGCAACTTCGCATTAATAAATAATAAACACGGCGTCCCAATTAACCACATGTATTGCACAGTCAATCAAAACAAATGTCCATACGCCTTTCATTTCACTGACTAAACCAAACACTTCAAACTCTCAATCAGAAGCCTCAGCTTCTATCCCAGATGTTTAAACTTGGAGAAACAAACAGGAATTTTGAACAAGCGTCAAAACCATGTGACAGTCAATTGAAAAGAACCGTAGAATTGATTCCTTCTGAGAATGCGCGCGCAAACCCTAATTCTTGATTTATTGTCAAAGAAGCGTCCGCCTGATCAAACTCTGAGCCAAACTCAACTAAATCAAAAGAAACCCTAATAATCTGCTTGGACTGATTCAAAAGTTAATGGAAACCCTAATTTTGTTTGACTGATAAGAAAAATTTGTTTGACCTATTCTTAAGCCAATCTGAAAAATCAGGAAAAGCCCGAAACTGTGATTTCTTGTGAAAAATAGGAAGGCAAATTTTGGGGTACAACACCTTCGATTGGAATTCCAAAGGGTCCATTCGAAGAAGCTTTCATAGGGTTCATTCGAAGAAGCTTTCAAAAGATCCATTCGAAGAGCATTCAAAGGGTCCATTCGAAGAGCTTTCAAAGGGTCCATTCGAATAAGCTTTCAAAGGGTCCATTCGAAGAACATGTAAAGGGCCATTCGAAGGAAGCCATCAGCCCCTTTAAAAAAGAGCATTCAAAGGCCAGTTACATATCATTCAAAATTCAAAAAAAGAGACAAGATCCCATGTGTTTGGCCAATATTACAAATTCTCATTCATGGCTTTCAAACACAATCATGTTTGTTTAAACCTTTGCCTTCTTGTCCCCTCTACCCTCTCTATATAAAGAGATCACAAGTGTTGCAAGAGAGGGGGGAGATTGGAGAGAGGATGCCCACAAAATCCATCAAATGTTGCCAGAATTTTCCAAGCAAAAGCCACCCCTCAACAAAAGTAGCCAAGCCCAGAAGCCCTAGATCGAAGGTTCTTACATCCAGGAAGTTCCTAAATCGAAGTTTCAATCTACTGGTAAGAGAGGGTAAACTATCCAACCTTGTATTTGCATTACACACCCATACTTGTTGTTACCTTCGATTTGCCATCTTAGACAGGATTAAAGGGCTTGGGTTTGGCACCCAGGTCATGTTCTTCATTTGCTAACATTTGCTGCAGACATAGCCTGAAAAAACCCAGCAAGCGCGGGATCGAAGGACCTGGGTTTCGATACCCAGGTCCTGCATTTTATTTTTCTAACATGCTTTTGCAGGTATAGCATCCCAGATCGAAAGAGACACCTTCCCTGGATCGAAGCTGCCCATTAGCCTGCTGGATCGAAGGAGACACCTCCTTCCTGAATCGAAAGAAGGTATCTTTCCCAGGATCAAAGGGAAATCCCCTTCCCTATCGAAAGGACCATGATCCTCTCTAGATCGAAGCTTCCATTCTCTCATTGGGTCGAAGCTCCCTTTTTTCCCTGGATTGAAGGATCCCCCTTGCATTTTATTTTTGTTTTCATTGACTTCTTTTTATTTTTACATTAAAATCAAAAATCACAAAAATATTAGGCTAGTTGTTTTTCCAACTAAATTAATTTTGTAAATAAATTAATTAATTATTTTAACATCCTTTTTTCTTAAAATTAAAATTAAATAGACTTAGGCCTTTATTTTCTTTTATACCAAAAACAACAAAAAGATTTCTTTTCTTTAGGATTTTTTTAGACGTCTTTTCTATTTCATGCGAATTTATTTAATTCCGTATTTTTTACTATTATTGTATCTGCCTACCGGATGTTGTTGCACCCCAAAATTTGCCCTCTCATGTTTCCCAAAGTCTTCCCCCTGCATGGTTGATCACAAACTCTTGCCTAAGGAAAAAGAAAATTTTTGAGTGGTGCTTTAAGTACATTTCAATTGGCACTATGGACAAGCATTTCGATTGGCACTATGGATAAGCATTTCGATTGGCATTCTGAAAGACCCTTCGATTGGAATTCTGAAGGAGAATTTCGATTGGCATGGACAAAGCCCTTCGATTGGCATTCTGAAGGAACATTTCGATTGGTATGGACAAAGCACTTCGATTGGCATTATGTCAAGCACTTCGAAAGGCATTCAGAAAGACCCTTCGATTGGTATTCTGAAGGAGCATTTCGAATGGCATGGACAGAGCACTTCAATTGGCATTATGTCAAAACCTTCGATTGTCATGCCAAGGGAACCTTCGATTCAGCATTGTGTCCAGGCAGCTTCGACAGGGGCATTTGAAGAACTCCTATCAGGGCCATTCGAAGGAGGTCATCAAGAGGGCACTCAAGTCAAAAGCGTCCAAGTTCATTCAAGAGACATGAATATTTCAAAAAAGGAAAGCTTTTAATATGTCTGATTCTTGTCTCATGGCATTAAAGGCCTGGTTGAATGTCTGTCTCTTGCCATTACTGCACCCTCACACCCCTATAAATACAGAGGCCAGCATACATATCCAGGACACGAAAATTGTACACGAAAAAAACATACAACAAGAGAACAAAAACATTGGAGTTACGCTGCCAAAAGTTGTCAACATTTTCAGAGGTGATTCAGGCCAAAGCAACCCTTCAACAAAGATCACAACGCCCATCAGCCCCAAATCAAAGGTGCCTACATCCAGGAAGTGCCCAGATCGAAGGTGCTTACATCTAGGAAGCGCCCAAATTAAAAGTCCAATCTGCTGGTAAGAAAGGGTAAACTATCCAACCTCATATTTGCATAATAAATTCATACTGGTTGTTACCTTCGATTTTCTATCCTAGACAGGATCAAGAGGCCTGGGTTTGGCACCCAGGCCATGTCCATCGTTTGCTAATATTTGCTGCAGACATAGCCTGAAGAGACCCAGCAAGCGCAGGATCGAAGGGCCTGGGGTTCAATACCCAGGCCCTGCATTTTATTTCGCTAACATACTTTTGCAGGTATAACATCCCAGATCGAAGGAGACACCTTCTCTGGATCGAAACCATCAGCATGCTGGATCGAAGGAGGTATCTCATTCCTGGATCGAAAGCCATGACCTCCACGATCAAAAAACAATCATCTTCCCTGGATCGAAGGCTACTCACGCCCTACTATCTGGCCCAATCGAAAGGACCATGACCCTCTCTGGATCGAAGCTTCCATTCCCTCCCTGGGTCAAAACTCCCTTTTTCCCTGGATCGAAGGATCCCCTCTTGTATTTTATTTTTGCTTTCATTGATATCTTTTTATCTTTTTAATTAACATTAAAATAAAATCAAAAAAACCACAAAAACATTAGGCTAGTTTTTTTTCTATTAAAATTAACTTTGTTAATTAATCTTTTAATCATCCTAACATTTTCTCAAAAAAACTAAAATTAAATAGATTTAGGTCTTTTTTTCACAAAATAAAATAAAACAACAAAAAGTTCTTATTCTTAGGATTTTTCAGATTCGCGCGCATTTATTTTATTATAACTGTCTACTGGTTTGTAATAGCTTAAACTAAGACTTTTACACTTTACTGCTTTATTCCCCCAATTTGTGGACATGTAAATAATCCCCCTCCCCGAAGCTTTGTAATAGCGTAGGATTTACAATTCCCGCACTTTAAATTCCTGTACATATATTAACTGTTTAGATTTATGCTAACTAGGATTGCATGACAAGATCTATCCTAATTTAAAATCAACATTAGCTCACCATAACATGTACAAAGATAATATAACTGAAAAAACAACACACTTGCACATGCCACTCCTAGGGTACACCTCACTTGGTTGCCTCGAACGTGGTCATTGAGTATAGGAAGTCTTAGAGGTCGCCCTCCTGTCTAAAGATCAAAGTTGCCTCGAAACGGTTGCCTCGATAAAAATGATCTAAGACATTAGGGCTACCGCTAAAGCATCCTAACGTTGCTTTAGTGACCACATGTCCCTTAAACCGAATTGACCCGAAAACTCCAACGACGGTGCTACCTACTCCTCAATAGTGGGATAGCACTGTCTAAAGGACACTTGCACAATTTAATTCCTTTTTGAGTAGGTAGAGGTTCTTAAGTACTTGCTCATTTTAAAAACAAAACAAAACTTTTCACACTTACACTTTTCGAACAAAGTTTTTCAAAACACTTCATTACACTCTTGAGGACAGAAGCAAGAGTTAAATCGAAGTTTCAAACAAAAACTCTTTTCAAAACCCACAAACACAAAGAAAAGCAAACTTTTGAAAACATAGTGAGCAAGTACCTAAGAGCCCGTGGATAACCACGGATAGAAAGGGTGCTAACACCTTCCCTTTCTATAATCTACCTCCCGAACCCGAGAAACAATCTCGAAAAGGAATTTTTCTGTGCTTTTTTCCTTTCCTTGTTGGATAAAATAAAAGATGGTGGCGACTCTTGCTTACCGTGACATTTTGCGAAAACAAACGCAAACACGAACCAGCATTCCAAAACAGTCAGTTCTCGTTCCCACCGATCACAGATGTAATAGATAAAATTAGGATATTTACTGCTTTGTTCCCCATTATCCTTGTATAATATAAATCCCCTCCCCGAAGTATTGTAATAGCGTAGGACCTCTATTTTGTGCATTTTCTTTTTACTGCTTTTCATATTAACTGCTAGTAACTAGACATGTATGACAAAGACTGAAATCAAATGCTAGCAAACTTAATAAAAAGACAAAAAATAACTGAAACACAACACAATTGCACACAAGCACCTCTAAGGTACACCCACTTTGGTTGCCTTCAATAAAACAGTCATGAGGCAGGAATGCTTTAGAAAGGACCCGTAAATCAAGAGATCATAGTCCCTCGATGACCCTACAGTTGCCTTCTCAGTAAATGATCTAATCCCTAAAACAGAATTGCTAAAGAATCTCCATAAATTGCCTTCGTGACTGTAACATCCCTTCGATTGTCCCTCAACATCCAACAATAAGGCTACCTAATCACTAATAGTAGGATAGCGTTGTCTAAAGAATAAGGAGGAAAAGGACAACCTTTTCGAGTACAAAATTATATAGCTATTAGAAGTTTGCTCAAAAATACTTTTTTGCACTTACACATGAAAACTACTTTTCAAAAGACATTTTTCAAACACTTTGTATATGTTCTCTACTATCCCGAGAAACACTACAAAGTTCGTCGTACTAAGGCATTTTCCAAACATTTTCAAAACACACAAAGCACAAAAGTATTTCAAAACGAGCAAACCTCTAAGAGCCCGTAGAAAACTACGGATGGGAAGGGTGCTAACACCTTCCCTTTCCATAATTTACCCCCCTTACTCAGAAAATTCTCGAAAAGGTCTTTTTTTGTTCTTTTCACCCTTTCCTTTGTTGGATAAAAGAAAAGTCGGTGGCGACTCCGTATTGTTGGAGGTACTTCTACAAGATTCAATCTCACCATATCAAGTGGGTCATATCCCCTGACTCAAGTTGTTGAGTTTTGATCTTTTGACGGTATTGGCTAGAGGAAAATAAATCCCTTGCTAGACGTCTGATTTATTATAACCTGCATCACAAACCCTTGAGATCCTTGAAATGGTTAAGGAAATGTTGTGGCATGATGTTATGACATGTATGTTATGCGTTAAGCAAAAGTGTAAGGTTATGTAAGCAAGTAAACCCTGCAAGAAATCCAAGTTATTGGATAATGATTGTAAACAAATCCTGCAAGGAAATCATGTTATTAGATAAAAAAACCCAGCAAGTAACTCAAGTTGAAATCAAACAAATCACACAAGCAGCCTTAGGTTTAGGCTTGCATGGAGTTTATAGGTAAGTAGCCTCTTGAATGTTTAGTTGGCTCAACCTGTCCTATTAATAGTAATCGGGTTCTAAGGAGCCTCAATATCACCGACCTTCCCTTCAGAAATTGTTTCAGCTCCGTACCAAAGTATTACGGCTGAAAAAATCCTGAAAGTCCAGCCTCAATGAGTGTAGTATCCAGTATCAACCAATCTTCGGTCGGAACCAAAGCCGGTTATCTCACTACTTCCTAATGGCTAGGATGAGTCAATTAAAGATTCTAAAGGTCAGTTAGCCCTTAGTGTCAGTATGAGGAAGCCTAATGTTATCCTTAAATTACTCAAGAAACATTAGTACAATCCAAAGTATCACGCTAACATAGCCACCACTTCGTCTGTATCAGTCTACATCGTACAGCCTCCATGGTTTATTGCTACTTACCTAATAAGGTGACCCCAGATACGGGTGTAGGATCTATAGTAACAACCCAAGCAAACCTCCAAAGATAAAGCATACAAAGCAAGCAAAGCAGTTAAATAATGAACTAACTCTTAAGGTAACCCCACTTTTTATTCTACTCCCCAGCAGAGTCGCCAGTTCTATGATACGGTGGCAGAACCGACTGTTATATACTAGTTTTGCATTTTTTGTTCGCAAATATGCGGTAAGCAAGAGTCGCCACCGACTTTTCTTTTATCCAACAAAGGAAATGAGGAAAAAAACAACCTTTTTTAGTACAAAAGTAGATAGCTATTAGAAGTTTGCTCAAAAATACTTTTTTGCACTTACACACAAAAAATACTTTTCAAAAGACATTTTTCAAACACTTTGTATACGTTCTCTACTATCCCGAGAAACACTACAAAGTTCGCCGTACTAAGGCATTTTCCAAACATTTTCAAAACATACAAAGCACAAAGATACAAAACGAGAAAACCTCTAAGAGCCCGTAGAATACTACGGATAGGAAGGGTGCTAACACCTTCTCTTTCCATAATCTACCCCCCTTACTCAGAAAATTCTTGAAAAGGTGTTTTTCTGTTCTTTTCACCCTTTCCTTTGTTGGATAAAAGAAAAGTCGGTGGCAAATCTTGCTTACCGCATATTTGTGAACAAAAGAACGCAAAACCAGTATATAATAGTTGGTTCTGCCACGTATCACACTTGGGGTAACCGGTTACCAAAACTTTAAAGATTTTAGAAATTTGCTATTGACTTGGGGTAACCGGTTACCATAACTGGGTAACCGGTTACCAAAACTTTGAAGATTTTGGAAATTTGCTACTGACTTGAGGTAACCGGTTACCATAACTGGGTAATCGGTTACCAAAACTTTGAAGATTTTGGAAATTTGCTACTGACTTAGGGTAACCTGTTACCATAACTGGGTAACCGGTTACCACGTAACATTTTTGAAAAAATTTGTGAAGGAATGGATGGTAACCGGTTACCATATTTGGGTAACTCGTTACCCAGGCAGAAAGCAGTTTTAACAAATTTTAGAGATTTGGCTCATGGCTTAGGCAATTGATTAAACACAACATCTTCACACATTCAACACATGATTTTGCATAATTCAAGGTCTAGATTCACATTATATATGATGGATTAAGGATCAACAATTAAGCTTCATGCAACATCATCAATTTGTTTCATCAATTAAGCACTTTCATGAGAATCAAATTAATTCAATAAGCACTTAATTCGACTATCCAATTCTGTATTTACACATGATTATCAAATCAAATCACAATTCTAGGCTTAGATCTATATTTTCAATTCAAAATTCAACCTAGATTCAAATTATGTTTGATTAAAAAGTGCTTCTCAAATAATCACTTATTTCAAGAAATGCTTAATTCAAGAAAACCCACCAATAGAAGTGAAGAGGATGCTTAGGTATAGAGATCTCAATAAACGGATCAACAATCGGAGAAGAATTACTCTTGATCTTGACTTTTGGATCTTGATGCAATTGTTGTTGTGTTCTTGATGAAAAAGGTGTAGAACTTTGATTTAATCTTTGAGAGAATTAAGAGAAATGTTTAGAGTGTTTGTAAGATTTTGTCAATTATGAGCCTCTCCCTTGAAAATTGGAGTGAATGAGAATATATAGTGTGACATTATGTGAGTGAATTTGGTTAATGGGCCTCAAATAACCACAAGCCAGAGTGTAGATTTTTGAATCACTTGAGTGCGACATGTTCCAGGAAAATTTGCAGGAACCTAAGTGCAATTTATGAAGTTGAAACGTGAAACCTAAATGTATCCAATGTCGAGAACGACCTCGTGTCCGAAAATGGGCTCAACTAGATAAACGATGAGAAAGTTATGAATTTCTGAAGTTTCGCCTCAGACAACTTTAATTCCCAACTCAGGATTTTTCAGCGTGTTGCACATGCTTCAGGTCAAAAACGAAGCCTTTAGGGTACGGTTTGCTCTTGAAAATGGAAACCAAATTTTATGTAACTCAATTTGTGAGATAGTTCCACTAGAACAAGCACGATACGTTAAAAATTGATCGAGTTATGATTTTTTTAATATGGTGCCGATAAACATTTGCCGCAAATTTCCTGTGCGAACACACTTGATAAATCCACAATTTTGGAGACCTTCTGAGTAGAACTAGCTTATGGCCGTGATATATGAAAATTTAGAGGACATTGAGATGAAGTTTTAGCCATAGAAACGGGTTTAAAACGAGCAACAGACTTCAAGTTATGAATTTTTTAGTGTACAAAAACTGCACTTTCAACACACTTTTCCACTGTATTTCTTCGAAACAACTAGCGCATTCGGAGACCCTCTTCAAAGAATTGGCTCCAGAACCACACATAAATTTGAGAATACGTCACCAGGGTTATCTTGGTGAAATAACATCTAAATATGACAAACCATAATGGCCTTGTGAATTTCTGAATTCCTGAACCATTGCAAAACGACTGACTGATTATTAGCATAAAAAAATCCAGAGAGCATTTGTTGACGAAATAAACGTCTCTTGCAATTTACCGAGGCTCATCTGAAATACCTTGATCCAATACCCATAGAACTAATGATATGTATGCTTATTTCTCATACTCGTGGAAACGCTGTACATTGTATTCTTATAATCTTTCGGACAAATTTTTGGGTCTTCCATCATTTAATAAACCTCTTATTCGAACGTGTGTGATCTTCATATTCTCGAACTATCTATAAATTGGGCCTCTCAAGAAAATTAGCGCTAGTTTTTTTTTGTGTTGGCCTAGTTTAAATATAAGAGAGGGGCATTATTGTAGAAACAAGGAGGTGCGTGTTGAATAAAGAAGGGCCCAATAACTGAACAGTTATTGGCCCATTTCGGATATTTTTGTTTGAAAACCTGTATGGATTTTTATTCTTATTAAACTTAATTATTATTATTATCATTATTTTTATCATTTTTATTATCATAAAAAATTATTATTCTGTTGACTTTTGGTCAAAATTAGGGGTGGAACCCTAATTCTAGAACACAAGCGGCACCGTGACTCGTTGTTGTTCTTCTTCAGCAAAGATATCATACCAAGCCCAGCCCAAAAACGCTTATTGTACAGACTCAGAGGAGAAACGCATATGTGTAAGAGTGACATAAATCAAATCGAATCTTATACATATCAAATCCATTACAATCGTATCAATTACATAACAAATTGTCCTAATTTTTAATATATAATCAAATCAAAATTACAACAGAATCAATTAATTCCTAAAATCTACCCTAATCAACTATTTTGTAATGACAATTAGAAAAAAAAATCCTAATTGGTACTAATTCCTAAGCTATAAAAACCCTTTGATATAATACTAAAGAAAAGACAAGATATTTTTGGGAGAAGAAGAAAATTATGAACCGAGAAGAAAAAGTAGAAGCAGTTGAAACCCTGAAATTTCTTCTTGCTTGAGATCTAGGGTTTCAATTTCTGAAACCCTAAGATTTGTCCTCCAAGCCATCGCCGCAGAACCATTGTTACCACCTTCAAACCAAGAGAGGAAAAGAATATCAAAAAGAGGCGAAAGGGAAATCAAATTACAAGAAGTTTCACTGCAATAAAGGTAAGCCTAAAACTTAGCTTTAAATTGGAAAATTGTTATCGTTGTTGAATATGGGGTCGAATGGTGGTATGATCTATATTTCTGGGAAATTTAGGGTTAGGTTTCATCACTTAGGGTTAGGGTTCATCACTCAGGGTTATGGTTTTTCCACATGGGTTTAGGGTTCTAAGGGTTTACGCTTCTGGGTTGGATAAGGGATAGGGTTCTTGGGGTTTGGTTGAAGGTTGGGGCTATGGTTCTTAGGGTTCTAAGTTTATGGGTTTTGGCACGGTGGTTTAGCATGAAGGTTTGAAGTTTTTGGTTAAATGCAACCAGAAAATTGGACATGAAGGGTGTTTTTTGGTGGCTCATGGTGATGACCTCCAATGAAAGCGATTTCTGGCCGACGGGCCGATTTTCGATCGCCTAGAGAGAAGCAAGAGTTTCTCTCTCTAAAAAATACAACCGGTTGTTATTTTTGGATAGAGAGAGAAAGAAGAAGAGAAAATGAGGCCCAATGTTGGGTCTCTGTTTTTATAATCCTCTCCCCATGATCCAAAGTCTGCATCCTCATATTCTTACCATGCGCCCTCGCTGTATGTTTCTCTCATCATCATCATCAAACGCCCCCAAATGAAAGATCCACCATAAGCCATGCATGCTCCCCACATGCGATCTGAGAGAATCTCTCAATAATTCAAATATTGAGCCAAGCCCATCTCTAACCACACCACCCCCCCCCCCCCCCCTTTTTTTTAATTTTCCTACTACATTAGAAGTTGTACCCCCTTGTGTTTTTGACCCCAGTTCAATATCTGAACTTGGGCCCTTCCTGAACCAACCCCCAATTTTGCTACGCAATGCAAATATGCAACCCCCCCCCCCCCCCCCCCCTTGTAATTTGGGCCTAAATCCAATATATGGATTTAGGACCCTGTTATCTACACCCCATGAATTACTTAGCCAAAATAAAACACACACCCCTATGCACTTTTAATTAATTTTGTTGTTATTTTTATATTTTATACTCTCATTTATTTATTTTTATTTATTTATTTCATAACTAATATTTAATATTTTTTATATAAATTTCTAAATTTGTTTTATTATTTAATTTAATTTTTTTTACTAACTCATTCTTAATTACTTTTAAAATTCTTTTTATCATGCATTAAAACTATTTTTCTTATATTTTTATATATTTAAAAAATATCTAACCGATCAAATTACTAACAGTTTTTTACTAACTTAATAAACTCGAGATTTTATTTTTGAAAAGGATTATGGAGATATTTCTCGTTAACTATGAACTTTTTCTAACAACTCTGGTATTCACACACCCAAACTTGGTTCAAGGAGAATTTGAAATATCTTCGTAATCCATAAAAAACACCAATCAACTACGGACTACGAATTGGGACTCTGATTCCTCATAAGAGGATACCTAGATATATGACTTAAAATTGTGGTGAATTTCCCTAATTAAAATTTAAAACCCTATTTCTTGAATTGTAAATTCAAACCTTAGTATCCTTGTGAACAAGGTAGATGAGGGGTGCCTAACACCTTCCCTTCGTCTAAAAATGAGTCAACAACTTAGAATCTATGACCAAATTAGGGTTATCCGTCATATTCCCTTCCCTAGGATAAAAATTAACAGTGGCGACTCTCATTTTAAAACTGGTTATTACACTTACTTATTGTCATTATCAAGAGTGAAGATTAAAAGGATTTTAACTTAAAGGGGAATATGTTTTAAAGAAAAGTTTTTGTTTTAGAATCCAATTCAAACCCCCCTTTCTTGTGTTTTTCACACCTTCAATTGCTTCCCGGAAAGTGTAAATTTATTGTAAATTTCTCTTTAATTGTTGTTTCATTCATACTTGATCATAATTGAGCATTTTTTTAACATCTATGTTGAGATTTATCGTTTTCGATGCGATTTTCTGAGTAATTTCATAATTGAGTATGGTGCTGCCCAGAGTCGGTAAGTATGCTAAACACATGATTTAATTGTTTTTTAGTGCATAGATAATCTTTCCTTGATATTTGTTTGGCATTGGCATTGAGTTTTGATGATCTTAGATCGAATTTTCGCTTGGTTCATGAGATAACGATGTTGCTGCTCGGTTTTTATCATCCATGTTTCCATGTATATTTGGACTTGATTTATTTTCAATTCAATTTCATTTTTGAGTTGTGACTTGATGCTTGAGCTATGTTTATGCTTCCTTGTTATTTCTAACTTGTTTGTTGAGTTTGTGAAAGCTTTTGAAGGAGTATTCGTGTGATGTGCAATTTGCGGATTATGTTGTGCTTGTGTAGAATTTTTTTGTGTAGGGCAATTATCTTGATGCAATGTTTTTTCCGCTTGCGATCTATTCTCACACGGAGATATCTTGATTCTTATATTAGATATCTTTTCTGATTATTTCTCTTTTGCTTATTGAAGCTTGTACGAAGACCGTCGGGTTTCTTTGCTTTGATTGCGCTTTGCTACATACATTATTATTTGTTTGGTATTCTTATGATACTATTTTGATTCCACATTGTATTTTCTTTTCCTTTCCATGAGAAGTAGGAATAAAGATGCATGACTGGGAGTCCCTACTTTAGGTGGGAAAATCTGTTTAAAGACCTTTAGAAGGAAATTTTGTGTGTGCGTATTTTTTTAAAGCCCTCAAAAGAGGAAACTTTTGTGTTTGTTTGTGTGCGAAAGACCCCGACAAAGGAAAATCCCACTCCCCTGTCATTTCCATTTTACTTTGTGCTTGCTATCGAGTCAATAAGTGGAGCAACGAGCTTGCAATCGGCCCCATACTTTCTAGTATGTTTCGTTCTTAGCTCACGTTATACGTTGATGCTATGAAATGTGCTTATTTTTGTCCATTGAGTCAAATAAAATGGAAAAGGATTCGTAACCAACCCCCACACTTTGTCATTCATTTTGACGATGTTAGCGCGCGTTTCTTTAAACATTGACGCTTCGAGTTGTTACTCGATACCGATGCTTGAGAAAATCAAGTGGAAAGAGTTCCTTACTCCCACTTTGAAATCCATTGGATTCATTGTTTTTTGCTAGCTCACACTTGATTTTTATTTTTATTTTGGTTCGACTTCGTTCGACTGTGCTTGTGTTTGTGCTTTTCCCTTTAGGCTTTTGCATGTTCCCTTAGGATGCACTCGTTTCGTTTCCGATTCTAGTTAGACATTAGGATTGTAATCCATGCATGCTAACTTAGCTAGATGTTTCCTTTTTCTATCCAAACCTTAGGACCACCATTGTATGATAACATTAGGGATAGAGATAGATAGTTTCCATTAGACTTTTTTTCATTCCCCTTTTTGCATTATTAAAACAAAAACTTCTTTCTTTAAGAAAACTCAAAACACTTAATAAAGGAAGATGTGAATCATATGCAGTTTAGTCTTGTGGGGTAAAGCGAATCGGTTTAGACTGAATCTTGCTCTATTTTCACTTTCAAACTTTATTACAGTTCAAATCGCAAACTCTTTCACAAATCAAAAAATACCAACCAATGCAAACCTTTTTGGTCTTCAGACTTTTTCCTTTAAAACCTATTCAATAAGGACGTGTTGTTTCAAATTCTAACAACTTGGAAATGCTAAGTGTGCGAGGGGCCGAGCATGAGTCTCTTTTCGAGCTGCAACGCCAAGCACAAATTTTAATTCTAACCGTAAGGATTTGAATGCAGCATTATCCTTAAAAAACATGCAACAAACCAAAACTTTTAAGGTGAACTACGAGTTCCTTGATCTCCATTGCACGAGCGGTGGTACGTAGGCCCAAAGATTCACAACCGAGGCAGGCACGACTAATAAAACCTTTTTCTTTGTATATACACTTCGCATACATGCATTTTTCCCTTTAGCTTGATAGCTTTAGATATGAACACACCCCTTGATTATAACAACAAGAGTGGATCCCGTGGAGTACCACGGACGTGAGGGGTGCTAATACCTTCCCCTTTTATAATCGACTCCCTTGCCTGATCTCTCGGTCGCAAGACCTTGATTTCTCTCTTCTCGGGTTTTTCTTTGATGATTTTCCTTTCCCCTTCTTCTGGGATAAATAAATACTCGATGGCGACTTCATTTATTTTCTCTTGATGATTTTTCTTCCGGTTGTTTCCACTTAATCCATGCATCTCGTTGTAATCCCATGCAAAGTAGTCTTTATACTCTTTCAAGAGTTGGATCACTTGGACTTTGAGTTCTGCGAAGAGATTAGTGTTGATATAAGTTGGCCTCTTTGTTTCTCCATTAGCCAAGTCGATCTCTTCCAAGGGATCATACGCCAACATCTTGACATTAGTTGCCACAAGATCATTTTCAAAGCCTAAAGGCTCATCATCATAGATAGCATCGAGCTTATGGCTTATTGTGTCAACGTGTGACCTATCAGGAGGTTCATGTTCTAAATTCACTCCAGGTCCTTCTAGATGAATCGTTGTCTCTTTGGCTTTGATAACCATGTATCTTACTTCATCCTCCAAGGCCGCTTTTAGTTTGTTGTTGGCTATGTAAGCCAAAATATTTTCCAAAACTTTAGATGACATAGTTACTATCTTCGTATCCCCAACCAGTGGGCCAGAGTCTAGGTACCCCTTTGACTTCATCCTCTTCCCCTATAGCCTCTCTATCCCATTGGAATCAATGGGTTAGATGTAGGTTGAGGAAGTAAAGAGCTTTATCTGATGGTGAATATTCATGACCCGCAGGGTTGCAAGGTCCTATGTTTGCCAAGTTTTGATTGAAGTAACGCTTGTCCACATGATTACTTAAGCCATGAAGTAACTCTGGTCGGCTTCGATGTTTTCTACTATGCCACCCTTCATTCAAATTGAGATCCTTTGATGGAGCAAAGATGGAACTGCTTCAATACCATGAATTTATTCTCGTCCTAGGAGCAAATTATAGTTATCCCTTAAGGCTATAACCATAAACATAGTTGGCCTAGTAATGGTTCCCACTGTTAGGTCCACCCAGATAACCCCCAAGGTATGGCCAACTTTTCCTTCACAGTTTGACAAGACCATTTTGAAATTCTGGCACACACGATATCATAAGTCAAGACTGATATATCAACAACATACAATGACACAACAGATGTTATAACATCTGGTGATAGAAAACAGACTTGCTAAAACAGAAATATTATGCACAAAAGTAAATTGCAGAAACTTAAAGAACACAATCAATTGTTAATCTAGTCCGGTGCAAACTCACCTACTCTGGGGGCTACCAAGTCGGGAAGGAAATCCAATATCAGTATTATCAATTCGAAGCTAAACAATCTCAGTTTACACTTCTCACTTAACCCCTACCCAGTGCAAATTCTATCTAAGCACCTCCTGGATATGAGAACCCATCTCACTTCTAATCACCGCAGTGATATTAAACAATCTCAATCCCAGGGAATGTCTCAAGAAACCAAAAAGGAAGAACACACTACCCAATTAAAATACTTAGTTTGCTTAAAAGCTTCACTAAGAACAATACTCAACTCTTGCTTAAAAGCTTCGAGGAGAATAATAACTTGATAAACAAGTAAAAATCAGTCAACTGAAGTGCATCAAAATATACATGAGGATGTACAAAGAACACGCAGAGAACCTAAGGAACTATTAAACCCTAAACCCTTATTTTTCACAAGGTTTTACAATAAAAACAATGCTTAAAAATCTAGGTCTTGGGTGACTCCTTATATAGACTTCTGCAGTTGAGCTTGGACTCTTTAATCAAATATAATCTTCAACTCTAAATCCCTGCAGAATCTTCTCCATAAAAATAGAAGCAAAAAAATTCTTTTAAATATTTCCTAAAAAGTCTCAAAGATCTTTTTTATGAAATAAAACAAATCTACAATTATTCCTAAAAATCCTTGATTGGCTGCGCCTGTTATGAGAACTAAAAACCTCCAGAATCTCATATTTTTCAATCAAATATTCAAGGAAATATATTCAGGTGTATTGTCATGATGTTCTGTTGCAACATGTTACAACATCTGATAGAACATCTGTCAAATAAGCACCAGCAGACTCTGTTGTACCAGCTGGTCAAGATGTTATGACATCTTACTCAACATTAGGATGTAATACATGTTTTACCCAATGAAACATGTTTTGATAAAATTGTTGCCGACTGTTTCTTTTTACCAAAATTATTGCCAATTGTAAAATCATAGACCTAACACATGTTATGAGGTTTTAGGTCTGTGTCGAATATCCAAATCGCTTCAGCATGAAATGTGACATCAAGTTTATTGTCGCTCCTCTATCCACTAAGATCTTATTGATCCCAATGTTTTCCACTTTTCCCCTAATGAAATAGGTTTCAAGTGGTTCTTCATTCCTTCATCAAGCCTTTCGAATAATGCATTATACTCTTCGATTGCCCCATTGTTCATCACATAATAGCAGACTGGTTGTACTTGGCCATTTCTACTTCATCTGCTTCTTCAGTTTCTTCCATCTCTGTTACCTAGTCATGTTCTAGAGGCAAGACATAAACTACATTGCAGTTAATGCCCAAAGATGACTCATAACTTGAATCAAAATCACCAGTAAGTATATCATCATCGTCAATTGGTTGTTTTGGCATCCTTTCCTTGGGTTTCTCCCCTTTAGAAGAAAAAAGATTTCTCCCAACTGGCCTTTTCTCTTCAACCTCATTAGTGGATTAAGGTTGGTTGGTACTAGATTCTTCCATACCTCTCTCAGCCGCTTCCCTCTCAACTTTCTTCTTCCTTTGGTGCCTTCTCCATTAGGATCTTAACATGGGATTTTTGCCTTTGTAATTCTCATATTTTTATGTCTGCTGTTAGAAACCTAGAAATCCCTTTGATAAGCAATCAAAGATCCTCTACCAAACTCAAAGCTTTACCATTTCCCTTGTCCTTGACCTCTATTTTGTGCAGGTCTCACCCACTTGTTTGTTGTGGCGTCAGCAGTTTGTTTGAATGAATCTTTCCTGTTCGCCCTGAGGTTTAGTCCTCCCTGTTATTTCTTTTGGGGAACTCCCCTCTTGTTGAAAACATATATGCCCCAGTATCCTTCCAATTTCCTCTTCGACTGGCAATTCATGCTCTCTCCAAATTTTCAGCAGCTTTTATGTCAGACATGGAACTGCATCTGGGGCACATCAAAGCCTCAGAGTTCTTCTTCTGGCATCGAAAAAGTAAATCGAGCATATTTTAATTTTTCTTGGGGTAGGATACCTTCATTTATTCTTATTCCCTCTGGATGCTTTTTTCGCCAGCCTCTCTGCTTAATTCAACCATGTTAACTTCAACATTAAGACCATCAGTAATCTTAATCTTTTGCAACTTGAGTCTGAGGCCCTCAGTAGCCTCGGTCATTTCGACACCCTTATTGAAACCTTAATTAGTTCCATTCATGATGTTCTTGGCATAGAGGACTTCAGTAACCTCGATTATATTAATATTTACTGGTTCGATGTAATGGGCATCCACCACACGCAAGGGGTCTAAATCAATCTTCATCTTGCTTTTCTCACCAAACTTCAATATTCCATCCTTGATAGAATTTTTCACAAGATCCATGAAAAAATAAACACTGTGAGGTTTTATGGCCTAAGAAATTATGATACTTACAAAACCATCTTCTGTTGTTCTAACAGCGGAATTTTAGCGCCAGGTGGCACTATTATTTGGTCATCTTTAACCAATAAATCTAATATTTTGTAGCACTTTGTCACATCGAATGTGTATGTTCTCTTATGGAATTTGTCATTATTTTCTTGTTCGAAGGGATTCTTCCTATTCGAAGGAACAAGTACTTTGCAGGAGTAAGATGGACCTTGTTTTAATTCGGCCAAATCTACTTCGCTTTCATCAAAACCTACATGGTTAGTGTAAACTTTTGGTCCGTCCTCATCCATTTCAACACATTTTTACCTTTCTCTTCTATTGTTCTTACTTGCCATAGCATTTTCAGCCTTCAGACGCTCTACTTGTCAAACTATGTCTGCTAATTGGGCCATATCCCTTAAGTATTGGGTGTCTAGTTTCTTTCTAATGGAATAATCTAAATCACTCGCAGCCATTTCGACTCGTTCATGTTCAGGAACTTGTGTGAAAAACCTTGCCTTTAACAAACAGAATCTATTGAGATAGTCATCTATTGGTTCACTAAGCTTACGCTTGATGCTAGCCAGTTCTTTCAAACTTATCTTCAACTGGCCCATATAAAACTGCTCATGGAACAATCTCTCTAAACGAGTCCAATCATAGATGGAATTTGCAGGGAGAGTAGTGAACCAAGTAAAGGAGTTTTTGGTAAGGGAACTACGGATATATCTTATCCTTAAGTTTTTGTTATTCGCAATGTCCCCATCCTTGATTAGTTACCTGACTATGTGTTTGATAGTAGATTCGCTGGTATAACCAAAGAACTTTGTGAACTTTGGGACTTTCTATCCCATGGGTAACTCGGTTTGCAAAACATATTCAGACAAAGAGGAAGTATAATTTGGCCTACGAAGGCCTATGTTTACCCTATTTCGCGCTATTATCCTTTCAACCATGGCTGCTAAATTATTTTCTTCTGCAAGTTCGTCTTGTTGAACACCATGGATGACTTTGTCTGCATCCTGGTTTTGATTATCCATCACCACTCTTGGTATCGCTTGTTCGACCCTGTATGGTTCGACTCGTGGTCCCTAATTAACTTCGCCAACATTTGGCGCATATGGTTGGGCCTGGTTGATTGTTGGATCTTCTTCAAAAACCACTCCCTGGTTTTCTCTTAACCATTCATGATGGGGTTGTTGAACTGGTGCTTGAGGGTCACCAAAGAAATCTGCAATTCATGCTATTTGTGCTTCCAACTACTGATTCTTTTGGGTATTCTATTGATTAGTTTGGATAGCACTTTGGATCAAAGGGTTGAATTTTGTGTCCATTTGTTGGGCAAGTACAACAAACATTTTGTGATTATTATCATTCATTTGTTGTCTTAATGGTGTCGTAAAATTTGTTGTCATAGCAGGCAGTTGGGAAGAGAATCCCGGGGGGTTAGGTATTTTGACCCGTGTTGTTAATGCTTAAACCTGATCCTTGTGATTGTGAAAATGTAGACACCAGTGGATCAGGGAACGTTGATTCGCTATTATGCAAACTTTCCATTACTAATGTTGGCATACCATAAATTTGTTCGCGACCATTTATTGGCATTGTAAATCCAGACACATAATTTCTTAAGTTACTAGTCCCTGGTGGTCTTGGGGTCACTTGTTGACCCTGCGTTCGCACTGGGGAGAGAATTAGTCCATTATGAGCATTCATCGGTATTGTTGTTGTACTCGCTGTAGTGGGTTTTGGTTCGGTCACAAATACTACAGTCATATTTTCCCCTGTTGAAGGAGGGGGTTGTTCTCCATTGTTGCTTGGTGGATTGACCATTCTTCTAACGTACTTCCTTTTTGGTATTGCTTCGTTAGTTCTGACTATTCTATCACTTCTTAATCTCATGCAACAATGTTAGAGAAAAAATTTATATGAAAAAAATGCAGAAAAGTTTTCTAAAATACACAAACTAAACATTGATCCAACTGGGCGTGTCAATTTGTTTACTGTGAAATTTGGTAAACAAGCGCTAGTATTCCAAAATATAATATTTTTGGTTACTTTCAGGATCGACTAGATTGATCCTAGGACGATAGTGTGTAGTTTATGTTTTAAGTTTTCTGGATATTGATCTCTTCGAAAGTGAAAATAAATTTGAAAGTAGTTACAAGACGATTTATGAAAATGACAGCAAAATAAAGGAGTTTTGACTGGAATTTAAAAGGAATGTAAATAAATTTAATGAAAATGAATTGATATTGAAAGTAAATATGGTGTTTCATACGTACATTACTCAGAAAATCGTTTCTTGATAACACTTTGATACTTTGAGTAAATGTGAGTAATTTATACAGTATTGAACATATAGAATCCTAAAACTAAAGACTTCTATTTATACTAATTCGACATGAATGGTATTCTCTTCAGAAAAGGAAACGTTCTTACTTGCATGCGTTCTGTCCTTCGCAGATTTCCACACGTCTCTTTTCAAAAAAGAACAAATAAGCGCTAAAATTCAGATATTTAGCCTTATTCCAAATATCTTTGTTGAACCCGCTTCGAAACAACTCCAAAACACTATGTTTCGTCTTGTATTATTTCACCAAACTTCGATCGAAAGACTAACATTTACTTCTGTCGGAAACATCTCAACTACTCTTAATTTCTCTTAAAAACCTTAATGAACTTGAGCGTCGAATTTTCGACTAACAATAACCAAATATATATATATATATATATATATATATATATATATATATATATATATATATATATATATATATATATATATATATATATATATATATATATATATATATATATATATATATATATATATATATATATATATATATATATATATGGTAAAAGTTATTAGTTAATGGAATAAATAATAATAAATATATAAATAAATAAATATAAAAATTATAATTAAGAAATATATCATGTTAAATAAATAAATATAAAAATATAAAATTATCTTTAATTTTGGAAATAAAATTACTTATTAACTAAAGAATCTTTATACATAATAAGTACAAAGTTATGCTCAAGATAAGATAAGATTGTGGAATGAAATAAACAAAAATGATTAATTAATGTAATAAATATATTAAATATATAAATAAATAAATAAATATAAAAATGCTAATTAGTGAAATATATGATGTTAAATAAATAAATATAAAAAACTATAAAATTATCTTCAATTTTGGAACAAAATTACTTATTAACTAAAAAATCTTTATACATAAATATAGATAAGCACAAAGTTATGCTCTAGATAAAATAAGATTGTAGAATGAAATAATTTATTCATAGCATTATGCTGTTATTAAAAGTAATATCTTTTTTATTAAATAGTGCGATCATAGTGAGAGAAACATATTAAATAAATTAAATTAAAAATTATAAAAATGAATAATTAATAATAAATAAATAAATAAATCTTATATCTTATATATAAAAGTGGTTAAGTCTCTTAATAATTTTGGCCGTAGTTTTAAAATCCAGACAATTTCGGTCAGTCAGACCGATTAGACAGTAAACTAAAAAGTAGAGCGGTCTGATAAGATCATCAGACCATTATTATAATTGATCAGATAAAAATTAATATGATACAGCCGATTCATTGATCATATCAGTAAATCGATGGGTTTTTGATCTGGGGTTGATTTCTTATATTTATTTTCTTTAACTTAATTAAAAATTTGATCCTATTTTTATTTTCTTAAGATTCAGTGTCTCTGTTTTAAAATTTGATTTTATTAATATTTATAATTATTTAAATTATTTAATAAATATATTATAAAAATAAAATTTTGTCAAATTTTAAGAAAAAAAATGATAATCTTTCAAAATTATTAGGATCGTAATTTTACTGAGTGCACCATAAATCTCTTTGAAGTTTAATTTGATTTAAGAAAAGAAAGTTATATATTCTATAATTACAACATTAAAATTTTCAATAAATTATTTATTATTAATTATACAATATAATGATATAATAAAATTTAAATGTTAAAAAATTAAATATATGATATAATAATACTTGAAACTAACAAAAGTTTTGAAAAAAAATCATGTTAAAAAAGAAAAATAAAATTATATTTTTATATTATTAGAATTTATGTTGTTCGATTGGTAACCCACTAATCCAGCCATAATCCAATGACTCAATAACTTAACCTGATCGATGTGCCAAAATTAAGGACAATTTTGTAATTAATTATTTATTTATTTATTATTCATATAGGAAATGCTAGTTAATGAGTTATATTAAAAAATAAAAAATGATTAAAAAGGCTAAGTTTATTTTTTAAAAAAAATATTTATTAATTAAAAAAAAAAGACTAGTTAGTTAAATAATTATTGTTAGTATCGTGATTTTGTGATTGGCTAAATTTTGGCAAAATATCGTTTGTCATAACAGGATGTGCTGTTATGTGTTTTTCAACCAGATATCGAAGACAATGTCATGACATCTTGGTCTGGTGCAACAAGTGCTACTGTTTGATATTTCTTGACAAGATTTGATTTGATTTTCTAAGATTTCTTTTGGCTATATATCAGTTATTTTCGGAGGTCAAAAATATGCCATCTAGAACAAAAGAATCAAATCTCCATCAATATTTAAAGTTTCTAAATTTGATTGTTAAGCTAATTTATGATACTTGAAGATTTATTCCAAGATTTTAGAAGATATTCTCTACAACAATCAACGCATGGATTAAGGAAGAATTGGGCAAAGACTTTGAAGCACATGGACAACTTAAGGCTTATAAAAGGAAGACTAAGACCAAGGGAAAAATAGTTCTTAACGTTGTGTAAAAATAAAGGTTTAGGTTTGAGAGTCTCTCGTGTATTTTATGACTGTAAGTCACCCGTGTATCTTTTGATAATTATGGTAGACATAGTATTCTCACTCAAAAACATGTAGGTAACGAGTTGAGTATTGTTCTCCTCGAAGCTGTAAAGCATGAGTGAGTATTGTTTTTGGTGGAAGCTTTTAAGCAACCTAAGTATTATTGTTAATTAAGAATCTTAACTATGTATTTTTAATTGGGAAATATGTTCTTCCTAACAGTTCCTGGTATTGGGATTGTCTTGCATTGTAATTGGGGAGCGCGTACTTCCTAACAGTTCCTGAGATTGGAATTGTTTTCCATGTGATTGGGAGTTTGATATCATTGCGGTGATTGGAAGTGAGATGACAATTTCTCATATCTAGGAGGTGCCAAGGTAGAAGTTGCACTGGATAGAGATTAGGCGAGAAGTTGTAAACGGGAGAGTTTAGCTTTGAACTAGTACTACTGATAGTGAATTTCCTTCCTGGCTTGGTAGCTCTCAGAGTAGGTAAGTTGCATCGAACTGGGTTAACAAATCGATTATGTTCTTTATCATTTTGCACTTGAATTTCTGCATATTATTCCAGTTTGATATTACTACTCAGTCTGTCTACAGATGTCGTAACATATGTCCTAACATCGTGTTATGATATTGGAAACATCCATATGAACATGTTGTGTACCAGTGTCAGAATTTCAATTGGGAAGTTTACTGAAGGGATAGGGCCTTATTTTCAATACTTTAACATGTAATGAAGAATTTTATCAGTCAATAATCAGGTTGAGTCGGTGATATGAAATCAAAATCACTCAACTTCATAACAGACATCAGGATACTCAAGCTAAAGGCCAAGTCTTGCATTTAAGATTGTCACTTTAGTGTAAAAGTATGGCTTTCTTAAAAGCTCTTCTCAACTCAAGGTTGACTTGGCAGTTGTTATATATATCAAAGGAGGAAGTTGTTGATGAGCAACTTGGACCAGTTATGCTCTTTGGTGTTGTTTCTAAAGATATAGATGAAGGTGCTGAAGAACTGAACAGTTCAGAAGTCACATGTCTATATGTTGTTCTCTTTGCCTAAAGGATTGACATCTAATATGATGATCTGTTTCAGTTTGTGTGATCAAGGTCTTATTATGAATAAATGATCACGAATGGGAAGAATGTAGTTGAGGTGTCCAAGGAAGTTGAAGTGAAGAGATTGCAACATCAGTCTACTGTAATATTTCTAGAACTTTCTCTTGTGAACCTCATCAGGTTTTTGGAAGGTAAGAGTCTTGATTGAACTTATGTATGCCCTTGTGATAGTTGTTGATTTTTTTTTATAAACTTTGAAAAATTAAGATCAAATCTATTTAAAGTTATCAAAAGTTCTTAATCAACTTCTACAAAGGGAAGTTGGGTTCCAAATGCTGAATAGAATCCTGTCTACATGCTTGAGTTGTTCTGAAAAGGAAATGGGTAAACTACATCATGGAAGAATCAGACATCTTTGAAGTCTTCAAAGATCTTTATAGGTTCTATCTATACTTAATTAATATCTCTGAGCTTCACTTATATTAGTAAAATTTATAGATATATTATTGTCATTAAGGAAAAAAAGGATGATGAACCAAACCTTGGAACAACGTCTCAGGAAACTGAGTATCCAAGGTAGAAGTCTCTAAATAGTTGTATGAACTGAATCAGAAATTTCTTAAGTTAGCTAGAATTCAGGAGTTCTATCCAGAAGGTTGAAGAATATGGAGTTTTGTTTGTGAAGGGATCTACATTTTTATGTTTAAATCTGATTCTATCTTGTGTTCAAAATTTAAGGAGACCATGACAAGTGTATGTTGGATTGAAGCTAGGAACCCTATAAGTTTACTAAGACAAATCTAGTGATGTTGATGTTAATAGGGGATGGCTATTTGTATATAGAAATCTTGTCTCCTGAATCAACTAAGTTTTGTTTGTATCCCAGTCTTTACTAAGGATAAGTATTATGTTGAAGGAAATCGTTGCACTTTAGTGTTCTTCATACAATGTCAAAGAAGATGTTATGACATTTTACTATAGCATGTTGGGTATATTATGTGTAATCCAGTATGTAAGTGTGACTTGACAAAGCTCATTGATACTGGTCGTAGTTTGGTTAGTGATCTTGCTGCAAGAAAAGGTGATCTCCTTAGTTTGGGATCTGTGGGAAATATTATGAGCCAGAATTAGAAAGTCCTTGAATACATGTCAGAAGGAAATCTTGAAGGGTGTTTTGGCAAATTGCTCTGGTACAAAGTAAACATAGGAGGCATGCAAACTTTATTATCCAGTCATCTATGGTTATGCTTAGCATATATTGTGTAGTCAAAGCTCCTGAAGAGTAGAGTAAAAAGAGGGTCTCTCTCTCTATTATGGTGAGTGGTGCATTAATAATAAGATTAATTACACTTTCTTCGAAAATGCTCCCATTGTCCGACTCTTCAATACAAGCAAGAAAGATAAGGAGGAAAAGAATGCTAATTCAGAGTAGGTTGAACTTAAAATAAATTTCTTTTAGCAACCAAGGTATCCATGTTAATGGTCTATCTTGTATAATTATTTAAATGTAAGGAGTGCAAAAGGTCATCTACAGGACAGTAAAAGAGTCAAAGTGTGTTGGTCTTGCAACTATGCTTGTATGTTGTTGATGTGTTTTTAGGTGTGTAGAGATGTAGAACCAGATATTCTGACATTCTGTTTATGTGTGAACTTGGATAACTCATGTGTGTTGTTCTAAGGAGATAAGTATCAGATGAGTGAACTTGGATAGCTCATGCAGACCGTTTGGGTTTTCTTCAGTTCTAGTCTGGTAATTTTCAGGCTAATTTTCTTGTGCTTCAGGAAAAGTTTCTTCTTCCACTTGGGAAGGATAATTAGTTCTCTATGCCTATAAGTGGTTCTGTGTGACAGGGGGAGTAATAAGCCTTTCTGTTTTTAACTACTTCTGTATGCAATATGAGTTTTCTCTTGGTTGTGCACATTTACTCCAACTTTTGTCAAGATTTTGACTAAAAAGGGGGAGTAAAGTGTTGGTTGCTTTGTGTTCTAATGTTACATCACATGTTGATTTAGCATTGTGATAGGATTGTCTGCTACTGCTAGGGGATAGAAGTTATTGTGGTTGCTTACTAAATGCAACTATTAAGGGGGAGTATGATAGTTTGTCATGCTGAATGAAATGGAGGATGTGGATCTTGTTGTTGCTCTGATGACATGTGTGCAAAGATGTCAAATAGAGTTTATCTGACATTTTGCATGTTGAAGAATCTCCTGGATCTTTTGTGCTAAGATTGTTTTAGCCAAATTTACCAAAGGGGGAGATAGTTAATATCATGGTTTTGTGATTGGCTAAATTTTGGCAAAACATGGTTTGTCATAACAGGATGTGTTGTTATGTGTTATTCAACCAGATGTCGAAGATAATTTCATGACATTTTGGCCTGGTGCAACATGTGTTGTTGTTTGATACTACGTATATTCCTTTTTATAAGAGACAATTCACTTTTTAAGTTCATTGAATAGTCAATGTATCTAGTCTATAAACAAACCAAATATATTAGTTATTCAATGAACCTAAAAAGTGACTTGTCTCTTATAAAAAGGAACATAGATAGTATTTCTCGACAAGATTTGATTTGATTTTCTGAGATTTCTTTTGGTTATATCTTAGTTATTTTTGCAGGTCAAGAATATGCAATATGGAACAGAAGAATTAAATCTTCGTCAACATTTAAAGTTTCTAAATTTGGTTGTTAAGCTAATTTAGGATACTTGAAGATTTGCTCCAAGATTTTAGGAGATATTCTCTGCAGCAATCAGCGCATGGATTAAGGAATAATTGGGCAGAGACTTGCACAACTGAAGGCTTATAAAAGGAAGACCAAGACCTAGGGCAAAAAAATTCTTAACGTTGTGTAAAAATCAGGGTTTAGGTTTTAGAGTCTATCATGTGTTTTGTGACTGTAAGTCACCCTTGTATCTTTTGATACTTGTGGTACATATAGTGTTCTCACTCATAAGCATGTAGGTAATGAGTTGAGTATTGTTCTCCTCGAAGCTATAAAGCAAGAGTGAGTATTGTTCTTGATGGAAGTTTTTAAGCAACCCAAGTATTATTGTTAGTTAATAATCTTAACTATGTATTTGTAATTGGGAACTATGTTCTTCCTGACAGTTCCTGGAATTATAATTGTTTTCCCTGTGATTGGGAGTTTGATATCACTGTGGTGATTAGAAGTGAAATGACGATTTCTCATATCTAATAGGTGCCTAGATAGAAGTTGCACTTGATAGAGATTAGGAGAGAAGTTGTAAACGAGGGAGTTTAGCTTTGAACTAGTACTACTGATAGTGATTTTTCTTCATGACTTGGTAGCTCCTAGAGTAGGTGAGTTACATCAAACTGGATTAACAAATCGACTGTGTTTTTTTATCATTCTACACTTAAATTTCTGCATATTATTCCAATTTGATATTACTACTTTGTCTATCTACATATGTCGTAACATCTATCCTGACATCATGTTCTGATATTGAAAACATCCATATGAACGTAGCAGTACCAGAATTTCAATTATTAAAGAAATAATATTTAATAATAACAGTTTAAATAAATATATGAAATGCTAGTTAATAGAATATATAATATTAAATAAATATATTTGATCAACATAAAAATATTGAAAACTACAAAATGAGTAAATAATAATGTATAAGTAAATATAAAAAATACTAGTTAGTGATATACATAATTTCATATAAACATATTAAATAAATAAGAAATTTAAATTTTTTATAAAAATGAATAGTTAGTTAGTAAAATACATAAAATTAAACTATAAATAAATAAATATAAGAAATACTAGTGAGTAATACACATAATACTAAAATACAATTTTTCAAAATTTTCTGTTACCTCTATTTGATCATTTTGGATCCTCGTCTTTCATTTTTCTCTCCTCTCTTAATCACACTAATATCATTATTAATTTTGACAAAAAATTATTTATTGATATTTATGTTTCATCTAAAGAAACATATGTGTTGAATATTGAGTCAATTAATTTTATTTCATTCTCACTTTTTAATTATGTGTTAATATTTTTTTAATATGCAATTGAATAATTGATTAGATTATATATATTTTTTTAAGTTATGGGTATATTATATCAAAATTTATATAAAAAAGTAATTACTTAGATATATTATATCATAATTTATTATTTAAAATAATTAATTTTTCGTACATGCTCTAGTATAAATACTAGTTTGTATATAAAAATTATTAAGTCACTTAGTAGCTTTTAGTGTCAAAATGGAGGATATTTTTGTAACTTTATATTTATATCTTATATTTAATATCATTTAATTTACTATTTCTTTTAATTATTATATTAAATTTAATTAATATTAGTTGCTACTATTTATTTTAGTTATTAATTTATTTAATATTATTTAATCTACTAATTACATATAAAAATTATAACAATTGTTTATAACAACTCGATAAAGTTTATCCGCGCATTGCAAATGTCTACGTCCTATTTAATTATTTATATAAATCATTTTACATAAATCTTAATTTAATTAAGCTATTTATTATTTATATTTATTTGTATTTTTTTACTATAATAAATTATACTAGATTATAGTTTAAATGGTGAAACTATACCATATATATATATATATATATATATATATATATATATATATATATATATATATATATATATATATATATATATATATATATATATATATATATATATATATATATATATATATATATATATATTATTGAAGGTCAAAATACAGTCAAAATCACAATTTTTTTAAAATATTGTATTTCAAAAATGATTTTTATGAAAAGGTATTTAAAATAATTTTAAAATTATGTGAAAAGGTTATCTAAGATATGGATGTTTGAGGGAGAGGAAAGGTGATGACAATTGTGGAGAAAAGTGAAGTTGATGTTGGAAGTGGTAAGACTATGTTCTTAAGATCACATGAGGTAAATGGGTAAGAAGATACAATTACTTCATCGGTGTCCATGTACGGATATTTCTTTTTCTTTTGCTTCTTCTTCTTCTTCTTCATTTGAGAGGCTTCCGATCCTTGAATCATGACATTGATGGCTGATCTTTTCTTACTAGATAGATTTTCGTCATCTGGAAAGAGATGTGGTTTCCTACTATTTCTTTTTCTTTCCTTTTCAAGGTCAGCTTCTACACTAGAGTTTATAAAGGGAAATATTACCTTCAGACATTCATTTTGGATTTGGATTATAAACTGAGGAGCTTTTCTTGGTAAGCTGATATTCATATTCTTTTTTTAGGTGGCTTAGATACCTTTTTCAGAACTCCCATTTCTACCAGATTTTCAGCATTGAAGGGTTCCCCACAAGCCATTTCAAGGTCTTTTTTCTTCTAAATCTTTTAGTTTAATGCTCTCAGCAATGATACTGGAAATGATTCTTCCAAGAGGAATATAATTCTCCGTCCTTTCACTTCCATCTCTTGTCTGCCTCACATTATCTCTTGGATGGTAAAATAGAAGAGATGGAAGATTTATACAAACTCATGATGAGATAAAATACAATATATATAAAAGATCTCCAGGTATGGTGGATGCATATTTCTTAGGTGGTACTTGGAAGATTAATGAATCAAGAATTTTGGCCCAAATTCTTAGATTATCATGAAGACCATTTGTCTTTGAAACTTTTAATGATTTGAAGATAGCTTGATAAATATCTATCACTTCCATCCATAGTTGTTTGCTTCATAGCATCTTAATCCTTTCACATCGTGATTAAGAACTCTTGCAATAATTTTTTCATTGATGATGACCTTTTTCCCTTTAATGAACGAAACTACTTGTTAGGTAGATGATTTTGCATGAATCCAAAGTTCTCTCACAAGGTGAGGAAGAACAGTTCCATTGAGAAGGTTAAAGTAGTTTTCCCATCCTTGATTCATTATATCAGTCAAAAGATCAAAGTTGTTATCCTTGAGATTTTGAAAATCCGCAAGAGGTTCACAAAGAACGTTTAAGGAATATGAATCTATGGATAGGGTAACTTCAGAAGCTTCATAAGATTGTTCTTCTATATTCTTTTTCTTATGTCCAGAGGGTACTTCCATTATAGACAGAAGATGAAGAAATGGTTTTGAGTTAGGAGGCAGAGGCCTTTCAAGAACCATTTTGCTTAGGGAGTTCATAATTGTTTTAGGAAGTTATTAGGGTTTTAAAAAATGGGAGGTGAAATGACAAATTCATGTGAGAGTGAATTAAGTGATTCGAATAAATAGGTTTGAAAGAAGTACTAAGAGACAAAATCGTACACGCAAGGAAAAATAATAATGACTTAGCCCTAGTTTCTAGAAAAACGTTACAGAGCATATTGTGACACTTTACAGCATAATGATAAATAGGCGCAGACAACTGTCTTATTGAATCAATCTTTCAATTAAATCATGAAATATGAGAGAGAGAGAGAGAGAGAGAGAGAGAGAGAGAGAGAGAGAGAGAGAGAGAGAGAGAGATATGGAGAGGGGGGGTTTAGATGAAACCTGTTGTCGCTTCATGAGTATGCTTCTAATAACTTCTCAAGTGATTCTTGAAGGTCAACTAACTTTATCCCATTTATGCTTCTGAAGGCTTGTGTCTTCTCTTTCTAGAGTTGATCCGTCTAGAAGTCTGTCTTTATTCACGATCTTTATTTCTTCTATACGCCTCTGACATTTCCTTCTTGACAAAATTTCACATGGATGATGAGAGAAACTCTTCTTATGCATCTTGTTTTGATATTCTGAGTTGTTTATCAGAAATGTGATGCCTTTTCTGATGAACCTGAAAGTTTGAAAGGATCCCTCTTTCTTTCATTTCAATCTATAACATTCGTAGTTTTTCTCTTGTTGAATCTCTCTACACAGTTAAGTGTTTGACTTAAAAATCAATAACAAAGTTTGGCTCTGATACCAATTGAAGGTAGAGAAAAACACAAGAAAGGGGGGTTGAATTTGGTTTTAAGAAAATATTCCCCTTTGGAAAATTATTTGATTGAACTATGAAAGAATATATAATGCAATAAATATAAAGAGACACATTCAGTTATTCAGGTTCAACATTAACTAGGCTACTCCTGTCCACCCTCCTAAGGTGATTTTTCCTTCAACAGGGATTTAATCCACTATCACCAAACTAATTACAGATGCACGCGCTATCCGCCAGTGACTAACAATCAGCCAATGATCAGTAACCATTGACCCCTTAAGGAATCTGACCTACTCAATCTTTTTTAATAGGATTACACAATGACCTGCAGCCACTGTCATCTCGAGTCTTCTGACTAACACTAGTCACTCAAGGAACAACACACTGATACGTTCAGTGATATCTACGTGATATAACGACCATTGACCATATCAGAAACCTGATCAACTTGATCTTTCTACGAGGGATTTCTCACAATGACCCTCAGCCAACAATCTCTTAAGAATTCTGACCTTTCTAGTCACCTAAAGATATAGCGATCATTGACCCCATAAGGTTTCTGACCAAACTAGTCCCTTAGAATAGGATTTCGTCTACGATGACTGCAACCAACGTCTTCTCAAGTCTTCTGATCTTCACTCGATCACTTGAGGAACCAACCAATTCTAAATAGAATTGTTTTTTGGGAGATTACATGAGAGCTTCTTATTAAGCAGATTACCCCTACTTTAAGTACATATTGTTTGACATAATTCTTAGCAACAACTCTTGTGTACAAACAGTTTACATGAAGATCTTAAGAAATAACACAATCTGAGCAAAAACTATTGTGTTTTACATATTTCTACAAAGATGAATATAATCTAAGTTAAGTGCAGCATCTTGTAGTCTTCTTGTCTTTATCTTCTTTGTTGAGCAAGCTATGAGCAACAACTCCTCGCTTCTTCATAATTATGCCAAGATGTATATGATTGGTAGTTTGAATGACATCTTATAGAATTCTTCATCTTCATCTTCTTTCTTTATTAAGCAAGATATTAGCAACAACTCCTTGCTTTTTCATAATTCTGCCAAGATATATATGATTTTTAGTTTGAATAACATCTTGTAGAATTATTTTTTTTCATCTTATATGGTTAGCTTTAGCATGTTTAGCGTAACAGCTCCAACAACGTCTACATCCATGGCTTTCCAACAAGTTTTCTTCATTTCATATTTCTCCTTTTATAGCCTTCAAATAAAAGAGTAATTGTAAGGATAGATAATTTTTTTCTCCTTCCAACGGTTGATTCCCAAGTGATATATTCAAGAGAGTCGTTGTAAGGATAGATAAGTCTTTTCTCCTTTTATAGCCTTCAGCGATTGTCTTGATTTCTTGATAATCAGCTTCTCTAAGCTACATATTTGATATCTGATTTCTCAAGCAACAACTTATATCAGTATATCTGATTTTGATGTTGAATTCCTTCTTTCTGATCTTTAGAAATCTGATATTTGGATTGAGCTGAAAGCAAGAACTTATGTCAGATATATCTTGTTGGCTGATCATGATCTCTTAATATTTGGATTGATTCCCTTTTAATGAATATTCAACATTCCTTAGAACTACTGATGTTTCTATAGAAATGGTCACAATAATTCTTTTGTTGAGTGTAGTGGTCTTTCTGATGATATTTATCTTCTTACGAATATTACTTTTGTTGAGTAGACTGGCTTAAGAAGATACCATCCTTTGATCTTGTATTTTGATGGACTTTGAGATGTTGATTAGATATGAGTCCACAAGATCTTTCTTTATTTGCATCCTTTCTTCTGATGGAATACTTCTGATGTTGAATGAAGGTGTGTATTCCATGAACTCTCTGAGTCTTCAGAATCTTGACTTTGTCTTCAGAAACCAAGCATCAGCTCTTCTAATGAACGAATATTGACTTCTGATCTTATGCGTTGAAGCTTATTTCTTAGCCTTGATTTCTGATATTGAAGCAGCAGCTTATCAGAAACTCTTTCTTCTTGAAAACTCATTAAGATTCTTTTCCTGTCAAAAATTCAGCATTCTATAGAACTACTGATGTTACATTAGAAACATAACTCAATGGTTCTTCTTCTGAGTGATAAAGTGACTCTGATGATATCTTGGTTAAGACTATCCAGAATTCTAATAATGTATATGTACACTCAAAGAAACTATTAGAATTAACATTGTTCTTCATAAAATATATATTTGTTATCATCAAAACTCAAATATTAAGACAAATCCAAATCTTGTTCTTACAACAATCACCTCATCATACATCAATTCATTCAAAATCAAAAAGAGATGAACACAATCACATAGATACAATATTCCCACAAGAGCAATCATAAAACCCAACCCACATATCATTATGAAAACCCTTATAGAATTGGAACTCCGCCCTTACTTTGAAACTCCTAACAAAGCTCTCTTCACCTCTAACAACGGAGTTCTCCCCTCTTATTCCTCAAGCCCTAGCTTTGTTCTTCCACTTTCTCTTCTCTTTTCATGTACGATTGGTTCTACCTCCCAATTCCCTAATTTCTCTTATATTATTATTATTATTATTATTATTATTATTATTATTATTATTATTATTATTATTATTATTATTATTATTATTATTATTATTATTATTATTATTATTATTATTATTATTATTATTCATAACTAATTAAAATAAATAAAACCAAAACTAAATAGTTATTTAATCTTATTATTACTAACATTACTTAATCTATTTAAACTCTAATTTAAATAATACTAGTAACAACATTCTCCCACCACCCTTAAGTTTTTACATATTTTCTCACACACCCCTAACACCTCTATTTCTAATTTCTAAAGGTATCACCCTACACTGAAGGGTCCTTAAACACACCAAATAACAAACAATATTATACAAATTAATTACAAATAATTAATTAAATCAATCAGGGCGTTACAACTCTCTCCCACTTAGAACATTTTCATCCTCAAAATTTTATCTGATGCGAACAACTCGGAATATGAATCTCGCATCTTACTCTATAATTCTCGTGTCATGTTCTCTCCGGCAACGCCTCTCTAAACCACCTCCCCGAGAGCAATCTCTTTGCCTCATAACTGTTTCAATTCTTGGTCTTCGGTTATCACAGGTAAGGTCTCAAATGTAAGATTATCCCTTACCTGCACATCGTCTATCGGAATCACATGAGACAAATTTGGAACATACTTCTGTGAGTACAACTTCATTATTAGATGTTTTATATGATGTCAAAACTAGGAAAACTTAGAATTTTTGTATATTGGATGGTATCTCTTGACATTCCTTTGCATTAGGGGTCTTAGGAACCATTAAAAACCATTTTGAAATTGACCAAAGTCTTGAAAAAAAAGTTTCTGCATAATTTTTTGTTGCATGTGCCGACACATGTATTTCAGGTCGACACATGTAACTGAGTTTTGAAGCATGCAACCTCTAGAAGATTTAGGCCGACACGTGCATGCATATAGGTTGACACATACTAAATCTTTTTGCAAATTGTAGAAATTTTTATTTTATGTGCCGACACATGCGAATTTTAGGTTGGCACATGTACTGCATTTTTAAAGCTAAAAGCTACTGTATGGCTTTGGTCGACACATCGATTTTTCAGGTCGACACATACTGTTGAAATTTAACTTATTTGTCGATGCATACAATTTTTAGATCGACACATACTGTTTGATTGGGTCAACTTTTTAGTTATTTTTAATTCCAAAAATCTCCTTTTTGCATCTAAACTTTCACAACTATAAATACATCATTCATGCATGATTTCAACTTGATGATACCATAAAAATTTCCTTCAATTGCTCTTCATATTCAACCTCCAACCTATGCATACACACTAAAAAATAAAACATAATAATCTTTTATTGGGGTGCCATCTAGACGAGGTTTGATAATGTCCAATTACGTTCTTGTGTAGCCGAGAATATTGGGTTGAGATTTACAGGGGTCTTTATCCGGAAAACTATAGGTTTATCCTCCAAGATCGTTGATTAATTTGGGGGTTTTCATGCAAGACGTTCGAGAGAGTATTAAAGCCTAGTGAAAGCCTTTGGATATAAATAACACAAAAGATCCTTTGGAGATAAAGAATGCAAAAGAAGTAGCGCGATAACAATGAATCAAATTAAAGTATTGTATGCAATAAATACAATTGATCATGCACAAAAGCTTTGGAGATAAAGAACACAAAGGAGTAGCAATATCAACAAGTCAATTGGAATCTATTATGTCTTGGTATTTCTCAATATCAAAAGAAGAGAAGGGATTGAATCAACAACAAACGGTTATGATTTGTAGGATTATTCTTGGAACACTTTTCTTGTGTCAACTTTTTCATAGTAAGAATTATCCTAATTCCAAATTGGAATTAGGCACAGACGTATCCACACGTGAGGATAAAGTGGGGAACTTTGTAGACAAATCCTCGTATCCCTTTTCTTATAGTTTTTTACTTGCTTTATTTTCCATCAATCAATTTGTCAAATAGCATTGAGTAATTGATCGAATCGTAAGAATTTTTCCATGGCTATTTTGGTTTTGAATTAAGTGATTATTTGCTTATAACCATTTTTTATTATAAGTTCTTTTGTATCAACACAACTAAAAAGAAAAATTCTGAAAATTCAGTTGCACACCAAGTGTTTGACAAATTGTTGTTTGTTCTTTTGATAATTGCTATTGGAAATAATATTGCTAGTAACTTTTATATAAACGATTAATATCTTGTTACTTGATTGAGGTATATAAATTTCATATTATAGTGTTCATTCCATAACTTGTTTTATATTTTCATATCTGACATCCAATAACTTGGTTCATATAAACGACACTTTTTGAAAACCTTTCGCATGCACTCTTTTCAATTACTTTTTAAACCATAATTTTTATCTAGATTTTTTGGCTTGGTGATCTATTCACCCTCCTTTAGATAAGGCGCCATCGTCTAACAAGTGGCATCAAGAGCCCGCTTCATTCCGACTTCAAAAGTTATTAGAAAATGGCGTATAAACCTAAAGAGGATTATAAAATAGTCCCAATTTTCACGGGAGAAAACTATAGTTATTGAAAAACTTGTATGTAAATTCATGTCAACTCATATGACAAAGGTGTGTGGGAAGCTATTCAAAATGATCCAACACCGGTGACATATATAGTTATGGTGTTACGGTACCAAAGCCATAAAACTTATGGAATGAGGATGATAATAAGAAGTGGGGACATGATTAGAAAGTGAAAAACTTTATCATATCTGCTATTGGTGTTGATGAGTTTTATAACATTTCCCATTGTGAGATTGCTAAGGCTGTGTGGGATACTATATAAGTTACATATGAGGGAACTAATGAGATCAAACAAGTTAGAATTAATACACTCAATTAAGAGTTTTAAATCTTTTGCATGAAGCATGGTGAAACCATTGCTCAAGTGTAAAAGCGGTTCTCGCATCTTATTAATTACTTAAATTTTCTAGGTAATCCTATTTCTAATTTTATTGCTACTAACAATGTTTTGATATGTCTTACTAGGAATTGGAAACCAAAGGTAACCGTGATCAAGAAAACCAATAATCTTGCAACACTCAATCTCACCACTTTGTTTGGAAAGTTGGAAGAACACGAGCAAGAACTCATTTACTTGGATAATCATGAAAAGAAGCTTGAGAAGAAGAAGAAAAAGGAGAAAGACACCGACAAGAAGGAAGGAACGAAGTATAAAGCTCTTAGGTATTCAATTTCAAGATCCTCAAAGGATGAGCAAACTAACGATAGTGATTCTTGTGATGAAGAAGAATTGGATGATGACCAAATGAGATTATTTGTGAGGAGATACAATTGATAAATTCGAAAGAATTGGGTCAAACACTCAGACAAAAATCTTGTGAGATTTAGAAGACAATCTACATCCTCTAAACATGAAGACAACAAAAAGGATAAGGCAAAATGGATATGCTATGAATGTGAAAAGTCGGGTCATTTTAGACCGGGTTGTCCACCTCTTACTAATAATAAAGGAAAGGGCCAAAGAAACAATTCTAGAAATTCTATAAAAGCCTATGTTGCTTGGGATAGCGATAGTGATGCCTCAAGTAATGAAAGCTCAAGTGATAGAGATGAAGAGAAAAATTATTGTTTCATAGAAAATCAGCGTCAAAATAAGAAAAAGAATGTAAGTCATTCTAAATACTATAACGTTGATAAGTTGTCTTTTGTTGAATTGAAAAATGCTTTTGAAAATATACAAAAAGAAGCATTACATGCTTATAAGAAATTAACTTCCAATGAAAAAATTTACATACTTGGAAGAAAATGTTTAAGAAACAAATTATCAACTTGAAGCATTAAAGAGATTTATTGCTGATAGTCAAAATCATAAAAAGGAGGATGAAGAACCTTGTCGTTTTAGTTGTGAAACTTGTCAAATTTGGTAACAAGAGGTGAGTACTCTTGAAACCAAAGTGGACAAGGCATTACAATGTCATGATACTTTTGCTATTCATTCTTCAAAGGTTGAAAAGCCTCATAAAAATTACAATTTGATTAAGAAGGATTCAAATGGCAAAAGTGATTCTCATCATACATTGTTTTGTCACTATTATTGCAAGAAAGGTCACACTATTGAAAAATGCAAATTTAGGTACTTTCTAGTGCCTAAAGGCAATTTCCAATGGTTTCCCAAATACAACAATTATTTTCCTTACTCCTAAGGACCCAATAAGAATTGGATACCTACCACTTTTGTTTGATTTGTAGGTTGAGTGTCTTGATGCTGTGACAGGAAAATGGATTTTTTATAGTTGATATTCAAGACACATGATAGGAGACATTTATCTATTTTCCGACTTTGTGGCGAAGAAGAAAGGTTATGTATCCTACGGTGATCATAACAAAGGTGTGATATTCAGAAAAGATAGTATAGGTAATCCCTCAACTATTACTATCTCAAATGTTATGTTAGTTGAAGGCCTTAGACATAGTCTTCTTAGCATTAGTCAATTGTGCGACAATGAGTATAAGGTAACTTTTGCCAAAGATTATTGCATAATAGAGCATAATGAAAAGAATGATTATATATTTAATGGTGTGAGGGTTAATAATATCTACATGCTTGACCTAAGAGAAGTTTCCTTGAATAATGTCAAATATCTTATTATCATGAGTGAAGATTCTTGACTGACATAGACGTTTGACATATGTCAATTTTGATCTACTTAATAAAATAGTTACAAACGATTTAATAATTGATCTACCTAAAACATTTATACAAAAATATGTAAATGTGAAATACTCAAATCTCTTAATTAATTTAATTAAAATAAAAAAAATAGAAATGAGACTGATACAACAAAATATAAACAAATAATCAAAGAAGAAAAATATTAATAATATAGTAAATTGATAAAATTGAAAAACTCCACATGTAATAGATTATAAAATAAAAATAATTCATCAACATAATTAAAAATTATCTTAATAAAAAAAATATCTTCCATTTTGGCACAAACAAATAAATAAATAAATATTAAAAAAATTATATGTGAAATTATTAGTTAGTGGAATAATTGTCAAATAAATAATAATTTAATTATTATAAGAAATAGTGAGATAAATAATATTAAACAAATAAATATAAAAAAATTACAAAAATACCCTCTATTTTGATGTTAAAAGTAGTTAAAAGACTTAACAACTTTTATATATAAGATAAATAAATATAGGAAATGTTAGTTTATGAGTTATATTTAAAAGTAAAAATGGTTAAGAAAAGGCTAAGTTGATTTTTTTTAAAATTATTTATTAATTAAAATAAAAAAGAATATTTATTTAAAAAATTATCAAAGAAATGATATTTTGTACTAATTATTTAAATAAATACATGAAATGCTAGTTAATAGAATATAAATCAATATATTATATTAAATAAACATATAAATATAGAAAACATCAAAAATTGGGTAAATAATAATAAATGAATAATTATAAAAATACTATTTAATGATATACATAATATCAAATAAATAGATAATAAATATAAAAATTATAAAACTTAATAGTTAGTCAGACACATAATATTAAATAACAAATAAGTAAATATAAATAATATTAGTGAGTGATATGCATAATATTAAGTAAACATATTAAATAAAACTAATTAATTTATAAAAGGGTTTTGATGGGACAAGTGCGGGCAAAAAAGGTGTCATCGTCGGCATCACAATTTCAATCGACGAAGCCAGACCAATAACCGACGATTCAAGATGAGGAGGAAGAAATCATCGTTGAATCCCTAAATCCAAAAATTAGGAAAAAACGATTGATGTCACCGAATTAAGCACAACGAAGGAATCAACAATCCAGATGAAACAAACGACAATTGAAGATCAAAGAAAGTTGTGGGTGGATGTTCTTAATGATAACAGGAACCCATCAAAGGGGATCCAATTAAAATTCTTCGCACCACTAATAATCAATGGAGAAGTAGAGGTGGAGATTGATGATGAAGATATTGAATCAGAACTGAAATTTTGGGAAACAACACTAATCATATATGTTCGTAGAGCATATATGAGTACGCACTCGGTCAAGCAATTCATGATGAAGATGTGTAACTTTGTCTCCCTACCAGACATGTATTATCATGATGATGAATATGTCCTTATGCGATTTGGCTCCCAGAGAAAAGGATGAAGTACTGAGGAAATGCCCATACACAATCAGAAATATGCCTATACTACTTCGGTAATGGAGACCAGATTTTAACATGAAAAATGATTTGCTCAAAACCCTACCGTTATGGATCAAATTACCTAAGCTACCATTATACCTATGGAGGAGAATAGCCTGGGAAAGATTGTAAGTGCCATTGGAAGCCCCATCGTTACAGATGAATGTACAATGAGTAAACTTTGAATACCGTACGCAAGAATATTGGTGAAAGTTGATATCACAAAAGAACTGCCACAAGAGATTACCATCAGAGATAAGGGAGGAAACAAGATGAAACAAGCCATCAAATTCAAATGGAAGCCATAGTACTGTTCCAAATGCCAGAAGATTAGACATAAATGTGATGAGGCAAAAAGGGTGGAAAAATAATGGAGGCCAAAAAAATCATCAGAAACAGGACAACAACAGATAATTGTTGAACCAACTGTAGTTCCTGTGAAGCCAAAAGAAGTAATTGTGTCATATGGTCCTATTCTAACGCCCGTGCAGCCAAGAGAAGGGTGAGTCACTCCCACTAAAACTGGTAATGATAGAGGAAAAGGGCTAAAGAAGATAACAACACCAGATTGGCTAAAATGTGCAAATGGATTCGATGCATTAGGTGTTTCGAAGGACACTATTGCATTAGATGATCTTGGTCCATGTTAGTCTCCTGGAATGTCATGGGGCTTAACAAAACAGATAAACATAAGGAGATTAGCTACCATCACCTTTCTCTTAAAGTTGATATTAATGTCTTGCTTGAAACTGGGGTTAAAAGAGACAATGTTATGGTAATAAGGGATAAGCTAAAACTCCCAGGGCATTGTTTAGATAATTATAACTATCATGTGAATGGGAGGATCTGGCTGAATTGGAATGATGGTAAAATTGAGATGACAGATATTAAAAGCATAGATCAAATGGTGCATTGTAAGGTAAAGGATGTACAAGGGAAGTTTAAATTCTGGCTGACTGTTATATATGCACATAATAAACTTGATTTTCGGAGGAAATTATGGCAAGACATTGAACATGTTCAACAACTAGGTCCATGGTGCATTGTAGGAGACCTAATGTACTTAGGACTAAGGATAAAATTGGTGGGAGTAGAGTAACCAAGGCTGAATACAATCATCTTCAAAATATGATGAACAGGGTAGGGCTATTTGAAATGGAGTCCAAAGGTAATTACTATACTTAGTTTAACAAACATAAAGGATGTACATGGGAAGTTTAAATTCTGGCTGACTGTTATATATGCACATAATAAACTTGATTTTCGGAGGAAATTATGGCAAGACATTGAACATGTTCAACAACTAGGTCCATGGTGCATTGTAGGAGACCTAATGTACTTAGGACTAAGGATAAAATTGGTGGGAGTAGAGTAACCAAGGCTGAATACAATCTTCTTCAAAATATGATGAACAGGGTAGGGCTATTTGAAATGGAGTCCAAAGGTAATTACTATACTTAGTTTAACAAACATAATGTGGACCCTATTTATTCAAGAATAGATAGATTATTGGGAAATATGGATTGGTTTCAAGCACATCAGGATGTCACCCTAAATGTGTTACCTCCTAATGTGTCTGGCCACTCTATCCTTCACCTAATTGGACAGGAGAAACCGTCTTACAGAAAAAGAAAATTCAAATTTCTAAATTGTGTGACCAAGATGGTTGGGTATGAAGATATTGTCGTTAACAGTTGGAATAGTCTAGTAAATGGTAGTCCCATGGTAGTAGTATGGAAGAAATTGAAAAGGTTACAAAAGGTGCTAGGTAACATGACCAAACACCTTACATAGGCCATAATTCACCTAGATAAACTCACAGATTCCCAATAATCACTTGGTAATGACAGGATGAATACAGAAAAGATAGAAATGGTGAAAAAATGTACAAAAGATGTCATTAATTGGAATGAGAAAGATGAAGAGATTTTGAAACATAGATAAAAAATTGAATGGCTTAAATTGGGGGATGGTAATAAATCTTACTTCCACGCTTCAATTCAAGCCAAGCATAATGCAAAACGTATTGATAAACTGAAGCTGGAAAATGGTTCACTCATCTCTGAGGAAAAGTGATATAGAGGAAGTGATCCTTAACTTCTATGGGAACCTAATGGGGAAGCAAGTTGATGCTATCCAAGATATAAACATTGTGGCGATGAGAGAGGGTCCCCCAAATAAATCCTGATCAGTCAGATATGCTCACCTCCCAAGTCACAGAACAAGAAATCTTGAAAGTGTTGCATAGCATTAGAGATCTTAAATCCCCCGGAATCGATGGATATGGTGCAAAATTCTTTAAAGAGAGTTGGCATATTGTTGGAACAAATGTGATTGCAGTAGTGTAAGAATTCTTTGAGCAAAAAAGAATGTTATTGGCCGTGAATTACACTTTGTTTACACTTATTCCAAAACATGAAGAGGCAAAGGCAATTACGGAATACAAACCTATTGCAGGTTGTATTATCCTTTACAAAATCATCTCCAAAATCCTCACAATGAGATTGAGGAAGATCATGCGAGATATAGTAGGTTGCAACCAGGCTACATTCGTCCCAGGCCAACAAATTCACAATCATATACTTTTGGCGTACGAGTTGATTAACAGTTATAGTAGAAAAGGAGGGGCGCCTAGATGTATGATTCAGTTGGATTTACAAAAATCCTACGATATGGTGGATTGGAGAGCCTTAGAGTCCATTTTGAATGAAATAGGGATGCCAACAAAATTTGTAAGATGGATTATGCTAGATATGTCCATGGTCTCCTATAAATTCAATGTCAATCGGGAATATAGTAATATCATAAAGGCTAAAAGAGGCGCGAGGCAGGGGGATCCCATATCCCATTACATGTTTGTGATTATAATGGAATATCTAGACAGGGTATTGTATAAGATGCAAAAGAATCCCGACTACAATCACCATGTGAAGTGTAAAAAATTGAGTATCACTCATTTGACATTTGCTGATGATATTCTGATTTCTTCCAGGGGAGATACACAGTCAATTGAGATTATGATGGATGTTGTTAGCAACTTTCAGAAGGCCACATGATTAATGCTCAATGCCACCAAAATTCGTATCTATTTTGGGGGAGTGGAAGATGCAACAAAGATAGAAATCCCCCAGAAGACTATATTCATAGAAGGATCTCTTTCGTTCAAATATTTAGGTATTCCTCTAACAATGAAAAGACTTTCTATCAATCACTATATGATTTTTGTTGATAAGATTGTGGATAAGGAAAAACACTGGAGTACCAAACTCTTAAGTTATGTTGGACAGCTCCAACTCCTCAAAAGTATTACCTTTTCAATTGCAAATTATTGGCTACAATACCTGCCGCTGCCAAAATTTGTAATAAGAAGATCAAAACTATATGTCATATGATTTTATGGATAGGTGGGGTGAAGCCTAGTAATAGAAGCCCAGTTGCATGGAGTACTGTTTGCAAACCTGTTAAAAATGGAGGCATGAATGTAATAAACTTGGAGATTTGGAATACATTTACTATGCTAAAATTGCTCTGGAACACCTGCAGAAAAGCTGACAGTTTGTGGGTCCGATGGGTGCATATATACTACTTCAGAAATAAGAATGTGATGGAAACAAATGTAAAACTGAATAGCTCTTGGATAATGAAAACGATCTTGAATAATAGAGATATGGTAGCTCGAATCCAAGTAAAGTGGGATGATATGTTGGCAAAGGAAAAATTCTATATGACAAGTATTTATCAGGAGTTAAGTAAGGGTGAAGCTGATATAAAATATTGGAGGAAGCTTATGTACGGTAATGCAGCAAGGCCAAGAGCAGTTATAACATTATGGTTTGCATGCCACTAGAGACTTTCAACGAAAGATCGTTGTATGAGACATGGAATGATGGAAATTAATGCTTGTTGCTTTTGTGAGGCTGAGGAAACTATTGAACACTTATTTTTCAGCTGTACCACTGAAAAATGTGTGGAAAGATGTCTTAGGGTGGATCAGTATACAACATGAACCAGGAACTTTGAGCCATGAATTGAACTGGGTCATTAAACACGATATTGACAAAGGGAGGAAGGCAACATTAATTCGTCTTGTTGTAACAAAGACAATATATGGGCCATGGATGTATAAGAATGCAAATTGTTTTGGGAAGGCGAAAGACATCAACACTATACGAGCTAACATCATAGATCTGATAACATATAGAGAATGATATAGTAATAAGCTTTGAACTCGCATTGCTGATTTGATGCTATAGATTTTCCTTTTGTTTTGTTACTTTGATTCCGTTTTGATCTTCTTAGATAGTCTTGAGGCTGGATCGTTTGATCGCCACACTTTATATTTATTACTTTTTTGAATTAATATACTTCAATTATTAAAAAAAACTAATTAATATAAAATACAAAAATAAATAGTTAGCAAAATATTTAATATACATAATATTAAATAAAAATAAATACACAAAAAATATTAGTTAACGAAATATATAATATTAAATAATAAATATAGAAAATTACAAACTTATCCTCAATTTTAGTGTTAATTTTTTTTGGTTACATTTTTTAGTGCTAAATTTATTGGCTTAGCAACTTTTATATATAATAAATATAAAATATAATTTGTTAATAATTTATTTTAATTTATTTATTAAATTTATGTAATTTATATTTAAAAAAGTCAAATCATACTATAAAATATCAAATATTATTATTTTATGTTTTAACTATAACTACTATAAAAAACATCCATACTAATCATATATATAAATAACAATTATATATAATAATTCAATAGAATATATCCATGCGGGGCAAGAGTTTGCGTCTAGTTTATATAAATTATAATTTACTTAAATTATTTATTATTTATATTTATTTGTATTTTTCTATAATAAACTACAGTAGTTTAAATGGTCAAACTACACCATAATTTTATATTATACATCCGTTTATTTTAGTTTTAAATGTTTTTTTTATATTTTTTAAAATAGATTCTATAAAAAAAATATTTTTAAAATTCATTTTTTATAAATTGAAATATTAATTTTTATTATAATAAGACATAAAACATAGCAAAAATCTTAATTTTTTTAAAAACGTTATATCTCATTAAAGATTTTTATAAAAAATTATTTGAAAAAACTTGAAAATTAAATGATTTTTAAAATTTTAATATACAAAGTTTTGAAAAATACTAAAAATAATATTTTATGAATAATTATTCAAATCAATTTTTCATTTGATTCTTTTATATAAAAATTTTATGTCTTAAATAATATTATTTATTTCTATATTTATATTATATTTAAAATAATATTAGTTCTTTATATTTTTATTATACTAAATTACAATAAATCGACACCAATCAAACTATTTTTACTATTATGTGTGATTCTTATTATTTTTTAATAAAAATATAAAAAATATATTTAAATATAGTTTAAAAAATGAAAAATAAAAGAAAATCACATATAAGAAATAATAGAAATGAGACGTAAAAATTATATTTAAGTTTTATTTTAAAGAAACTACCTTTATAAAACTCTATCTTTGACTTAACAGTGCTTTTTTTTCTTTCCTTTTTTTCCTTACCCCACTGCTCAAAACCTCAAATCGTCCCATTTCACCGAGAACCGCCAATTTTTCAATTCAACACCCAAATAGTACCACCAACTCGTGACTAACTAACTCGTGAGAGACATTTCTTTCAAACCAAATAAAAAAAAAGTCATAGAAAAGACAAAAGAAAGTGCAATAGTAGTAGTGGCTACGTTGTCATCATCCACTCCCTCCTCCATTAAAACCAACACGTGAACCACTTCTGAACTCACAATCCATGAACACGACAACAAACCAACAATAACATTAAAACTAGTTCTTATTCTAATAAAACATAATAAAACATTGCCATTATTTTTACTCTTTGATAATTTACCAAAAACAGAGCACTACAATTATATAAAATCACATGATGACCCATCTTCAATTCATTAAACACAACCATGCCTTCACTATTCCCTTTCTCTCTTTTCCTTTTCATCACACTCACCTCCGCCGCTCGCCACCATCACCACCCCTCACCCACTCCCAAAACCTCCCCTTCTCTCTCTCCCTCCGCCGTACCAGACATTCAACAAGCCTGCAAAGCCACCCGCTTCCCTCAACAATGCCAATCCTCTCTCTCAAAACTCCCTCCAAACTCCACCACTCTCCAGCTCCTCCTATTCTCCATCGCACAATCCTCCGAAAATCTCGTAACCGCCAAATCAATGGTTAAATCCATTCTCGACTCTTCCAAAGACAGCCGCAACCGCACCGTCGCGGCTACCACCTGCCTCGAAACTCTAACCAACTCTCAACACCGCATTTCCCTCTCCAACGACGCGCTCCCACGCGGCAAAACCAAAGACGCAAGAGCATGGCTCAGCGCTGCCCTCGCCTATCAATACGACTGCGAGAACGGTCTCAAATACGCCAACGACACACGCGCCGTCGGTGAAGCCATGTCGTTTATCGAGTCTTTACAAATCCTCTCCAGTAACGCTCTTGCCATGGCGTTTTCCTACGACGTTTACGGAAACGACACTTCTTTCTGGAAGCCGCCGTCCACCGAGCGCGACGGTTTCTGGCAAGCGGGACAATCAGACGGAGGTTCCACCTCTAACATTGGGATTCCACCCGGATTGAAGCCGGATGTTACGGTGTGTAAGGGAGGGGAGAATGGATGCTACAAGACGGTGCAAGAAGCGGTTAACGCTGCGCCGGGTAACGGCGGTGACGGGAAGAGGTTTGTGATATTTATAAAAGAAGGGGTTTATGAAGAAACCGTTAGGGTTCCGTTAGAGAAGACGAATTTGGTATTCTTGGGCGACGGCATTGGGAAAACTGTCATCACAGGGTCTGCTAACGTTGGCCAGCCCGGAATGACGACTTACAATTCCGCTACAGTCGGTAACTATTTTTCATTTTCATGAATCAAACTTTTTCATTAGTAATATTGGTCTGCTGTACAGGTGTTGCGATACTGATTGCGGTCGTCGCAGTTGCGGATCATTTTTTAAAACCTTGATTATAATGATTAATGATGGTGGTTTAGTCCTTAAGAATTCAGTTCATGTTCAACAGGATTCTTCACTTTGACTTTGATTTGTCTGATTTTATGTTTAACCTGTTAATTACATGTTTAGTGAACATTGGCTTTCACATGCCTTAACATTTGGGTTATTTGATTGGTGTTTGCAGCGGTTCTTGGCGATGGATTCATGGCAAAGGATGTTACAATCCAAAACACAGCAGGTCCGGATGCACATCAAGCAGTGGCATTAAGATTAGACAGTGATCTTTCTGTAATTGAGAATTGCGAGTTAATAGGAAATCAAGATACTCTTTATGCTCATTCTTTGCGTCAATTCTACAAATCAAGCCGCATTATAGGAAACGTGGATTTCATCTTTGGAAATTCGGCTGCAATCTTCCAAGACTGTCAAATCCTGGTTCGTCCTAGACAAGTCAAGCCGGAGAAAGGCGAGAACAATGCAATCACAGCTCATGGTAGAACCGACCCTTCACAAACTACAGGGTTTGTTTTTCAGAACTGTTTGATTAATGGAACTGAGGATTACATGGCGTTGTATCATAGTAATCCTAAAGTGCATAAGAATTATTTGGGTAGGCCATGGAAGGAGTATTCTAGAACCGTTTATATCAACTCAGTTTTGGGAGAACTCGTTACACCAGGGGGTTGGATGCCATGGAGTGGTGACTTTGCACTTAAGACACTTTATTACGGAGAATTTGAGAATAAAGGAGGTGGTTCTGATTTCTCTCAGAGGGTGTCTTGGAGTAGTAAAATCCCTGCTGAACATGTGTCAAGTTATTCGGTTGAGAATTTCATTCAAGGAAGTGAATGGATTCCATCGTTTCATTTTTCAAAACATCGTCCTAGTAGTCATCACATGATTAATAGGAAACATAAGTAATTCGGGGAGTTTTGTTTCATTTATTTACTTCACTCCCTTTGTACCATTTTACTTATTACTTATGAATTTTCTTTGGCATATGTTTGTCTTTTTAGCTATGCTAAAAGAGTCATTGAGTTGCTAATATGTCCTAGTCTAGTTGAGACATTACTTTAATGATGAAGTTGAAATTAAGTGCTTGTACAACGTCTATGTACAACGCCAATGAAAGGAAGTTCATATTATCATTGTCAAAGTTTCAACCATACACCGTTTTTTTTCTTAAAGTGTGAATACTGAACAATCACCAGTTGAGAGTTTGGAGGGAAGTGGAAGATAGAGCTTTCAAAAATGATTTTTTTTTTTTAAATATAATTTTTTTTTGAACATTTTAATTTTTTTTTCTTTAGAATGATAAAATAATATTTATTATTAATGTATTTTTAATTTTTGAAATACTACATTAACAAAAAATATATTTAAATAAATTGATTAAGTCTTTCAAACTCTTCTCTAATACAAATTTTGAATTTTTCATATTAGGAAATTTTTAGTGTTACCAAAATAACACAAATTCTTAAAAATCTTCTCAAACAAAATCTTTTTATTATTTTTTACCCAATCCTTAAGGAAAGCAGATAGTCACATGCTACGGAATGGTCTTAAAATAAATTGTACCAAATAAAATTGATTGGTTAGAACTTCAAACCTCACATGCGGTGCTTGCTATTTATCAACAACTTCAAACCTCACATGCAGTGCTTGCTATTTATCAACAACTTCAAATTTCACACGTAGTGCTTGCTATTTATAAACAGTAGGAGTGGCAATTATAATATGAATTTTTTTTTTTCAAATTCTATTTAAAAAAGGGTCTAAAAAAGATTTTCTTTATTTTTTTTAAAAAAATGAATACATATGATATCTTATTAAAATAAATAAATCAAGAATTTAAATTGCAGCAACACTTAACCATAACTCCATCTATTGCATCCGGCCATTTGTTTCAGCTGATAGTTAAATAAACATTAGGGGATTTGAAAAGTGAATTTGAGTCATTAAACTACTTAGAGATGCACGATCATTCATGGATTCTATCTCTTTATCTTTTATTTTTTTACTTTATCTTTTCTTTTCTACTTAATAATTCAATATTAATTTAATTTTTATTTATTATAATGATTTTATTAGATAAAATTCAATATTCTATCTTATTATTTTTATTTCATATTTTTATGTTTTTTCTTTAATAAAATTGATTTTTTTTTGTCCAAATCAAATGAACTATATTTCTTTTTCTAGACAAAAAATAATGAATTTTAATAAAAATAAAAATAAATAAAAAATTAATTTATTATAAATAATTGATTCTAAATAATTAAAGTGAAATAAAATTTAAACAATCATAACAAACAATACGATTTTTGTAAAATATTATATGTGACATTCATTCTATGTTCGATTAATATAGTAAATGTTTTCAACACCAATTAATCCAACTTATTTTCAACATCTTATTTAATATCTTATTGTAATCATTTAATTATTGAATAATTTTTTCAATACACCATTATAAATGGTCTTAAACTAACAACGGTAAAAAAAAAACTAATTAGACTAACTTTTCAAAAATAAAAATTAATCTACTTGACAAAAAAAATCCATCCAATCAAAAAATGTTTGTATTTTTCTCAATTTTCACATGATTATTGTTTTAAAATAGCTAAACCGTATCTTTTGTTATTTTATTAATATATTTATATTAATAAATTTCAATTTATTTGACTAGTCTATTACCTAGAGACAAATTTCCCCTTGATGATTTTACATTGCGGCTTTAATATATTTCTAAACAGGAAGTTTCTGTATTGTCTCTCCATTATGAAAATGTCAGGATTCCGTGATAATGTTGTTAATGTTGTCGCACAAAATATCATTTCCTTCATTTATATCAAACTCAAAAAAATCAAGCAACTCTAAATAAAATTTAAAAGCATTTAAACATGATTTGCGATTGATACTTTAATACTACCTTTTAAAGTATAGTATAATTTTTAAATATATTTTATGCATTTAACTATACTGATCTGAAGAAAATTTTAAAAAATTAATTATGTTTCACACTTCAATAATTATACATTTTTACTTAAAAAAAATTAGAAAACAAAACGATTTATTCATTGCAAGTTTATTTATTTAATAAATAAAATACTTATTAATACTAGTATAATTGACCTTTAAGTTAAGTTATTACCTCAATCTCTAACATTTTGCAATCAAATAAATCAAATAAAATATGTATTCAAATCTCTTTAATAATTGAATATTTATTTATTTATTAAATTATTCGTTGTTATTTATAGTATAATTGAGATTTAAATGTAATTATTTTTCTAAATATAATTTAATATTCTTATTGAGTAATTTTATGATTATTGAGTAATAAGGAAAAATGCTAACGAGTATTTCAATAGCACTTTTTAAGAGTTTAAAAAAATATGTATTTTGATTTCTCATCTTTGTGTGATGTATTTTGTTTTTCGTCTTTGTGCGGTGTTCATTTATTTCAGGTTAAAAGATTAGTTTTGATCTAATGGAGATCTAATCTATGACTTTGGTGCTATTAACACTACAAGCTTATGCAATTTATCGTTTTATACTATTAATATGGATGTTGTGAGTTTGTTCACAAATTCATTTTTATTTTTATTTTTGGCGATTTTAAATTTATATTGCAACGATGTATTCTACCAATTTAAATGAATGAATATCTTTTATTTTTAGTCAAAAAAAATATGTATTTTTAGGAATACTTGTATTTAATGCATTGGATAATGAATAAAAATATCAGTTTTGTTGAAAATATTTGTATTCAATATTTTGATAATGAAAATAATTAATTTATTTAAAGAATATTTTATTTTTCTTTATTCTTTAAAAGATATTCAAGGAACACTTGTTAGCATGATCTTATAGTAAATTATTATATAAAGTCATTTTACAATTTAAAATACCTTTATATTCTGGATTAGATGGACACTTGTTCCACCGTTGTGGAGGTTTAATCCAACGCCTTTATCAAATGTCCAAAAACATGCAGCTCAAACTGAAGACTGTTGGATATTTCTCCACATGTCCACTAGGAGAACGTAGCTCACATGTCCATATCATCATCATCCAGCCCTCCGAGAATAACGAGTCCAACTCCTACTTTCTCTCGGGGCAGTTGACTAGGGATGAGGCCACGTGCTGAATTCCATACACCCGTAAATCTTGGAAGTCTTCGTTGTTGGGCCTCATCGTGACCCATCACTGAAGATCTTGGCCCAACACTGGGGGTTATAAATACCCTTTCACTTGAAAGGGTCAGGTATTCAATCACTCACTCACATTTACATACTTGCTTGCATTTTCTCTGAACCTTACTTTGGCATCAAAGTGTCTTGCAGGTACTCCCCATTTCACATCCAATTCCTACTCGACTTCAAGCTTGTGGGCTTTGACAATCCCTTCTAATCAGGTACGATCAATGACGCGGTCTGTGGGAAACCAGCTTCCTCGTCCCCCTCTTAAGACCAAAGCAACTCTTCATCAAATTGTACGATTGTCATGACCGACCAAGCTGCCGATAATAACTAACATGCCCATCTCACCGACCCTAACAACAACGTTGGAGACAATAATGACACAAGCAACGACATTGACATGGTCGGTCCCAAGCAAAACTACAGAGACAGACTAACCTCCTCTTCATCAACTCGCTCGCAACCGCGCGAGGAAGTCTATCATCCTCCCCAAAACTACAAACCAAATGCATACCAAGAGGTCCCCGTCCCTGCAGGTCCTGACGCCATGACCAAAGCCCTATTCGCGACCATCAACCAAACCAACTACATGATCTTCTTATAGGGTGAGTGGCTGAGGATGCTCAAGCAAACTCGCCGGGCCCCAGAAGACACAGAAGACCTGGCATTCCTCCTCTCCGACATAACGAAGACCTTCCCCAATCTCCCCCGCGGAGACACAGACAGGATGTCTCGCGCAACCCTTCTTAATGATGAACTGGTCGAGGCCCTGCGTTGGATAAGAGCCACCCCAAAGCTACGGGAAGGAACAATCACACCCCCCACGTTGGGAGCAACGATCCCTTGGAAATAATAGAAACAAAGGAAACAGAGAAAGACAATCCCGGCCAAGGGATCCTCCCCGTGGACAAGGCCGTCACAACGACCTCTAATACAACCGATCCCCCTTCCGATCTCCAGACAGAAGTGACGAAGACGACCCCCGCGGTTCATTGTCCCAAGCAATCATGGAGGCTCCCATTCCTAGAGGAATGGAGAAATCTCCCCTAGTGAAGGAGTACGACAACATTGTTGATCCTGTCGACCACATCGACGGGTTTGAAGCAATGTTCCACTATAATAACATCGGGGGGGGGGGGGGGGGGGGGAATTAAATGCCGACTGTTCCCCATGACACTCAGGAAAACAACCATGGACTGGTACAAGAACCTCCCCCCAGGTCGATCACCTCCTGGAGGAGCCTCAAGAACCAGTTCATTAGCAGCTTCACCGCATCTCGTCGACATTCAAAGACTGAGGCCACCCTTTAGGCAATTGTCCAAATGAGCGATAAGACCATCATGGAATATATTGATCGGTTCAACCGTGAGGCCATTCAGGTCCCGTGTGCCGATCACATGAAAATATACCTACTCGAGATGGGACTCCTTCCGGGAACTGAATTCAGAAAGGTCATCGGCATTGAACCCCCCCAGTCTTTCGATGCTCTCCTCGAAAAGGCCCAGACATACCTGGATTACGAGGAGAAAGAATTAGCTAACAAATCTCGCGAGTCGAGGAACCGTGGACAAGCTAATATCCCGCGGCAGCAGGACACTGGCCCTTCTCGACGGACTGGGGAGAAGAGAATGGAGGAGAAACTGCACGATCCGTGCGATCATAGAGGACTAGCAGGGAGGTTCACAGAGTACACCCTGCTGACCGCTTCCCGCGAGTGTATCCTTGTGGAGTGCTATAATACCGAGTTCAAGGATGGCGATGTCCGACATCCTCGACCTGCTCCTGTAAAGCCTAAAGTAGACAAAACAAAATATTGTCAGTACCATCAGTGCCACGAGCACTTGACGGAAGAATGCGTCCACCTCAAGGATGCCATTGAGACTCTCATTAAGGGTGGGAGACTTGGGAAATATAGATGCAACAACGCCTCTCGCCAAGACACCCACGAGGTAAAAGAAATCGAGAGAGAAACACGATCGTCCGATGAATAGGGTCCCCTTCGGGTGGCTTTCTCCGTGATAAGGCCCGAATACAAGGATGAAACCTTTTCCACACACACACATCAAATGGGAGAAATTCCCCTCTGCAACGTTCATATATGGCGGGGGATTCAATGACATCTCAATGAACTCGACAAAGAGGAAGCTCGACGAGTTGGTGGACGCAGCCCCCACCCAGGCAGTAACGCTTGAAAGGTTCAAAGGAAAATCTGAGCCAATCACTTTCTACCTAGAGGAGCTGTCCGACAGAGCCCCGAACTCAAACATTCCTCTACTGGTGAGGGAAAGGATGGCCAACTTTGACATACATCGAATTATGGTCGATGAGAGGAGTTCCGTCGATGTCATGTACAACCATCTGTTCTGAACCCTATAACTCGATGATGCCCACCTGTCACCATACGTGGAGTCTGACCTGCAAGGATTCAATGGCTCTACCTCCAAGAAGTTGGGTTATGATGAGCTCTTTGTCACCTTTGGGGAAGAAAATGCATCCCGACAAGTCAAGGTGCGGTTTCTGGTGATCAAATGCCCATCTCTCTACAACTGCATCCCGGGGAGACCGACACTGGCCGAGCTTACTGTTGTGCCCTCCACGGTCCATTTGAAGATGGAGTTCTACACCAGGAAGGCTTGCGTCACCACTATCCATGGAGACATCGCAGCTGCCAGGAGATGTTTTCACGCGGCTTCCAAAGGGAAAAGCATGGTCGACACTGGAGAACGGCCTGCCAAAAGAGCCAACACAACTCGGCCTGAATCAAAGCCTGCTCGGATCGAAGAATAAAAGGCTCCACCAAAGGTCGACTATATTTCGCTCGATGCCTGCTTTGACAAGGATGAAGTCGAAGCCCCCAATGGCAAACATGAACCTCTCTGACCCATCCCTGACGGGGACTTCGAGTTCATCCTCCTAGGTGAAGATCCCTACAAAGGCGTGAAGATCGACACTGAACTCCCCGACCTGGCGAGGAAGCAACTCAAATATTGCTTGAGGGAGAATGCTGATTTGTTTGCATGGAGTGCTGCAGAGATGCCTGGACTCGACCATAAGGTCGCCTGTCGCTGACTCACCATTGATCCAGTTGCTAGGGAAGTAGTGCAACATAGGCATAGGAAGTCTCCCAAAAAAGGGGAGGCTGATGAAAAAGTTGTAAAAGACCTCCTAGAGGCAAATTTTATTTCTGAGACCCAGTATTCAACCTGGCTCTCAAATGTTGTACTTGTCAAAAAGAATAATGGAAAATGGAGAATGTATGTTGATTTTACTGATCTTAGTCGGGCATGTTTCAAAGATGATTTTCCTTTACCTAACATTGTATTAGACGATGTGGCAAGTGATCAAGAGGGGGGGGGGGGGGGGGTGAATGGATCACCTCCTTATTTATCAAGGATTTAAAATCTTTTATCAAAGTTTGTTAAAAGCAGCGGAAAAACAAGGTCCAGAATCAACTTCCGTCTATTTTGAACCAACTACTAGAAAACAGAACATACGATAAACTTGCTGGATTTTATTTAGATGAAATAGATGAAAATTAAACACAGATTGATGTACGTTTCAATGCACTTATCACAATAACGCTATTTCCAATGAATAAAAACTTGCACACAATTTTTTCAAACAGTTAGTGTATGCTTGTTCGATGATTACCAATAATGGTGGTTTTAGCAAAAGAGTTTATACCACTATTGTATCATTAAACAGAAAAACCAGCAAACCAATTGAATTTCAAATTTGCAGAAAACATAAAGAGAAAGAAATAAATAAGAATAGTACACAAGAAGTTTGGTAAGGAAGTTCCCCACTGTCGTCCTCGCGTGTGGGTAAGTCTCCCTCTCAATTCCAAAACTGAAATTGAGACCTGTTATATCAATTTGCTGAAAATTGTTTACAAGGTTACAATACAAAGATAAAACGTAATCTCTAAGATCTTCTTCTTCTTGTAAGAACATTCACTTGATATGAGCTTATCAAGATTCCCTGCAAGATCCACAATCAATCCTCTGCTTCCATGACCTGTTTGCAAAATCGCCCCAATTTCTAAACCCCTCGCTACGGCTGAATCTGAATTGTGCGACCGTGACTAATAAACCCCCAAGAACACATCTGTTCTTGAAGGACAAACCCTTTGGTGCTTCCTCGAAACTCCCTTCTGAATCTTCAACTTAGCTTGCATCACCGATCGAACAGCTGAACGTTATCTCTTTGATCTCTTGATCCAATGAACAATGATGTTTATCTTTCGTTGTTGTTGAACCAAGATGATTGAGAATATGATGAAGATGAATTATCTTTCAGGTTTCTAAAGCTCAGTAATTTGATGCACACCAACTGTATTTTGTGACACCTATAGTTTTTGCTGCAAAGACTTACTTATATATGTAACAAAAAATGGTTAGAGGTGAGAAAATGCAGTATGAGTCGATGCATGTTTAATATGAGTCGACACATGTTAGTTATGAAACATAAGATGAGTCGATACAACCTGTTATGTATCGATACATACTGATAGCAAAACTTATTACAGAGATATAAAATATGTACGGGTCTATGCAAGTCTTTATGTGTCGATACAACATGTTTTCCATAAAGAATCCAAAACCATTCATTTTATATGAGTCGACACATAACGCATATGTATCGATACATACTGAGTTGATTTTTGATTTTGAAAGACAAAACGTGATATGTATCGATGCATGTGTTTATGTGTCGATGCATAAAGCTTTTAAAACATTTTCCGGGAGAATCAACATGACATGTGTCGATACAAAGTATGAATGGGTCGACTCATACTGAAGCAGAATTGTTTTTGTGATTCTTTGCTTAAGTATGTGTCGATGCAAGACCTTATGTGTCGACCTGAAATCATGCTTTATATACAAAACACATTTTTGACTAATTATGTGTCGATGCAAGACCTTATGTATCAACCTGAAATTATGCTTTATGTGTAAAACACATTTTTGACTCTTTTTGAACATGTCATATTATGCATACATATAGATAAATTACATTAAACATTCATTAATATTGTTTTCACACATATTTGCTATCATACAAAACTACATAGGAAAAAAGGGTTGCTCACAAACTCCCCCTTTTTGATGATGGAAAATACTTGCAAGATGTGTGATGATGGAGCTTGGCATGGAAAATTACAAAGGTACACTCACATAGAGTGACAAAAAAGGCAATAACCAAGTAAACAAAATAAACAAAGTGAAAACATTTAACTAAGGAAGAATTTAACAAAATTACATAAGCTTTATAAGAGAATGTTTTAACAAGATATGAATACAAATGTTACAACTAAGGACATGAAAATAAATATTATAAAATGGATGAGATGATTGGAATGATTTTAAGACATAAAATTGGGCTGATGGGTCGACCCAAGTCCAACATAAAAGCATTAATTATCCTCATGCGTCGATACAAAACACGAATGTGTCGACACATACTATAATAAAAACTAATTTTTAAAAGTTTTGTATCGACTCAAGAGTCGAATGTGTCGACTGGAAATGATTGTTAGTATCTGTTTTAGTTATATTTATCAACATGTGTCGACATAAACCTCTATGTATCAACCTGAAAACAATTTTAATTTCTGTTTTTACAATTTTCTTCATATGTATCGACTCATACCTGTATGAGTTGACTCATATCAGTAAAATTAACAAAAAATTTAGTTTTCAACAGGTTTTTATGGACGGTTGAATGTGAGACCTATTAGCAATTATATGTTTATACAAAATGAACTATGTAATGATGATAATGCATTCATAATGATGCAATGCAATTTGCTTATGTCAAAGTTTAAACAATTTATGTATACAAAAGCATATAGACAATATTAATGGAACATTTAGAACAAATTTACAAGTAATCATTGAATTCCAACGAGAAAAGAGAAAGGAATGATATTACCTTAGTTGATGAGCAGTTAAGACACACGTACAAGAGCTAGAACACATCTCAACAACATGGTGATATATATATATATATATATATATATATATATATATATATATATATATATATATATATATATATATATATATATATATATATATATATATATATATATATATATATATATATATATATATATATATATATATATATATATATATATATATATATATATATATATATATAATTAAAGTCCATGTATGCTTAAGACATCAAGTAAGAGAGATCTAAAATCCCTAACTCACGACGAATGTTGAAGAAAGGTTCTGTTGCTAGTGGTTTTGTGAAAATATCAGCAAGTTGATTTTTAGTATCAACATGCTCAAACATAACATCCTCTTTTTCAACATGATCACGAAGGAAGTGATGCCTAATCTCTATGTGCTTAGTGCGTGAATATAAGACAAGATTCTTAGTAAGGTTTATAGCACTTGTGTTGTCACATTTTATTGGAATACGTTTTAATTGAATATCATAATCTTGTAATTGTTATTTTAGCCACCGAATCTGGGCACAACAACTACCGGCTTCTACGTATTCAGCCTCAGCGGTTGACAATGCAATATAAACCTGCTTTTTGCTATGCCAACTCACTAAGGAATTTGAAAACGAATGACATGCGCCACTAGTGTTTTTCCTATCTGACTTGCAGCCAGCAAAATCAGAATCAAAGTAACCTACTAAGCTACAATCGCTTTCCTTGGAATACCATAGTCCATACTTAGATGTACCATGAAGATACCTAAGTATACACTTGATAGCTTTTAAGTGGGATTCCTTAGAATCCGATTGATATCGTGCACACATACAAATGCTAAACATGATGTCAGGCCTAGATGCAGTAAGATACAAGAGGGATCCAATCATACCTCTATATTTCTTGACATATACACTCTTACCATGTTCATCCTTATCTAAGTTTTCGTTGGTAGGCATACGGGTGTCAATTAATTTTGAGTCATTCATTCCAAAGTGCTTAATCAACTCTCTGCAGTATTTTGTTTGACACACAATTGTGCCCTTATTGAGCTGCTTTATTTGAAGACCGAGGAAGTAGTTTAGCTCCCCCATGAGACTCATCTCAAATTCACCCTGCATAACTTTAGAAAATTCTTCGACCAAATGTAGGTTAGTTAATCCAAAAATAATATCGTCTACATATATTTGAACTAAAAGGATGTGCTTTCCTTTACGTTTAATAAAGAGAGTGGTATCCACTTTTCCTCTTGAATATCCATGATCAAGTAGAAATTTACTAAGTCTTTCATACCAAACCCGAGGGGCTTGCTTAAGACCATATAATGCTCGTTTTAATTTGAAAACATAATCTGGATATTCATTACTCTCAAAACCAGGAGGTTGTGAGGCGTATACCTCTTCATTTATAACTCTGTTTAGAAAAGCACTCTTTACGTCCATTTGATAAAGCTTAAAATTCTTAGCACACGCATAAGCGAGCAAGAGACATATAGCCTCAAGGCAACCAATTGGATCATAAGTATCCTCATAGTCAATTCCCTCCTCTTGGTTATACCCTTGTGCCACTAAAAGTGCTTTATTGCGGGTTATGATTCCATTTTCATCAAGTTTATTTCTAAAAACCCACTTAGTGCCTATGATATGATGGTCTCATGGACGAGGGACAAGTTTCCAAACATCATTTCTTTTAAATTGATTAAGCTCTTCTTGCATGGCCATTAGCCAAAATTCATCAATCAAGGCCTCTTTGGCGTTTTTAGGCTCTACTTGTGAAACAAAAGCAAAGTGATAACAAAAATTACTTATCTTAGAGCGAGTTATCACTCCTTTTGAAATATCTCCCAATATGTTGTCAATAGGATGGTCTTTTGAGGACTTCCATGCTTGTGGAAGATCTTTTACTTCCGCTGTCCCTTCTTCCTCATCTTTTACATGACTTGTATCTTCCTAATCCTTATCGTCAACTGTTTTGGAATGATCAATTTCCTCAACAGTTTCCTTGAGTCTGTCTTCTGTAGATACACCTGCACCTTCAAAAGAAATAACTTTTCCGACCTCTTTCGGATAAGATTCATCAAAAGGAACATGGACTGTTCCTCAACAGTAAGTAAACGCTTATTATATACTATATATGCTTTACTTGATTGTGAGTATCCGAGAAAGATACCTTCATCTGCTTTTGCATTGAATTTCCCAAGGTTTTCTTTACCATTATTCAAAACAAAACATTTACAACCGAATACGTGAAGGTGTGACATGTTTGGATTTCTTCCTTTTAAAAGCTCATAAGGGGTTTTATCCAAAATAGGACAGATTAATATTCTGTTTAAAACATAACAAGCTGTGCTAATTGCATCAGCCCAAAAATATTTTGGTAATCCACCCTCATTGAGCATTGTTCTTTCCAACTCCTCTAAAAAGCAATTTTTGTGCTCCACTACTCCACTTTGTTGCGGAGTTCGAGGGGATGAAAAGTTATAATCAATACCATGCTTGTCACAGTACTTATCAAAGAGGTGGTTTTGAAATTCACCTTCATGATCGCTTCGAATTGTAATTATTCTTAATTCCATTCTGTTTTGGACAGTTTTGCAAAACTCTTAAAAGCAGAAAAAGTTTCACCTTTGCTACGAAGGAATATAGTCCAAGTAAATCTAGAATAGTCGTCAACAATTACAAAACCATAATAATTTTCACCTAGGCTCTTTGTCCTAGAAGGTCCAAATAGGTCCATATGGAGAAGCTTAAGGGGTCGTGAAGTAGAACTCACATTTTTAGCTTTGAAAGAGACCCTTGTTTGCTTTCCCATTTGGCATGCGTCACATACGTGATCTTTTGAAAATTTTATTTTTGGAAGACCGACTACTAGATCCTTAGATACAACCTTATTAATCAAATCAAAGTTAACATGTGCTAGCCGTCTATGCCAAATCCAAAAATCATCATTCAAGGTGACTAGACACTTAGTGTTTGTTAATGATACATCAAAAAGATCAAGCATATAGACGTTGTTTACTCTAATACCCTTAAACATAATATTCTGTTAAGTATTTTCAATTATGCAGCAAGTGTTTGTGAAAGTAACTTTATAACCCTTCTCACACAATTGACTAATACTTAATAAATTTGTTTAAACCCCTCTACTAAATGGACATCAGAAATAGTAGTGGTAGAGGGATTACCTGCAATACCTTTATCGAGTATTGCTCCTTTATTATTGTCTCCATAAGTAACATATCCCTTCTTCTTTGCTTTAAAGTCAATGAAAAGCGATATGTCACATGTCATGTGCCTTGAACATCCACTGTCTAGAAACCATATTGTATCTACGGATGTAAGACACTTTTCCTACAATATCAAAAGAGAGAGGTAGGTACCCAATTTTCATTGGGTCTGTGTGGGTAAGTGGTAACATGGTTACCTTTAGGCCTCCATTGGTAAATGCCTTTAGGAACAAGAAATCTTCTAAATTTGCATTTCTCAATGGTATGACCAGCGTGACAACAATAATGACATAAACCATGATCCTTTGGAATCTTTTCTACAAAAGAATATTTTGCATATGGTGGATTTAAAGTTTTCTTAAAAAGTCGGATCAACGACAAAATTAACCTTGGGTTGTAAAGCTTTTTCCAATTTGGCATTAAGAGTTCTAACCTCTTGTTGCCAAATATGACATACTTCACATTCCCTTCTAGAAATACATCCTCTTACATCCTTATCTTTTGAACTTTCTGCAATACTAGCTTTTAAATATTTTAAGTCTTTTTCCGCTTTATAGACTTTACCCTCCAAAAATGAAAATATTTGTTTATCGGAGGATAATCTCTTAAAAGCATCTTCAGCTTTATTTTGCAGTTTTTCAAAAGCTATTTTCAGTTCAGAAAAAGACATAGAAGAAAAATTGTTATGGTAGACTTGTCTTACTTGCTTGTCGTGGTTGTTCTTCTTGTGGTAGGACTGATTTTTGGTATGTGCCATGAGACATAAATTTGCAGTCTCATCACTATCACTTGAACTATCATCATTTGATGAATCACTATCGCTTTCCCACGCAATGTAAGCTCTTCTTTATTTATTGAACTTCTTTGGTGGCGCTTTTCCTTTGTCCTTTTTCATCATTGGACACTCCAGTTTGTAGTGCCCAACTTTACCATAGTTGTAGCAAGGTTCTTTACCTCTATCCTTCTTATTATCTTCTTGTTTTGGCTCTTTGAACTGTTTTCAAAAATTTATGAGATTCTTATCGGAGTGCTTGATTCCATTATTTCTAATAAACCTATTATATCTTTGAACAAAGAGTCCCATTTCTCCATCATCTGAATCTTCGACAATACTTAAGTCATTATCATTTTGCTCTTTGTTTGAGGACTTGGAGCTAGAAGATGTAAGAGCTATTGACTTATTCTCACCCTTCTTGTCCTTATTCTTCTCCTTCTTACTCTTGTTTTCATATTTTTCAAGACTTTCTAGTTCTTGTTGATGTTCTTCCAGCTTGCCAAACAGAGTTGTAATGGTAAGCGCAGTGAGGTCGTTGGCTTCCTTGATAGCTGTTACTTTAGGTTGCCATTCCCTGCTAAGACATCTCATGATTTTATTAGTAGAAATTTCATTAGAAACAGGTTTCCAAGTGCACTTAAACGACTTACAAGATGAACGAATCTCCTTTGCATGTCGGAGACAGATTCTCCCTGTTTCATGTGAAAGAGCTCGAACTCTTGATTAAGTGTGTTAATGTGGGACTGTTTAACTTCAGTAGTGCTCTCATGGGCAATTTATAAAGCATCCCACATTTCTTTAGCATACGTGCAATGAGACACCCTATAATACTCATCAACACCAAGTGCTGAGATTATCATATTTCAGCCTCTCCAATCGCTCGACCACTTCTTTTCATCTATTTAATTCCATTGATCCTCATGCTTAGGTACTATTGCACCTGTATCATTCCTCATGGTAATTTGAAAAGGACCATTTTGAATGGCAGTCCATACATTCATATCAATGGAGTTTATGTGTACTCGCATGCAGTCTTTCTAGTAGCCATAATTTTCACCATTAAAAATAGGAGCTCTATTATACACCCCCTTTGGGTTCAAAAACCATAGAGTTAGTAGTAGACACAAAGCACCAGCGAACCGGCGCTATGATACCACTTGTTAGACGGCGTGGTAAGTAATCTAGAGGGGGGGGGGGGGGGTGAATAGATCACCTCCTTATTTATCAAGGATTTAAAATCTTTTATCAAAGTTTGTTAAAAGCAGCGGAAAAACAAGGTCCAGAATCAACTTCCGTCTATTTTTGAACCAACTACTAGAAAACCGGACATACGATAAACTTGCTGGATTTTATTTAGATGAAATAGATGAAAATTAAACACAAATTAATGTACGTTTCAATGCAATTATCACAAGAACTCTATTTCCAATGAATAAAAACTTGCACACAATTTTGTCAAACTGTTCGTGTATGCTTGTTCGAGGATTAACAATAATGGTGGTTTTAGAAAAAGAGTTTATACCACTATTATATCATTAAACAGAAAAACCAGCAAACCAATTGAATTACAAATTTTCATAAAATGTAAAGAGAAAGAGAGGAAGAAGAACAATACACATGCAGTTTGGTAAGGAAGTTCCCCACTGTCGTCCTCACGTGTGGGTATGTCTCGCTCTCAATTCTGAAACTGAAATTGAGACATGTTATATCAATTTGCTGAAAATTGTTTACAAGGTTACAATAAAAAGACAGAATGTAATCTCTAATATCTTCTTCTTATTGTAAGAACCTTCACTTGATATGAGCTTATCAAGATTCCCTGCAAGATCCACAATCAATCCTCCGCTTCCACGACCTGTTTGTGAAATCTCCCCGATTTCCAAACCCCTCGCTACAGCTGAATCTGACTTATGCAACTGTGACTAATAAACCCCCAAGAACACGCCCGTTCTTGAAAGACAAACCCTTTGGTTTTTCCTCGAAACCCCCTTCTGAATCTTCAACGCTTGGATCATCGATCGAACAACTGAACATTATCTCTTTGATCTCTGGATCCAATGAACAATGATGTTTATCTTTCATTGTTGTTAAACCAAGATGATTGAGAAGATGATGAAGATGAAGTATCTTTCAGGTTTCTAAAGCTTAGTAATTCGATGCACACCAACTGTATTTTGTGACACCTACAGTTTTTGCTGCAAAGACTTACTTATATATGTAACAGAAAAAGGTTAGAGGTGAGAAAATGCAGTATGAGTCGATGCATGTTTAACATGAGTTGACATGCGTTAGTTGTGAAACATAAGATGAGTCGATACAACCTATTATGTATCGATACATATTGATAGCAAAACTTATTACAAAGAGATCAAATATGCATGGGTCAATGCAAGTCTTTATGTGTCGATACAATATGTTTTCCATAAAGAATCCAGAACCATTCATTTTATATGAGTCGACACATAACGCGTATGTGTCGATACATACTGAGTTGATTTTTGATTTTAAAAGAAAAAACCGATGCATGTGTTTATGTGTCGATGCATAAATCTTTTAAATCTTTTCCAGGAGCATCAACATGACATGTGTTGATACAAAGTATGAATGGGTCGACTCATACTTAAGCATAATTGTTTTTATGATTCTTTGCTTAAGTATGTGTCGATGCAAAACCTTATGTGTCAACCTGAAATCATTCTTTATGTGTAAAATACATTTTTGGCTAATTATGTGTCGATGCAAGACCTTATGTATTGACTTGAAATTATGCTTTATATGTAAAACACATTTTTGACTCTTTTTGAACATGTCATATTATGCATACATATAGATAAAACACATTAAACATTCATTAATACTGTTTTCACACATATTTGCTATCATACAAAACTACATAGAGAAAAATGGTTGCTCACACATTGATATATTTGCCGACAACTCGGCTGGCTATAAAATTCTATCTTTTATGGAAGCCTACTCGGGCTATAACCAAATTCCAATGGTGGTGAGTGACAAACATTGCACCTCCATCATGACCGGCTCGGGCAATTACTTTTACAACGTAATGCCCTTCAGCCTAAAAAATGCAAGGGCAACATACCATCGGATGATGAAAAAAGTATACTGCGACGAGATCAGAGACACGCTCAAGGTATACATGGACGACATGATCGTCAAATCTCGAAAAAAAACCGATCATGCTGTCCACCTCAAAAGATTCTTTCCCCAATCAAGGAAATGCAAAATGATATTCAATCCAGAGAAATGCACCTTCGAGGTTAAGGAGGGAAAATTCCTCGGATTCTATCTGACCGAACGGGGAATTGAAGCTAACTCTGACAAATGTCGAGCATTCTCCAAGATTCCCACGCCTAGCTCAAAAAATCTATACAAGTCCTAAACGGTATGCTCACCTTGCTTTCCCGTTTCATGGTGAAGTCCGTGCAACACGCACTACCAATTTTCAAACTCCTGCGCAAAGAAGCCGTTTTCGAGTGGACCGAGGAGTGCAAACAAGCCCTCCTCCACCTCAAGCAAATCCTTTCATAACCGCCCATGCTATCACATCCAGAGAACATATAGACTTTATTCCTTTACCTGGATGTCTCCGTCGAGGCCGTAAGCGCGACCTTTGTTCGCGAGACACCAGACGGGCAGAAACCAATGTACTTTACAAGCAAAGCATTACAAGGCCCCGAGGTTAGTTACCAATAGGTTGAAAAAGTAGCATTATCCCTCATCAACATGACGAGGAGACTTAGACATTACTTCCTAGCACACACGATCATCGTAAAAACAGACCTACCCGTGAGACAACTCCTAGGTCGACTAGACATGGCCGATCGAATGCTGAAATGATCCCTAGAGCTCCTGGAGTTCGATGTTTAGTACGAGAGCAAGAAAGATCTTAAAGCCCAAGCATTGGCTGACTTCATCACAAAGATGGCCGCTCGTAACGCCCCTGTAGGGGAGAAGCATAAGTGGACCATGTTTGTAGACAGAGCTTCCAGCTCGACGGGGAGAGAAGCAGGAATCCTCCTCGAGAATGGAGAAGGCGTTGTGATCGAACATTCCCTTAACCTCTTGTTTCCCATGTTGAACAACTAGGCTGAATACGAGGCCCTAATCACAGGATTGAGGCTGGCCGAGAATCTACGTGCCCTAGAAATACAAATATTCACACTCCCAACTCATCGCATCTCAAGTACAAGAAGGATATCAGGCTAAGAACAACAACCTCATCAAATATCTGAACCTAGTCAAAGAATGGATGAAAAGGTTCAACCAGACAAAAATCAAACACGTACCCCATGAACAGAACACCCGGGCCGACATACTCTCAAAGCTCGCGAACACAAAGAAGAAAGGTGGGAATAAATTCGTCATCCAAGAATCCCTTTCTCGCCCGAGCATTGAGAAAACCACTGCACCACCCGAGGTGAATTGCATTGAGGATAATTCATGTTGGATGACCCTGATGTTTAACTTTCTCACAACGGAGAATTGCCCGCTGACCAAAAAGAGGCGTATGCGACTAAGTAACGAGCCTGCTATTACGTGGTGGTCGAGCAAAAAATTTATTGGCAGGTGTGATGCGGTGGGAGAACTGACTTGAGGTTTTGCTTTTATCGCAAATGTCGCGGTTAGCAAGAGTCGCCACTGACTTTTCTTTTATCCAAAAGGAAAGGTGAAAAAGCATAGGAAAGACCTTTGAGATGTTTTCTTGAGTTCGGGGGATAGATTATGAAAAGGGAAGGTGCTAGCACCCTTTTCATCCATGGTTTTCCATGGGCTCTTAGTTACTTGCTTATGTCACTTACTTTGGTTTGTTTGAAATGGTGTTTGATGTGGTTTTGAAAGTATTTTGTAAAAGAGGCCATTCGTTTAGGCAATCTTTGTAATGATTCTCGTTCGTAAGAATGTATACAAAGATGTTTGTCTTTTGAAAATGTTTTCAATGTTTGTAAGATGTTTTTGAAATGTGTATGTGGGTTTATTTTGAAAATAGCAAGGATAATTTGGAATGGAGCAAGTAACTACGAAGCTATCTACCTACTCAAATGTCTTTCTTATGCATTTTCTATTCCTTTGACATTGTTGACTTACCATTGATTTGGTAAGCAACCCTATCTTTGGATGTGAACGGGACAGGCGTGGGTCATCATATAACCATGATAGCAATGTTGCGAAGTATCTTAGCATTTTGGAGGGACCAAGATCATTTTGTTTAGGCAACTTTTGAGTAGCGTCATCGAGGGACTATGATCTTAAATTTGTTTTGTTTTGCCAAGATACTTCGCATACGTAACATGGCCATTTTGTTTTAGGCAACCAAGTGGGAGAAACCCTAAGGGTGCTTGTGTGCAAAGTGTATCATTTTCATGCTTTTGATTTTGTCTTGTATTTAGGGTTTTCTATTTTGCTTTGTTTTGTTCTTGTCATACAAGCCCTAATTACTAATCATGGTATATAAAGCGATAAATTGCGTAATGTAAATATTCTAAGCTATTACAACAATTTTATGGGAGGGGGGAATACAAGTTTGAATGGGGATTTGCACAAATATAAAGCTAAATATATTATTACAACCACGTCGAACTTGCGCGAATTAAGATAAATATAATACAATATTTAAAATGTAATGCAATGTGCAAGTGAGAAAAGATGTTTTATGTCTTGCTTTTGTGTAAAAGAATATTTAAATTAAACCTAAAAAATATAAGAAAAAGATTTAATTTTTTGAAAGGGGTTAAACCCTTATTTTTATTTAAAAGAAAATAATGTTTCTATATTATTATTTTGTGCATTTTTTGTATAAAAAATAAATAATATTGTATATAAATATTAAAAATTAAATATATGCAAAAAAATAGGTATTTGTAAGTATGAAATGTAAAATAAAAATATTAAGTGTATTTAATTATATTTATAAGTTTATTAAGAAAATAAATTATATCCTATCAAAATAAATTAAATTTTTATGTGAGAAATAATAAAATAAAATAAAAGTGTAAAAATAATTAAATTATTTTTTAGGATTTTTTATCATTAAAGAAAATAAAATAAATAAAATATAAAAAAATGAAAAAAAGATTAAAAAAAATGAAAAGAGTTAGCAGGGGGTGAGAAAGCAAAACAGTGGTGATGTTAGCAAAATCAAAAAAGCCCAGGAAGCCAAAAAAGCCCAAAACAAGCTTCGTCCCTGTCCTGCCTTCTCTTCCTCGTGCCATGGTCGGTCAACCTGTAACTTCCTCATGCTTGCATAAAAATGAAAACTTATAACATGAAAAATGTAGCATTTGAACTCACGATTCCAATCATATAAATTATGTAATCTAACTATCAAAGATCAAAGAGAATTTTAAAATCCCTAATTTCTAACCTAAAATTTTCAGAGATTTCAAACTCAAAATTCTCTTAGCACAAGTAATATAAATGCAAGATAATGATATATACAACTTCGTTATGATGAGAACTACATTTTTCATTCACAGATCGTGGTCTGAGGTTGCCTGTACAAAGAGATAGAGTTTGAAAAAATTACCTCCTTCAGCTAGAATCATGTATGGAAATGCAGGGACTTTAATGGAGGCCTGATAATTGCTTGAGCTTCCTTGAGCTTCCCTGAATCTATTCCAACCCTTACCTTACTCTGAAAATGGCTAGAACTCCCTGACCAAGTCCAACTGCAAGCTTCAAAGTTAACAATGGCAGGTAGTGAAACAGAGATTACAGAACAGGGATAATGGTTTGGATTGACTAGGTATCAAGTATATAATGTGTTTGAATGATCTAAACACAAAACGCACAAGCCAAATGAGAGTTGGATGTGTTTGTGCAGAAACTGTGTGTTTTGGATAGATTTTGGTGCTTTGCTGCTTGAGAGAGTTTCAGGTCCTTGCCAAGCATGTTATGTGTTGCATATTGTTTGCATATTAGTATAGGAATGATCTAAAGTCAGCTCTCTATCAGCTGTACAAGCCCTAGCCTTTTTGCAACTTTTCTTGTACTTGAAGCAAAGTGACAAGACAAAGCTCTCATGCTTGTACCAACTTGCTTAGGTTTGGTATTTCTTCCCTACAAGTTGTCTTTGGTATGTGGTACTTGCTTGTATCAAGGGGATAGGTCCAATGCTCAAGATCACAAAGTTTGCAAAAGTTGCCCTTTATGAAAATGGCAATGGAACCTTTTTGCCATAAGTGGAATTATCAATTGGATAAAGGTTCAAAAGCATGGATAGAGGCTTTGTCAACTGAGTATGAATTTAATTAAGGAGTGTGTAGCAAGTTTAGGACCTGTAAAGCATGAAATAGCCAGCATAGGTTTGATTTGCAACTTGATTCTTCATGAAAATGGCTTGAACAAAAAGTGAGAAAATGCCAACTTCCTCTCTTCGATTCTCCCTACTCAAAAATGATCTTGGAGAGTTCTTGGACATTTTGGAAATCTTGCAATGTTCTCTATAATCCATATTTGAAATAAATTTTGAGATACCTCTTGGAACTAGGTGAAAACTTGCCATGAAGTTGGGTCCAAAACCTGCCTAAATTAGGGCAAAATTTCACTAAGTTAAGAAGTTCATGACCATGTATTCACAAATTTATAACTTGAGATCCAAGCATCTTTATGGAAAAGTTTGTGAATCAAAGTTGTATATTTCATTGAGGTCTACAACTTTCATGTTGGGAACTCTCTTTGAATCAATATGCATCATGGTGAAAAAGTGGTGAAAAGTTGAGAAAAAATAAGAAATTTTTTATACTTAGAAAATTTCTAAGTTATGAAAATTTTCAAATTCAAACCCTAATTTTTAAATTTGGTTTTCTTGGTGAACAAGTTTCATATTTTGACATATCTTGATGAATTATGACCTTTGGTACTTGATTTTGACCAAAAAGTCAAAGTTTGACTTTTCAGTGTACAATTGACTTTTGATCAGTTGACTGCAAATTTCATATGTCAATCCAATAAACTTGAGATGTTTTGAACCATGTAATTAAGTCAAGATGATTCCGTTGAATCCTTGAAATTATGCTTGAACTCAATTGGTCATTGACTAGGTTAACAATCAGAAATTGCCCTTTCTCAGTCAAAACCCCTAATTGACCATTTTGCCCTTTTGATGATTGTAATCCAAACTTGATCAAATGGTATATATGAGTCTAAAATGTTGATATGGATAAAAAATTATGAAGTTTGACTGTAAATTGGCCATGGTTGACTTTTTCCCCAATACAGTTGATTTTTTAGGTCAACTGTCCAATTGACTGATCAAAAATGTGGTTCAAGGCTTGAAACTTATCATGAGCAATCTTAGGGGTCCAAAATGATGTATGAAAGTCACCTGAAGCATTGGTGGTCCAAAAATCCTTGTGAAAACTCAAACCCTAATTTTGGGTTATCAGTGCAAGATGAGATGTCTTGAGCTGACCAAACCCTAATCTTGTCTTGAGTCAAAGAAGTCTTGTGAGAAAAAACTTGATAAATGAGAGGGAAAATTTTGGGGTACAACAGCAGGGGTTCTCCATCCCACTTCTGAAATACGTCGAGGAATCTAAAACCCCCGAGATATTACGGGAAATCCACGAGGGAATTAACGCCCGACACTTGGGCGAAAAGTCCCTAGCACAAAAGGCACTACGAGCAGGCTATTATCGACCCACTGATCAGTGGTTTTTACATAGGAATTAAGCATTTATTTTAGTTATCATTTCTTCTAATTGACGGGTGTTTTATTTCATATTACCGCATTTTATGCTTTGGTTTTATATTTCAGTGATATCAGGTTCAAAAGAATAAAATAGGACAAATCGGGGCAGAAAAGTGCAATATTCAGAGTTCTAGGAAAAAATGCTTCAGGAGCCCTGACACGGGTGGCCGTGTCACCTGAGATAAGCCGTGTTAGGGGGAAGACTTGGCAAGGAGACAAGGCAAAAGGCGACACAGACGCCCGTTTCACACGACACAACCCATGTCAATTCAGCTGGAACCAAAAACATGCAAGAGCATATCACAGTTGTTGACACTGGTGCCCGTGTCCGGTGACATGGCCCGTGTCAGCTCAGGCGCTGAAAATTATTAAGTTTTAGAATTTTTATTATTTTGAACCGTGGAGGCTACTTTGGACTTTTGGTATCACCTAGGAAAAACGAGACTACTTAAACCTATTTTGTAGAAGAAAAAAAGTACTTTTGGAACGAAGAATAATTTGATGATAGAATATTGAAGTCTATGCAAGTTTTGGGAGAACGAAGACCTTTCATGAGAGGAAGCAATTGAAGATCAGAGTTCACCATCAATTTGTGTAATGTCAATCTTTATTTTTGTTGAAATTTCCTTGAACATTATGTGCGGCTAAACCCCCCAATACTAGGGGGTGTCCCTGATTTTCAATGTTAAGAATATTGATCTCTTTGTTTTATTCAACATAAAAGTTTTATGCATCAATTTGATTGTTTTGAAGAATTTATAGTTTTACCCTATGGGACCATACGGTTTCACTGTTATTAACACATTAGAGTCAGACGGTCATGTTAAGGTTTTCTAAATAATAATATTATAGATGATTTCACCTAGGACTAGGGGAATCCTATGATAACCAGAATAGTTCTTGATAATTACATGCTTAACCTCAACACTAATTTGAATGGAAATTGAAATTAGGGTAAAAGTTAAAGGTTTTTCACTAAGGACTTAGGGAAAGATAATCTTAAGAATCGGAAATTGAGGTTGATGAACTTGTTGAAAAGATCAAAGAGTGAAGGTTATTTCATGGAAAATCATACACTCAACCCTAGCAACTTTTAACCAAACAGAAAAAGTCAAAATTTACTTTCAGCCCTTTAATCTTTCGCAAAGCTATTTTTGAATCAAACCCTAAACTATTGTTTTTGTTTGATTGAATTATTAATAAAACTTAGTATTTCCTACGCATAACTCGAGATCGATATTCGGGGTAAAACCCATTATTACTACATCGGTGAAAATAGTACACTTGCTATTTTTCTGATCATGTTTTTGGCGCCGATGTCGGGGACTGCCAAAATACAGAGTTTCATTGTTATTCAATTGAAATTTTATTGCTCTACAATTAAAATTTTATTTTTCAGTTATATTAGTTTATTATTTTACTTTCACTGTTTATATATAATCTTTTATGTGAGGTAAGGCCTCAGCTGAACTTCTTTTTGACGCAGAGATCGAAAGAACTTTTCACGCAAGGAGAAGACAAGCTGAGTTAGCCAGACTGGCTTCCGAGAAAGATATTACCTCAATTCACTCAGAGCACCAAAACACAGATTCAGATTCAGAAACTGAGACCATGGGCGAAAATCCACCTGAGAGACTACTTATTGACTATGGTGGAAGGAATGCACTCACTATTGTAAACCACCCGGTGAACGTACCAAATTTTCAGCTGCATCCCAGTACTATCACTCAACTTGAGAGAAGGTCATTTTCGAGAAGGTTGAATGAAGATTCTAATAAGCATTTATAGAGATTTATGCCCATGAGCACCACTTTGAAGATAGATGGTCATACTGAGGAACAAAAGAAATTGAGAATGTTCCCTTTCACTTTGGCTGATGATGCTGAAGAATGGTTCTTTTATGTTTCAGCTGATAGTATAACAATGTGGGGAGAAATGGAGACTACATTTTTGAAGGAATATTTTCCTGCATCTGTGTTCATGCGAAAGAGGTATGAAATCCTAAATTTCAAGTAAAAAGAGGGTGAGTCGCTAGGGATGCTTACAAAAGATTCAAAAGACTCCTAGTGGCATGTCCTACTCATAATTTAGACCCTACTGAATAAATGCAAATGTTTGTGAATGGGCTGAGGATTAAGACAACAAAATTGATTGACACAGCTGCCAGTGGCTCATCAAACTTTGCAACAGACACTAGTGTGAAGAAGATAATTGAAGCAATTGCTGCAAATGATCATTTGGAGTTATACAATAGGGTTCTCAACAAGCCAGAGGGAATCATTGGTTTGAAGTTGGAACCTAACAAACAATTAAAAATTGAAGAAACTGTTGATGTAGATGTGAATAAGAAGTTGAAAGCATTGAACTTAGGTACTCAACAAGTCGCCCAAGTTCAACAGACGCAAACTACTGTGTGTGAAATTTGTAATGGACCGCAAAATATTGTGCAATGTGTTGCAACTCCACAACAAATTGAAGATATTAAATTCTAGAAGCAGAACAATCCTTATTCAAACACTTACAATCCTGGGTGTAAGAATCATCATAACTTTTCCTGGAAAGATCAACAACAACAAGCTCCTCAAAAGGAAAAGTGAGAAGTGGCTATTGAAAAGATGGAGGTCCACACCGCTCAATTCCAAGAAGAGACAAGGAGTAATTAAAGGAATACCACAAATGCAATAAAAAATTTGGAAGTTCAAATGGGATAGATTGCACAACAGGTAGTGTTGCAAGCACAAGGAAGTCAGAAAAGTTATGAAAATGTGAATGCTGTCAAAACTAGGAGTGAAAAAGTTGATAGAGAAAAAGAAGATGAGGTGAAATTTGATGACAATGTCATAGAAGTAGAGCTGGAAGTGAGAGAGAACAAGAACAAATAGGAAGAAGTAGTACCTCCTGTGAAGCCAATTGAAGATAAGATTAAACCAGCGATCAAGTTACTGTATCCATCTCGAGTGGCAAAGAAGGACACAAAAGAAAAATATTTTGAGAAATTTGTCAAAATTTTCAAAAAGCTAGAGATCCACATACCGTTCTTTAAAGCACTCGAGAAAATGCCATTGTACCAAAACTTCATGAAGGAGGTACTTTCCAAAAAGAGAACAACAGAAGAAGGACAAGTACCCATTGATGAGAAATTGTGTACAATTGCGCTAGAGAGAAAAGTACCAGTCAAGCAGAGGGATCAGGGGTCAATTGTAATACAATGCACCATAAAAAGACAGAGCTTTCAAGAGGGTTATGGTTGATTCTAGATCTAGTGTCAGTTTAATGCCATTATCGATTTTCAAGAAGCTCGATATTAAGAAGATAAGAAGGAGTGGGACAAAACTAAAATTTGCTGATCACACCATCAAGCAGTCATATGGGATAGCCGAAGATGTATTAGTGGAAATTAACAATTTTGTTTTCCCAGTTGATTTTCAGATCATGAACATACCAGAAGATGAGAGACTCCTATCATTCTTGGTCGACCATTTATGTTGACGAGTCGATGCAATTTTGATATCGAGATAGGAAATCTGACATTGAAATCATTTGATGAGGTGATAAACTTGAAGGTGTTGGAAATCAAGAAGCAGGTTGTAGGTGGAAAGGATAAATCTTCAATCAAAATGATCAGAGTAGAAGGAGAATACAATAGTTCAAAGTCACTCCCAGAAGAGGTCTCAGGAAAAATCTCTCAAGTGACATCAATAAAAATTCCTAAGCCCAGTCAACAAGGAAAGAAGAAAAAGAAGAAGGAACACCGAGCTGAAAAGATGGAAGCTGGAAGTGGCTGTAAGCACAAAAGGGTTGACACTTTTGATCTGAATAAGTACTGGTTTGCTGAAGAAATAAGAAACAAGGTGTGGAAAAGGAAGTACCCCCATAAGGGAATGAACCGTCGAGCCATGCGACGTTAAACTAAGCGCTTCGTAGGAGGCAACCCACGCTTTTAATAATTTAGTCTTTTTTTTTGTTTTATTTGCAGGTAATAAAAAGGGAGTCTTACTGGTGAGAGCTAGGAGGCTGCAACATGTGTTATACTACCCTCTGCGAGTCACCTTCTCGAGCTTGTTCCGAAACATTTAGGTCAATGCTTAGTTCAAGTTGGGGGGGGGGGGGGGGGGTTATTCCTTTTATTCTTTTCGAATTATTTATTAGTGCTTTGCGAATTGCCGTGTAAATCCACGAGTTGAAGTCCTCCAAGTTGGCCAAATTTTTTTTGAGTCTCATAGAGTTCGAGAATAATATATAGAGACAAAAGGATGGTTATTAGAGGGTAATAATTTTGGAATAACGTTATAGGGATACAAGTATAACATGTAAATTTATACCATAGTGCTTAAATCCTGAGAAGTACTCCTAAAATATTTTATCCTCACAGTCTGACATAACATAGATTCACATGCATATATGATTGAAGGAGAAAGGAATAAATTTTGAACCAAATGATGAAAAGGTGGTAAAAGGCAAATGGCTCGCTAAATTGGGTAACCCTCACCAGGTTATTCAGCCCAAAGGGGGTTGATCCTCAAACGTTGTCCATAAAGGACAATATATAAACTAAAAAGTTTTGAAAATTTCATCTGAATTTATAAAGGAGCAAAAGCTCTTATTTGGTACGGAGCAAAAATCTCTCTTAATTAGTCTTGTGCGTGTGATGATCATCAACCTTAATTTGACTTTCCGAATGAAAAAGGAGAAAAATCGGAAAGAGACTTAAGTACAAAGCATAGTTAGAGATGTATCTGAAGAAGAAACTCTATATTTAAAGATTCTTAAGCAAACTCTTCATGTCATGTGAACATCGGATAGACTTATATTTGATCAATTTGAACAGATGTCTCACGTATGAGTATCGAGCTACTGTGATTTTCATGAGTTCTTGTAATAATCGCTTGAGGTCAAGCAACAATTTAAGTTTGGGGGAGTTTGATCAGTGGTTTTTACACATCAATTGATCATTTATTTTAGTTATCGTTTCTTCTAATTGATGGGTGTTTTATTTCATATTACCGCATTTTATGCTTTGGTTTTATGTTTTAGTGATTTTAGGTTCAAAAGAATAAAATAGGGCAAATCGGGGCAGAAAAGTGCAGTATTCAGAGTTCCAGAAAAAAATGCTTCAGGAGCCTTGACACGGGTGGCCGTGTCACCTGACACGGGCCATGTCAGGGGGAAGACTTGGCAAGGAGGCAAGGAAGAAGGCAAAATGGGTGCCTGTGCAACACGACACAACCCATGTCAATTCAGCTGGAATCAAAAACATGAAAGAGCAGATCACAGATGCTGACACGGGTGCCCATGTCTGGTGACACGGCCCGTGTCATCTCAGGCGCTGAAAATTCTTAAGTTTGGGAATTTTTAGTGTTTTTGAACCATGGAGGCTAATTTGGACTTTTGGCATCACCTAGGAAAAACGAGACTACTTAAACCTATTTTGTAAAAGAAAAAAAGGACTTTTGGAACAAAGAATAATTTGACGATAAAAGATTGAAGTCTATGAAAGTTTTGGGAGAACGAAGACCTTTCATGAGCGGAGGCAATTGAAGATCAGAGTTCACCATCAATTTGTGTAATATCTATCTTTATTTTTATTGAAATTTCCTTGAACATTATGTGCGACTAAACCCCCAATGCTAGGGGGTGTCCCTGATTTGCAATGTTAAGAATACTGATCTCTTTGTTTTATTCAACAAAAGTTTTATGCATCAATTTGATTGTTTAGAAGAATTTATAGTTTTACCCTATGGGACCATACAGTTTCATTGTTATTAACACATTAGAGTCGTACGGTCGTGTTAATATTTTCTAAATAATGATATTATAGATGATTTCACCTAAGACTAGGGGAATCCTATGATAACCATAATAGTTCTTGATAATTACATGCTTAACCTCAATACTAATTTGAATGGAAATTGAAATTAGGGTAGAAGTTAAAGGTTTTTCACTAAGGACTTAGGGAAAGATAATCTTAAGAATCAGTAATTGAGGTTGATGAAGTTGTCGAAAAGATCAAAGAGTGAAGGTTATTTCATGGAAAATCATACACTCAATCCTAGCAGCTTTTAACCAAATATAAAAAGTAAAATTTTGCTTTCATCCTTTTAATCTTTCGCAAAGTTATTTTTGAATCAAACCCTAAAATATTGTTTTTGCTTGATTGAATTAATAATAAAACTTAGTATTTCCTACGCAGTCTTCGAGATTGATATTCGGGGTAAAATCCATTATTACTACATCGATGAAAATAGTACACTTGTTATTTTTCCGATCACCCACCATGCAGCAAGATGCAAAGGAACATGTCAAAAAATGTGACAAATGTCAGAGACACGCGAACATGTACCTCGCGCCCCCACACGAACTCAAAACATTGTCGTCCTTGTGGCTGTTCGCCTGGTGGGTGATGGACATCCTCGGACCATTCGTGCAAGGTTCGTATCAAAATAAGTTTCTGATCATGGCCATCGACTATTTCATGAAGTGGATAGAGGCTGAAGCCCTGACCAGAATCACATCTCACAACATCCTCCATTTCTACAAGTGAAACATACTTTCCCGGTTCGGGATACCACAAGTGCTCGTCACTGTCAACGGGACATAGTTCACCGATTAAAGTTTCCAAGACTTTTTCGCCAAGATCGGCACCAAACACCACTTCACTTATATCAAACACCCTTAAGCCAACAAGCTAGTTGAGGCCGCGAATAGAGTCATCCCGTGAGGACTCAAATGCAGGCTGGGTGAAGCCAAAAAGGGGTGGGTCAAACAGCTGCACAATGTCTTGTGGGTATACCAAACAATACCATACTCGACAACCGACGAGACCCTATTTCGGTTAACTTATGGTACCAAAGAAGTCAACCCCGTGTGTGATCGGTGGATCTGGAACTGACTGTTTAACGCTGGTTCGCGAAATGTCGCGGAAGCAAGAGTCGCCACCGTCTTTTATTTTCTCCAAATGGAAAGGACAAAAGCACAGAAAAATTCCTTAAAGAGATTGCTCTCGGTTCGGGAGGTAGATTATAGAAAGGGAAGGTGTTAGCACCCTTTCTATCCATGGTTATCCATGGGCTCTTAGATACTTGCTCACTTGTGTTTTCAAAAATGGTTTGTTTGCTTTTCAATTGTGGGTTTTAAAAAAAGTTTCTTTGAAAATTTCAGTTCGACTCTTGTATCGGTCCTCAAGAGTGTTTGAAAAATTGCTTTCGAAAGCTTTTTGAAAAGGTGTCAGTGTGAAAAGTCTTTTTGAATTTGTTTTGAGATTAGAGCAAGTATCTACGAGAACCTACCTACCCTAAGGAATTCGTCTGTGTAAATATCCTTTAAAGTAGTGCCATCCCACCATTGAGAGGTAAGTAGCACCACCGTTGGAGGTGTTCGGGTCAATTCGAGGTTCGGGACATGGTGATCACCAGAGCAATGGGAAGACACCTTAGAAGCTACCCTCATGCCAGGTTCCCGGATCATGAGGACTTACTAAGACATCCTCTACTCGACGATCACCTTTCGAGGTAAGGCAACAGTGAGGCGTACCCTATGGGTGGTGTGTGTGATTCGTGTGTCGTTTTCATTTGCATTTATCTTGTCATGTTATTGGTGTTCTACGCTTGATTTTATTTAAGGCCATTCATTCTTGCATGCTTTGTTTAACAGTTAAAAGTTGCGAGGAAAAGTAAATCTAAAGCTATTACAAATGGCGCGGGTCCACATCGCCAAAATTAACCAGGACCCGATTTGACAGAAAAATAAAGAAATTAAAAGTGCGAGAAGTAATTACAAGGCTTCGGGAGAGGTACATAATTATTTAAGCGAAATAAAATAAATATGCGAATTAGAAATAAAATTAAGAACATGGGCGTTGGACCCTTTTGCAAAATTAAAATTAATGAGGAATTAAAATTAAAATTAAAAGAAAGCAAGAATTTATTTTTTGATGTTTTTTAGTGTTTTATGATTTAATATAGAAAGAGAATTAATTAAAATTAAAATAAGACGCAAACCCTAATTCTAATGGCTTTTAATTTATTTAAGAAAACATTAAATTTAACCTAAATTAAACCTAATTTTTATTTACAATTTTAATTAGGAAAATAAATAAAGTAGATAATATTATTGTGAAAAAGAAAAATTAAAAGGAATAAAACATTTATTAAACCTAATTCTATATTTTTTAGATTTTGTTATGAAAGGAATTAAAATTAAACCCTAATTTAAACTAATTAATTTTCATGCATTTATTTACAAGAAAAAATTAAAATGAAAATATTTATTATATTTTTTATCTTTTCTGATTTTTTTGTGTATTTTTATATTTTGTAGAAATACTTAATTAAATCAAAACAATAAAGAAAATAAAATAATAATTGAGAATAAAATATAGAAAATTGCAAACCAAGGGGGGTGGTAGTCCCCAAAGTGGAGGTCTGGCCCAAGAAATCTAAGCCCAATAGCCTTCAAATTTGTTGACTTTTCCAGGCACTATGTGGCACCTTTGACCAGGCTTATGATGCGCTTCCAATCTATGCCCTTGATTTGATCTCAATGTGCACGTGGATGGATAGATGATGAAGGACTATGATGGTCCTCAATATGATGCCTGCATGTGATGATGAATTGGAAAATAATATTGAAAGAAGAAGACCTGGGGCTCGAACCCAGGTCATATACATTGCTAACGTTCTTGCTTGCCACTGGACCACTACAACGCATTTGTTAAATAAATAACTAACAATCATTATAAGAATAAAACAAAGGGTTAGTGGATCCACGCGCGGAAATTCAAACCAGCGTATCACGTTTTGCCACGATTTCGTCTTCTCCATCATCCCTGAAACATAAAACATTGGGCAACGGTTTCCTATGCGTTCCTTTAGGCATGCTATTAGAAAATAGCGATTAGCTCTCAAGCACTCATAAATTGAGCGCGAGGGCTGGTTCTTGTTCGTCCAGATGCACTGATTCTAATGGTGGTAGTCTTGAGTCTCAATTTTTCCTCGTTTTAAAATCCCTAATTTGGGATCCTGTGAACCCTAGAAATCAAACATGGTGAAATCATACACAACACATAATAATACAATTCAATATAATGGTTAGCTTCAGAACTTCACAAGGAATGTAAATCAAGTATTAAAAATCACAAAGGATGCATAAATCATGATGCACGATTATGAATTTTTCTCTGTACAGTTCATGTTCGTTTTACCGATTCTTGGAGTTTGAGTGAATGTTTTTGATTGGAATATGATCAGTGATCTCCAAGGAAGCCAATGGAACAAGAATTGTGCTTTGAATCGACCTCTAAAGATGATTTCAGAATTGACTTTGTGGAGAAAAATTTCAAGTTTACTTTGTGTTCTTTTGCGCAGCTTGGTGTCTATTCTCATTAGGGTTGTGTTCAGGCATATGTAGTGAGTGCATTAGGTCAAGAAAAATAGCACAAATCCAATGCATTCATGGCTTTTGAAAATTTGATTCTTAAGGATCTTTTTAAATCTTTTTACATGTGTTCTTTGTTCTCAATCATGCCAATCTCTCCAAATCTTTCCTTATCTGCATATACACGAAATCTTGAGGCCAAAACATGTATAAAAAGATTGGTTAGGCTAAGTTACATATTTTTCATATATTTAAATGATTTAAATGAATTAATATAAATAAAAATTCAAATAAATAAATAAAAAATGATAAAATACTTCCCTTTGGGCCAAGTGGTCGTGCACATGCTTGGAATGATGAATTATGGAAGAAAAATGGGCCCATTAGCAATTTTAGGTCATTTGAATCAATGTTGACTTTTCAAAATATCCAAAAATTTCCCAACTTCCACAAGGCATAACTTGCTCAATTTTTAAGCTTTTCTCATGTTCTTAGACATTTTGGAAAGGTCTTTGAGTACTCTAACCAATGTATTTGGTCCCATGTCATTTTGATTTACCAATCTCAAGTTATGGCCTTTGACTTAAAGTCCCTTTTTGTTGACTTTTGAAAATGACCTATAATGTTGAAATTGATAACTTTTTGTGAGAGCATTTCTTGGACTTGAAGTATGAAGATGAGTTGTAGGAAATGTCTTTCTCTTCAAAATGAGCTTTGGATGGAATTTTTCTGATAATCCATGTGAAAGTTATGCCCTGGTCAATTTCAGTTGACTTTTTTAGTTGTCCAAATAAGGAAACTTTTGCATCTTGATGATTTCTGAGCCAAATTTTGAGAATCATGATCAAGCATTGATCAAATGATGTTTGTGGCTTCAAAATGATATGTTGACCAAAAATTTGAACTTTTGACTGTCAAATGACCATTTTGCCCCTACAGTTGACTGTAGTGCAATTAGGGTTTTTGACTGTGCAATTTTGTGCTGAATGCCTTGAAACTTGATATGAGGATGCTTGACCATATTTGTAGGCTTGTGAGACTTGATTAGACCTTTGGAAACTTCAATTTCTTGATCAGAACACAAACCCTAATCTTGACTGTATAGGAGCCCCTTGCACTGTGCAACCCTTGGGGAACTTTGCAGCTTGACTTTGCAATTTCTTAAAGAATATGGGAGGGCAAATTTTGGGGTACAACAGTTGCCCCTGTTCAATCTTCTTAGACCTGAGGATGCAGATTGGCTGACGTGCCTTTCGTAATCCGAGGGTGGAAGATGATTGAACACTAGAGTGCCCAGAAATTTGCGCTCACATAGTAGCAGTGGCGATGGAAATGGGCTTACAGATGCCATTTAGGGGTTGATGGATAGGATTATGGGCTTATAGATGCCTTCTGGATGTTGATCGCGTAAGAGATTCCTTAGAGAGAACCTGCATACCTGCAAAAGAGAAATGAGTACCTGACACGTTGCAGGAGCTGTTTTCAGATGCTTGGTATAGATGTGTCCTGACTGGTTACAGGAGCTGAGTCTGGAGCTTCACAAGATGATGAATGAACCAGGGATGGTTGCTACCTTAGCATGGATGGTAAGAGAACCTTGGACGACTTTAACTTCAACAACGCTCGTTGAGAAAAATCTTAGCGGGAATTACCATCTTTGCAGTATCGGGAAGAGAACCATAGGCAATTATAATCTGAAAGGGAGTTGTCACCTCACTCACCGTCAGAGAGGGGACCATAAGAAAAGGAATTATCACCTCACTCACCGTCGGAGAGGGAACCATAGGAGACTATCACCTCACTCACCGTCGGAGAGGGAAATATCTGAAAAGGAATTACCACCTCACTCACCGTCAGAGAGGGAACCATAGGAGACTATTACCTCACACTCATCGTCGGAGAGGGAAACATCTGAAAAGGACTTACCACCTCACTCACCGTCGGAGAGGGAACCATAGGAGACTATCACCTCACACTCACCGTCGGAGAGGGAAACATCTGAAAAGGACTTACCACCTCACTCACCGTCGGAGAGGGAACCATAGGAGACTATCACCTCACTCACCGTCGGAGAGGGAAACATAGGAAAAGGAATTACCACCTCACTCACCGTCGGAGAGGGGACCATAGGAGACTATCACCTCACTCACCGTTGGAGAGGGAAACATCTGAAAAGGAATTACCACCTCACTCACCGTCGGAGAGGGGACCATAGGAGACTATCACCTCACTCACCGTCGGAGAGGGAAACATATGAAAAGGAATTACCACCTCACTCACCGTCGGAGAGGGGACCATAGGAGATTATCACCTCACTCACCGTCGGAGAGGAAACCATCTGAAAAGGAATTACCACCTCACTCACCGTCGGAGAGGGAACCATAGGAGACTATCACCTCACACTCACCGTCAGAGAGGGAAACATCTGAAAAGGACTTACCACCTCACTCACCGTCGGAGAGGGAACCATAGGAGACTATCACATCACACTCACCGTCGGAGAGGGAAACATCTGAAAAGGACTTACCACCTCACTCACCGTCGGAGAGGGAACCATAGGAGACTATCACCTCACACTCACCGTCGGAGAGGGAAACATCTGAAAAGGACTTACCACCTTACTCACCGTCGGAGAGGGAACCATAGGAGACTATCACCTCACACTCACCGTCGGAGAGGGAAACCTCTGAAACTATCACCTCACTCACCGTCAGAGAGGGAACCATTTGAAAAGGAATGATCGCCTCACTCACCGTCGGAGAGGGAACCATTTGAAAAGGAATGATCGCCTCACTCACCATCGGAGAGGGAACCATCTGGGATAACTTCTACTGAGTCTTTATCAGAAAAATCTGTTGGGAGTCGATTTAGCTGGACTAGAGAAGGCCTTGAAATATGTTTGAGAATTTTAACTGCATCTTTCCTGAAAGGTAAAGGTCAGTCATATGCAATGCATGATATGGATCAAGCAATGATGTTCTCAACATAACTGAGATTTGTATGATATAATGCGTCTATGCATGCTATAATGATACATGTGATGTTTTATGAATGTATGTTTTTGTCTAGGAAAGTAAATCCTTGACGGGTGCCGGGAAGTCACTCCTGGGCTGCTGTTGGAGAATAGATTTTGCTTCCGCTGGGGATGATAACTGCGAGAATACCGATAGGAGAAGATAACTCTATTGGGGAATAAATTTGGCAAATGGAAGATTCTACGGGGAGAAAAGATACTCTAGCGACCGTGCTGGGGAGCAAAACTCTGTGGGAAGAGGAATGCCTTGCTGAGTGTTGATAATAATTTGCTGGGGGTACCCTTTGTTGTTTTGGAAGTGTTGATGGACTTCGCTGGGGTAAGAAGACTTCGTCGAGGACGCTCTTTCCGTGGCTTTTGGCTGAGGATAACCCAGTTATATCCGGTTAAGGAAATAACTCTTTAAATAAAGTCGGACGACGCGTTCGTGCTCTGCGAGGGGGTAAGCTTCCAGAATCTACTGGGGATAAGCTTACTGCTTGGGGGATATGAATTCCAACCTTCCTGGGGAACTGGATTGGACTCTTCTGGGGAAGTTTTGATATGCTGGGAAGTGATTCCTTTAAATGTTTGATATGCCGCCGGGGAACAATCTTTAGACCAAGACTGCCGGGGATGCTTGTTAAGAATATATGTATACTGCTGGGGAATGTTGGGATCTATGGGAGGATACTCAATTTCCTTGAGATTTGATAACTCTGCTTGAAGAAGAGTATATTGGCTGCTGACTTATTCTCTGGGGAATTAAGATGTACTGGTCATGTTCTTTAGCTGAACCTACCTCGGTACCTTGGAGGATCGAACAATTAGACTGCTCAGACAACTCTTTATTGCCCCTGTTTCTAGTGTCACCTGTAATAAAATCCTTTGTTTCGTATGCAAATATTTATGAGTTAGCAAATTATTGTCAATGCATATATCACAAATTGAACCTTGGACGTTCTTCGCAAAACAAAACAGAAAAAGAAATACAGTTGGCACGTTTAACTGAAAAATATATTTGTATTGATTTTGAATGGCCTGTAAATAGGCGTTTTGTGTACAAGAGGCTGACGTCCTAGTAAGAGGAACGCCGCCGAACAAGAGAGTTTATACAAATTTTGTACGAAAGAAAATAAAACAGCTGTGTGAAATATGAATGATCCCACTGGGTTTCAACTCTGCTATTGCCTTTATAACTCCGAGCGTCTCATCACTTGATGACCTTGGTTGAAGGTGAAGCTGACTGATCGATGCCGTCTGAACTTGATGTAGATACCGGATTCTGGATGCAAAGTGATCAATGAGACATAATATTACGCTTTTATCCCTAATTTTTGCCTGGACCGCCCTTTCGGGTTTTCGGTCCACCGGGATACCCATTTTTGCCCAAGCCGCCTTTTCAGGTTTTCGACTTGCCGGGTGTACAAATTTTTCCATTTTCATCCCTTCATTTTGCCCGAACCCTTTTGGTTCGACGGGAAGCCCTAATTTTTGCCTAGGCGTGTCAGCCTAGCGGGTCTTTTTTCATGCGTAGTATTTTTTTACTATGTCTGCATTGGCGGGGTGAGGAAGGTCGTCACCATCCATATTGGTTAATATCATTGCTCCTCCTGAGAACACATGTTTAACCATAAATGGCCCTTCGTACGTAGGGGTCCATTTTCCCCTTGGATCACTCTGAGGAAGGATGATTCGCTTGATTACCAGATCCCCGACTTGATATTCCTGTGGTCTGACCTTTTTGTTAAATGCCCTGATCATCCGTTTCTGATACGTCTGACCATGACAGATAGCAGCAAGTCTCTTTTCATCAATGAGGTTGAGCTGATCAAGTCGTGTCTGGATCCAATCATCTTCGTTCAGGTTTGCATCCTTCATTATCCGGAGAGAGGGTATTTGTACTTCGATCGGTAAGACTGCCTCCATGCCATAAACCAGAGAGAAAGGAGTTGCCCCGGTTGACGTCCTAGCTGAGGTACGGTACCCATGTAGAGCGAACGGTAACATCTCGTGCCAATCTTTATAAGTTACTGTCATCTTCTGCACGATTTTCTTGATGTTCTTATTTGCTGCTTCTACAGCCCCATTCATCTTCGGTCTGTAAGGAGAAGAATTGTGGTGCTGTATTTTGAACTGTTCGCAGAGCTCAGCGATCATCTTGTTGTTCAGATTGGTACCGTTGTCTGTAATAATCCGCTCAGGGACGCCGTATCGACAGATCAGATTATGTCGAATGAACCGTGCCACAACAGTCTTGGTTACCGTAGCATAGGATGCTGCCTCAACCCACTTCGTAAAATAATCAATCGCCACTAGGATGAAGCGATGCCCATTAGATGCCGTAGGTTTAATCTCGCCGATCATGTATATGCCCCACATTGCAAACGGCCAAGGCGCGGTCAGAACATTCAGGGGAACCGGAGGAACATGCACCTTGTCTGCATAAATCTGGCACTTGTGGCATGTCCTGGAATGTTGGTAACAATCGGCTTCCATTGTGGACCAGTAATATCCTGCCCGTAGGATCTTCTTAGCCATAGTATATCCACTGGAATGCGTACCAAAGGTCCCTTCATGTAGCTCTTCCATGATCCTTTCTGCTTCAGTCTTATCCACACAACGCAGTAAGGTTGAATCATGGTTTCGCTTATACAAGATGCCGTTGCTAAGGAAGAACTTTGCTGCGAACCTCCTCAGGAATTTCTTATCGTTGACAGATGCCCCTTCAGGGTATTCCTGAGCTTCCAGATATCTCTTCACTTCATGGTACCAAGGCTTCTCAGTCACCAATTCAGTTTCGAGATCACAACAGTATGCCGGTTCGTCCAGTTTCCAGATGATGATCCGGGGAGCCTCATTATCCCATTTGACCTTGAACATTGAAGACATCGTAGCTAACGCGTCCGCCAACTGATTCTCTTCTCTTGGAAAGTGTTCAAAGGTTATCTCTGTGAAGTGGGGGATCAGGGTCAACACACATTCTCTGTAAGGAATCAAGTTTGGATGTTTCGTATCCCACTCTCCTTTGATCTGATTGATCACAAGAGCGGAATCTCCGAAGACACTTAGAAATTTGATCCTTAGGTCGATCGCCGCTTGGAGACCCATGATACACGCTTCATACTCTGCCATGTTGTTGGTACAGTTGAAACACAGCCGGGCAGTGAGTGGAGTATGAGTACCTTGTGGTGATATGATTATGGCGCCGATACCGTTTCCCAAAGCATTGGAGGCTCCGTCAAAGTGCATAGACCATCGGGATCCTGGTTCAGGTCCTTCATCCGGTCCAGGTACTTCACAATCAGTCACTATCATGATGCTTTCATCCGGAAACTCAAAGTTCATTGATTGATAGTCATCTACAGCCTGATGTGCCAAGTGGTCTGCCAATACACTTCCCTTGATGGCTTTCTGGGTTGTGTACTGAATGTCGTATTCCGTCAAGATCATTTGCCATCTTGCAATTCTCCCAGACAGAGCAGGCTTTTCGAATATGTACTTTATAAGATCCATTTTTGAGATCAACAGGGTAGTGTGAGTCAGCATATACTGTCTCAGCCGGCGAGCAGCCCATACCAAAGCGCAGCAAGTTTTCTCAAGCAGTGAGTATCGGGTCTCACAGTCGGTAAACTTTTTGCTAAGGTAATAAATGGCATGCTCTTTTCGGCCAGACTCGTCATGCTGCCCCAACACACACCCCATTGAGTTGTCAAGCACTGTCAGGTATAGTATCAGAGGTCTCCCTTCAACCGGTGGCATAAGGATAGGTGGTTCTTGGAGATACTCTTTGATTTTGTCAAAAGCAGCCTGACATTCATCGTTCCAACGTACTACCTGATCTTTCTTCAGCAGCTTGAAGATTGGCTCACAGGTAGCAGTCAGATGTGAGATGAAGCGAGCAATGTATTTCAGGCGTCCTAAAAAGCCTCTGACCTCCTTCTCTGTCTTAGGGACTGGCATCTCTTGAATAGCTTTGACCTTAGCAGGGTCCACTTGAATACCTTTGTCACTGACCACGAAGCCTAGCAACTTCCCAGATCTTACCCCGAAGGTGCACTTGTTCGGGTTTAACCTCAGCTTGTACAGTCTCAAACGGTCAAACAACTTCTGCAGATGATCTAAGTGCTCTTCCTCAGTCTGGGATCTAGCGATCATGTCGTCAACATACACTTCTATCTCATGATGGATCATATCATGAAATAAAGCAACCATGGCACGTTGGTAGGTTGCCCCAGCATTCTTTAATCCAAATGGCATGACCTTGTAACAGAAGGTGCCCCACTGAGTAACAAATGTAGTCTTTTCCATGTCTTCAGGTGCCATCTTGATCTGATTGTAACCTGAAAAGCCATCCATGAAAGAGAATACCTTGTGCTGAGCCGTATTATCAACAAGGACGTCAATGTGAGGTAAGGGGAAGTCATCTTTGGGGCTGGCCCTGTTCAGATCCCTGTAGTCAACACACATTCTGACCTTACCGTCCTTTTTAGGTACCGGCACCACATTAGCAACCCACTGAGGGTAAGAAGTCACTGCAAGGAACCCGGCATCAAATTGTTTCATGACCTCGGCCTTAATCTTCTCAGACATCTCTGGACGCATCCGCCGGACCTTTTGCTTAACTGGAGGGCAGTCTTCCCTAGTTGGCAAGTGATGGACCACAATATCGGTATCCAACCCGGGCATGTCTTCGTAGGACCAGGCAAAGATCTCCATATAATCATGCAGCATTTGAGTCAACCGTTGCTTCACGCTGAGCTCTAGGTTGGCACCAATCTTTACCTCTTTCCTGTCTGTCCCTGTACCCAAGTTTATGGTTTCTACTGGCTCTTCGTGGGGTTGAATTGCCCTTTCTTCCTGAAGTAACAGTCTTGCAAGCTCGCCAGGCACTTCGCAATCATCTTCACCTTCGTCTTCGGCTAAGTTGATCGGATTTTCGAAGTCATAATTGGCAGTAGCAGAGTTGTTATCAGTGAGATCCAGAGTGGATTGAAACCTGTATGAGTGAGTGTGTGTGTAAATACAGCTGTTTTGAAAAATATGTAAAGGAAAGAAAGACAGAAAAGGAGCACAATATTTGCAATGCGAAAAAACGTCTAAGATTTTCATTCATGATATATGAAATGACAATTTGTATGCCCTCACAAATGAAACCACGGTGCCTCGGGTAAGACACCGGGCCATAGAGTTTATTTATTGTTTATTACAAAATACCAAAAACATAGGAATTCATTACTTAGTAACAAGAGAAACAGATAGGTTGTCCTTTGCACTCCAATTGTTGAGTCCACTGTCGGTTGCAGGATAGATCCAGCTATCAAACTCAGCTTCATCAACTTCCTCTTCGTCTTCAATAGCATTAACTCCATGAGCCGGCAGGGGAGCTGTCACTACATTAGGCTTCTCAGATGCCTCAAACTGTACCTCTTGGGCGTCAATAAGGTCCTGCAGCTTGTTCTTTAATGCCCAACAGTCATCAGTAGAGTGCCCCGGGCTATCTGAATGGTAAGCACAACGAGCATTCGGGTTGTACTTAGGAGATGCCGTATTGGGGAACTTTGGAGCCTCCCTGACAGTCACCAAATTGGTAGATAGCAACTGTGGCAGGATCTGCGATAGGGTCATGCTTAACTGGGTAAACTCTCTCCGGGGTCTTTCAGCCCTTTGAGGATTATTTGGCCGGGGAGCGGCAGCAGGCTTAGCAATCATTACCGCACTGACAGATTGGCGGCGCTCAGGTCTCTCTGATTTCCGGGAACCATACACGGCACTAGACTCCTTCTTGAATGGTTTCTTTTCCGAACTAGACGATGCACCCTTCGCAATCTTCCCAGACTTCAGCCCAGCCTCAATCCTCTCTCCAGTTAGAATCAAATCAGTGAACCCAGCAGAAGAATTCCCAATAAGATGGTTGAAGAATGGCCCAGATAGGGTCCCCAAGAACATGTCTACCAACTCCCGATCAGTCAAAGGTGGCTGCACCCTGCCAGCCAGGTCTCTCCACTTCTGAGCGTACTCTTTAAAACCTTCGCTTGCACCTAGCGACATACCCTGGAGTTGGGTACGTGTAGGGGCAAGGTCGGCATTATATTGATACTGCTTGTAGAAAGCAGTAGCCAACTCCTCCCAGTTACGAACTTTGGTCCTATCCAGCTGATAGAACCATTCGAGATGAGTCCCTGAAAGACTCTCCTGGAAGAAGTGGATCCATAAATTTTTATCCGCAGAGTACGGTTGAATTTTCCGAACATAGGACCTTAAATGCAGCTTGGGACAGGACGCCCCGTCATACTTAGAGAAGGATGGTGCTTTGAACTTATGAGGGATGATCACACCAGTTGACAAACCCAGATCTCTGAAATCCAGCCCAGGTACCTGTTGAACCTCCATAGCTTTCAACCTATCCTCCAGTTGCTTGTATCTGTCTTCTGCCGGAGGGTACTGCTCTTCATCAAAATCTGTCTCGTTGTCGGAGACTACCGGACTAGGGACCTTTACTTCTGCCTGAGGAGGGCTCCTGCCAACAGAAGAACCAGCCTCTTCGTGCTGCAGAGTATTGCCAAACCTTCGGCCCGAGTTGAACAGAACAGTTCTTCTCTTCTTCTTGTTCTCCTTCTTCAGGAGCATAGCCTTCAGTTCTTCTTGGCCCTGGGCCAAACCCTTGATTAATTCCTGGAATTGTGCATTCTGCACCTGAAGAGCCTTGATTGATGTCTCAGTTGATGCAGAGTCGGGATTCATGATGCTGAAATAAACAGCGAAGAACTGTAAGCAACCTGAAAAGAGGAAAAACCTGCTATGCACATGATTAATGAGATGTGTTTATGCAATGCATTCAAGGGTTCGAAAGTTCAAATTTGTTGTAGACAAAAAGGAACACACGTTATCATTAGAGAAATCATTGTTTAATACATTAAGGCCTCATGGGCAAAAGTACAAAAATCAAATCAATCCCAAAATACACTGCGCATCCTCTTTGGAGCTATGTAAGTGTTGAGATTCCTCTCCTCATGCAACAGGCGGGTGAGCTCCAAGACCTTCTTTTCACTGGCATGCAGACTAGTCTCAAGAGAGTTCCGTTCTTCCTTAAGCTGGATCCAGCTCTTCTGCATCTCTTCCCAGGATGTGGGCATATCAGGGTGCTGAATAGTGTAGGACACTTCTCCTTCCAAGACTGGTTCTTTGATTACTGGGAGCATATGGGGATAAGGCATCACTAACTTCTGGGAGCGGGCTCGTACCCACTTGAGATAAGGTTCCAATGGGATGGAGTTCCTGTGCCCCAGTGTCTTGCTGTCTATCCTACTTGGCATCCTCCAAGCTCTGATAAATCTCTGGCGAAGTCCTTGAGTATCGTTGTCGAAGTCAAAAACTATGTTAGGAATTAACATGTCATGAGGACCATCCCTCCGGGCATAACCAAACTGTCTCTAAGCCAGGCATGGGCTGTAAGTAATACCTCCTCTGATTCCAAGTAAAGGAACATTAGGGTACTCCCCGCAACGATCAATGATAGTGACATCTTCTCTGGACCTAGGGCACCAATGTATATCTGCATGTGTAAGAGTCATCAACTGTTGTGACCATCTCAAACCCCGCTCATTCTTCAGGACAGATTGTGGAAGGTGCGAAATAAACCACCTTCCCAGGAGAGGGGTGCAACACATAAGGACACCTCTTTTTCTCATGGTTCGAGTGTAACATGAGTGAAGGATGTCCCCCAGCAACGTAGGTATAGGATTCCTGGACATAAAGATCTGAACAGCACTGATATCAATAAGCTGATCTGGGTTAGGGAACAACACCAAACCATAGGCAAGGAGGGCCACAACTTCTTCAAAAGCTTGCAAGTCAAGGGAGTTCCAACATTCATGGGCCTTTTCAAACAGAAACCTGGCTAAGAACCCTTTGATACCACTTCTAACTTCCCAATGTCCCTTGAGGTCAGATGGCTGTAGGTGCAGGGCTTTAGCAATCTCTTCAAGCTTAGGTTCCTTTTCTGTACCGTTGAAGGGTAGCTGATCAAGGATAGGGATCTTCAGGAGCCGGGAGAACTCCTCTAATGTAGGTACCAACTAATAATCCAAGAAGGTGAAACAGTGATGCAGAGGATCAAAGAATTGGAACAGGACCTTTATCATATCTTCCTCAATGTTGGTGTTGACCAAGCTGATGAGGCTTCCATGTCTTTCACTGAATGAAGAGTTCTCAGGAATCTTGGATATAAGCTCCTTAAGCTGAGGAGGGATCCTCACAAGACTGATTTGAATTGTCTTTCTACGAACAGTTTCCATGTCCTACAAAACAAGAACAAAGATGAAAATTCGAACCCCTGAAATGGTTAGTCAATGCATATGATGCTGGATGATGTCATGATGCTATGATTAAATACACCACAAATATTTACAAAGACAAACATGTAAGGCACACAAGGAACACAAGACAAGCCCTTAAGGTTTAAGGCCATCATGGGGTCTGGGTAGTACCCTCTTGAAGTTGGTGGGTTCAACCTGTCCTAATCAAAGTAACCGGGTTCTAAGGTTCCCAATATCACGGGATTGCTTTCATTGTTCATCGTTTCGATTTAGCCACTGAACTGGCGACCGAAATATTCCAGGAAAGCAACCCTCAATTGAGTGTAGTATCGAGTATCAACCAACCTCGGACTGCACCAAAGTCAGTTATCTCACTACCCTAAAGAGGCCAAGATCGTTCAATTAAGGTTCCTAAGGTCTGTTGATGCTTCATGACACCACGCGGAGGCCCCGTACTCTCCTTGACTGAACTCAAGGGTTACCGGTACACACCAAAGTGCCACATCAACGTAGCAGACTGTTTCAACCATGTCGGTATACCCCGCACAGTTCCCTCACAGCCTTGTTGCTACTTTCTAAGAAGGTATCCCCAGATCCGGGTTTAGGATCTATAGAACTCCCAAGCAACCCACAATTTAAAGCACACAAGGAAAACAATTGAAAACACAGTGATCTTAATCCTAAGGTACACCTCACTTTATAAGATATCCCCAGCAGAGTCGCCAGTTCTGTGATCGGTGGATCTGGAACTGACTGTTTAACGCTGGTTCGCGAAATGTCGCGGAAGCAAGAGTCGCCACCGTCTTTTATTTTCTCCAAATGGAAAGGACAAAAGCACAGAAAAATTCCTTAAAGAGATTGCTCTCGGTTCGGGAGGTAGATTATAGAAAGGGAAGGTGTTAGCACCCTTTCTATCCATGGTTATCCATGGGCTCTTAGATACTTGCTCACTTGTGTTTTCAAAAATGGTTTGTTTGCTTTTCAATTGTGGGTTTTAAAAAAAGTTTCTTTGAAAATTTCAGTTCGACTCTTGTATCGGTCCTCAAGAGTGTTTGAAAAATTGCTTTCGAAAGCTTTTTGAAAAGGTGTCAGTGTGAAAAGTCTTTTTGAATTTGTTTTGAGATTAGAGCAAGTATCTACGAGAACCTACCTACCCTAAGGAATTCGTCAGTGTAAATGTCCTTTAAAGTAGTGCCATCCCACCATTGAGAGGTAAGTAGCACCACCGTTGGAGGTGTTCGGGTCAATTCGAGGTTCGGGACATGGTGATCACCAGAGCAATGGGAAGACACCTTAGAAGCTACCCTCATGCCAGGTTCCCGGATCATGAGGACTTACTAAGACATCCTCTACTCGACGATCACCTTTCGAGGCAAGGCAACAGTGAGGCGTACCCTAGGGGTGGTGTGTGCGATTCGTGTGTCGTTTTCATTTGCATTTATCTTGTCATGTTATTGGTGTTCTACGTTTGATTTTATTTAAGGCCATTCATTCTTGCATGCTTTGTTTAACAGTTAAAAGTTGCGAGGAAAAGTAAATCTAAAGCTATTACAAATGGTGCGGGTCCACATCGCCAAAATTAACCAGGACCCGATTTGACAGAAAAATAAAGAAATTAAAAGTGCGAGAAGTAATTACAAGGCTTCGGGAGAGGTACATAATTATTTAAGCGAAATAAAATAAATATGCGAATTAGAAATAAAATTAAGAACATGGGCGTTGGACCCTTTTGCAAAATTAAAATTAATGAGGAATTAAAATTAAAATTAAAAGAAAGCAAGAATCTATTTTTTGATGTTTTTTAGTGTTTTATGATTTAATATAGAAAGAGAATTAATTAAAATTAAAATAAGACGCAAATCCTAATTCTAATGGCTTTTAATTTATTTAAGAAAACATTAAATTTAACCTAAATTAAACCTAATTTTTATTTACAATTTTAATTAGGAAAATAAATAAAGTAGATAATATTATTGTGAAAAAGAAAAATTAAAAGGAATAAAACATTTATTAAACCTAATTCTATATTTTTTAGATTTTGTTATGAAAGGAATTAAAATTAAACCCTAATTTAAACTAATTAATTTTCATGCATTTATTTACAAGAAAAAATTAAAATGAAAATATTTATTATATTTTTTATCTTTTCTGATTTTTTTGTGTATTTTTATATTTTGTAGAAATACTTAATTAAATCAAAACAATAAAGAAAATAAAATAATAATTGAGAATAAAATATAGAAAATTGCAAACCAAGGGGGGTGGTAGTCCCCAAAGTGGAGGTCTGGCCCAAGAAATCTGAGCCCAATAGCCTTCAAATTCGTTGACTTTTCCAGGCACTATGTGGCACCTTTGACCAGGCTTATGATGCGCTTCCAATCTATGCCCTTGATTTGATCTCAATGTGCACGTGGATGGATAGATGATGAAGGACTATGATGGTCCTCAATATGATGCCTGCATGTGATGATGAATTGGAAAATAATATTGAAAGAAGAAGACCTGGGGCTCGAACCCAGGTCATATACATTGCTAACGTTCTTGCTTGCCACTGGACCACTACAACGCATTTGTTAAATAAATAACTAACAATCATTATAAGAATAAAACAAAGGGTTAGTGGATCCACGCGCGAAAATTCAAACCAGCGTATCACGTTTTGCCACGATTTCGTCTTCTCCATCATCCCTAAAACATAAAACATTGGGCAACGGTTTCCTATGCGTTCCTTTAGGCATGCTATTAGAAAATAGCGATTAGCTCTCAAGCACTCATAAATTGAGCGCGAGGGTTGGTTCTTGTTCGTCCAGATGCACTGATTCTAATGGTGGTAGTCTTGAGTCTCAATTTTTCCTCGTTTTAAAATCCCTAATTTGGGATCCTGTGAACCCTAGAAATCAAACATGGTGAAATCGTACACAACGCATAATAATACAATTCAATATAATGGTTAGCTTCAGAACTTCACAAGGAATGTAAATCAAGTATTAAAAATCACAAAGGATGCGTAAATCATGATGCACGATTATGAATTTTTCTCTGTACAGTTCATGTTCGTTTTACCGATTCTTGGAGTTTGAGTGAATGTTTTTGATTGGAATATGATCAGTGATCTCCAAGGAAGCCAATGGAACAAGAATTGTGCTTTGAATCGACCTCTAAAGATGATTTCAGAATTGACTTTGTGGAGAAAAATTTCAAGTTTACTTTGTGTTCTTTTGCGCAGCTTGGTGTCTATTCTCATTAGGGTTGTGTTCAGGCATATGTAGTGAGTGCATTAGGTCAAGAAAAATAGCACAAATCCAATGCATTCATGGCTTTTGAAAATTTGATTCTTAAGGATCTTTTTAAATCTTTTTCCATGTGTTCTTTGTTCTCAATCATGCCAATCTCTCCAAATCTTTCCTTATCTGCATATACACGAAATCTTGAGGCCAAAACATGTATAAAAAGATTGGTTAGGCTAAGTTACATATTTTTCATATATTTAAATGATTTAAATGAATTAATATAAATAAAAATTCAAATAAATAAATAAAAAATGAGAAAAATACTTCCCTTTGGGCCAAGTGGTCGTGCACATGCTTGGAATGATGAATTATGGAAGAAAAATGGGCCCATTAGCAATTTTAGGTCATTTGAATCAATGTTGACTTTTCAAAATATCCAAAAATTTCCCAACTTCCACAAGGCATAACTTGCTCAATTTTTAAGCTTTTCTCATGTTCTTAGACATTTTGGAAAGGTCTTTGAGTACTCTAACCAATGTATTTGGTCCCATGTCATTTTGATTTACCAATCTCAAGTTATGGCCTTTGACTTAAAGTCCCTTTTTGTTGACTTTTGAAAATGACCTATAATGTTGAAATTGATAACTTTTTGTGAGAGCATTTCTTGGACTTTAAGTATGAAGATGAGTTGTAGGAAATGTCTTTCTCTTCAAAATGAGCTTTGGATGGAATTTTTCTGATAATCCATGTGAAAGTTATGCCCTGGTCAATTTCAGTTGACTTTTTCAGCTGTCCAAATAAGGAAACTTTTGCATCTTGATGATTTCTGAGCCAAATTTTGAGAATCATGATCAAGCATTGATCAAATGATGTTTGTGGCTTCAAAATGATATGTTGACCAAAAATTTGAACTTTTGACTGTCAAATGACCATTTTGACCCTACAGTTGACTGTAGTGCAATTAGGGTTTTTGACTGTGCAATTTTGTGCTGAATGCCTTGAAACTTGATATGAGGATGCTTGACCATATTTGTAGGCTTGTGAGACTTGATTAGACCTTTGGAAACTTCAATTTCTTGATCAGAACACAAACCCTAATCTTGACTGTATAGGAGCCCCTTGCACTGTGCAACCCTTGGGGAACTTTGCAGCTTAACTTTGCAATTTCTTAAAGAATATGGGAGGGAAAATTTTGGGGTACAACACCGTGGAAATCATGGAGCCCTCCAAGCAAACTGAAGTCCCTCTAGACGAGGAACTAAATGGTGAGACCCTAAGGGAAGAGCTCGACTTGGTCGAGGAAATCCGTCCAGGAGCAGCTCTTCGTGAAGCCACACTGAAACAACAAATAGCCCTTCACCATGATACCAAAGTCATAAAACGCAAATTCCAGGTCGGCAACCTAGTACTGTAGAGAAATCAAAAAGATTCTCGTGAAGTAAAGTTGGCCACCAACTGGGAAGGGTCGTACCACGTCCGCGGAGCTACGTGCACCAGAGCATACTACCTCGAACACATAAGTGGAGAACCGTTGCCTCGACCATGAAATGCTACAAAGTTGAAACAATATTACAACTAGGTCCTTGCTAAAACGCTAGTCCCTAGTAGTCGATGAGTCCTCTCCGACAAATGACAGGACGCGCCCAATCATGGAGGCATGTCGAGGTACGAACATAGCCTCTAACCATTAACGAAAGGCATGTTTGTTGTTCATGTCTTGATCAAAACCTTAGCCCGACAGGGACACCTCGATCGAGCTCCATTGTCGAAGTACCCAACAGGAAGAACACCCAGCCCATGATGGGCAGTTCACGCCACGAAGTCAAGACCCCGACTGCAATCTTGAATTCATTTCTCAGATTCCTACTCTGCCTTCTCAACACATTCCAACATGCGTCGACCACAACTAAGGTCGAGCACAAATCTCCACTCATGGAAGTACCAAATTTCACAAAATGCACAAATCAAGCACAATGATAAGAAAATATTTAACAAAAATAATAAAGGAAAAGTAAAAGCATTTATAAATGCTGACCATAAAGGACCTATGTTGTCCAAATAATTACAAAGATACACGTATGCAAACCCAAACAAAAGCAAAATGGGCGAAGCCCCTATCAAATTTACAAAACAAATGTATGGGCATGCATGCCACTAATCCAAGCCAAAACAAAGGCGGACATGCAGGCCCAGAAACATCTCAAATCTCATCCTCCTCATCACTTTCCTCCACGGGACTGGCATCGAGGTGATAAAAAATCTTACCATCAACCACCTGATTAAATGGCCCTGCACCTTCAACCACTAACTCAACCCCGGGGTTAAGTATCTTGAGCTGCTCCAAGATTGTGTTGAAGCCATAATTAAGAGTATCCATGATGTCTTGTTCGAGCATGCGACTCTGTGAGATTAGATCTCTCCTAATTATGAGAGATTTCTCCGCATCAGTCTCTTCTTCGGCGGGTGCCACGATCCCCTCCAACTCTTTTACCCGGGAAACCAGTCGCTCATTCTCTTTATTCGCGACCTCCAGTTGAGGCCACAACTAATTCAGATCTTTGAAAAGTTGGACCTACGACTCGTACTTTTCCTCGCGGTTAAAGATGTCTCCCTTCAGCTTCTTATTTATCCCTTGCAGCTTTTGGATTCGGGTGTAAGCTTTGTCAAGGGAGACCTGGGAGCTCGTGGCTTCATTGTTCAGTGTCAAAGTCGTTTCGAGAAACCTTATCACGACGGCCATGTTGTCTGACATGTTCTTCTGTCGAGTCTCTTTAACTTCAGACAAGATTGCTTCCCTTTCCTAATTGTGAAGACCTAGAGAACTCTCCCTGTTGAAAATGTCCTGATTGAGGTAGCAGGGAGACAACACGTAAACTCCCCAGACTCCCTGTCACCTTCAGGCGCTACCCGCTCGGGGTCCTCCACGCGCTTCCTCTTTATCGGATGTTCGGAAGGGGGAGCCTGAGTCTTCGAGGAGGAAGGCGAACCACTCACTCGGGCGGAAGTTTTAGCCTGCTCCTGAAGTTGAGCAACCCGATTCTTAGGCCTCGAGGTGGAGGAATTCTTGGGCCTTAACTTGAGTAAGCGCTCAAAGAGGGACGATATCCGATCTGCAATCAAATAAGAAACTGTCAGTCACAAGACAAACATACAAAGATAAAATCACGGGCATATCCCTTACCTAAAAGTTTCAAAGCCTCCTCGTCTGAAGAACACTCGAGCAACGCTTTTGTATTTATCAGTCTGTGAATGAGGAGATACTCCCCTTTATAATCGAAAAGGAAGTTGTTGTCCATGTCCATACATTTTGCCAGTGAGAAACTCTTGACATAGGCCACCAGCTTGTCATAAGAAAGCTGATCCTGGGCGTCCAAATCCTCAAGTTTTACCGTTTAATATTCGGGCTTCCAATCTAAGTGTTTCCACTTCCATTCAAAGGGAAACATAGCCGTCAGCCGGACTATTGTCCGACCCCCCTCATTATCTTCTGAGAAGTCATACAAGGAAGCCACGACCGTGTCTTTAAGAGGCTTCACGATGAAGTACCTCTCTTTAAAGTGGCAAACGGATTCCAGATACAGCTGGAAAAGTTTTTTGTGCTGTTTAAATGACACCCAGGTTTGTCCCCCTTCGATGGACTGCCATTGCAAGTGAAATATGTGGAAGAAGAGGGGAAATATGGCACCTATTTGAAGGTATTGACAGACAAGCTCGAATGCACATATGAAGGCAAGCGCATTCAGATGAAGCTGGAAAGGTGTTAGTTGTAACCATTGGAAAACCCCCACCTGAAATTCGTTGAATGTCATACACATTCCCGCTTCCTTAAAAGCAAATTCATACATGGGAAAGTGTTTTCTCGGGTATGCCGAGCATATCCTCCTGTTTCAGTGAGGGATCTGGAGAGTCCAATTGGCAAGAGCACCCTCTTCCCGAACCTCAGGGAAGTTGAACACGTAAGACGCGTTCTACGAAAAACATGACTTTTTTTCCTAGGCTCGGGTGCAACCCAGGACAAAGGGTCTTCCACGATAGTAGTGTCATCCTCATGGGTGGCGGGCACAATGTCTTCCTCGACTTGGTGTGCCATCATACCTGAAAAGCAGATGGAAATAGTTAATTCAACATCATCAAATGCACCCTTCCACCGCAAATCAAGTGAAAGGGCGATGAATGCGTCGAGGAATGGACCTCGACCCAAGCCCTTAACACACAACTAACACCAGAATAAACCACTCCCTGTGCGAGGACATTTGGTCGAACCAAAATCCTCTCCGCTATTCGGGGAGGATGACCCTGACACAAATTTATGAAGTTGGACCTATGAACATTCATCCACAACCATGAACTTTAATGAACATCCATGAAGATGCACTTCATAACTCATGAATCCTCATCCATGGATTCATCAGTTCATGACAAAAATCCAAGTGTTTAATCTAAAAATTCTGAGAAAAAGCGTTATCAAGAAGATATAACTTACTTGCAATAAGATATATTTGAAGATGCCCACGGTGGTGTTAGAATGGAGTAGATCCACGAGAGAACGAATGAGAGTGGAGTAGAGAGCTTGAAAATGAAAAAGGAGCCTTTGGATTTCCCTTTTAATAGATAGTTCACACCTCACGAGGCAACACACAAAAAAGCATAATTACTTAGGGCCTTTTAACTCCTCCATGAAAAGGTGGCACGCTAAAGCAGCTGCCACGTGGGGTTGATGAGAAGCCACATGCCCACTCGTGAGGATGAACTCATCCCCGATTTCATTACAAAACATTGTGTATGGGCACATCGATGACAATTCACACTCAGTGGCGGGCAAACACGCGACTTCATGACAAAGCCTTACACACGGGCACACTTGTGACATTTTACTCCGGAAGGCAGGGTAGACGCTCGACGTCATAGTGACGCCTTATATATGGGCATGAAAAAGACACTTACTCGGGGAGATTCCTTGTATCTTATGATTATATATCCCTAACAGGCACCAAACCGACAATATCAGCACCAAAGCCGACCAGTGGATGGCCCGCTGAGCTGGTCGACCATATCACACACATATTTTCTGTATCCTCAAAGGGAGGCAACGAGACATCCCATTTGGAGGTTGGAAATTTTCTCCCTCGGGCGATATTTCCCTGACAGTTGAGTTGAAGTTAAGTCATCACCCTTTCATCTAAGGGTAATAACTTGGGGGGCTCCTATTCTAGACTGGGCCGACACTTGCCCCACTGTTGGGGAGGCCCAATCCAGCGCCTTTACCAAAGGCCCAAAAGTATGCAGCACAAACTGAGGAACATTGGGAATTTACCCATGTGTCCACTAGGAGAACATAGCTCATGTGTCCATATCATCATCATTCTTCCCTCCGAGAATAACGGGTCCAGCTCCTGCTTTCTCGGGGCAGTTGACCAGGGAGTAAAAAAACCAGCTGAACTATTAACTGATAATGAAATCAATAAAGTCGCCATCAAATATTCTTTATCCCACAAGAAGGGAAAGGTAAACATGGAGTAAACCTGAGAAGTGTGAAATCACGATCAAACGACTGAGAGATCGAGTAAGGGAGTTTGTTACGCGAGGGGAAGGTATTAACACCCCACACGTCGATAATACTCTATGGTATTCACTCTTATTATTCTAATCTAATGGGTGTGTTCAAAGTCTATGTCTAAGGTTTAAATTAAAAAGGAAGATGGAATGCATGCAAAAGAAAAGAGAAAATAATATAGTGAAAATAAAGTTGTGCTCATTCGGGTCTTACCCCAATGCCTATGTACCCCTTTTAAGGAATTAGAGCAGCCGTAGTCCGGCTCACTTGTTTTGATGGGTTTGTGTTTCTTAATTGAACAATGTTAGATTCCATGATTCCACCGCGGCTCGACCTTTGGAGACTTACGACCTGTAGCAGAAAGGAACTAACATGCTCTTAGAAGAGAAAAGCCGATTGGAAAAAAAATAAAGGTATTAATTGGTGTTTTTTACCTTGAAAAAAAGGATTTAAAAGTCTTAGATGTTTTACGCATTTGCCAGGAAGAAAAAAAGGTATATGTTTTAGATGTAAAGGATGCAAAAGAAAAGAAAACATCTAATAGAGACTATCTAAATCTAATCCCTAATGTTATCATATAATGATTGATCCTAATATTAAGTTTTAAAGGGAAATCTTGACCCTATGATGACATGCATGGATAAAAATCCTAATGTCTATCTCAAATCATCATCTATAGATGAATAAAGAAGTCCAAAAGGAGCATAGCAAGCGTCTATCACCTAAAACTATGTCTATCTCGAATCATCATCTATAGACGAATAGAGAGCTCCTAAGGGAACAAGCCGAGGGTATATCATCTCAAAACATGCACACATATATGAAATCAAGTAAGCAAGTCAATAAGCTCAAGAGATCTATCTCAAGAGAGCATACAAAATGTGTCATGAGTAGCGCATGCTAACCCAATTCAAATTCCTAACCAAGATATTAAGGATCAAGGTAGGAAAACAAATCAACAATTAAAAGGCTTATGATAGCATACCTAGAGAAATCCTATCTAGGCTATCATGCCAAAGAAAGTCTAACAAAACTATCCTATCGGGAACATGAAATGAGAGCGAAGTCGTGATCTCAATTTCTAAATTAAGTGACTCATCGATCAACAAGAAATTAAAGGAAAGTGGTAAAATCCTATAGGGAGCATGCACTGAGAGCGAAGTTGATCAGAAAAATAGCAAGTGTACTATTTTTCCTCTTGTAATAACAGGGAAAATTCCCCGAATGTCGATCTCAAGGACTGCACAGAATTACCGAGATTAATGCGAGTGTAAGTGTTTAGTTATTGGCATGTATTTTTGCTAAAACCAGGTGTGTGAATGTCATGACTGATGTCATAACATTCTGGGTTATTAGGTACTTTATGCAGAAAAAGAATGGCATACAGTAGCTGCTATTTATGAGTGTGTATCTGAGCATTTTGCAATGATCACATTTATTACTTTCTACCAAAATCAGTAAACAGGATTCCTGTTGTCATAACCAATGTTAAGACATCCTGTACTGATCTAACAGTTATGCAGTTTGGTTAATTCTGAGATTTTTCAGGAATTTGGTTCATTCATTCCAGAACAGAATCTCACGTGGACTTTAGGTTAACCTAGCTCAACCCTAGTCTGGTTGATAAAGTCTTGTGACCAAGTCTTGAGGTTAACCCTAATTAACCCTAGCTTTTCGTGGAAGCCCTAAATGAAGAAACAACTGGATATATATTCAACAGGAAGGCTGTTTGGAAAAGCAACTCTTTGACAGAAGATCAACTAGGGGCTGTATAGTTTTAACTACTGTAATCCAAGCAAGTATCATTGTGATAAGTGACTTGGAGTAGGTTTTGATTGTAAGGGTTGTGTATCACTCAAAGCTTTGAAGCAAGAGTGTTTGTGTCACTTGATTAAAGCTTTGAAGCAAGGTCAAGTTAGGCTTATGTATCACTCAAAGCTTTGAAGCACGAGTGTTTGTGTTACTTGATTAAAAGCTGTGAAGCATAATCAAGTGTATGTTCTGAAGAGTGTCTTCATTATTTCATTAGTCAATTGTTTAGTATCACTGCTGTGATTGAGGGGGAGTGAGTAGGAACTCAGGTTTAAGTTGAACTTAGATTGAAGTTGCATTGGGTAGGTCTTAAGTGAAGGAGATAAACTGGTTGGTTTATTCCTAAATTAATATCTCTTATAGTGAATTTCCTCCCTGGCTTGGCAGCCCCCAGAGTAGGTGTTGTTTCACACTGAACTGGGTAAACAATTGACTGTGTTCTTTACTGCTTTTTGATTTACTGTCTTTAGAAAGTTAGATACGGTGTCATAACATTCACTGTGACATTGAGTATCTGCTGCCAGAATTTCAATTGGCATCAGAGCAGGCACCCTGCCTGTCTTACTGGGTGAGATCTAGGGATATCACTTTCTGGCGCTATGGACAAAGAAGGAGTTTTTGGAAACATACCACCCATTCTGGATGGATCAAATTATGACTACTGGAAACCTCGTATGATTGCCTTCTTAAAATCACTGGACAAAAAGGCTTAGAGAGCTGCTGACAAAGGATGGAACCATCCCACCATAACTGAGAAAGATGGGACAATCAGTCTGAAGCCTGAGGAAGAATGGAGCAAAGAAGAATATGAGTTAGCCCTGGGTAATTCCAAATCATTAAATGCCTTGTTCAATGGAATTGATAGAAACATATTCAGACTAGTACATCAATGTGAACTGGCCAAGGAAGTTTGGGACACTCTCAAAACTACACATGAGGGCACATCCAAAGTAAAAATGTCAAGGCTTCAGATGTTGACTACCAAATTTGAGAACCTAAGGATGATGGAAGATGAAACCATTCATGAGTTTCACATGAACATCTTGGAAATTGCCAACACCTCAGGAGCATTGGGAGAAAAGATGTCAGAAGAAAAACTGGTGAGAAAGATTCTCAGATCCTTGCCTAAAAGATTTGCAATGAAGGTAACTGCTATAGAGGAAGCCCAGGACATCAACAAGTTGAAGGTGGATGAACTCATTGGGTCTCTTCAGACCTTTGAGATGGGGATCAGTGACAATGTTGACAAGAAAAACAAGAGCATATCACTTGTATCCAACACTGAAGATGAAAACAAGGAGGATGAAGAAGAAAATATTTCAGAAGCTATAGCCATGCTTGGAAGACAATTCAACAAACTCATCAAGAGAATGGATCCAAAGTCAAGGTCAAATGTTAAGAACATTCCTTCTAACATTAACAGATCTTATGACTCCAGCAGAAGACCAAAGTCTGAAGAGAAGGGAAATCAAAGCAGAGGAATTCAATGCCATGGATGTGAAGGATATGGACACATTCGAGCTGAATGTCCTACCTTTCTTAAGAAACAAAAGAAAGGAATGTTTGTTACTTGGTCTGACTGTGATTCAGAAAGTAATTCTGAAGAAGAATCTGCCAAACTAGTTACTGCACTAACTGGTATTTGTACCTCTAATAGTGACACTAGTGATGAGGAAGTGACATTTGAAGAACTGGCTGATACCTACAAGAAATTATGTATCAGAAGTGCTGAAGTCTGTCAGCAAAATGAGAGACAAACAAAACTCATAATAAAGTTGGAGGCTGAGAAAAGGGCAGACATTGAAACTATAAGTCATCTAGAAGGGGAAGTTCAAATGCTGAACTCAAAACTGGACCAGATGACCAAATCTGTCAAGATGCTGACAAATGGAACTGACAAATTGGAAGAAATCCTTCAGGTTGGACAAAATGTGGGAAACAAGTCTGGTCTAGGATTTGTGGCAACAAAGAAAACTGGTACAGACAAGAAGATCAGGCCTGATAAACAAATGTCAAAGCAGATGTCACAACATAGCACTCAACATCGGGAACAGAGAAATATGAAGAAAAAGTACCAAAGATGGAGATGTCATCATTGTGGGAGGTTTGGTCACATAAAGCCATTCTGCTTCAGATTGTATGGATACCCTTATCAGAACCCAGGTGTCAAACCTAAGTCTAACAAGGTACCACATACTCCACAGTGGAAGAAAAAGGCTACTGCCCTAATAGCCCATACTTCCCTTAGAGTCTCTGCAAAGGAAGACTGGTACTTTGACAGTGGATGTTCTAAGCACATGACTGGAATCAAGAACCTTCTCAATAATGTTAAACCTCACACCACTAGTTATGTGACTTTTGGAGATGGTGCTAAAGGAGAAATCAAAGGAGTTGGAAACTTGGACTGCCCTGGAGTTCCAAATCTAAATGGAGTTTTGCTGGTAAAAGGCCTGACTGCTAATCTCATAAGTATCAGTCAATTATGCGATCTAGGATTCAAGGTCAACTTCTCAAAATCTGAATGTCTTGTAACTAATGAGAAACAAGAAGTTGTAATGAAAGGAGTCAGATCCAAAGACAACTGCTACTTGTGGGAGCCTGAGAACACTAATTACTCCACTGTGTGTTCTATTGCCAAAGAAGAAAAAGAAGTGAAACTGTGGCACCAAAAACTTGGCCATCTACATCTAAGAGGAATGAAAAGGATTATATCCATGGATGCAGTCAGAGGGATTCCAAGACTGCAAATTGATGAAGGGAGAGTATGTGGTGAATGTCAGGTTGGTAAGCAGACTAGGATGTCACATCCAAAGTCAAGACATCTGACCACCTCTAAGGTTCTAGAACTTCTACATATGGATCTGATGGGACCAATGCAGGTGGAAAGTCTTGGTGGAAAAAGATATGCCTATGTTGTTATGGATGATTTTTCCAGATTCACCTGGATTAACTTCATTAGGGAAAAATCTGATGTATTTGAAGTTTTTAAAGAACTGTGCAAAAGAATTCAAAGAGAAAAAGAAGGGTGCATTGTCAGAATCAGAAGTGATCATGGCAAGGAATTTGAAAACAATAAGTTTAATGAGTTCTATTCCTCAGAAGGAATTAATCATGAATTCTCTTCTCCTATAACTCCTCAACAAAATGGAGTTGTAGAAAGGAAAAACAGGACCATACAGGAATCTGCCAGAGCAATGATACATGCCAAAAGACTTCCTATTCATTTTTGGGCTGAAGCTATAAATACAGCCTGTTATGTCCATAACAGGGTCACCTTGAGAAAGGGAACCTCATCCACCATTTATGAACTCTGGAAAGGAAGAAAGCCAACAGGAAGTACTTCCATGTATTTGGTAGCAAATGCTATATTCTGGCAGATCGTGATCAAAGGAGAAAGTTGGACCCTAAAAGTGATGAAGGAATATTTCTTGGATACTCCACCAACAGCAGAGCTTATAGGGTATTCAATTCCAGGACCAAAGTCATGATGGAATCAATAAATGTCATAGTTGATGATTATCATGAGGAAACAGATGTCCCTTGTAATGTTGAGACATTCTTTGAGACTTCAACTCAACAGAATGACCTACCTAACAACACTGCAACAGACTCTGAATCCAAGGAAGCTAGCAAAATCCCTTCCATCAGAATTCAGAAAGATCATCCTAAAGAACTCATCATAGGAGATCCTAACAGTGGAGTCATTACAAGATCTAGAGAAATCATCTCAAACTCTTGCTTTGTGTCTAAAATTGAACCAAGAAATGTTAAGGAGGCTTTAACTGATGAATACTGGATTGGTGCAATGCAAGATGAATTGAACCAATTCAAGCAACATGAAGTATGGGAGTTAGTTCCTAGACCAGAAGGAACAAACATCATTGGCACAAAATGGATATACAAGAACAAATCAGATGCTGATGGAGTTGTCACCAGAAATAAGGCAAGACTTGTTGCTCAAGGATACACTCAAGTTGAAGGGGTTGATTTTGATGAGACCTTTGCCCCTGTAGCCAGACTGGAATCTATCAGACTCCTATTGGGAATTGCTTGTCTCCTGAAGTTCAAGTTATTTCAGATGGATGTAAAAAGTGCCTTCCTAAATGGGTACTTAAATGAGGAAGTTTATGTGGAACAACCTAAAGGTTTTGTGGATCCAAACTACCCTAATCATGTCTACAAATTTAGGAAAGCTTTATATGGGCTGAAACAAGCTCCTAGAGCATGGTATGACAGGTTGACAAAATTTCTCTCTGACAAAGGATACAGAAAAGGAGGCTTGGATAAAACCCTCTTTGTCAAAAATGAAGGAGGAAAGATAATGGTAGCTCAAATCTATGTTGATGGCATAGTGTTTGGGGGAATGTCAGATAAAATGGTTAAACATTTTGCTGACCAAATGCAGGCTGAATTCGAAATGAGCCTCATGGGAGAATTGACCTACTTTCTTGGAATGCAAGTCACACAGATGGAAGACTCAATTTTTCTGTCTCAAAGCAAGTATGCAAAGAACATTGTCAAGAAGTTTGGAATGGAGAATTCCAGTCACAAAAGGACTCCTGCACCTACTCATTTAAAGCTATCCAAAGATTCAAGTGGTGTTAAGGCGGACCAAAGCCTGTACAGAAGCATGATAGGAAGTCTGCTATACTTAACAGCCAGCAGACCTGACATTGCTTTTGCAGTTGGAGTATGTGCAAGATACCAAGCTGATCCCAAAGTCAGTCATATCAACCAAGTGAAGAGAATTTTGAAGTATGTAAGTGGAACTTACAACTATGGCTTGCTGTACTCTCATGGTTGTGAACCAACTCTGACTGGTTACTGTGATGCTGACTGGGATGGAAGTGCTGATGATAGAAAGAGCACCTCTGGAGGATGCTTCTTCTTAGGAAATAATCTGGTCTCCTGGTTCAACAAGAAACAGAACTGTGTGTCTCTCTCTACTGCTGAAGCTGAATACATTGCAGCTGGTAGTAGCTGTTCTCAAATGATCTGGATGAAACAGATGCTTACTGAGTATAATGTCACACAAGATGTTATGACATTGTACTGTGACAATCTGCGTACAATCAACATTTCCAAGAATCCTATTCAGCATAGCAGGACCAAGCATATTGACATTAGACATCATTTTATCAGAGATCTTGTAGAGGAGAAGACGATTAAACTGGAACATGATGGCACTGAACTACAGCTGGCTGACATTTTTACCAAAGCACTTGATGCAAATCAATTTGAAAATTTGAGGGGCAAGTTGGGTATTTGCCAACATGAGGAAATGTAGCAATTAATTTTTCTTAAAACAAGGGATGAAGGAGTTTTTTGTGTTAAGTCTATTTTGATTGGGTTAATCATATATTTTCCTATTTCTTTCAAAATTGTTAAGAAGTTGAATAGACACTCATTTACCTCCTTCCTCTTTCGACTCTGCAACAATCTCCATTCTCTCAATCAAAGATTTCTCTCTCGTTGTTACTGGTTTTCTAAGACTCTCAAAATGTCTCAAACATCATCCTCTTCCAAGACAACTGTTTCATCCGCATCCTCTGATCGAGATCCTAGGGCAATCACAACATGCATGGATTCTGAAGTCCTAGAGATTACTCCTCTTAGAGAACTGGCAACTAACCCCTCTAAGGTTAAAAAGCTGAGAACAAGGCATGCAGGAAGGTCTCAAGCTACGTCATCTGGTAATCCCTCTAAACTATCATCTTCTGTTCCCTCAGGAATAGCAAATAGGGAAGGCATAACTTATGTTCATCAAGCAATAGCTAGACTTGTTACAAGAATTCTGAATGAAAACCACTATGTACCTGGCATTTCTATTCCTTTAAATCAAGAATCTGCTAGTCCAGATGTGGAAATCAATCCAGATGTCTCTACGAATGTTGAGACACCGGATGACAACATTCAGAAAACATCTGAAAATCTTGATGATATCCAGAACCCTTCAGAGAAGGATGTTGAACCACCGGTTATTGATGTGGATGAAGAATACTCTGACAATGACCTAATTGCAAATATCAACCCTAGCATAGCTAGGAGGATGATGAACAGAAAAGGTGAGCAGGATGCTGCAAAATGTCTGACCAAAGAGAAGACTGATGATGTTGCTCATAAGAAAACCAGGTCTGAAGGCAAGACTGGGGTAGAAACTGTGAAGACTGGATTATCCAAAGGGAAGGTGAAAACCAGAGTACATGCTGGTAGTCTCTCAAAGCCTGTGAGACAACCAATAGCAAAGAAAAGGAAAGAGCCTGAACCTTCTGATTCTGATGAGGAATCAAATTTTAAAGTTGAAGCTGAAGACATCTCTCTCAGAAGGAAACTCCCTTCAAGCAAAATGGCTAAAGTTCCTGAAGTCCCCACTGACAACATTTCTTTTCACCACCCTGAAAATGCCAACAGATGGAAGTATGTTTGTTTGAAAAGAATAGCCTTGGAAAGAGAACTGAACAATGGTGCCATGGAATGTAAGGAGATCATGGACCTAATCAAAACTGCTGGACTAATGAATACTGTGGTAAAGTTTACCAACTGCTATGAAAATCTTGTCAAAGAATTCATAGTGAATTTATCTGATGGATGTGCTGATGGAAGGTCAGCTGACTTTAAATGTGTCTATGTGAGAGGAAGAAAAGTTAATTTCTCTCCCTCTGAAATAAACAAATTCCTTGGAAGACCAGATGAGGCTTGCCCTGAACTAGAGGTTACTGACAATCAAGTATGCCAAACCATCACTGCACATCAAGTCAAGAGTTGGCCCTTAAAAGGCAAGCTGAATGGAAGCAAGCTAAGCATGAAATTTTCCATCCTGCACAAGATTGGTGCAGCCAACTGGGTTCCTACCAACCATAAATCAACCATCTCCACAGGATTGGGAAGATTCATTTATGCTGTTGGAACCAGGACAGAATTTGACTATGGCAGGTATATCTTTGATCAAACTTTAAAACATGCTGGAAGCTATGCTGTTAAAGGCCATTTTGCCTTTCCCTCCCTCCTATGTGGTATTGTCCTTGCTCAGTATCCTGACATTCTAGTGGAAAGAGATACTGTATGCAAAAGAGCCCCTGCTCTTGGGTTGCACTATAAGCTATTTCAGGGAACTCATGTTCCTGACATTGTCATGACATCAGCTGAGACATCAACTGTCAAAACTCAGTCCAAGAAATCTGATGTTATAGCTGTGCTGAAGGAAACCTGCAAAGAGCTGGAGACAAGGAAAAGGACTCTTGAGAACCTAATTTCCAGACTAGAGAAGGAGGAGACTAAAGGACAAATAAGGGAAGAGGATGCTTCTGAAGATCAACTTAATGCTGAAGAAAGTGCCTCCTCTGAAGATGACAGTGCTTGAAGATCAGTGGAGTTGTCAAGCTTGCTGCTGGTTCATGTTGATGCAAGTGATTTCAGTTTTTTTTGTTGGTTTTATTACTCATTTTGGATGACTGTATAACCTTTAAGTACATGTATCTTTGGCCTATTTATGGCTAAAGAGGGGGAGAAGTTTTTGTGTTAATCACTTGGTAGACATTATTTTTTTTCTGCAGACATATTATTTATGCTGCTCTCTATTCTCTGATTGTTTAAGGGTTTTAGCCAAAAATTTCTCAAAGGGGGAGTTTGTAAGTGTTTAGTTATTGGCATGTATTTTTGCTAAAACCAGGTGTGTGAATGTCATGACTGATGTCATAACATTCTGGGTTATTAGGTACTTTATGCAGAAAAAGAATGGCATACAGTAGCTGCTATTTATGAGTGTGTATCTGAGCATTTTGCAATGATCACATTTATTACTTTCTACCAAAATCAGTAAACAGGATTCCTGTTGTCATAACCAATGTTAAGACATCCTGTACTGATCTAACAGTTATGCAGTTTGGTTAATTCTGAGATTTTTCAAGAATTTGGTTCATTCATTCCAGAACAGAATCTCACGTGGACTTTAGGTTAACCTAGCACAACCCTAGTCTGGTTGATAAAGTCTTGTGACCAAGTCTTGAGGTTAACCCTAATTAAACCTAGCTTTTCATGGAAGCCCTAACTGAAGAAACAACTGCATATTGTTGTACCCCAAAATTTGCCCTCCCATATTTCTCAAAACATTTCAAGAAAAATTCACAAGTCCAACCCGGCGCGTCATATTCAGGTGTTCTTTCACCAAGATATCCCTGATAACGTATTCTCGAATTCAGGTTCGGCTCAAGAGTCAATTCTTTAAAGAAGTTATCTGAATGTGCGAGTTTTCTTGAAGAAATATGGTGAAAAAGTGTGCTGAAAGTGCAGTTTTTACGCGCTAAAAAATTCATAACTTGAAGATCGTGACTCGTTTTGAACCCGTTCTGGTGGCCAAAATTCCGTCTTGACATTATCTACGTTTTCATCTCTCACGGCTGGAAGCCAATTTCGATCAGAAGGTCTTAAAAAATGTGGATTTATCAAGTATTTTCATACAGAAAATTTGTGACAGAAGTTTATTTACGTCATGTTCAGAAAATCATAACTTGGTCGATTTTCATCGTATCGAGCTGGTTCTGGTGCAAAAATTTCATAAATTGAGTTGACTACATTTTCACAGAAGGTATTGAGTTCAAACGGTATTCAAAAGGCCTTCGTTTTTTGCTCAGAGTGCATGATACGCTGAAAATCCTGAATGCTGAATATTATTTCATCTGGGCCGAAACTTCGAAAATTCATAACTCGGTCAATTTTTATCGGATTGGACTCATATTTTTACAGAAGGTCACTGACTCATAGATCTACAACTTTGCTTCAAAAGTCGAGACCGGATTATGCTCCTATCAATACCAGTTTTTTATTGAAAAACGTGTCAGAGTCGACACTGGAGCCCAAAATAAGTTTGTCTGAGCTGAAACTTCAAAAATTCATAACTAATTCACCGTTTATCCGATTGAGCCGGTTTTCGGACAGGAGTTAGTTCTTGATGTCGGCTACATTTTGTTTTCACATTTCAACTTCAAAAATTGCACTTAAGTCCCTGCGATTTAGCCTGGAAAGTGACGAACTCAAATGAACATTGGAGGCCCAATTGCACATTCAAAGCCCATTTTCTTTACCCTAATTTCCATTATATAATCACCTTCTTTCCACACAAACCAGAGGAGGAAAAGAGAGAAAAAACCTTGTCACAATACTGTTAGAATATCAAATTCTTTCAAGAACCCTAAAACCTTGAAATCCTTATTACAAATCCCTCTCTCACTACAAACAAGCCATCACAGTTACAAACCAACACCTCACTACTTCTTCAGTAAGGATAAGGCTGGCCTGATCTCCATGATCCTAATTTTCCAGTAAGGCATAAAAGCATTCCGGTCACTAATTTTCCAGTAAGGGTAAGATTGATTTGATCTCCATGATCAAAAGGGTATAATCATTCATACATGCCATATTGTGCCTAAACATTAAATTTCTTCATATATTGGCTTTATTTGCATTTTATGATTTTATTTAATGTGTTCGTGAGATTCAACACTGCAGATTTAGACAGGATCCCATGCAGGTTCATTAAGGAACGTTGAGGCCAAAAGCCAAATGGCCAAAAGCCAAAAGCCAAATGGCCAAAACAGAACATTTTACCCATGACACCAATACGTGGCGAGACAGACATCCTGAGAAGATTAAGGAACGTTGAGGCCAGAACACAAATGGCCAAAAGCCAAAAGCCAAATGGCCAAAGTAGAACAACTTATGCATGAAACTCAATCCAATGGCCAAAGAATGCAGACCACGGTACTCAGGAGTCAATACTTCAAAAAAACCTCCCCTTGGGCCAGACACCCCCTATGGTTTGCTCAATTTTTAATTTTTATTTGTTTTTCCTTTTTATTCTTTTAATTGTTTTTTTAATTGTTTTCTTTTAATTCCATAAAATAATTTTCATAATAAATATAAAATACAGAAAAATCAAAAAAATGTTTATTTTATTAATATTAATTTCACTATTATTATTTTTGTAAATAAATAACTAACAATTAATTTAGTGTAATTTAGGTTTTAAATTTCAATCTTTTCTTAATAAATAAAAATATATAGAATTATGTTTTTTAACATTTTTTCATCCTTTTCTTAATCAATTTTTTCTCATTTATTTATTATTATAATTACTATTTATTTTTGTAAATAAACATGCATATTAATTAATTAGTAAATTAGAGTAATTTTAATATTTTTTCTTAATAAATAAAAATGGTTAGAATTAGGGTTAATTAATTTCTTAATTTTATTCTCTCATAAAAAGTCATAAATACAAAAACTCAAAAATCTTTTCTTTTTTATTTTAATTTAATTAATTTGCTTAATAATAATTTAATTTCATTAAAAAGGGTCCAACGCCCTCGTTTCCAATTTTAATTCCATTCGCGCATTTATTTCTTTTTTTAATTATTTATGTAATTCTCCCAAAGCCGTGTAATATTTATCTTTCGCACTTTACTTTATTTCTTTATTTTATGTCAAATCGGGTCCTGGATTTTAATTTGGCGATGTGGACCCGCACCTTTGTAATAGTTTAGGAATTTTATCTTTCTGCACTTTTTAACTGTTAAATAAATGCATGCAAGAATGAATGCCAAAAATAAAAACAAACGCATAGATCACTTTGACATGAACAAGATAAATGCAAATGAACATGACACACAAATCACACACCACCCCTAGGGTACGCCTCACTGTTGCCTTGCCTCGAAAGGTGATCGTCGAGTAGAGGATGTCTTAGTAAGTCCTCATGATCCGGGAACCTGGCATGAGGGTAGCTTCTAAGGTGTCTTCACATTGCTCTGGTGATCACCATGTCCTGAACCTCGAATTGACTCGAACACCTCCAACGGTGGTGCTACCTACCTCTCAATGGTGGGATGGCACTACTTTAAAGGACATTTACACTGACGAATTCCTTAGGGTAGGTAGACGACTCTAGATACTTGCTCTAATTTCAAAACAAATCAAAAAACTTCTTTTCGCACCGACACTTTCAAAAAGCTTTCGAAAGCAACTTTTCAAACACTCTTGAGGACTGATACAAGAGTCGAACTGGAATTTTCAAAGAAACTTTTTTAAACCCACTCACAGTTGAAAAGCAAACAAACCATTTTTGAAAACACAAATGAGCAAGTATCTAAGAGCCCATGGATAACCATGGATAGAAAGGGTGCTAACACCTTCCCTTTCTATAACCTACCTCCCGAACCGACAACAATCTCTTTTAAGGAATTTTTCTGTGCTTTTGTCCTTTCCATTTGGAGAAAATAAAAGACGGTGGCGACTCTTGCTTACCGCGACATTTCGCGAACCAGCGTTAAACAGTCAGTTCCAGATCCACCGATCACAGAACTGGCGACTCTGCTGGGGACTTAAACTTAAAGTGAGGTGTACCTTAGGGTTAGTTCATAACTGTGTTTTCAATGGTATTGACTTGTCTGCTTTAAATTTGTGGGTTGCATGGGAGTTACATAGATCCTAACCCGGATCTGGGGATACCCTGTTTAGGTAGCATAAGCTGTGAGGGACCTGTCCGGCGTAGACCGACACGGGTGAAGCAGTGGCTACGTTGGTGTGGCACCTTGGTCTGTACCGATATCCCTTGTGTCGCAACGAGGAGAATATGGGTCTTCTGAGGAGTCATTAAGCACCAACAACCTTAGAACCTTAAATGACACAACTTGGCCATTAGAACGGTAGCAGTATGCTACGCCCATTGAGGCTAAACTCTCGTGATTGTTCTGGCCGCAAGAAAAGATTGTGATGCTGGAGTTATGACCGGTTGAGGGTAGTCAATGATATTGGGATCCTATAAGAACCCGATTACTTTGATAGGACAGGTATGAACCAACAAACTGAAAGAGGGTAATACCTAGACCTCATGCTGGCCTAAACTCTAAGGGTTTCTCTTGTGTGACTTGTGTGCCTTTGTACTTGCCTACTTGCATGCTTGTTAGCTGACACATGAACTACTTGCAGGTTTTGTTTTAGTCCTTAATTGGGACACATGATAGGGCTTACTAAGTTTCTTGCAGGTTTTGTTTATAGTCCTTAATTAGGACTCATAACGGAGTGTATTGAGTTCTTGCAGGTTTTGTTTATAGTCCTTAATTAGGGCTTATAACAGAGTGTACTGAGTTTCTTGCAGACTAGTTTCTTGCAGGTTTTGGTTTGCAGTCCTTAATTGGGACTCATAACAGGGTTACTCACATTACCCCATGCATAACATAACATCATACCATTGCATACATCCTAACCCATTTCAAGGATCTCAAGGGCTTGTGATGCAGGTCATGATGAATCAAACATCTAGCAAGGGGCAAAGAGGATTTATTTTCCTCTAGCCAAAGTTGTCAGAGGCTATGACCCACTGGATATGGTGAGCTTTGACACTTGAAGAAGGTTCCCCGAGCCAAGGTTTTCAGGGGCTATGACCCACTCGATATGGTGAGCCTTGACCCTGGAAGAAGGACTCTCAACAACATGAAGTTCCCTCATCAAGCTACCAAGTTCTAACAATCTTTCTTGTTTATCCCGCGAGGTCCTTGAAAACATTACATGCATGTCATACATATAATTGCATAACATGTACCCTTTAGACAGGTCACTTACCACCTCCGCTGTTTATTTCAGCAATGGCTTCCCAACAAGATAACCAGGATTCCCTTGCTCAAGAGACTCGGTTCGGGGAAATCCTCCTGAATCTATCCAAGGGGCAGGAGGAGCTAAGGACACTTCTCATGGGGACCTTTGTCAGGAACAGTGCTGAGGATGAAAGGCTGAAACACCTACAAGCTGAGGTGGATGCATTAAAGGTCCAGATGCTGGGGCAGGTAACTGCTATTCAAGGGTTAGCTCAAAGACAAGATGAGCTCGGGGTTCTCGTCAACCAACTGCTTCAGAATAACCAACTGGGGCAAACGTCTAAGGGTAAAAAGCCAGTCATCGTTCAACCACCTTTGAGACAAGGAGATAAGGGGAGAGCTCCTCAGATGGCTCCAGTGTCACAAATTCAGCATCAACCTCACCGGCTTCAGCCAGACAAGTCCAGGAGGCAATTCACCCCGCTCAACATGTCGCTGTTTCAAGCTTTACAACGCCTGCTGAGATTGAATTTGATCACATTAAGGGCTCATCCCCAGAATCCCAACACAGCACATCCTACTTATGATCCCAATAAAAGGTGTGCTTACCACTCTGCCTGTCTAGGACATGATACAAACGAGTGTTGGGCTCTGAAGAACAAGATCCAGGACCTAATTGATGAAGGAGCATTGGAGTTCACCCAAGATGGTCAGGCTGAATTTTTCTATCATCCCTCCAAGACTTACCATTTGAAATGACAAGCCTTGAGACTAGGAAACTTTTGTTCATTCGAATGTTCAAGTTGTAATTCTTTTTGATTGTTCAAACATTTGTTCATTGTTAAACATTGTTATTTCATTAATGCATCGCATATGTCCGTTTTGAAGCAATATATTCGTATTCACTATACGCAAATTATTTTCATATTTTTTATGATGATCAACTCTCAATTAATAATTCTAAGCCTCTTGAGGGAGGATGACGAAAACGATACCGCTATCTTTACAGTATGCTTTTGAACAGACCCCGCTGATGAAGTACAGGCATTGTTTCAAATCCCTAAACACTGGAGTTATAAGGAAGATAATCCCTCGTCAACCCCTCTGAGCCAAAGAAGTAGGAGTTTTTCTTTTCGAAATTTAAAACCCTTAATCATAACCTGGGGCAGGGTAGTCTCTCAGTTGATCCAAGTGCATAACGAATGGCACCAAAGAGGTCCTTGTAAAATAAAGAAAGACAGTGATGGTTCAGAACAATCAATAAAGAAAGGCAGTCATTATCTTTCGAAATAAAAACCCATTAAGTCAAAACCTATGAAGGAGACTTACAAAGCTGGGGCATCCCGCTGACTGTAATCATAAAAGAATAGTTCAGGCAAAAAAAAATTTAGGGATAGCAAAATCAAAAAGAAAGAGGTCATACAAACCCTCAACAAAAACAGAAATGACTGCCTATTCAAAATAAGTTATCAACATCCGAATCATCACCGGAAATCAGAGCAAAGACTCAAACAAGGTCGAACGTATGATCAACTGAGTTTAGGTTTGAAGAACATCACGAAGAGCGGGTGGGTACAAATAAAATTTGAGCCTTTATCCTTTGTTTCTTAAACCGTGAACCAAGCCACGTTATAACCCTTAAAAGTCCTAGCTGAAGCATGGGTTAGTTCGAAAGCATACTGTTACGAAAGGTATCCTGACTCCTGAAGGTCTGTTACAAATCTTGAGTTGACATCACAGTCTACAAGAATTTCTTGTTTTACAAAAAAAATGCATTTTCAAAATTCAAGACAGACATAGGCTTTTGCATTCTTAAAATAATATTGTTTGCACATGATCATTTGTTTGAACAGCAGAGAAATTCGCATGACGAAAGTCTAATGAACAAGAGTATCTCCAATCAAGGGGCATGACATGATTATTGTCCATCATCTGGGGCAATCAAGTCAAGATTCGGAGAATCTCTCAAAGACCAAATGGCCTGGGGCAAATTTCTGCCTGAGTCACTTGGGGCATTCCAGCAATGAATCTTGCCTGATTAAACATCTTCTAGGGGCACGGCCAAACACTTCTAACAGGGGCAACGCCCTACATTCTGAAAGCACGGACATAGTCGAAAAAATACTACGCAAAGTCAAAGACCCGCTAGGTTGACATACTTAGGCAAAAATAAGGGCTTCCCGGCGAACCAAAAAGGTTCGGGCAAAATGAAGGGATGAAATGAAAAAATCTGTACACCCGGCAAGTCGAAAACATGAAAAGGCGGCTTGGGCAAAAATGGGTATCCCGGTGGACTGAAAACCCGAAAGGGCAGTCCAGGCAAAAGTTAGGGATTAAAGCGTACGACTATGTCCCGGCATCTTGTCACTTGCCTACCAGAAGAAGGTTTGTCCATCAACCACTATCAGCGCCTCACAGGTCTTCCTCTCCCACCTCAGAAACAAGGGCAATAAAGAATTGTCTAAAAGCAATCTAATTGTTCTGTCCTCCAGGGTACCAAGATGGGTTTAGCGGAAGAACGTAACCAGATATCTTAATCCCCCAGAGAGTGAGCCAGCAAGTTAGTGCACTCTCCCCAAGCGAAGCTATAGTATCAAACTTAAGGAAGTTGGGTGTCCTCCAGCAGATCTCAACATTCCCCAGCACATCATTCTTAAACAAGCATCCCCGGTAGTCTTGGTCTAAAGATTGTTCCCCGGTGGTATATCAAACATTCAGTGGAATCACTTCCCCGATACAATTCAAAACTTCCCCAGGAGATTCCTATCTATTTCCCAAGGAAAGTTGGAATCCATCTCCCCAAGCAGTAAGCTTATCCCCAGTAGATTCTGGAAGCTTACTCCTCGCAGAGCACGAACGCGTCCCCCGGCTTTATTCAAAGAGTTATTTCCTCGCCAGGATATAACTGGGTTATCCTCAGCCAAAAGCCACGGAAAGAGCATCCTCGACGAAGTCTTCTTATCCCCAGCGAAGTCTATTAACACTTCCAACACAACAAGGGTATCCCCAGCAAGTTACCATCAAACAGCTCAACAAAGTACCTCTCTCCAATAAGACAATAAAGTAAAGAGGCTTTAAGTAAATTGCATGAAGAAATAAGCTTGGTAAAATAAATGCAGTCTTGAAGTAAAGGACTTCGACAGGGAAAGTAAAGAAGAAAGCAAGTAAAGTTTCTGGAAAAGTAAATGACTTTGATTAATAAAAGTGGTGTTTCACACATACATTCTCAACAATTCTTTCTCACACGCTGGGTACTCGAATCTATATGAGTGACTTTGTATATAATTGTGAACACACGCGAGAAACTGCGTGAACTACTACTATTTATACTAAAACATCCCAAGTAACCGTCGGGCAGTTACACTGCTTCGAGATGATTCCACTTGGCACGTTCTCAACGTTCGACGCTCCAGATCTCTGCACGTTGCACTTGGTAACCGCTGGAAACCGTTTTCCCTCCAAATACTTGAATTTCAAACCGTTCCACTCTGAACCATCGAACACCTTCGTCGAGAAGCATCTTCGACGAGAAACACCTTCGACGTCGAAGGCAACCAACTTCTCCTTTGGAAGAAATCTTCTAAGTACAGTGTCATCTTTCGATGGGCATTTCGACAGACCCAGATGATCGAAAACATCCTTCAGCTTTAATGGCTGACATTAATGAAACAAGGGTGTCGAATTTAAGAGCCAACAAATTGCCCCCCAAGAATGCCTTATTTCGACTCTGAAAGAAAAAGGCATTCTTTGAAATGCCATTCGACACCTGTCTTTTCATTCTTAGTCACAAATTAAATTGTGCACTTTTTGTTGTCTTCTACCAACCACTGACAATCCCAAGAAAAACCATCATTTATCCGTACCTAAAACGTCACCTCAGTACGGCGTGCAGTGTGCCAAACGTCATTTCACAAATTGTCATCATGACAATTCCCAAAAACGAGGGCGCACGCTGCACCTTTCCATTTCTGCAGAACGGCTACAACAACAGGGAGACGCCACGTTTCCCACTACCTTCTGCAACATTAAATGGCATTTAATGTCCTCGAATTTGGGGATTTTTCCCCCACTACTATAAATAGCGGTAAGTACCCATTGTGGGACTTTTTACGCTACCTTGCTTTCAGAATTCCTCATTTGCATACCAACTCTTGTCAACTTTGCAAACTTCTTGTTTTTTCACTTCGTCTTCAACCTCGTTACCAACAATGGCATCTGGTTCTTCCAACGCTCCTAGCACCAACACTCCTTCTGGAAATGTCAAACCTAGGGTTTTCGCCACCGCTCCAGTAGTGACTCCCACGGGCCAACGAAGGGTCCCTGAGCCTTTGGACATTGATGTACGTGATGCTTACTCACGCCACCTCATGATTCCGGTTGGATATTCCAACCAAATCTTTGCTATGTCTGGCCCATTGTACCCAAGCATTGCTGAGGCCATGAAGATCAAAAGTTACTTTCCGGTACTTGAGAGACTCAAACCGGTTGGATGCTCCAAGAAAGATGCAGAGGATAATGAAGATCCTGCTAAAGAGAAAATCGACCTCCGTTTCTTCAACAAAGGTGTTAGGGCTTTCAGGTCTGGCCCTAGCCTTACTCCTGATTATAGTGCTTGGCTGGAAAAAATGGAGAAACGCCAAGCTTCGATCTGGAAAGACATGGGGATATTCGACCTGGTTATGCTGTCGAAGACAGGTCTTAACTATTCCCCAGAGATGTTGATAGCTTCTTTACTCTTCTGGGACTACACCCATTTCACCTTCCATCTTCCCTGTGGAATGTTGACTCCCACGCTCTTCGACGTGGCCGCCATCACTGGCCTTCGACCCACTGGGGACTACTTCGACCCGGAGGAAATGTCGGAGGATCAGATTGGATTCTCCGCCACAAAGCCAACCTACACCACCTTCATCAATCACTACCACGACAGGTCGACAGATGCTGTGTCGGATGTCGAACATATTGCGTTTCTAGCCTTATGGCTGACATGCTTCGTGTTTTGCTCCAAGTCCTTACAGGTGACCAAGAAGATGGTCACTCTCGCCACTCAACTCCACCATGGCCAAAATATCTGTTTGGCAGAATTGATTTTGGCTAGTCTGTATGAGTCGATTAGAAACGGAGCGACTCTTCTGAAGATCATCGAGAACAGAGCCAGTCTGCTGCTTGCTGGACCTTTTTGGCTGCTTCAACTGTGGCTCAATGCCATCTTCGAGTCTTTCTTGCCTAAGAAGATTCAAATAAATGAGCAGGCTCCAGAAATAGCAAACAGACGCGTCGAAGGAACCAGATTGGCTCTGTTGACTCCAACGGAAGATGGGCTGGAGCTTCAACAAACTTTCACAAACTTCGTTTTGATGTTTGCTAAAAGGAAAGAGTTTGTTTCGACCATGGTTCCGTTTGCTCGACGGAAGGTTGGCCCAGAGTGGTTCACAAGGCCACATCCTAGGACGTCGAGTGGTCCTCAGGTTGACGAACATACAACAATGTGGGAGGCATTCCTCACACCAAGAATAATGCCCCTTCGATTCAGGAGCTCTAAGACTCACTTGAGTCTGATTGCATATCAACCAAACCTGGTGTCTCGCCAGTTTGGTATTATTCAAACACTACCTTCTCCAATTTTTCCAAGGGAGAAGTCTATGTTATACTTCTGCAACGACTACACTGAAGAAGCTGCCACTAAGCATATCAGCAGATATGCTGGTCGAACAGTTCTTTCGTTGTTTGACTACCAGCTTAACTTCCTTTGCTCACCATCCTTCGAGGAGTGGTGGAAAAGTTACTACGCTGAGGAGTTTTTCGACGAGAAGGACTTCATGGATGAGCTTCAGAAATCTTTTGTCCTTGTCTTGGACAAAATAAAGAAATGTAAGTTCATCCTTTCGAATTACTTTGTCTTTCTCTTTCGATTGCTAGCCTGTTAATTATTTTGTCTACTTTCAGTTGTTCGAAAGCCTGCAGCCAAGAAGGCTGCAGAAGGCCAACAGGGAGGAGGCCCCTTAACAAAACCTCCACCACCGGCGAAGACTATAGCGCCGGCGAAGACCACAACAAATCAACAGGGGGAAGGCCCTTCGAAAAAGCCTCCTGCATCGGTAACCAGACTCATTATTTTCTTCTGGCTTTAATTTTTTACTTTCGATGCAACTGCTAAATCGAACTCCAATTGGTTTTTTAGGCACCTTCGCCCAAGAAACAGCCAGCACTGACGGTCGAATCCGGGAGCGACGAAGAAGATGATTCTCCCCCTGCTCCTCTAAAAAGGCGAAAGCTGAAGAAGGACGTTCCTCTTCCTGAGGGTCGAACAATTAGAATAAAGGTTGCTGGGAGAAAGCCCAGGCCACCTCCAGTAATCATTGAGGAGCCAACGAAGGAGGAATTAAACGTTCTTCTCAATAAACCTGTCGAAAGCGACAATTCCAGCCTTGGGGCTGAAGCTACTTTACAGGTAACCCCTTTGATCCCTTTGTAACTCATGTGTCAATACCTACATTCGACTATGTCTCTTTCGAATTTAGAAGACTCTTCTTCTTCTCTTTTCAGGACACCACTGAAAGCTCAGCGCCAAGGACTTTTGAAACATTGGAGTCTGCTGAACTTAGCAGGCCACAAGAAAAAGACTTGGCGAACGATGAATCCAATACTGAAACAAATGAGGCCAATGCTGAGATAGCAGAAAAACTAGCAGAAGATCCTCAAACAGAAGAGCAACAGCCACAAGAGATTCAGGTGGTGGATCTGTCGGAAGAGAATCGTGACGAAGGGGACCACGGCAACGCTGGCGAAGAAGATCAAGGTGCCGGTGGCGAAGGGAACCAAGGTGACGCTAGCGAAGGGAACCATGATGACGCTGGTACTGCCGCAGTCCGAGTCGAAGAGAGTCAAGTCGAGGCAAACGCTACTCAACAGCCTCAAACCCAAGACAATGCTGTTGCAAAGGCTGTTACCTCAACAAAGCATAGGTCGAAAGAGGACTTAGAACTCTTGAAGCAAACTGATCCTGTTAGCTATCTGAACGCCATCATCGAGAGCAAAAGTTCGTCTGATGCTAGTCAGCAGGTTCCTACCCTGTCGGGGAAGTCCACTGAAACTTCTCCTCTCGATGAGGCTTTGACGAAGGTTAAGGCTCAGTTTTTCAAGAAGGACTTGATGAAAGCTTTGGAGGGGGACCCTACTGCTCCATCATACTTGAGGGATGTTTTGAATGCCGTAGACTTGTTAGCTGTGCCTCCAGAAGTTTCAGGCTTTATCATGGAGTTACACTCCATTATTGATCAAGTCTCAGCAGATTACCGGCGACAAAGGGGCTTTAATAGCCAGCTTGAAGTGTTATATGGCAAAAGCTCTTCTGCATGGACTGCTGTAGCAGAGACAACTTCTCGAATTGCGGAGTTGTCGAAGCAAAAAGCATCTAAACAAGAAGAAGTTGATGCCATCGATCGAGAGAATGCTTCCCTCCAGGCGCAAATCGAAGAAATAGAGGCTAAGATAAATGCCAATACTAAGCGCAAGGAACAACTTCTCTCGACTGTTCCAGACACCGAAAGTCAAGCTGAAATCACACAAGGCCTAGAATTTGCTGAGAAAGCTCAATCCTTTGACGATCAAATTGCCAAGCTTGCGCAGGCGAATGCTTTGTGCAACAAAAGATTGGAGCTGCAGCAAACAAAATACCTTCGACTCAAGGACTCCATCCCCTTCTAATTGATTCAGCCTTTTAACCATATTTTGTAATATGTATTCGACAACATTGCCATTTTGGCTAAATTATAAAAATTTTCCATTTTGGCTTTTTTATGGTTAATTTAGTCGTTACTTGTTATTTTATCTTTATCTCTTGGAGTGTAGGTTTGTACTTTTTCAAATATTTACCATTTACTCTCAAGAGCCTTTTATCTTCACCTAGCTCTTTGACTTCATAGGCTCCACCAGAAAAAGTCTGGATAACTCTGAATGGTCCTTCCCATTTGGGTGACCATTTTCCCATGCTTCGATCCCTTCGATCCATGGGAAGAATCACCTTCCAAACTAGTTCTTCAGGCGAAAATACCTTAGGTTTCACCTTTTTATTATAAGAGTCTTCTACTCTTTTCTTCTGAAGCCTGAGTAGGTCAAGAGAGCGCAATCTTTCTTCGTCTAAATCCACTAGTTCGTCTAACATCATATCCCAATAAATTTTAGAGGGAATATCATAATGTCTCTGAACCCTTGCAGATTGAAGACAAATTTCTGCTGGCAACACTGCGTCATGGCCAAAAGTTAGCCTATATGGTGTTGTACCTATGGCTTCTTTTGGGGACGTTCGACAAGCCCACAAAATCTGGTCTAACGTCTTATGCCAATTTTTTGGCTTCTTCCCAACATGCTTTTTAATCAAGCCAATCACTACTTTGTTCGCTGCTTCGACTTGACCATTTGCCTGTGCGTAATAAGGCGTTGATGTTAGGAGTTTGAAACCTGTTTCCTGAGCGAATTCCTGCATCTTTCGACCGGTGAAAACTGATCCTTGATCAGTAGTTATAGTCTCAGGGATTCCATACCTAAAGATAATGTTCTTTTGAATAAATCAATGACATTTTCTTGGTCTACATTGACTAAAGGGATAGCTTCGATCCACTTAGTAAAATAATCAATGCCCACCAATATATACGTCTGGCTCTTTGATGATGCTGGTCGAATCTCTCCAATGAGGTCCAACGCCCATCCTCTAAAGGGCCAAGGTTTCACTATCGAGTGAAGTTCGCTTGCTGGTACATGTTGGATGCCTGTATGGACTTGACATTCTTGGCAACCTTTAGCGAACTCGATACAATCTTTCAGCATAGTGGGCCAGTATAGTCCTTGTCGAAACAACAACCATTTCATCTTATGGCCTGCTTGGTGAGCCCCACATGCTCCAGCGTGCGTAGTCGAAAGGGCTATGTATGCCTCAGTTTCACTTAAACATTTTAGCAATACCCCTTCAGGCGTCTTCTTGAATAACTCATTACCCATGAGTACATAACTCAACGCCCTGTACTTTGTTTTTCGTTCTGTCGAAGCTCCTGGATTTTGAAGATAATCCACAATGGGCTTCCTCCAATCTTGTTCTGACAGATTATCTATGAACGAAATTTCGAAGTTACTTTGATCAGCATATCCTAGTCTTGTCGATTCCAAGTCTGTTGGTGATAGACAAGTTGCTTTTATCTTCTCTCGAACTTCGATTGCTCTTTGTAATCTCGTTTTTGAAATCTTGTACCCAGATGCAATTTGGGCCAAGTCGTTGGCTATTTGATTTTCCACTCTGGGTATGTGTCGAATATTGACCATTTCAAATTTTTTCAATAAACGATTTGCTATCACAAAGTACATAATGAGATTTTCTCTTATGCATTTATATTCTTTTGTGACTTGCTTAATGACTAACTCTGAGTCTCCCATTATTTCGACTCGAGTTGCCCCCAATTCCAACAATATTTCAAGGCCAGTAATTAGAGCTTCATACTCAGCCTCATTGTTCGAACAAGAACCTGATATCTTGTACTTGAATGTTGTTGGAATTTTTTCTGGAGAAATGATCAAAACTCCTACTCCCGTTCCATCTTTATGGCTGGAACCATCGAAGTAGAATTTCCAAGGTTCTATCTCCACATAATTAATATCCTCAACTTGAATTGAGTGGTCGACTATAAAGTCTGCAACCACTTGTCCTTTCACTGCCTTAAGAGGCATAAAGGTCAAGGAGTATTCAGTTAATGCTAGTGCCCACTTGCCAATTCGACTGTGCAAGATAGGTTTCGACAACATGTACTTGAAAACATCAAAATGAGACGAAACATACACATCAACTGGTTTTATATATTGCTTGAGTTTTGTACAAGAGAAATACAGACATAGACACAATTTTTCAACTTCACTATATCTAGTTTCTGCATCGTTCAAAACTCTACTAAGATAGTAAATGGGTCTTTCGACTCCATTCTCATCTTCTTGGGCTAACATGCTTCCCAAAGTTTTGTCGGATGCAACTATGTACAATCTCATACTCCTATTGCTACAAGGAGGCACCAAAATAGGTGGCTTAGTGAGGTACCCTTTGATTTTGTCGAAGGCTTCTTGTTGCTCTTGCCCCCATTCGAACCCCTCTTTATTCAATCGAAGTAAGGGTGAAAAGGCCTGAGCTTTCCCACTTAGGTTAGATATAAATCTCCTTAAGAAATTTATCTTGCCTAACAGAGATTGCAGTTCCTTCTTATTCGATGGTGCTTTCGCTTCCAGAATAGCCTTCGTCTTATTCTGGTTGATTTCGATTCCTTTCTTGTGGACAACGAAGCCCAAGAAATCTCCAGCTTTCACACAGAATGCACACTTCAAAGGGTTCATCTTCAGACCATGTTCTCTCATTCTTTCGAATGATTGTCGAAGGTGGTCAATATGATTCTTCCTGGAAACAGATTTTATAACAATGTCATCAATATATACTTGCATAAAAGTGTTAATAAAATCATGGAAGATAGAATTCATTGCTCGCTGGTATGTTGCCCCAGCGTTCTTTAGGCCAAAAGGCATCACTACCCATTCGTAAGTGCCTAGGGCCCCAGGGCATCGAAAAGCTGTTTTCGACACATCCTCTTCAGCAATGAATATTTGATTATATCCTGAATAACCATCGAGCATACTCAGGTATTCATAGCCAGCGGCAGAATCGACTAGCATTTCCGCCACAGGCATAGGATATTCATCTTTGGGCGTAGCAGCATTCAAATCTCTGAAATCTATGCACACCCTTAATGTACCATTTTTCTTAATTACTGGCACAATGTTTGCAATCCATTCGACATACCTTGTAACGCGTATGAATTTGCATTTCAGCAGTCTTTCGACTTCCGTTTTGATCTTCGACAGTACTTCTGGAGCGAAGCGTCTTGGACTTTGCTTGATTGGCTTCTTCCCAGGTTTGATTGGCAGCTGAAGTTCTACCAATCCTCTGTCGAGACCAGGCATTTCGTTGTAATCCCATGCAAAACAGTCCTTGAACTCTTTCAACAATTGGATTACTTCCAACCTAAGTTCTGGGTCAATTTTAGCGCTGATGTAAGTTGGCTTTTTCTCTGACCCTTCGCCTAAGTTGATTTCTTCTAAAGGATCTTGTGCTAACATTTTAATGTTATTCGCCAAGGGGTCCTTTTCGAAGCCCAAAGGCTCATCGTCATAGATGGCGTCGAGCCTCTGTTCCTGCATTCCTTCTGGCATGATATCAGGAGGTTCTGGATCGAAATCCTTTCCTGGACCTGCAGCAGATAACTGTTGATCATTGGCCTGTGTGGCCATATACTTCACTTCGGCTTCGAGAGCCGTTATCATCTTTGTTTCGGCTACATAAGCCGAAATTCGCTTCAATGATTGTGACTCAGTCATTATCACTGAATTCACTTCCCCAACCAGTTGGTTTGATATCAGTTAACCCACTGAAGTCTATGTGGGACAAGTCTTCTCTGTCCCATTGGAAACCATGCTCAGGATGCAGGTATAGGGAACAAAAAGTATTTGGTGCTGGCGCCAAATCGAAGTCAGGTGTTGGACATGGCCCTATGTGAGCCAAGTTCTTGTCGAAATCTGCCAGCCCTAGGTGATTCACTTCGCCTAGGTAATAGCTTTGATCTGCCTCTATGTTTTCGACCATCCCATCTGGACGCCATAGGAGCAGCCTCTGGTGCATTGATGATGGCACAGCTCCAACACCATGAATCCATTCACGGCCCAACTAAAGATTGTAGTTAGGTTTGGCCGATATGACCATAAACATTGTTGGTCGAAGGATAGATCCTACCTTGATATCTAGTTGGATCACTCCCATAATGGTCCCTATGCCGCCCTCATAGTTCGACAGGACCATATTGTGAGGCTTGATGTCCTCATCCCTTTTGCCAACTTTCCTTAGCATAAAGTGAGGAATAATGTTGATGGTTGCCCCACAATCCACCAAGATTTTATTCACTGTAGTTTCTTCGAGTTTAGCCCTTATAAATAAAGGCTTGAGGTGATTTTTCATCGCCTCTGTAGGTGGTTCGAAGAACCCATTTTGTTCCTCAGTAGTGCCATTGTCCATGACGAAATAGCACACTGGCCTATGTTTGGCCATTTCTTGCTCCACTTCCCAGTCACTTGTTTCGACCTCCACCTGTCGGTTGAATTCTCTGGGCAGCACTGAGACTATATTCACCATTATGTCCAAAGTATCATCAGACTCAGAACCATCTTCGTCCTCGATTTCACCTTGGTTAGGCCAAACTAGCCTGTTGGTTACGGGCTCTCTTTCTAGAGGTTTCCTTTGCTTCCTTAGAGAAACATTTGAACTGGTTTCTGCCTTTGGTTCATTGGCAGCCTCCCTCTCAGCTTTTCGTCTCCTTTGGTATCTCCTCCATTGAGATCGAGACATGGGATTTTTCCCTTTGTAGTTGCTTGACACTTGTGCAACTTTAGGTGCAGCAACTTGAGGCTCTTTCTTTTGTGTTAAAGATGAACCCCTTGGCACGTCGAAAGAGTGCCATCTCTCCTTGCTTGGCCTCTTTCGACCAGATGTTTTGTACCAGGTATCTACCGGCACATTTGTTGGAGGCCTGAAAGTCAATGGCCTATTTTCTTGGTTTGAACCTCTTTGGGAGGCTCTTCTGGGGTCATGTCGAAGATCAACATTTTCCCTTCTCTTATTTGCTGCTCTTACGCCTTGAATGTGCTCAGCAGCTTTTTTGTCAAAGATCAAACTGCATCTTGGACACAGCATCACTTCTGACTTCTTTTTCTGGCATCTTTGCAGGAAATCTGCCAGATTTTCATTTTCCCGAGGGAAAGCAGTCTTGTTAGCTTGTTCTTGCCTCATGGCCTCCTCTGATGCTTTTGGGTCAGAGAGTTCGACCATGTTGACATTCATTGCATCTTTGTTGGCAAGAGTCAACTGCTTCATTTGAATCTCCAAATTCTCCGTCTGGCCTTGAACTGTGGCCAAGTGAGAACTGGGTTTTGGTCCAGTTTTTTGTCCTTAAACGGTCTCCAGCTTTGGGCTTTCGACCGCTTTCTGAACCGCTTCAATTGTCTTTCTGGATAAATTCCCAGAAAAACTGCCAAAGATTGGCATGTTGATATGGTCCTTTGAGACTTCGACCATTGTGATTCCTGGCCTCTTCGACTGGTTCCTGGATGCCTCGATCACGTTCACCTCAGAAGGCTCAGCATAGTGGGCTTCAGCCTGCAACGGATTTGAGTCGACAGCCATGGGGGTTTTGTCAGCAAACTTCAACCTCCCCTCTTCGATAGCGTCTTGCACAAGATTCCTGAAAAGAAAACATTGAGAAGTTTTATGGCCCAAAAAATTATGATATTTGCAAAAACCTTTCTTCTTTCTTTGATCAAGAGGAGGCACTTTTACCCCTGGGGGTACTATCATTTGGCCATCTTTTACAAGCAAGTCAAAGATCTCATCACATTTTGTGATGTCAAAACTATAAGTCTTTTTGGGGAACCTATCGTTGGTCCTTTCTGGACCAATGGGATTTTTCCCACTTGAGGGGACTAACAGTTTGCAAGAGTATGGTGGCCCTTGTTTTAGTTCCGCTAAATCGACTTCTCCTTCTTCGACAGTTATAGTATCGTCGAAGGATTCTGGATCTTCGTCATCCATCTCAACATACGCTATCCTCTCTCTCTTATGAGTTTTCGTTGCCTTTGCCTTTTCAGCTTTGAGGCGTTCTACCTGTCGAACTCTATCGGCCAGTTGGGCTATGTCTCTCAGGTATTGAGTGTCTAACTTCTTCCTAATGGAATAATCTAAACCGCCTGCGGCTATTTCGACTAACTCATGTTCCGGCACTTGTGTAAAACATCTCGCCTTGAGCAACCTAAACCTATTTAGATATTCGTCTATAGGTTCAGTGAATCGTCTCTTTACACTGGCCAATTCTTTCAGGCTTATCTTGGTTTGCCCCATGTAGAATTGTTCATGGAACAATCTTTCCAACTGGGTCCAATGATGGATCGAATTGGGGGGGAGAGTTGTAAACCAAGTAAAAGCGTTCTTTGTTAAAGAGCTTGGGAAGTACTTAATCCTCAGGTTTTCGTTATTCGAAATATCTCCTGCTTCGATCAAGTATCTCGCCACATGTTCGACAGTAGATTCTGTCGTGTCCCCAGAAAACTTAGTGAATTTGGGGACTTTACATCTAGGAGGTAAGTCTGTTTGTAACACGTATTCTGACAGCGGGGACGTAAAGTTGGGCCTTCGAAAGCCCATGTTCATCCCATTTTGAGTCATGATCCTTTCGATCATGGTTGCCAGATTATTTTCCAAACCCATGTTTTGGTATTGGATATGCTGAACTACTTCGTCAGCATTTTGGTTTCTGTTAACTAACCTTACCTCTGGGGTTATTACCCTAGGTTCCTTGACAGGTTGCTCCAATCGTGCCCTAAGGTTTTCTTCGACAGGCTGTTGGACTTGGTTGATGGTGGTTTCTTCCTCTAAGAATACACCCTGATTTCCCCTTATTTGCGCCCTTTGGGGCTGTCGAATAGGTTGGGGTACTCCAAAGAAATCAGCCAAACGCGTCATTTGCGCTGTCATCTGCTGATTCGACTGAGTAGTGTTTTGTATTAGAGGGTTCAGCACGGTACTTAAAGTTTGTGCCAACATTTGAACCATATCATGGTTGCTTTCGTCCATTTGTTGCCTCAAGACTGCTGTCGAGGCATTTGTAAGGCCATGTGCTACTTGGGACGTTCCTCCTAAGAGTTAGGTCATATTTCTATTCGCCATACCTACTCCAGAACCTTGGAGTGGCGAAGAGGCACTCACTAAAGGGTCTGAAAAAGTGGACGCAGCATTCGTCAGGCTAGCCAAGTCAGAAGTTGGCATGCCACAGAGTGGTTCTCGATTATGACCACCTGTCATAAATCCTGGGGGAACAAAAGGCCTTGTGCCTAAATTTCCCCTTGGTGGGGGAGTTCCCAAAGGCACTCTGGGGCCTGTGAACGGAGGTAATGGCCCCGTTGCTGTGACTGTTACTGCTGGTGTCGAACCAGCGGTTATCGCTTCACTTACGGTCGGGATAACCGTTGCTCCCACATTTGTTTGTGGGATTTCATTATTGTTTGGCGGATTCACCATCTCTTCCCTTCTTCTAGCAGTATTGTTATCGTTAGTGTATATTCTACCACTTCTCAATAACATGCAACACTCCTCGAGAAAGATGAGATTATGTTCAAAAATCAACACACAGTCCCACCGGGTGTGCCAATTTGTTTACCGTGGTTATTGGTAAACAACCGCTGATCCTCCAAATGATTACTTATTTGGTTACTCGCAGGATCGATCAGATTGATCCTAGGACATAAGTTGATTTTGAGGTTCTGATTAAATTGGATAATGGTTAAATGACAATAAAGTAAAGAGGCTTTAAGTAAATTGCATGAAGAAATAAGCTTGGTAAAATAAATGCAGGCTTGAAGTAAAGGACTTCGACAGGGAAAGTAAAGAAGAAAGCAAGTAAAGTTTATGGAAAAGTAAATGACTTTGATTAATAAAAGTGGTGTTTCACACATACATTCTCAATAATTCTTTCTCACACGCTGGGTACTCGAATCTATATGAGTGACTTTGTATATAATTGTGAACACACGCGAGAAACTGCGTGAACTACTACTATTTATACTAAAACATCCCAAGTAACCGTCGGGCAGTTACACTGCTTCGAGATGATTCCACTTGGCACGTTCTCAACGTTCGACGCTCCAGATCTCTGCACGTTGCACTTGGTAACCGCTGGAAACCGTTTTCCCTCCAAATACTTGAATTTCAAACCGTTCCACTCTGAACCATCGAACACCTTCGTCGAGAAGCATCTTCGACGAGAAACACCTTCGACGTCGAAGGCAACCAACTTCTCCTTTGGAAGAAATCTTCTAAGTACAGTGTCATCTTTCGATGGGCATTTCGACAGACCCGCTGATCGAAAACATCCTTCAGCTTTAATGGCTGACATTAATGAAACAAGGGTGTCGAATTTAAGAGCCAACAGGTAGTAATCATCCCCAAATTTTCTCAACGATTGCTGTTGAGGTTAAAATCATTCAAGGTCCTCTCACCGTTCCTGTTGAGGTAGTAACCATCCCTGGTTCATTCATCATCGTTTGAAGAATTTGCAGATCCAGCTCTTGTAACCAGTCAGGACACATCCTTACAAAGAATTTGAAGACCAGCTCCTGTAAACAGGTCAGGTAATTATTTTTCTTTTGCACGTACGCAAGTTCTCGCTAAGGAATCTCTTATGCGATCAACATCCAAATGGCATCTATAAGCCCATTCCCACCATCATACTGCTGACACACTCTATGTGAGCACAAATTTCTGGGCACTTTAGTGTTCAATCATCTTCCACCTTCGGATCACGAAAGGCACGCAAGCCAATCTACATCCTCAGGTTTAAGAAGATTGAACAGGGGCAACTGTTGTACCCCAAAATTTGCCCTCCCATATTTCTCAAAACATTTCAAGAAAAATTCACAAGTCCAACCCGGCGCGTCATATTCAGGTGTTCTTTCACCAAGATATCCCTGATAACGTATTCTCGAATTCAGGTTCGGCTCAAGAGTCAATTCTTTAAAGAAGGTATATGAATGTGCGAGTTTTCTTGAAGAAATATGGTGAAAAAGTGTGCTGAAAGTGCAGTTTTTACGCGCTAAAAAATTCATAACTTGAAGATCGTGACTCGTTTTGAACCCGTTCTGGTGGCCAAAATTTCGTCTTGACATTATCTACGTTTTCATCTCTCACGGCTGGAAGCCAATTTCAATCAGAAGGTCTTAAAAAATGTGGATTTATCAAGTATTTTCATACAGAAAATTTGTGACAGAAGTTTATTTACGTCATGTTCAGAAAATCATAACTTGGTCGATTTTCATCGTATCGAGCTGGTTCTGGTGCCAAAATTTCACAAATTGAGTTGACTACATTTTCACAGAAGGTATTAAGTTCAAACGGTATTCAAAAGACCTTCGTTTTTTGCTCAGAGTGCGTGATACGCTGAAAATCCTGAATGCTGAATATTATTTCATCTGGGCCGAAACTTCGAAAATTCATAACTCGGTCAATTTTTATCGGATTGGACTCATATTTTTACAGAAGGTCACTGACTCATAGATCTACAACTTTGCTTCAAAAGTCGAGACCGGATTATGCTCCTATCAATACCAGTTTTTTATTGAAAAACGTGTCAGAGTCGACACTAGAGCCCAAAATAAGTTTGTCTGAGCTGAAACTTCAAAAATTCATAACTAATTCACCGTTTATCCGATTGAGCCGGTTTTCGGACAGGAGTTAGTTCTTGATGTCGGCTACATTTTGTTTTCACATTTCAACTTCAAAAATTGCACTTAAGTCCCTGCGATTTAGCCTGGAAAGTGACGAACTCAAGTGAACATTGGAGGCCCAATTGCACATTCAAAGCCCATTTTCTTTACCCTAATTTCCATTATATAATCACCTTCTTTCCACACAAACCAGAGGAGGAAAAGAGAGAAAAAACCTTGTCACAATACTGTTAGAATATCAAATTCTTTCAAGAACCCTAAAACCTTGAAATCCTTATTACAAATCCCTCTCTCACTACAAACAAGCCATCACAGTTACAAACCAACACCTCACTACTTCTTCAGTAAGGATAAGGCTGGCCTGATCTCCATGATCCTAATTTTCCAGTAAGGCATAAAAGCATTCCGGTCACTAATTTTCCAGTAAGGGTAAGATTGATTTGATCTCCATGATCAAAAGGGTATAATCATTCATACATGCCATATTGTGCCTAAACATTAAATTTCTTCATATATTGGCTTTATTTGCATTTTATGATTTTATTTAATGTGTTCGTGAGATTCAACACTGCAGATTTAGACAGGATCCCATGCAAGTTCATTAAGGAACGTTGAGGCCAAAAGCCAAAAGCCAAATGGCCAAAACAGAACATTTTACACATGACACCAATACGTGGCGAGACAGACATCCTGAGAAGATTAAGGAACGTTGAGGCCAGAACACAAATGGCCAAAAGCCAAAAGCCAAATGGCCAAAGTAGAACAACTTATGCATGAAACTCAATCCAATGGCCAAAGAATGCAGACCACGGTACTCAGGAGTCAATACTTCAAAAAAAACCTCCCCTTGGGCCAGACACCCCCTATGGTTTGCTCAATTTTTAATTTTTATTTGTTTTTCCTTTTTATTCTTTTAATTGTTTTTTTAATTGTTTTCTTTTAATTCCATAAAATAATTTTCATAATAAATATAAAATACAGAAAAATCAAAAAAATGTTTATTTTATTAATATTAATTTCACTATTATTATTTTTGTAAATAAATAACTAACAATTAATTTAGTGTAATTTAGGTTTTAAATTTCAATCTTTTCTTAATAAATAAAAATATATAGAATTATGTTTTTTAACATTTTTTCATCCTTTTCTTAATCAATTTTTTCTCATTTATTTATTATTATAATTACTATTTATTTTTGTAAATAAACATACATATTAATTAATTAGTAAATTAGAGTAATTTTAATATTTTTTCTTAATAAATAAAAATGGTTAGAATTAGGGTTAATTAATTTCTTAATTTTATTCTCTCATAAAAAGTCATAAATACAAAAAACTCAAAAATCTTTTCTTTTTTATTTTAATTTAATTAATTTGCTTAATAATAATAATTTAATTTCATTAAAAAGGGTCCAACGCCCTCGTTTCCAATTTTAATTCCATTCGCGCATTTATTTCTTTTTTTAATTATTTATGTAATTCTCCCAAAGCCGTGTAATATTTATCTTTCGCACTTTACTTTATTTCTTTATTTTATGTCAAATCGGGTCCTGGATTTTAATTTGGCGATGTGGACCCGCGCCTTTGTAATAGTTTAGGAATTTTATCTTTCCGCACTTTTTAACTGTTAAATAAATGCATGCAAGAATGAATGCCTAAAATAAAAACAAACGCATAGATCACTTTGACATGAACAAGATAAATACAAATGAACATGACACACAAATCACACACCACCCCTAGGGTACGCCTCACTGTTGCCTTGCCTCGAAAGGTGATCGTCGAGTAGAGGATGTCTTAGTAAGTCCTCATGATCCGGGAACCTGGCATGAGGGTAGCTTCTAAGGTGTCTTCACATTGCTCTGGTGATCACCATGTCCCGAACCTCGAATTGACCCGAACACCTCCAACGGTGGTGCTACCTACCTCTCAATGGTGGGATGGCACTCCTTTAAAGGACATTTACACAGACGAATTCCTTAGGGTAGGTAGACGACTCTAGATACTTGCTCTAATTTCAAAACAAATCAAAAAACTTCTTTTCGCACCGACACTTTCAAAAAGCTTTCGAAAGCAACTTTTCAAACACTCTTGAGGACTGATACAAGAGTCGAACTGAAATTTTCAAAGAAACTTTTTTAAACCCACTCACAGTTGAAAAGCAAACAAACCATTTTTGAAAACACAAATGAGCAAGTATCTAAGAGCCCATGGATAACCATGGATAGAAAGGATGCTAACACCTTCCCTTTCTATAACCTACCTCCCGAACCGACATCAATCTCTTTTAAGGAATTTTTCTGTGCTTTTGTCCTTTCCATTTGGAGAAAATAAAAGACGGTGGCGACTCTTGCTTACCGCGACATTTCGCGAACCAGCGTTAAACAGTCAGTTCCAGATCCACCGATCACAGAACTGGCGACTCTGCTGGGGACTTAAACTTAAAGTGAGGTGTACCTTAGGGTTAGTTCATAACTGTGTTTTCAATTGTATTGACTTGTCTGCTTTAAATTTGTGGGTTGCATGGGAGTTACATAGATCCTAACCCGGATCTGGGGATACCCAGTTTAGGTAGCATAAGCTGTGAGGGACCTGTCCGGCGTAGACCGACACGGGTGAAGCAGTGGCTACATTGGTGTGGCACCTTGGTCTGTACCGATATCCCTTGTGTCGCAACGAGGAGAATATGGGTCTTCTGAGGAGTCATTAAGCACCAACAACCTTAGAACCTTAAATGACACAACTTGGCCATTAGAACGGTAGCAGTATGCTACGCCCATTGAGGCTAAACTCTCGTGATGGTTCTGGCTGCAAGAAAAGATTGCGATGCTGGAGTTATGACCGATTGAGGGTAGTCAATGATATTGGGATCCTCTAAGAACCCGGTTACTTTGATAGGACATGTATGAACCAACAAACTGAAAGAGGGTAATACCTAGACCTCATGCTGGCCTAAAATCTAAGGGTTTCTCTTGTGTGACTTGTGTGCCTTTGTACTTGCTTACTTGCATGCTTGTTAGCTGACACATGAATTACTTGCAGGTTTTGTTTTAGTCCTTAATTGGGACACATGACAAGGCTTACTAAGTTTCTTGCAGGTTTTGTTTATAGTCCTTAATTAGGACTCATAACGGAGTGTATTGAGTTCTTGCAGGTTTTGTTTATAGTCCTTAATTAGGGCTTATAACAGAGTGTACTGAGTTTCTTGCAGACTAGTTTCTTGCAGGTTTTGGTTTGCAGTCCTTAATTGGGACTCATAACAGGGTTACTCACATTACCCCATGCATAACATAACATCATACCATTGCATACATCCTAACCCATTTCAAGGATCTCAAGGGCTTGTGATGCAGGTCATGATGAATCAAACATCTAGCAAGGGGCAAAGAGGATTTATTTTCCTCTAGCCAAAGTTGTCAGAGGCTATGACCCACTGGATATGGTGAGCTTTGACACTTGAAGAAGGTTCCCCGAGCCAAGGTTGTCAGAGGCTATGACCCACTCGATATGGTGAGCCTTGACCCTGGAAGAAGGACTCTCAACAACATGAAGTTCCCTCATCAAGCTACCAAGTTCTAACAATCTTTCTTGTTTATCCCGCGAGGTCCTTGAAAACATTACATGCATGTCATACATATAATTGCATAACAGGTACCCTTTAGACAGGTCACTTACCACCTCCGCTGTTTATTTCAACAATGGCTTCCCAACAAGATAACCAGGATTCCCTTGCTCAAGAGACTCGGTTCGGGGAAATCCTCCTGAATCTATCCAAGGGGCAGGAGGAGCTAAGGACACTTCTCATGGGGACCTTTGTCAGGAACAGTGCTGAGGATGAAAGGCTGAAACACCTACAAGCTGAGGTGGATGCATTAAAGGTCCAGATGCTAGGGCAGGTAACTGCTATTCAAGGGTTAGCTCAAAGAAAAGATGAGCTCGGGGTTCTCGTCAACCAACTGCTTCAGAATAACCAACTGGGGCAAACGTCTAAGGGTAAAAAGCCAGTCATCGTTCAACCACCTTTGAGACAAGGAGATAAGGGGAGAGCTCCTCAGATGGCTCCAGTGTCACAAATTCAGCATCAACCTCACCGGCTTCAGCCAGACAAGTCCAGGAGGCAATTCACCCCACTCAACATGTCGCTGTTTCAAGCTTTACAACGCCTGCTGAGATTGAATTTGATCACATTAAGGGCTCATCCCCAGAATCCCAACACAGCACATCCTACTTATGATCCCAATAAAAGGTGTGCTTACCACTCTGCCTGTCCAGGACATGATACAAACGAGTGTTGGGCTCTGAAGAACAAGATCCAGGACCTAATTGATGAAGGAGCATTGGAGTTCACCCAAGATGGTCAGGCTGAATTTTTCTATCATCCCTCCAAGACTCACCATTTGAAATGATAAGCCTTGATACTAGGAAACTTTTGTTCATTCGAATGTTCAAGTTGTAATTCTTTTTGATTGTTCAAACATTTGTTCATTGTTAAACATTGTTATTTCATTAATGCATCGCATATGTCCGTTTTGAAGCAATATATTCGTATTCACTATACGCAAATTATTTTCATATTTTTTCTGATGATCAACTCTCAATTAATAATTCTAAGCCTCTTGAGGGAAGATGATGAAAACGATACCATTATCTTTACAGTATGCTTTTGAACAGACCCGCTGATGAAGTACAGGCATTGTTTCAAATCCCTAAACACTGGAGTTATAAGGAAGATAATCCCTCGTCAACCCCTCTGAGCCAAAGAAGTAGGAGTTTTTCTTTTCGAAATTTAAAACCCTTAATCATAACCTGGGGCAGGGTAGTCTCTCAGTTGATCCAAGTGCATAACGAATGGCACCAAAGAGGTCCTTGTAAAATAAAGAAAGACAGTGATGGTTCAGAACAATCAATAAAGAAAGGCAGTCATTATCTTTCGAAATAAAAACCCATTAAGTCAAAACCTAAGAAGGAATCTTACAAAGCTGGGGCATCCCGCTGACTGTAATCATAAAAGAATAGTTCAGGCAAAAAAATTTTTAGGGATAGCAAAATCAAAAAGAAAGAGGTCATACAAACCCTCAACAAAAACAGAAATGACTGCCTATTCAAAATAAGTTATCAACATCCGAATCATCACCAGAAATCAGAGCAAAGACTCAAACAAGGTCGAACGTATGATCAACTGAGTTTAGGTTTGAAGAACATCACGAAGAGCGGGTGGGTACAAATAAAATTTGAGCCTTTATCCTTTGTTTCTTAAACCGTGAACCAAGCCACGTTATAACCCTTAAAAGTCCTAGCTGAAGCATGGGTTAGTTCGAAAGCATACTGTTACGAAAGGTATCCTGACTCCTGAAGGTCTGTTACAAATCTTGAGTTGACATCACAGTCTACAAGAATTGCTTGTTTTTCAAAAAAAAATGCATTTTCAAAATTCAAGACAGACATAGGCTTTTGCATTCTTAAAATAATATTGTTTGCACATGATCATTTGTTTGAACAGCAGAGAAATTCGCATGACGAAAGTCTAATGAACAAGAGTATCTCCAATCAAGGGGCATGACATGATTATTGTCCATCATCTGGGGCAATCAAGTCAAGATTCGGAGAATCTCTCAAAGACCAAATGGCCTGGGGCAAATTTCCGCCTGAGTCACTTGGGGCACTCCAGCAATGAATCTTGCCTGATTAAACATCTTCTAGGGGCACGACCAAACACTTCTAACAGGGGCAACGCCCTACATTCTGAAAGCACGGACATAGTCGAAAAAATACTACGCAAAGTCAAAGACCCGCTAGGTTGACATACCTAGGCAAAAATAAGGGCTTCCCGGCGAACCAAAAGGGTTCGGGCAAAATGAAGGGATGAAATGAAAAAATCTGTACACCCGGCAAGTCGAAAACCTGAAAAGGCGGCTTGGGCAAAAATGGGTATCCCGGTGGACTGAAAACCCAAAAGGGCAGTCCAGGCAAAAGTTAGGGATTAAAGCGTACGACTATGTCCCGGCATCTTGTCACTTGCCTACCAGAAGAAGGTTTGTCCATCAACCACTATCAGCGCCTCACAGGTCTTCCTCTCCCACCTCAGAAACAGGGGCAATAAAGAATTGTCTAAAAGCAATCTAATTGTTCTGTCCTCCAGGGTACCAATATGGGTTTAGCGGAAGAACGTAACCAGATATCTTAATCCCCCAGAGAGTGAGCCAGCAAGTCAGTGCACTCTCCCCAAGCGAAGCTATAGTATCAAACTTAAGGAAGTTGGGTGTCCTCCAGCAGATCTCAACATTCCCCAGCACATCATTCTTAAACAAGCATCCCCGGTAGTCTTGGTCTAAAGATTGTTCCCCGGTGGTATATCAAACATTCAGTGGAATCACTTCCCCGATACAATTCAAAACTTCCCCAGGAGATTCCTATCTATTTCCCAAGGAAAGTTGGAATCCATCTCCCCAAGCAGTAAGCTTATCCCCAGTAGATTCTGGAAGCTTACTCCTCGCAGAGCACGAACGCGTCCCCCGGCTTTATTCAAAGAGTTATTTCCTCGCCAGGATATAACTGGGTTATCCTTAGCCAAAAGCCACGGAAAGAGCGTCCTCGACGAAGTCTTCTTATCCCCAGCGAAGTCTATTAACACTTCCAACACAACAAGGGTATCCCCAGCAAGTTACCATCAAACAACTCAACAAAGTACCTCTCTCCACAAAATATTGCTCCCCAACAAGATCATTAGAGTACTTTTCTCACCGCAGAGTAACCCATTCGCCAAGTTTATTCCCCAACGGAGTCATCTTCTCCTACCGGTATACTTGCAACTATCATCCAGCAGAAGCAAAATCTGTTCTCCAACATCAGCCCAGGAGTAACTTCCCGGCACCCGTCAAGGATTTATTTTCCTAAGACAAAAAAATACATTCATACACATCGCATTTCCATACATTATAGCATGCATATATGCATCATATCTCACAATCTCATTTATGTTGAGAATATCATTGCTTGATCCATGTCATGCATTGCGTATGACTGACCCTTACCTTTCAGGAAAGATTCAGTTAAGTTTTCAACATGTTCAAGACCTAGACCGGTTCAGTTAAATCGACTCCAAAGATTTCTCTGTTTCTTCTCCAGTCAAAGGCCTTCTCTGGGTCAGTCAGATCGACTCCAAAGATCTCCCTGTTTCTTACCTAGTTGAAGACTCCAAGACCTTGTCTGGTTCAGTTAAATCGACTCCCAAAGATTTTCCTGGTTATTATCCAGTCAAAGGCCTTCTCTGGTCTAGTTAAACCGACTCCTAAAGGTTTTTATTTTGAAGACTCAGTTGAAGATTCCAAGACCTTGTCTGGTTCAGTTAAATCGACTCCCAAAGATTTTCCTGGTTATTATCCAGTCAAAGGCCTTCTCTGGTCTAGTTAAACCGACTCCTAAAGGTTTTTCTTTTGAAGACTCAGTTGAAGACTCCAAGACCTTGTCTGGTTCAGTTAAATCGACTCCCAAAGATTTTCCTGGTTATTATCCAGTCAAAGGCCTTCTCTGGTCTAGTTAAACCGACTCCTAAAGGTTTTTCTTTTGAAGACTCAGTTGAAGACTCCAAGACCTTGTCTGGTTCAGTTAAATCGACTCCCAAAGATTTTCCTGGTTATTATCCAGTCAAAGGCTTTCTCTGGTCTAGTTAAACCGACTCCTAAAGGTTTTTCTTTTGAAGACTCAGTAGAAGATATCCGAGATTCTCTCAATGATTGCTATTGAGGTTGTAGTCGCCTATGGTTCTCTACCCGATACTGCGGAGGTTGTAATCCCAGATTTCGCTCAACGATTGCTGTTGAAGTTGAAGTTATCCAAGATTCTCTCAATGATTGCTATTGAGGTTGTAGTCGCCTATGGTTCTCTCCCTGATACTGCGGAGGTGGTAATCCCAGATTTCGCTCAACGATTGCTGTTGAAGTTGAAGTTATCCAAGAATCTTTCAATGATTGCTATTGAGGTTGTAGTCGCCTATGGTTCTCTCCCCGATACTGCGGAGGTGGTAATCCCAAGATTCGCTCAATGATTGCTGTTGAAGTTGAAGTTATCCAAGATTCTCTCAATGATTGCTATTGAGGTTGTAGTCACCTATGGTTCTCTCCCCGATCCTGTTGAGGTAGTAATCATCCCCAGATTTTCTCAACGATTGCTGTTGAGGTTAAAATCATTCAAGGTCCTCTCACCGTTCCTGTTGAGGTAGTAACCATCCCTGGTTCATTCATCATCGTTTGAAGAATTTGCAGATCCAGCTCCTGTAACCAGTCAGGACACATCCTTACAAAATATTTGAAGACCAGCTCCTGTAAACAGGTCAGGTAATTATTTTTCTTTTGCAGGTACGCAAGTTCTCGCTAAGGAATCTCTTATGCGATCAACATCCAAATGGCATCTATAAGCCCATTCCCACCATCATACTGCTGACACACTCCATGTGAGTGCAAATTTCTGGGCACTTTAGTGTTCAATCATCTTCCACCTTCGGATCACGAAAGGCACGCAAGCCAATCTACATCCTCGGGTTTAAGAAGATTGAACAGGGGCAACTGTTGTACCCCAAAATTTGCCCTCCCATATTTCTCAAAACATTTCAAGAAAAATTCACAAGTCCAACCCGGCGCGTCATATTCAGGTGTTCTTTCACCAAGATATCCCTGATAACGTATTCTCGAATTCAGGTTCGGCTCAAGAGTCAATTCTTTAAAGAAGGTATCTGAATGTGCGAGTTTTCTTGAAGAAATATGGTGAAAAAGTGTGCTGAAAGTGCAGTTTTTACGCGCTAAAAAATTCATAACTTGAAGATCGTGACTCGTTTTGAACCCGTTCTGGTGGCCAAAATTCCATCTTGACATTATCTACGTTTTCATCTCTCACGGCTGGAAGCCAATTTCGATCAGAAGGTCTTCAAAAATGTGGATTTATCAAGTATTTTCATACAGAAAATTTGTGACAGAAGTTTATTTACGTCAAGTTCAGAAAATCATAACTTGGTCGATTTTCATCGTATCGAGCTGGTTCTGGTGCCAAAATTTCACAAATTGAGTTGACTACATTTTCACAGAAGGTATTGAGTTCAAACGGTATTCAAAAGGCCTTCGTTTTTTGCTCAGAGTGCGTGATACGCTGAAAATCCTGAATGCTGAATATTATTTCATCTGGGCCGAAACTTCGAAAATTCACAACTCGGTCAATTTTTATCGGATTGGACTCATTTTTACAGAAGGTCACTGACTCATAGATCTACAACTTTTCTTCAAAAGTCGAGACCGGATTATGCTCCTATCAATACCAGTTTTTTATTGAAAAACGTGTCAGAGTCGACACTGGAGCCCAAAATAAGTTTGTCTGAGCTGAAACTTCAAAAATTCATAACTAATTCACCGTTTATCCGATTGAGTCGGTTTTCGGACAGGAGTTAGTTCTTGATGTCGGCTACATTTTGTTTTCACATTTCAACTTCAAAAATTGCACTTAAGTCCCTGCGATTTAGCCTGGAAAGTGACGAACTCAAGTGAACATTGGAGGCCCAATTGCACATTCAAAGCCCATTTTCTTTATCCTAATTTCCATTATATAATCACCTTCTTTCCACACAAACCAGAGGAGGAAAAGAGAGAAAAAACCTTGTCACAATACTGTTAGAATATCAAATTCTTTCAAGAACCCTAAAACCTTGAAATCCTTATTACAAATCCCTCTCTCACTACAAACAAGCCATCACAGTTACAAACCAACACCTCACTACTTCTTCAGTAAGGATAAGGCTGGCCTGATCTCCATGATCCTAATTTTCCAGTAAGGCATAAAAGCATTCCGGTCACTAATTTTCCAGTAAGGGTAAGATTGATTTGATCTCCATGATCAAAAGGGTATAATCATTCATACATGCCATATTGTGCCTAAACATTAAATTTCTTCATATATTGGCTTTATTTGCATTTTATGATTTTATTTAATGTGTTCGTGAGATTCAACACTGCAGATTTAGACAGGATCCCATGCAGGTTCATTAAGGAACGTTGAGGCCAAAAGCCAAATGGCCAAAAGGCAAAAGCCAAATGGCCAAAACAGAACATTTTACACATGACACCAATACGTGGCGAGACAGACATCCTGAGAAGATTAAGGAACGTTGAGGCCAGAACACAAATGGCCAAAAGCCAAAAGCCAAATGGCCAAAGTAGAACAACTTATGCATAAAACTCAATCCAATGGCCAAAGAATGCAGACCACGGTACTCAGGAGTCGATACTTCAAAAAAACCTCCCCTTGGGCCAGACACCCCCTATGGTTTGCTCAATTTTTAATTTTTATTTGTTTTTCCTTTTTATTCTTTTAATTGTTTTTTTAATTGTTTTCTTTTAATTCCATAAAATAATTTTCATAATAAATATAAAATACAGAAAAATCAAAAAAATGTTTATTTTATTAATATTAATTTCACTATTATTATTTTTGTAAATAAATAACTAACAATTAATTTAGTGTAATTTAGGTTTTAAATTTCAATCTTTTCTTAATAAATAAAAATATATAGAATTAGGTTTTTTAACATTTTTTCATCCTTTTCTTAATCAATTTTTTCTCATTTATTTATTATTATAATTACTATTTATTTTTGTAAATAAACATGCATATTAATTAATTAGTAAATTAGAGTAATTTTAATATTTTTTCTTAATAAATAAAAATGGTTAGAATTAGGGTTAATTAATTTCTTAATTTTATTCTCTCATAAAAAGTCATAAATACAAAAAACTCAAAAATCTTTTCTTTTTTATTTTAATTTAATTAATTTGCTTAATAATAATAATTTAATTTCATTAAAAAGGGTCCAACGCCCTCGTTTCCAATTTTAATTCCATTCGCGCATTTATTTCTTTTTTTAATTATTTATGTAATTCTCCCAAAGCCGTGTAATATTTATCTTTCGCACTTTACTTTATTTCTTTATTTTATGTCAAATCGGGTCCTGGATTTTAATTTGGCGATGTGGACCCGCGCCTTTGTAATAGTTTAGGAATTTTATCTTTCCGCACTTTTTAACTGTTAAATAAATGCATGCAAGAATGAATGCCTAAAATAAAAACAAACGCATAGATCACTTTGACATGAACAAGATAAATGCAAATGAACATGACACACAAATCACACACCACCCCTAGGGTACGCCTCACTGTTGCCTTGCCTCGAAAGATGATCGTCGAGTAGAGGATGTCTTAGTAAGTCCTCATGATCCGGGAACCTGGCATGAGGGTAGCTTCTAAGGTGTCTTCACATTGCTCTGGTGATCACCATGTCCCGAACCTCGAATTGACCCGAACACCTCCAACGGTGGTGCTACCTACCTCTCAATGGTGGGATGGCACTACTTTAAAGGACATTTACACAGACGAATTCCTTAGGGTAGGTAGACGACTCTAGATACTTGCTCTAATTTCAAAACAAATCAAAAAACTTCTTTTCGCACCGACACTTTCAAAAAGCTTTTGAAAGCAACTTTTCAAACACTCTTGAGGACTGATACAAGAGTCGAACTGAAATTTTCAAAGAAACTTTTTTAAACTCACTCACAGTTGAAAAGCAAACAAACCATTTTTGAAAACACAAATGAGCAAGTATCTAAGAGCCCATGGATAACCATGGATAGAAAGGGTGCTAACACCTTCCCTTTCTATAACCTACCTCCTGAACCGACAGCAATCTCTTTTAAGGAATTTTTCTGTGCTTTTGTCCTTTCCATTTGGAGAAAATAAAAGACGGTGGCGACTCTTGCTTACCGCGACATTTCGCGAACCAGCGTTAAACAGTCAGTTCTAGATCCACCGATCACACATATATATTCAACAGGAAGGCTGTTTGGAAAAGCAACTCTTTGACAGAAGATCAACTAGGGGCTGTATAGTTTTAACTACTGTAATCCAAGCAAGTATCATTGTGATAAGTGACTTGGAGTAGGTTTTGATTGTAAGGGTTGTGTATCACTCAAAGCTTTGAAGCAAGAGTGTTTGTGTCACTTGATTAAAGCTTTGAAGAAAGGTCAAGTTAGGCTTATGTATCACTCAAAGCTTTGAAGCACGGGTGTTTGTGTTACTTGATTAAAAGCTGTGAAGCATAATCAAGTGTATGTTCTGAAGAGTGTCTTCATTATTTCATTAGTCAATTGTTTATTATCACTGCTGTGATTGAGGGGGAGTGAGTAGGAACTCAGGTTTAAGTTGAACTTAGATTGAAGTTGCATTGGGTAGGTCTTAAGTGAAGGAGATAAACTGGTTGGTTTATTCCTGAATTAATATCTCTTATAGTGAATTTCCTCCCTGGCTTGGCAGCCCCCAGAGTAGGTGTTGTTTCACACTGAACTGGGTAAACAATTGACTGTGTTCTTTACTGCTTTTTGATTTACTGTCTTTAGAAAGTCAGATACGGTGTCATAACATTCACTGTGACATTGAGTATCTGCTGCCAGAATTTCAGCGAGGTTCAATTAAATAAAACTCAATGTGGGGTTTTGGTTTGGTAATTGTACTTAACAATAATTAAAAATATAGGAAGGTAAATAATGACTTTTTTTACTATTGTGAATAGTATGCTAGGGGTGTGTGTGTGTGTTTGCCCTGTAATGACCTTCACTATTGATCTCTTCTACAAGTTCATTACCTTTGAACTACTGGCCCTTTAGATTATTTTCCCCTAAGTCCTTAGTGAGAAAACCTTTAACCATCCATCCTAAATCCTATGTCCTTAGAAATATTTGATGGAGTCAAGCCTTTATCTTATCAAGGGTTAAATTCATTGACTATAGGGTATCCCTAGTCCTAGGTGATATCTACTATAGCCTAATCATAAAAAAAATCTTAACAACCATGGTCCAATTGGTTGTTAACCGTAACTCAATCCTAATTAGTCCAATCAGGAAAGCATTAGAAACCTTGGACGATTAAATTGAAAGGAAACTATTGTATTAAAAATCAATAATTCATAGTCAATACATTTTCAAATCAGGGACCTCCCCTAGCATTAGGGGGTTTAGCCACACATAATATTCAAGGAAATTTCAATAAAAATAAAGATAAACATTACACAAATTGATGGTGAACTCTGATCTTCAATTGCTTCAGCTCATGAAAAGTCTTCGTTCTCCCATAACTTGCATAGGCTTCAATACTCTATCGTGAAATTATTCTCCCATCAAAAGTCCTCTTTTTTATTCTACAAAATAGGTTTAAGTAGTCTCATTTTTATTAGGTGATGCCAAAAGTCCATAGTAGCCTCCAGAGTTCAAAAACACTAAAAATTCCCAAACTTAAGAATTTTCAGCTCCTGAGCTGACATGGGCCGTGTCACCGAACATGGGAACCCATGTCAGCATCTGTGATATGCTCCTTTCAACCTCTTGGCCCAAAAGAATTGACACAGGCCGTATCGTGTGACACAGGCACCCGTGTCAGCGCTTGTGATCCTTCCTCCAAAAACGCACGCTTCAGCTGACTTGACACGGGCCGTGACGTGTGACACGGGTGCCCGTGTCGCCTTCTGCCTTGCTCCAATATTCACTTCTTTCCAAATTATCCCCCTGACACGGCCTGTGTCAGGTGACATGGCCACCCGTGTCATGGCTCCTAAAGCATTTTTTCTTGGAACTCTGAATACTACACTTTTCTGCTCTGATTTGTCTTGTTTTATTCTTTTGAACCTGGAATCACTGAAACATAAAACCAAAGCATAAAACGCGGTAATATGAAAGAAAACATCCGTCAATTAGGAGAAACAATAACTAAAATAAATGCTCAATTCCTGTGTAAAAACCACTGATCAAACTCCCCCAAACTTAAAGCGTTGCTTGACCTCAAGAAATTATTACAAGAACTCATGAAAATCACAGTAGCCTGATACTCAAACGTGAGACATCCGTTCAGATTGATCAAATAGAAGTTCGTCCGACGTTCACATGAGACGAAGAGTTTGCTCAAGAATCTCTAAATTTAGAGTTTCTTCTTCAGATACCTCTCTAACTATGCTTTGTACTTAAGTCTCTTTCCGATTTTCCTCCTTTTTCATTCAGACAGTCAAATTAAGGCAATAATAATTATTAGTGAACATCACATGCACAAGACTGATTAAGATATATTTTTTCTCAGGCACCAAATAAGAGCTTTCGCTCCTTTATAAATTCAGATGAAATTTTCAAAACTTTTAAGTTTATATATTGTCCTTTATGGACGACATTTGGGGATCAACCCCCATTGGGCTGAATAACCTGGTGAGGGATACCCAACTTAGCGAGCTAGTTTCCTTTTACCACCTTTTCATCATTTGGTTCCAAATTTATTTCTTTCTCCTTTAATCGTACATGCATGTGAATCTATGTTATGCCAGATTGTGAGGATAAACTACTTTAGGAGTACTTCTCAGGATTTAAGCACTATGGTACAAATCTACACGTTAGACTCGTATCCCCTTCACGTTATTCTGAACATCCTACCCTCAAATAACCATCCCTTTGTCTCTATATACTATTCTCAAACTCTATGAGACTCAAAATTGTTTTGGCCAACTTGGAGGACTTCAACTCGTGGATTTACACGGAAATTCGCAGAGTACTAATAAATAATTCAAAAAGAAGAAAAACAATAAAACCCCCCAAACTTGATCTAAACATTGACCCCAATGTTTTGGAACAAGCTCGAGAAGGTGACTCACAGAGGGTAGTGCAACACATACTGCATCCTCCTAGATCTCACCAGTAATACTTCCTTTTTATTACCTGTAAATAAAATAAAAAGAAAGACTAAATTATTAAAAAGGTGGGTTGCCTCCCACGAAGCGCTTCATTTAACGTCACATGGCTCAAAGAGTCATCCCCTTATGGGGGTACTTCCTTTTCCACACCTTGTTGCTTGTTTCATCTGCAATCCATAACTCATTCAGATCAAACGTCTCAACCCATTTGTACTTCCAGCCACTTCCAACTTCCATCTTTTCAGCTTGGTGTTCCTTCTTCTTTCTCTTCTTTTCTTGTTGACGACATTTATGAATTTCTATTGCTGCCACCTCAGAGATTTTTCCCGAGACTTCTTCCGGTTGTGATTTTGAGTTGTTTCCTTCTCCTTCTACTTTGATCATTCCAACCAAAGATTTATCCTTTCCACCTCCACCTTGCTTCCTGATTTCTAACACCTTCAAGGTTATCTCCTCATCAAGTGATTTCAGTGTCAGATTACCTATCTCGATATCAAAATTGCATTGACTCGTCAACATTAATGTTCGACCAAGAATGATAGGAGTCTCTTCATCTTATGGTATGTCCATGATCTGAAAATCAACTGGGAAAACAAAATTTTCAATTTCTACTAAAACATCTTCAGCTATTCCAAATGACTGCTTGATGGTGTGATCAACAAATTTCAATTTTGTTCCACTCCCGCTTATCTTCTCAATACCAAGCTTCTTGAAAATTGATAATGGCATTAAACTCACACTAGAGCCAAAATCAACTAAAACCTTCTTGAAAGCTCTGTATTTTATTATGCATGGTATTACTACTAACCCTGGATCCCTCTGCTTGACAAGTATTTTTCTCTCCGGCCCAATTGTACATAATTTCTCATCAACGGGTGCCCCTGTTCAATCTTCTTAAACCTGAGGATGTAGATTGGCTTTTCTGCCTTTCGTAATCCGAAGGTGGAAGATGATTGAACACTAGAGTGCCCAGAAATTTGCACTCGCATGAAGTGGTAATTGTCTTGTGATGTCGGGAATAGGCTTATAGATGCCATTTGGAGATTGATGATGGGATATGGGCTTGAAAGATGCCATCCAAAGAAGTGTCAATCGCATAAGAGATTCCTTAGCGAGAGCTTGTATACTTGTTGTTGAGGAAGATTCCACTGGGGAATGTTGTTCTCTATCTTGAGAAAAGTAGAATTTTAGGAGCTTCGGTCGTCCGTTATTCTACTGGGGAATTGTCTCTTAGTCGAGGAGGTGAAAATGTACTACTATCTGGTCGTAATCCAGGCTTTACAATGACTTACTGGGGAGATGAGATTAAACTTGCTATCTGGTCGTAATCCAGGCTTCACAATTTCTCAATTCTTATCTGGTCGTAATCCAGGCTTCAGAAGGAATTCAGTTGTTATCCGGTCGCATCCAGGCTTTAACTTGAATTTAGGGCACACTAATATCCGGTCGACTCCGAGCTTCTTAGTAATTGTCCAGGTAAACTGCTATTTGGTCGAAATCCAAGCTTCAGAGTGTCTTGTACTGTTATCTGGTCGTAATCCAGGCTTCACGATGTGTTATACCATTATCCGATCGAATCCACTCTTCATGGTGTCTTGTACTGTTATCTGGTCGAATCCAGGCTTCATAATATCTCACTTCTTATCTGGTCGAAATCCAGGCTTCAGAAGAAATCAAGTGGTTATCCGGTCGCATCCGAGCTTCCCTTTGACTGTTGGGCCTACTAATATCCGGTTGAATCCGAGCTTCATAGTAATTGGCCGGGTAAACTGCTATTTGGTCGTAATCTAAGCTTCACAGTGTCCCTCACTGTTATCTGGTCGTAATCCAGGCTTCAGTGTCTTTTACCGCTATCTGGTCGAAATCCAGGCTTCGCGATGTCTCATACCATTATCTGGTCGAATCCAGGCTTCATGGTGTTCGGAGAAATCAAGATACTATCCGGTCGAATCCGGGCTTCATAACTTGTATTAAAGATATACCACTATCTAGTCGTAATCCAGGCTTCGTAGTATTCTTGGTTGCTATCTGGTCATAATCCAGGCTTCACAATGTCTTCTACCATTATCTGGTCGTAATCTAGGCTTCATGGTCTTGTATTGCTATCTGGTCGTAATCCAGACTTCACAATAACTTGTTGAGCTGTTATCCGGTCGTAATCTGGGCTTCACGGCTTGTGTTTATGATATACCACTATCTAGTCGAATCCATGCTTAATGGCATCTTGTACTGCTATCTGGTCGTAATCCAGGCTTCACAGTAACTTGCTGGGGATTAAACTATTATCCGGTCGAATCCGGGATTCATAGCTTGCTTTTAAGAGATACCACTATCTGGTCGTAATCCAGGCTTCGCGATATTATGATACTGTTATCCAGTCGTTCTCCGGGGTTCACAATATGATGGAGTAATCAAGATACTATCCGGTCGTACCCGGGCTTCATAGCTTGAATTTTGTGAGAATTTGATTGTATCTTTTCCTGAAATGTAAAGGGTTAGTCGTATGTAATGTCATGATGCATGACATGTATCGAGTAATGATATTCTCAAAATAAGTGAGATTATGTTGTATGGTGCGTATGCATGTGCCATGATGTATGGATATGCAATGTTTTTATGATGTTCTCTAGCTGGGGAAAATAAATCCCGGACTGCTGCTGGAGAATATAAAGAGTTTCGCTCGTTGGGGATAACGACCGAAGATGATTGGGAGAATAATCCTGCTGGAGAATACATTGGTGAGAGAATGACTCTGTGGGGAAAAGATACTCTGTCAGAAGATCTGCTGACTTGGAGAAATAACCTCGGCTATGGATGAATTACCGTTGCTGGCGGTGATGAACTCTATCGGGGATAAAATTTCTGTTTGTGGAAGAAATAAACTCCACTAGGGATGGCCTTCCAGTGTTGGTAATGGATGAACTCTGCTTGGGGAGAATCTTACCGACTCATTCGCGATTGCGAACCTCAACCGGGAAGAGTTGATAACACTCTATTCGGGTACTCCCTACTCTGCGGGGAGTGTACACATTTTTAGTCATTTTCTTCAGCTAGGTCTATCCCTGTACCTGGTGAATAGAGCAACTGTAAGGCTCAAACATTTCTTATTTGCCCCTATTTCTGAAATTACGAGTAATCGTCTTTTGTTTCGCATGTAAATATTTATGAGCAACAATTATTGTCGAATGCATATATAAAAAATGAACCATTGGACGTTCTTGCAAAACAAAACAGAAAAGAGAAAAACAATTTGAAATTTCTTTGTGAAAATGAATTGTATTGATTTTGAAGTTGGCCTGTAAATGGGCGTTTTTGTACAAGAGGCTGACGTCCTAGTAAGAGAACGCCGCCGAATGATAGAATTTACACAATTTGTGAAAAACAAAGAAAAACAGCTATGTGAACAATCCCACTGGGTTCCAACTCTGCTATTGCCTTTATATCTTCGAGTGTATCATCACTTTGCTACTTGGTTGAAGGTAGATCAGATTGATCAGTGCCGTCCGAGCTTGATAGTCGATACCGAAGTCTTGTTGCAAGATGATCCAATGAGACATAGTGTTACGCTTTGATCCCTAATTTTTTCCTGGACCGCCCTTTTGGGTTTTCAGTCCACCGGGATACCCTTTTTTGCCCAAGCCGCCTTTTCAGGTTTTCGACTTGCCGGGTGTACAGATTTTTTTCATTTTCATCCCTTATTTTTGCCCGAACCCTTTTGGTTCGTCGGGAAGCCCTTATTTTTTCCTAGGCCAGTCGACCTAGAGGGTCTTTGATTATGCGTAGTATTTTTTCACTATGTCTGCATTGACGGGTGAGGAAGGTCGTCACCATCCATGGTGCTTAGAATCATAGCTCCTCCCGAGAAAATGTTCTTAACCACGAATGGCCCTTCGTACGTAGGGGTCCATTTGCCCCTGGGATTACCTTGCGGCAGTATGATGCATTTGATCACCAGATCCCCAACTTGATACTCTTGTCGTCTAACTTTCTTGTTAAAATCCTTGATCATTCGCTTTTGATACGTCTGACCATGACAAATAGCAGTAAGTCTCTTTTTGTCAATTAAGTTCAGCTGATCAAGTCGGGTCTGGATCCAGTCGTCTTCGCTCAAATCTGCATCCTTCATAATCCTAAGAGAGGGTATTTGAACTTCAATGGGCAAGACTGCCTCCATGCTATACACCAAGGAATAGGGTGTTGCCCTTGTTGACGTCCGCACTGAGGTGCGGTACCCATGAAGAGCGAATGGTAACATCTCATGCCAGTCTTTGTATGTCACCGTCATCTTCTGCACAATCTTCTTAATGTTCTTATTAGCTGCTTCAATAGCTCCATTCATCTTCGGCCGGTAAGGAGAAGCGTTATGATGCTGTATCTTAAACTGTTTGCAGAGCTCGGTGATCATCGTATTATTGAAATTTGTACCATTGTCCATAATGATCCTCTCTGGTACACCGTACCGATAGATCAAATTGTGCCAAATAAATCGTGCCACGACGTTCTTGGTCACTGTAGCAAAGGAAGCTGCCTCAACCCATTTTGTAAAGTAGTCAATTGCTACCAGGATGAAATGATGCCTGTTGGACGCAGTAGGTTTAATCTCGCCTATCATATCAATTCCCCACATTGCAAAGGGCCAGGGAGCTGTCAAGACGTTCAGGGGAACTGGAGGTATGTGCACCTTATCAATATAGACTTGGCACTTGTGACAGGTTCGAGAATGATGATAACAATCGACTTCCATAGTAGACCAATAATATCCTTCCCGTAGGATTTTCTTCGCCATGGTATGTCCACTGGAATGAGTGCCAAAAGTACCTTCATGTAATTCTGACATGATCTTTTTTGCCTCGTTCTTATCCATACATCGCAGTAAGGTCGAATCATGATTACGCTTGTGAAGGACAACATTACTGATGAAGAATTTCACCGCGAACCTCCTCAGAAACTTCTTATCATTAACAGATGCACCCTCGGCGTATTCCTGAGCCTCGAGATACCTCTTTACCTCGTGAAACCAGGGTTTATCTGCTACCTCTTCAGTCTCGATGTCACAGTAATGCACGGGTTCGTCCAACCTCTCAATGGTACTCTGGGGAGCTTCATTGTCCCACCTGACCTTAAACATAGAGGACATGGTAGCTAGCCCGTCCGCTAACTGATTCTCCTCTCTTGGGAAATGTTCAAAGGTTATCTCCTCGAAGTGCGGAAGCAACGTCAATACATACTCTTTGTAAGGAATAAGATCTGGGTGCTTCATATCCCACTCGCCTTTGATCTGACTGATCACGAGAGCGGAATCTCCGAACACACTCAAAAATTTAATCCTCAGGTCAATAGCTGCTCGAAGGCCCATAATGCACGCTTCATACTCTGCCATATTGTTGGTGCAGTTAAAACATAATTGGGCGGTGAACAGAGCATGACAGCCTTCAGGAGATATGATCACGGCGCAAATGCCATTACTCAAAGCGTTTGAAGCTCCATCAAAGTACATAGACCATCAGGATCCTTCCTCAAGTCCTTCATCCGGTCCAGGTATTTCACAGTCGGTCACCAACATGATGCTCTCATCCGGAAACTCAAAATTCATAGACTGATAATCATCCACTGCCTGATGCGCCAAATGATCTGCCAACACACTCCCCTTGATTGCCTTTTGGGTCGTGTATTGGATGTCATACTCAGTCAAGATCATCTGCCATCTTGCTATTCTTCCGGAGAAGGGGGGCTTTTCGAAGATATACTTGATTGGATCCATCTTTGATATCAAAAGGGTAGTGTGAGTCAGCATATACTGTCTCATCCGGCGAGCAGCCCATGCCAAAGCGCAACAAGTTTTCTCAAGCAGTGAGTATCGGGTCTCACAGTCAATAAACTTTTTGCTAAGGTAGTAAATAGCGTGCTCTTTTCAGCCAGACTCGTCATGCTGCCCCAACACACACCCTATCGAATTATCTAGTACGGTCAAGTATAAGATCAAAGGTCTTCCTTCAACTGGAGGCATCAGAATTGGTGGCTCTTGGAGATATTCCTTGATCCTTTCGAAAGCGGCTTGACATTCATCATTCCATCTTACCACTTGATCTTTCTTCAACATCTTGAAGATTGGTTCACAAGTAGCAGTTAGGTGCAAAATGAATCGGGCAATGTAATTCAGACGTCCCAAAAAGCCTCTGACTTCTTTTTCTGTGAGGGGAGCTGGAATTTCCTGTATAGCCTTCACCTTTGCAGGATCCACTTGAATACCTTTATCACTAACGGCGAAACACAACAGCTTAACAGACATCACCCCGAAGGTGCACTTGTTTGGGTTTAACCTCAGTTCGTACGTCTTCAACCTATCAAATAGCTTCTGAAGATGGTCAAGGTGCTCTTCCTTGGTTTGGGACCTCGCAATCATGTCGTCAACGTATACCTCAATCTCATGGTGAATCATGTCGTGGAACAAAGCAATCATGGTGCGCTGATACATTGCCCCAACATTCTTCAACCCGAAAGGCATTACCTTGTAACAGAAAGTGCCCCATTGCGTAACGAAAGTTGTCTTCTCCATGTCTTCGGGAGCCATCTTAATCTGATTGTAACCGGAGAAACCATCCATAAAGAAGAAGATCTTATGCTGTGCAGTATTGTCAACCAGAACATCAAAATGAGGCAGAGGGAAATCATCCTTGGGGCTCGCCCTATTCAGATCTCTATAGTCTACACACATACATACCTTACCATCTTTCTTCGGCACCGGAACCACGTTGGCAATCCACTGCGGGTAAGAAGTAACTGCTAGAAAACCGGCATCAAACTGTTTCATGACCTCAGCTTTGATTTTCTCAGACATCTCTGGACACATGCGGCGAACTTTTTGCTTCACCGAAGGACAGTCTTCCTTAGTTGGTAAGCGGTGAACCACGATATCAGTATCCAACCCAGACATATCTTCATAAGACCAGGCAAAGATCTCAACATAGTCGCATAACATCTGTATCAACTATTGCTTAACACTAGGTTCCAGATTCACACCTATCTTAACCTCTTTCTTGTCTTCCTCTGTACCAAAATTTACTGATTCAACCGGCTCTTCATGCGGCTGTATGGCCCTCTCTTCCTGAAGTAACAGTCTAGCAAGTTCCCCAGGAACTTCACAATCATCCTCACATTCGTCCTCGGCTTGGTTGATCGGATTTTCGAAGTCATAACTGGCAGTAGCAGAGTCGTTACCAATGGGATCCAGAGTGGATGTGGACCTGTATTATGATATGTGAGTGTATGTAAGACAATAACTATTTGATAGAGTGCAAGATAAAAAAAACAAAGAGCGCAATATTTGTAATGCAAGAAAACTTCCAATGCTTTATTGATGATATATGAAAATGTCAAATAATAAGCTCTCACAAACAAAGCCAAGGTGCCTTGGGCAAGGCATCGGGCCATAAAGTGTCAAACTGTCTGTTACAAATTTCAAAACAAAAGTCTATTACTGTGTAATAAAAGAAACAAGCACGAAGTCCTTCGCCTTCCAATTGTTCAAGCCACCGTTGGTAGTCGGGTAAATCCAGCTGTCGATATCTGACTCTTCATCATCATCTTCAATTGCATTCACTCCCGGATCATGTTTGGGCATAGGAGCAGTTATGACGTTGGGTTTCTCTGGTGCGTCAAACTCGATCTCCTTAGCTTCAATCAAATCTTGCACCTTAATCCTCAAGGCCCAACAGTTATTTGTATCATGACCGGGCTATCAGAGTGATAGGCGCAACAAGCGTTTGGATTATACAACAGAGATGTGGTGCTGGGATTCTTTGGAGCTTCCCTCAGAGTTACCAGGTTAGTCTTCAACAATTGTGGCAGAATTTGAGACAAGGTCATACTGAGCCTAGTATAATGTATCTGCAGTCTCTCTACTCTTTGCTGATTGTTGCATTGTGGGGCAACAGTGGGTCTTGATATTACTACCGCGTTAACTGCTTGGCGGTGTTCAGGTCAGTTTTGGATCCTCGAGCTGTAAACTGCACTAGCTTCTTTCCTGAAAGGCTTCTTTTCTGTACTTGATGAAGCACCTTTATGTATTTTGCCACTTCTGATACTAGCTTCTACTCTTTCCCTGGTCATAATCAATTTAGTGAACCCAGACGATGAACTACCGATCAAATGATTGAAATATGGACCCAACAAAGTCCCAAGAAACATATCCACCAACTCCCTATCAGACAGAGGGGGTTGAACTCTTCCAGCCAGATCTCTCCACTTCTGAGCATAGTACTTAAAGCCTTCCCCTGTACCCATAGACATACCCTAGAGCTGGGTACGTGTAGGAGCAAGGTCGGCATTATACTGGTACTGCTTGTAGAAAGCAGCAACAAGGTCTTCCCAGTTGCGGACATTAGCTCCTTCCAATTGATAGAACCATTCAAGTTGAGTCCCTGACAGACTATCTTGAAAGAAATGGACCCACAGATTCCTATCAGCAGTGTAGGGTTGAATTTTTCTGACGTATGAGCGGAGATGGAGTTTTGGACATGACACTCCATCGTACTTAGCAAAGACCGGAGCTTTAAACTTGTGAGGAATCACCACCCCTGATGCTAGCCCCAGATCTCCAAAGTCCAAACTGGGAACCTTCTGAATCTCCATAGCACTCAGACGGTCTTCAAGTTGCTTGTACCTATCCTCAGTAGGAAGGTATTGTTCATCATCAAAATTAGTGTCATTATCAGAGACCACGGGACTATGACCCTTTCCTTCCTCTTGATTCTCTCCTCCTCCAGATGAATGAGACAGATCAGCTTCCTGTCACAACCTATTCCCAAATCTGTGACCCATATTCAGCATAACCACCTTCTTCTTCTTCTTCTCCTTGTCCTTCAAGATGAGAGTCTTCAAATCCTGTTGTCCTTTGGCCAAGTTCAAGAACATCTCTTGGAATTGAGCATTCTAAGCCTGAAGAGCTTTAATGGCTTGATCGATAGGTGTTTCAGAAGACATTATTATGCTGAAATAAACAATGAAGAAGATATGAAACATGTAATGGTACCTGTAATGAGGTGCATGGTAATGGAATGCGTATGAAATGATTTCAAAGACTTTGGGAGATTCAAATTTGTAAACCAAAATAAAACACACTTTATTAGATTTAAACTTGTAACAATGTTTAACAATGCCTTTAAGGCGTTACAAAAGAAATAACTGAAAAGCAAATCTAAATTAAAGACATCAGAAATCCCATGGTCATTTTCCCTTCGTGCTGACATAATCATTGATTGTCCTTTCATTCTCAAGCTGCCTCGTGAGCTTCAAGATCTTCCTTTCCTGCTCATGATACTTCTCCCTGTAGGTTTCCCTTTCTTCCTTTAACTGGATCCAAGATCTCTTCAATTCCCCAAGATCAGTAGGTATATAGGGAAAGAGGACTGTGTAAGGAACACCTTCTTCATTAGTATGCTTTACAATCACCGGAAAAACAGGTTCATAAGGCATCCCCAGCTTTTGAGCACGGGCTCGAACCCACTGGAGATAAGGTTGCATAAGGAGAGAAGTATTTAGTCCTAGCTCTTGAGGGTCAGACCTGTTTACCATGCCCCAGGCCCGTATAAACCTTCAGCGATGCTCATCCACGTCCCCCTTGTAGTAAAAAGACAATATCTGTAAGAAGTAGCTCATGAGGACCGTCTCTTCGAGCGTGTCCAAACTGTCGTAAAGCCAAGCAAGGACTGTAGGTTATACCCCCTCTAATGCCAAGCAATGGGACATTAGGGTATTCCCCATATTGATCAATGACAGCTACTCTTTCCATATCCTTAGAACTCCAAAGGATGTCCGTATGAGCAAGGGACATGATTCTGTAAGCCCAACCTACTCCTTCTTCATTCTTCAATACAGACTTGGGGAGGTGCGAAATAAAACACCTCGCTAGCAGCAGCGTGCAACACATGAGGGTCCCCCTTCTTCGCACAGTACGGGTATAGAGAGCATGTAAAATATCACCCAGAAGAGTAGGCACTGGATTGCGAGACAAGAAGATCTTGACCGCATTCACATCTATGAAGGAATCTAGATTCGGGAAAAGAACCAAACTGTAGATGAGGAGAGCCAAAATGTCTTCAAAATCTTGAAAATCCAAGTTATCCCAGAACAGTTGAGCTTGATCGATCAAAAACTTAGCCAAGAAACCTTTAACCCCACTCTTTGTCTCCCAGTTGGATACTACATCAACCCTTTTTAGATGTAAGGCTGAAGCAATGTCCTCAGGTCTAGGAACCTCCTCCAAACCCGTGAAGGGTGTCTTCTCTAGAATGGATATGCTTAGCAAATCAGAAAAATCCTCCAAAGTAGGAACCAACTGATAATTCGGGAAGGTAAAACAATGATGCACCAGATCAAAGAACTGGAAAAGCACGCTCATCATTTGCTCATCCAACTTTGAAGTGACCAGGCTAAGGAGATGACCATGTGTGATCGGTGGATTTAGAACTGACTTTTTAACGCTGGTTCGCGAAATGTCGCGGAAGCAAGAGTCGCCACTGTCTTTTATTTTCTCCAACATGGACAGGACAAAAGCACAGCAAAATTCCTTATGAGAACGTTTCTCGGTTCGGGAGGTAGATTTATAGAAAGGGAAGTTGTTAGCACCCTTTCTATCCATGGTTATCCGTGGGCTCTTATATACTTGCTCTTATGTTTTCAAACTGTTTGCTTTTCAAATGTGAGTGGGTTTTGAAAAAGTTTCGTTTAAAGATTTCTGAATAACTCTTGTATCTGTCCTCAAGAGTGTTTGAAAAATTTGTTTTGAAAGCTTTTTGAAAGTGTCTGTGTGAAAATATTTTGGATTATTTTTGAAGAGAGCAAGTATCTATGAGTCATCTACCTACCCTAAGGAATTAGGCTGTGTAAATGTCCTTAAGGTAGTGCCATCCCACCATTGAGAGGTAGGTAGCACCACCGTTGGAGGTGTTCGGGTCAATTCGAGTGTAGGGACGGCGTGGTCACCGAAGCAACAGTTAGGACACCTTAGAAGCTACCCTTATGTCCTTGATCCTTTTTTAATCCGAGGCAACCGTTTCGAGGTAACTATTTCGAGGCAACTGATTCGAGGCAACTGGATCATGGACATAAGGACTTACTAAAACGTCCTATACTTGACGACCACGTTTCGAAGGCAAGGCAACAGGTGAGGCGTACCCTAAGAGTGGTGTGTGAATTTGTGTGTTGTTTTTCAGTTAAGGTTTATCTTTGAACATACATTTGTGAGCTACGCTTGTTTTTAATTAACCATACATTCTTTCATGCAATTTAGAATTTAAGAGTGCGGAAATTTAAATACGGAAAGATAAATCCTACGCTATTACAAGGCGCGGGTCTATACATCGCCAAAATACAAAGACCCGTTTTTGATAAAGATGCGGAAAGTAAAGACGGAAAGATAAACCTAATTACTATTACATCTGAGAAACAGTTACATAATGATCGAAAGAAATAATGCGTGAAAAGAATTAAAATTAGGACGTCCGAGGGTTTTGACCCTTTGCACGAAATTAAATTAAATTAAAGTCCAATTAATTATTTAATTAAAGAAAAGAAAGTGTTTTAGTGTTTTTTGTATTTATGAAAAATAAAGAAAAAGAATTAAAAGGAAACCCTAAATCTAGATTATTTTAATTATTAATGAAAATATTAAAGTTAACCTAATTTACTAGTTAATTAATTTATTTACATGTTTATTTACAAAATTAATGATAATTAATAATAATGATAAATAATGATGATTAATAATTTATTTAAGAAAATGATGAAAATGTCAAAAAAATCTAATTCTAGATACTTTTTACTTATTAAGAAAAAGATTAAAGTTTAAAAACCTAAATTAAACTAAGTTAATTGTTAGAGTTTATTTACAAAAAAAATAGGTTAGTGATGAAATTAATAATAATTAAATATATTTGTATTTTTGATTTTTCTGTTTTTATTATAGAAAATTATTTTATGGTGAAAAAAACAATTAAAACAATTAAAAAAGAATTAGAAAAGAAAAGAAAATAAAATTAAAAAGGATGCAAACCAAGGGGGGTTTCAGGCCCAAGGGGAGGTTTTTTTGAAGTATTCTGGCCCATTAGACAAAAAGCCTTGTTTGACTTTCTGGCATCACGTGCGTGTTCATTGACTCCTGAGTACTGTGGTCTACATTCTTTGGCCATTGGATTGGGTTTCATGGCCATTTGTGTTCTGGCTGTTGGCCATTTGTGTTCTGGTTGTTGGCCATTTGTGTTCTGGCCTCAACGTTCCTTAATCTTCTCAGGATGTCTGTCTCGCCATGTATTGATGTCATGCATAAGTTGTTCTACTTTGGCCATTTGGCTTTTGGCTTTTGGCCATTTGTGTTTTGGCCTCAACGTTCCTTAATGAACCTGCATGGGATCCTGTCTAAATCTGCAGTGTTGAATATCATGAACACATTAAATAAAATCATAAAATGCAAATAAAGCCAATATATGAAGAAATTTAATGTTTAGGCACAATATGACATGTATGAATGATTATACCCTTTTGATCATGGAGATTAAATCAATCTTACCCTTACTGGAAAATTAGTGACATGAATGCTTTTATGCCCTTTGGATCATGGAGATCAAGTCAGCCTTACCCTTACTGAAGAAGTAGTCAGGTGTTGGTTTATAACTGAGATGACTTGTTTGTAGTGAGAGAGGGATTTGTAATAAGGATTTCAAGGTTTTAGGGTTCTTGAAAGAATTTGATATTCTAACAGTGTTGTGGCAAGGTTTTTTCTCTCTTTTTCTCCTCTCTGGTTTGTGTGAAAAGAAGGTGATTATATAATGGAAATTAGGGTAAAGAAAATGGGCTTTGAATGTGCAATTGGGCCTCCAATGTTCACTTGAGTTCGTCACTTTCCAGGCTAAATCGCAGGGACTTAAGTGCAATTTTTGAAGTTGAAATGTGAAAACAAAATGTAGCCTACATCGAGAACTAACTCCTGTCCGAAAATCGGCTCAATCGGATAAACGGTGAATTAGTTATGAATTTTTGAAGTTTCAGCTCAGACAAACTTATTTTGGGCTCCAGTGTCGACTCTGACACGTTCTTCAATGAATAACTGGTAATGATTGGAGCATAATCCGGTCTCGACTTTTGAAGCAAAGTTGTAGATCTATGAATCAGTGACTTTGTGTAAAAATATGAGCCCAATCCGATAAAAATTGACCGAGTTATGAATTTTCGAAGTTTCGGCCTAAATGAAATAACATTCAGCATTCAGGATTTTCAGCGTGTCACGCACTCTGAGCAAAAAAAGAAGGCCTTTTGAATACCGTTTGAACTCAATACCTTCTGTGAAAATGTAGCCAACTCAATTTGTGAAATTTTGGCGCCAGAACCAGCTCGATACAATGAAAATCGACCAAGTTATGATTTTCTGAACATGACGCAAATAAACTTCTGTCACAAATTTTCTGTATGAAAATACTTGATAAATCCACATTTTTTAAGACCTTCTGATCGAAATTGGCTTCCAGCCGTGAGAGATGAAAACGTAGATAATGTCAAGACGGAATTTTGGCCACCTGAACGGGTTCAAAACGAGTCACGATCTTCAAGTTATGAATTTTTTTAGCGCGTAAAAACTGCACTTTCAGCACACTTTTTCACCATATTTCTTCGAGCAAACTCACACATTCAGATACCTTCTTTAAAGAATTGACTCTTGAGCCGAACCTGAATTTGAGAATACGTTATCAGAGATATCTTGGCGAAAGAATACCTGAATATGACGCGCCGGGTTGGACTTGTGAATTTTTCTTGAAATGTTTTAAGAAATATGGGAGGGCAAATTTTGGGGTACAACAGTTGCCCCTGTTCAATCTTCTTAGACCTGAGGATGTAGATTGGCTGGCGTGCCTTTCGTAATCCGAAGGTGGAAGATGATTGAACACTAGAGTGCCCAGAAATTTGCACTCACATAGTAGAATGTCAGCAACGTGATGTCGGGAATAGGCTTACAGATGCCATTTGGAGAGATGATGGATAGGGGGATGGGCTTATAAATGCCATCTGGAAGTGTGACAGAACCTTGTCGGGAATGGGCTTATAGGATGCCATTTGGAGACTTTCGGTATGTGGATGGGCTTATAGATGCCATCTAGGTGTCGATCGCGTAAGAGATTCCTTAGCAAGGACTTGCGTACCTGAGAAAGAAAGATAATTACCTGGCCTGTTACAGGGGTTGATCTTCAAATTCTTTATATAGATGTGCCCTGGCTGGATACAGGTATCGAATCCGGAAAATAGTCGTCAACAGATACACCCTGGCAGGATACAGGAATCGGATCTTCAAACTCTTCAGACGTGCCCTAGCAAGATACAGGAATCGAGTCCGGAAAATAGTCGTCAACAGATACACCCTGGCAAGATACAGGAATCAGATCTTCAAACTCTTCAGACGTGCCCTGGCAGGATACAAGAATCGAGTCTGGAATTAGTCGTCAACAGATGCACCCTGGCAAGATACAAGAATCAGATCTTCAAACTCTTCAGACGTGCCCTGGTAAGATACAGGAATCGAGTCTGGAATTAGTCGTCAAGAGATACACCCTGGCAAGATACAGGAATCAGATCTTCAAACTCTTCAGACGTGCCTTGGCAAGATACAGGAATCGAGTCTGGAATTAGTCGTCAACAGATACACCCTGGCAAGATACAGGAATCGGATCTTCAAACTCTTCAGACGTGCCCTGGCAGGATACAGGAATCGAGTCTGGAATTAGTCATCAACAGATACACCCTGGCAAGATACAGGAATCGGATCTTCAAACTCTTCAGACGTGCCCTGGCAGGATATAGGAATCGAGTCTGGAATTAGTCGTCAACAGATACACCCTGGCAAGATACAGGAATTGGATCTTCAAACTCTTCAGACGTGCCCTGGAAGGATACAAGAATCGAGTCTGGAATTAGTCGTCAACAGATACACCCTGGCAAGATACAGGAATCGGATCTTCAAACTCTTCAGACGTGCCCTGGCAGGATACATGAATCGAGTCCGAAAAATAGTCGTCAACAGATACACCCTGGCGAGATACAGGAATCGGATCTTCAAACTCTTCAGACGTGCCCTGGCAAGATACAGGAATTGAGTCTGGAATTAGTCGTCAACAGATACACCCTGGCAGGATACAGGAAACGGATCTTCAAACTCTTCAGACGTGCCCTGGAAAGATACAGGAATCGAGTCTGGAAAATAGTCGTCAACAGATACACCCTGGTAAGATACAGGAATCGGATCTTCAAACTCTTCAGACGTGCCCTGGCAAGATACAGGAATCGAGTCTGGAATATAGTCGTTAACAGATACACCCTGGCAAGATACATGAATCGGATCTTCAAACTCTTCATACGTGCCCTGGCAGGATACAGGAATCGAGTCTGGAATTAGTCGTCAACAGATACACCCTGGCAAGATACAGGAATCAGATCTTCAAACTCTTCAGACGTGCCCTGGCAGGATACAGGAATCGAGTCTGGAATTAGTCGCTCACAGATATGCCCTGGCCGGATACAGGAATCGAATCTGGAATTGCGACAGTTGATAGTAATCATCTTTGTACTGACCTTTGTCCTGAAAAGACAAAACGTTAGTTGTATGCGATGTCATGATGTATGACATGCGTGACGTTCTCAGAATAAATGAGATTGTATGTTCATGATGCGTATGTGCATGCTATAATGTATGAAGATGCGATGCTCATGAGCGTATTTTTGTCTAGGAAAATAGATCCTTGACGACTGTCGGGAGATTGAATCCTGGGCTGATGTGGAAGAGTAGAGCTTTTTGTTTCCGCTGGGAATGATGGTTGCAAGAATACCGGTAGGAGAAGATGACTCCATTGAGGAATAAACTTGGCGAATAGATTACTCTGCGGGGAGTGAACTCTGTGGGAAGAGAGGTACTTTGCTGAGGTTGATGATAACTCCGTTGGGGATACCATTGTTATGTTATGTTGGAAGATTGATGAACTCCGCTGGAGGATAGGAAGAACTTCGCCGAGGACGATCTTTCCGTGGTAATTAGCTGAGGATAACCCAGTTAGAAACTCTGGTGGGGAATAACTCCTGAACATGGTCGGGGAGAGATACGTTGGTACTCTGCAGGGGACAAGCTTCCAGAATCTACTGGGGATAAGCTTCCAGAATCTACTGGGGAGATTGATTCAACTCTCCTGGGGAGACTTTTGGAACTGTACTGGGGAATGGACTCCACGGGGTGTCTGGTATTCCGCCGGGGAACAATCTTATATTAGGACTGCCGGGAATTCTTGTTAGGAGTGTTTGTGTACTCCGTCGGGGAATATTGAGATCTTCGGGGGATAATCCAACTTCCTTAAGGCTGACAGTAAGCAAACTCTGCTTGGGGAGAGTGTTGCTGACTTGCTGGAGGTATTGGCCTTCTCAGGGCTGATTGGAGACCCACTCTGCTTGGGGAGAATTGTTGGATCTTGTCTCACTCTCTGGGGAATTAAGGCATCTTGATTACGTTCTTCAGTCGAACCTACCTTGGTACCTAGAGGATAGAGCAGCTTGTACAAATCAGATGATTCTTATTGCCCCAGTTTTTTGCGGGAGAAGGTATCTGTGGAGGTGCTTGATGACTGCCGGTTTGACAAATCTTCTTCTGGTAGGCAAGTGACGAGATGCCGGGACATAGTCGTACGATGTGATCCCTAATTTTTTCCTGGACCGCCCTTTCGGGTTTTCAGTCCATCGGGATACCCATTTTTGCCCAAGCCGCCTTTTCAGGTTTTCGACTTGCCGGGTGTACAAATTTTTTTCATTTTCATCCCTTATTTTTGCCCGAACCCTTTTGGTTCGCCGGGAAGCCCTTATTTTTGCCTAGGTGTGTCAACCTAGCGGGTCTTTGATTATGCGCAGTATTTTTCGACTATGTCCATTCCCTCAGAATGTAAGGAGATGCCCCTGTTGTTGTGTTGCCATGCGACCAGAATATGTTTGATCAGGCAAGATTCGTAGCTGGAGCTCATGTCCAATGCCCCAGGTGACTCAGGCGGAGATTTGCCCCAGGCTATTAGGCATTTGAGAGATTCTCTGAATCTCGACTGGACTGCCCCAGATGATGGACGATGATCATGCCCTGCCCCTTGATTGGAGGTGCTTTTGTTCATTAGACATTCGTCGTGCGAACTTCTATGTTGTTCGAACAAAAAGTCATATGCAAACAAAGTTATGTTAAAAATGCAAAGCTTATGTTTGTCTTGGATTTTTTGAAAATGCAGTTTTTTCAGTAAAAACACAGGTGAATTTTGTAAACTGTGATGTCAACTCGTTATTTTACCGCAAGCCTTAAGGAGTCAGGATACCTTTCGTAACAGTATGCTTTCGAACTAACCCATGCTTCAGCTAGGACTTTTGAGGGTTATAACGTGGCCTGGTTCACGGTTTAAGAAACAAAGGATAGAGGCTCAAATTTTATTTGTACCCACCCGCTCTTCGTGATGTTCTTCAAACCTAAACTCAGCTGATCATGCATTAGACCTTGTTTGAGTCTTTGTCCTGATATTCCAATGATGGTTCGGATATTGACAGTTTATTTTGAATAGGCAGTCATTTCCTTTTTTGTCGAGGGTTTGTAGGACCTCTTTCCTTTTTTGATTTCATTATCCCTGTTTTTTTTGCCTGAACTGTTTCTTTTATAATTACAGTCAGCGGCATGCCCCAGTTTTGTAAGTCTCCTTCATAGGTTTTGACTTATCGGGCTTTTATTTTGAGAGATAACGACTTCCTGTCTTTATGATTATTCGGAACCATCACTGTCTTTTCTTTTTGGAAGGACTCATTTGATGTTGTTGATTATGCGCTTGGATCAGCTGAGAGAACTACCCTGCCCCAGGTTATGATTAAGGGTTTAATTTTTTTGTGAAAAGAAAAACTCCTACTTCTTTGGCTCGAAGGGGTTGACGAGGGATTATCATCCTTATAACTCCAGTGTTTAGGAATTGAAACTATGCCTGTACCTCATCAGTGGGGTCTGTTCAAAAGCATACTGTAAAGATCGTGGTATCGTTTTCGTCATCCTCTCTCAAGAGGCTTAGAATTATTAACCGAGTGTTGATCATCACACAAAAATATGAAATCAATTTGCAATATAGCGAATGCGAATATATTGATTCAAAACAGACATATGCGATGCATTGATAATATAATAAAGTTTGCTATGACAATAATTGTTTTGAAAAATCAAAGAAAAATACAACTTGAACATTCCAATGAACAAAATGTCTTCTTGTCTAGGGATAGTAGAAGAACTCGACCTGACCATCTGGGGTGAATTCCACTGCTCCTCCATCAATCAGGTCCTGGATCTTGTTCTTCAGAGACCAACAGTCATTTGTGGCATGCCCCGGGCTGTCAGAATGATAAGCGCAGTGGGCGTTGGGGTTGTACCTTGAAGGTGTCTTGTTGGGATTCTTAGGAGGGTCCCTTAGTGTGATCAGATTCAATCTCAACAGGCGTTGTAAGGCTTGAAACAACGACATGTTGAGCTGGGTGAATTGCCTCTTAGGCTTGTTTGGCTTGCTCTGATCAACTCGTTGTTCTCGGCGAGGTCGTTGTTGGACCTGTGAAGTAGCAGCAGCTTGGAAAGGTCTATTCATTGAACCAAACCTTTGACTTCTTGGAGGCTGGTTACCGATTTGGTCCCCAGCCCTGACTACTTGCTTCATACTGTCTTGCTGAAGCTGGTGAGGTTGATGCTGAATTTGTGACCCTGAAGCAAGTTGAGGAGTTTTTTCCTTGTCTTCTTGTCTCAAAGGGAATTTGATGGTGACTGGCTCGTCAACCTTAGATGTTTGCCCCAGTTGGTTATCCCGAAGCAGTTGGTTGACGAGAACCCTGAGCTCTTCTTGTCTTTGAGCTAAGTCTTGGATGAGAGCCATCTGCCCCAGCATCTGGGTTCTCATTGTATCCACCTCAGCTTGCAGATGTTTCAGCCGTTCGTCCTTATCATCCTCAGCACTGTTCCTGACCAAAGTCCCCATGAGAAGTGTTCTCAGCTCTTCCTGCCCCTTGCATAGATTCAAGAGGATTTCCCCGAACCGAGTCTCTTGAGCATGAAGGTCCTGGTTGTATTGTTGGGAAGCCATTGCTGAAATAAACAGCGCAGATGGTAAGTGACCTGTAACAAGGGTACCTGTTATGCAATGATGTGTATGTATGCATGCGATGTTTTCAAGGATCTCGTGGGGTAAACAAGAAAATTGTTAGCATTTGAATCTTGTAGCTTGATTGAAGGAACTTCACGTTGTTGAGAGTCCTTCTTCAAGAGTCAAGGCTCACCATATCGAGTGGGTCATAGCCCCTGACTCAAGTTATCCTGTTTAGATCTCTGGGCAACCTTGGCTAGAGGTACCTTCTTCAAGAGTCAAAGCTCACCATATCAAGTGGGTCATAGCCCCTGACTCCCTTGGCTAGAGGAAAATAAATCCCCTTTGCCCCTTGCTAGATAACTGGTTCATCATGACCTGCATCACAAGCCCTTGAGATCCTTGAAATGGATTAGTCCTTATGCAGGATGTATGCAATGGTATGATGGTATGATGTTATGCTATGCGTGGAGGGATGTAAGTAAACCCTGTAATGAGCCCAGATTAAGGACTGTAAACAAAACCTGCAAGAACTCATGTTGTCAGATAACAAGTATGCAAGTAGTTCAAGTATGAAGGCACACAAGTCACACAAGAGAGCCCTTAGAGTTTAGGCCAGCATGAAGTTCAGGTACTACCCTCTTTCAGTTTGTTGGTTAAGACCTGTCCTATCAAAAGTAACCGGGTTCTAGAGGATCCCAATATCACTGACTACCCTCAATCGGTCATAACTCCAGCATCGCAATCTTTTCTTGCAGCCAGAACCATCGCGAGAGTTTAGCCTCAATGGGTGTAGCATACTGCTACTGTTCTATAGGCCAAGTTGGGTCATTTAAGGTTCTAAGGTCGGTTGGTGCTTAATGACTCCTCAGAAGACCCATATTCTCCCGTTGCGACACAAGGGATATCGGTACAGACCAAGGTGCCACACCAACGTAGCCACTGCTTCACCCGTGTCGGTCTACGCCGGACAGGTCCCTCACAGCTTATGCTACCTAAACAGGGTATCCCCAGATCCGAGTTAGGATCTATGAAGCTCCAAGACAAAACCCACAAATAATAAAGCAAACAAAACATTCAATTGAAAACATAAGTATGATCTAATCCTAAGGTACACCTCACTTTTAGTGTCCCCAGCAGAGTCGCCAGTTCTGTGATCAGTGGATTTAGAACTGACTGTTTAACGTTGGTTCGCGAAATATCGCGGAAGCAAGAGTCGCCACCGTCTTTTATTTTCTCTAACATGGACAGGACAAAAGCACAGCAAAATTCCTTATGAGAACGTTTCTCGGTTCGGGAGGTAGATTTATAGAAAGGGAAGGTGTTAGCACCCTTTCTATCCATGGTTATCCATGGGCTCTTAGATGCTTGCTCTTATGTTTTCAAACTGTTTGCTTTTCAAATGTGAGTGGGTTTTGAAAAAGTTTCGTTTAAAGATTTCTGAATAACTCTTGTATCTGTCCTCAAGAGTGTTTGAAAAATTTGCTTTGAAAGCTTTTTGAAAGTGTCTGTGTGAAAAGATTTTTGATTGTTTTTGAAGAGAGAAAGTATCTATGAGTCATCTACCTACCCTAAGGAATTAGGCTGTGTAAATGTCCTTAAGGTAGTGCCATCCCACCATTGAGAGGTAGGTAGCACCACCATTGGAGGTGTTCGGGTCAATTCGAGTGTAGGGACGGCGTGGTCACCGAAGCAACATTTAGGACACCTTAGAAGCTACCCTTATGTCCTTAATCCTTTTTTAATCCGAGGCAACCGTTTCGAGACAACTATTTCGAGGCAACTGATTCGAGGCAACTGGATCATGGACATAAGGACTTACTAAAACGTCCTATACTTGACGACCATGTTTCGAAGGCAAGGCAACAGGTGAGGCGTACCCTAAGAGTGGTGTGTGAATTTGTGTGTTGTTTTTCAGTTAAGGTTTATCTTTGAACATACATTTGTGAGCTACGCTTGTTTTTAATTAACCATACATTCTTTCATGCAATTTAGAATTTAAGAGTGCGAAAATTTAAATACGGAAAGATAAATCCTACACTATTACAAGGCGCGGGTCTATACATCGCCAAAATACAAAGACCCGTTTTTGATAAAGATGCGGAAAGTAAAGACGGAAAGATAAACCTAATTACTATTACATCTGAGAAACAGTTACATAATGATCGAAAGAAATAATGCATGAAAAGAATTAAAATTAGGACGTCTGAGGGTTTTGACCCTTTGCATGAAATTAAATTAAATTAAAGTCCAATTAATTATTTAATTAAAGAAAAGAAAGTGCTTTAGTGTTTTTTGTATTTATGAAAAATAAAGAAAAAGAATTAAAAGGAAACCCTAAATCTAGATTATTTTAATTATTAATGAAAATATTAAAGTTAACCTAATTTACTAGTTAATTAATTTATTTACATGTTTATTTACAAAATTAATGATAATTAATAATAATGATAAATAATGATGATTAATAATTTACTTAAGAAAAAGATGAAAATGTCAAAAAAACCTAATTCTAGATACTTTTTACTTATTAAGAAAAAGATTAAAGTTTAAAAACCTAAATTAAACTAAGTTAATTATTAGAGTTTATTTACAAAAAAAATAGGTTAGTGATGAAATTAATAATAATTAAATATATTTGTATTTTTGATTTTTCTATTTTTATTATAGAAAATTATTTTATGGTGAAAAAAACAATTAAAACAATTAAAAAAGAATTAGAAAAGAAAAGAAAAGAAAATTAAAAAGGATGCAAACCAAGGGGGGTTTCAGGCCCAAGGGGAGGTTTTTTTGAAGTATTCTGGCCCATTAGACAAAAAGCCTTGTTTGACTTTCTGGCATCACGTGCGTGTTCATTGACTCCTGAGTACCGTGGTCTGCATTCTTTGGCCATTGGATTGAGTTTCATGGCCATTTGTGTTCTAGCTGTTGGCCATTTGTGTTCTGCCTGTTGGCCATTTGTGTTCTGGCCTCAACGTTCCTTAATCTTCTCAGGATGTCTGTCTCGCCATGTATTGGTGTCATGCATAAGTTGTTCTACTTTGGTCATTTGGCTTTTGGCCATTTGTGTTTTGGCCTCAACGTTCCTTAATGAACCTGCATGGGATCCTGTCTAAATCTGCAGTGTTGAATCTCATGAACACATTAAATAAAATCATAAAATGCAAATAAAGCCAATATATGAAGAAATTTAATGTTTAGGTACAATATGGCATGTATGAATGATTATACCCTTTTGATCATGGAGATCAAATCAATCTTACCCTTACTGGAAAATTAGTGACATGAATGCTTTTATGCCCTTTGGATCATGGAGATCAAGCCAGCCTTACCCTTACTGAAGAAGTAGTGAGGTGTTGGTTTATAACTGAGATGGCTTGTTTGTAGTGAGAGAGGGATTTGTAATAAGGATTTCAAGGTTTTAGGGTTCTTGAAAGAATTTGATATTCTAACAGTGTTGTTGTGATACGGTGGGAGAACTGACTTGAGGTTTGCATTTGTATTCACAAATGTTGCGGTTAGCAAGAGTCGCCACCGACTTTTTATTTTATCCTAAGGAAAGGTTAAAAAGCACAGCAAAAAACCTTTTGAGATGTTTTCTTGGGTTCGGGGAGTAGATTATAGAAAGGGAAGGTGTTAGCACCCTTTCTATCCATGGTTATCCATGGGCTCTTAGTTACTTGCTTAGATCAGTTGCCTTTTGTTTTCAATTTGTTTGAAATGGTGCTTTGTGTGTGTGTTTTGAAAATGTTTTGAAAAGATGTCCATGTGGCGGCAACCTTTGTAATGATCCATGTGGGGATGTATACAAAGATGTATGTCTTTTGAAAAGGTTTTCATTTGTTTTTGAAAGTTGTTTTGAAAGTGATTTTGAAAGTGTAGTGAGGTGTGGTTTTGAAATTAGGCAAGTGTTTGGTTTTGCAAGTTTGATTCAAGTAACTAAGAGGTTATCTACTCCTAAATTTCTCAAAAGATTATTGCTATGTTTTAACCCTTTTAACAAGTTTGTTCCACCATTGTATTTGGTGGACAACCTTATGTTAGGATGTGAAAGGGACAGGCGCGGGTCATCGTTTAGACCATAATTGCAACGGCGTTAAATGTCTTTGGGCAATTTTCTTTAAGGGACTTGATCATTTATTTTTTTGTTTGTTTTGAAAAGTTTTATCGAGGGACTATGATCATTCAAATTGTTTGCTTTGCCCAAAGAAGTTCAACATACAATATGGCCCAATTTTGAAAGGCAACAAGTGGAGTACCCTAGGGGTGTAAGTGTGATTTGTGTTTCCATTTTCATGCTTGTTTGTCTTGAGATTAGGTCATAACTATTTTTTATCGCTTTTTCACATACAAACCCTAATTCTAACATGTTATTTTTAGAAAGCAATAAAATGCGAAATTAAATTTACTAAGCTATTACAAAACCAAATATGGGAAGGGGGGTACAAATGTTCAAATGGGGATATTGACAAGAATTTAAATCTACATTATTACATCATTTTGAATATTTGCAAATTAATCAATGTACAAAAATTAAATAAGAATGCAAGATGCAAAAGAAATGTTTTGTATATATATGAAAAAAATATTATTTATGTAAAAGAGAAAAGAAAATAAAAATATATTATTTTTTGGAGTATTTTGAATTTAGGGCAAAAACCCTAATTTTAAAAGAAAATGTATTATTATTTGATTTAATAAAAGTATTTACTTGTCATATACAAAAATAAAAATAAAATGAAGTATATTATGAAAAAGTATTTTTTATATCACATATTAATAAAAATGAGAAAATCAAGTATTTTTATATTTTAACTTAAATATGTTAATAAACACACATATATATATATATATATATATATATATATATATATATATATATATATATATATATATATATATATATATATATATATATATATATATATATATATATATATATATATATATATATATATATATATATATATATATATATATATATATATATATATATATATATATATATATATATATATATATATATATATATATATATATATATATATATATATATATATATATATATATATATATATATATATATATATATATATATATATATATATATATATATATATTAATTTCTTAAATATGCATTATGTGCAAAAATATTTAATAAAATAAATAATAATAAAAAAAAAGTATTTTTTATGTGGAATATTATCAGAATGTAAACAAAAATAAAAATTGTATTTACACTATTTTCATATTTATTCTAAATATTAATATGTATATATTTTATGTATAAACAAAGAAATAAATCAAATAAATATGCCATAAATTCAAAAAAAGATGGAAAAAATATTTTCAAAATTTTAACATGCTGAGAAAAAATAAACAAGTCAAACAAAAAAAGAAAAAGTCAAAAAGAATTAAAAATAAGACAAATGGGCTTAGGGGGTGTAATAGCAATCAAGTGGTGTGAAGAGAAATAACACAAAAGCCCAGCCCAAAGATCACTGTCTTCAACCTCCAGCACAAAATATTTGAAAAAACGCGCGCCATGTTCAGCTTCTTCTAACTCTTGATTCCTGGCTCTTTAGCAAAAACTCATAACACAACAAATGTTCAGCATGAAGAGACGGTTCTAACCATGTATGGAACTTGACCTAACTCTCTAAGATGAGGGAGAATTTCTCCTCCCCCAAATCCTAACCTAATTTTTCTGCCATTTTTAAACTACAAATTCTCCCTACTCAGGCAAAAGAAATGAAATGTAAAGATATGTACATGTTCAGGGCTATGAGTAGAACCTTGTTTCTTCACAAACTTAAGACTAAAGATGCATGATAAGAGAGATACGAGTTCAAAGTTTTACCTGTGTAGTTGAACTTCTATCTGGAGAATGAGGAACTTTCAGTGCAATGTAATGATTGGAAAAGCTTCCTTGAGGTCCGGGGATGCTGTTTCAATGCTTACTTTGTCTTGAGAGCTTCTGAATCAAGCTATGGAACTTCAACTGCAAAAGGAAAAAATGAAAATGGTGGAAACTGTTAGGGTGATTACAGGTCAGGTTTTAGGCCATGGTTAGCTTGCATATGTTGTAAGGAAGGTAGAGGAACAGGTTTGGACAAGAATGCTCGAAGGGATTGAGAGATAGCACTCAATCTGCAGGGGTTGCCCTGTTTGAGCAGTTTCAAGGTGATTCTGAGATGGAGGGTGCTTGAGAGGTTCAGGACTCGTGCCAAAGCTTGGATATGTTATGTGTAAGGTGTTTGATAACTTCTCTCTTGTGTTCCTAAGCTGAGATGAGATATGGTACAAGTTATGCAATGTTACTTGAAAATGAAGCAAGCAATGGTCACTTTGTGTTTTAGGTTAGTAGGGGGCCTCTAATCCTGCTGCATAAGCCTCTCTTGATCAGAGAAATTTGCCCATAATCTTGTGCCAAGAGGATTTTGCTTGTACCTTCTTGGATTTCAATTTGACATAAAGCTAGCTTTTTACAAAAATGGATAAAGCACTTTATCTAGTTTAGGATTAATCCACTATGCAATGTTAGAACACAAAGAACATGGTCTTAACACATTGAATATGCATTAAATTATTGAGTATGGAATGGTTCAAGGACCTGTAATCAAGCATAAAGCAAGCTGAGTTCAAATTTGCAAAGTTATGAACATGTTTTGATGAAGAACAAAAGTGAATTTTTGCCAACTTGTGAAATTCGAATCTCTCAAGTTATGAGGTTGTTTGATGAGTTCTTGGACATTTTGGAAAGCTTGGAATGTGTACTACAATCCATCTTTGAAATGCAAATTAAAATTCCAAGTGGAAGGGTATGAAAAGTGGCCTTGAAGTGGGGTAGAAAACCTTGTCAAAATAGGTTAAAATTTCACTAAGTTAAAAATGGTTTAGTGCCCTTATTCAAAAAATTGTAACTTGAGATACAAGCTTCAAATGAGAAAACTTTGTGAATCAAAGTTGTAGATTATGCAACAAGCTACAACTTTCATGTTTTGACTTTTGTTTAAATCCAAATGGATCTTGGTGAAAAGATGGGGCAAAGTTGGGAAAAAATTAGGGTTTTTCATAACTTAGAAAAATTCTAAGTTATGAAAAATTCCATTTTCAAACCCTAATTTGCATTTTGTGATTTCTTGGTGAACAAGTTTCATGATTTGGCATGTTTTGATGAAAAATGAATCTTGACTCTTGATTTTGACCAAAAAGTCAAAGTTTGACTTTTTAGTATACAGTCAAAATTGATCAATTGACTAGGAAATTCAACTGTCAATCTTGTGTACTTGGGATCTTTTGAGCTTGATGAATGTGTCAAGACCATTTCATTGAGTCCTTGAGGCTATATGTGAGCTTGATTTGCCATTGGCTAGGTCACACAGTCAAAAATTGCCTTTGTGCAGTCAAAACCCTAAAAATGACTATTTTGCCCTTTTGATGATCTGATCAAGTTTCTTGTGGAATTATGATCCAAACTTGATCAAATGGTTCATATGAGTTCACAATGTTGATGTGGGTCAAATTTCATGAGGTTTGACTGTCAATTGGCCACATTTGACTTTTTCCCCAATACAGCTGATTTCTAGGTCAACTGTCCAATTGACTGGGCAAAACTTGGAATCAGGACTTGAAACTTGGTATGGATAATCTTGTGAGTCAAACATGAGAGATGAAAGTCATCTTAGGAATTTTAGGTCAAAACATCCTTGGGCAAACACAAACCCTAGTTTGAGTCCACAGTGCAAGGAGAAGTCTTGAGCAGAGGAAACCCTAACTGGATCTTGATCTTCAAAGGTCTTGTGATGAGAAAATGTTGAGGAAATGGGAGGGAAAATTTTGGGGTACAACAGTTGCCCCTGTTCAATCTTCTTGAACCTGAAGAGTTAGATTGGCAAGTTTGCCTTTCGTGACTCGAGGGTAAAAGGAGATTGGACACTAGAGTGCCTTGAAATTTGCACTCGCATGCTGGAGTCCCAACAATGTGGTGTCAGGAATGGGCTTACAGATGCCATTTGGAGAGATGGTGGGTAGGGAGATGGGCTTATAGATGCCATCTGGAGATGTGACAGAACCTTGTCGGGAATGGGCTTATAGATGCCATTTGGAAGTGTTGATCGCATAAGAGATTCCTTAGCGAGAACTTGTGTATTTGAGAAAGACGGATGTTTTCCTGGCTTGTTACAGGTGTTTGATCTTTAGTCTCCTCATGCAGATATGCCCTGGCTAGATACAGGTATCGAATCTACAATCGGTTGCTCACAGATGTGCCCTGGCTGGATACAGGAGTCGAATCCGGAAATATTCATCAATAGATGTGCCCTGGCTGGATACAGGAATCGAATCTTCGAACTCTTCAGACATGCCCTGGCTAGATACAGGAATCGAGTCTGGAAACATGGTCAACAGATATGCCCTGGCTGGATACAGGAATCGAATCTGGCGTTGCGATAGTTGCTAGATATGCCCTGGCTGGATACAGGAATCGAGTCTTCGAACTCTTCAGACGTGCCCTGGCTAGATACAGGAATCGAGTCTGGAAACTGATCACCCTCAGATGTGCCCTGGCTAGATACAGGTATCGGATCTGGAATTGTGACAGTTGAAGGTAGTTGTTTTTGAGGTTGTCTTTTTCCTGAAAAGGCAAAAACATAAGTTGTATGCAATGTCATGATGTATGATATGCATGATGTCATGATGTCCAACATGAGATGCTGTTGTATGCACTTCATCATATATGTAAGCAAGATGTATGAAAATGTGAAATGTTTATGAATGTAATTTCGTCTTAGGAAAATAGATCCTTGACAAACGGCCGGGGAGTTGCTCCGTGGAAGAGATACTTGGCCGAAGTTTTAATAAGAGGCCTGTTGAAGACTTTAATGATGGATTCCGCTGAGGATAATAATGATAAACTCCGCTGGGGATACCAAAGATAAACTCCGCTGGGGACTGAAGAAACGTTGCCGAGGGCGATCTTCCGTGGTTTTTAGCTGAGGATAACCCAGTTATAAGTCCTTGTGAGGAAATAACTCTAAATAAAACTAGGGAGAGACGTCCGTACTCTGCAGGGGATAAGCTTCCAGAATCTACTGGGGATGAGCTTTAAGACCTGCCAGGGAATGTTGTGCTTTTTCAGGATTGTCGGGGAGTCACCTCCGCTTGGGGAAAGTATTGCTGAATTTTGTTTTACTCTGCGGGGAGTTGAGATGATTTGGCCACATTCTTCAGTTGAATCTACCTTGATACCTTGGCGGACGAAACAACCAGACTGCATTAGACAACTTCACATTGCCCCTGTCTCTGATGTCACCTGTAATCAATCTCTTATTTTACGTGTAAACATTTACGAATCAGCAATTTAATGTCAAATGCATATATCAAAAATGAACATTGGACGTTCTTCGCAAGACAAAACAGAAAAAGGAAAACAATGGTAATTTGTATGGACAAGTGAATTTGTATTGATTTAAACTTTGCCTGTGAATAGGCGTTTTTTGTACAAGAGGCTGACATCCTAGTAAGAGGACGCCGCCAAATAACATAGAGTTTACAATTTGAAAAAGGAAACAAAACAGCTATGTGAACAATCCCACTGGGTTCCAACTCTGCTATCGCCTTTATGTCTTCGAACGTCTCATCGCTTTGCTATCTAGTTGAAGATGAAGCTGAATGGTCGATGCCGAAATCTGGAGCCAGATAGTTGATGCCGAATTCCGAATGCGAAGTGATCCAATGAGACATAGTGTTACGCTTTTATCCCTAACTTTTGCCTGGACCGCCCTTTCGGGTTTTCGGTCCACCGGGATACCCATTTTTGCCCAAGCCGCCTTTTCAGGTTTTCAACTTGCCGGGTGTACAGATTTTTTCATTTTCATCCCTTATTTTTGCCCGAACCCTTTTGGTTCGCCGGGAAGCCCTTATTTTTGCCTAGGTATGTCAACCTAGCGGGTCTTTTATTCATGCGTAGTATTTTTTCACTATGTCTGCATTGGCGGGGTGAGGAAGGTCGTCACCATCCATGGTGGTTAGGATCATGGCTCCTCCTGAGAATACACGTTTAACCACAAATGGCCCTTCGTATGTAGGGGTCCATTTGCCCCGAGGATCGCTTTGAGGAAGGATGATGCGTTTGACTACCAGGTCCCCAACTTGATATTCTTGCGGTCTGACTTTCTTGTTAAATGCCCTGATCATCCATTTTTGATACGTTTGACCATGACAGATAGCAGTGAGCCTCTTTTCGTCAATCAAATTTAATTGATCAAGTCGAGTTTGGATCCAGTCATCTTCATTCAAGTCTGCATCCTTCATTATCCGGAGAGAGGGTATCTGGATTTCAATTGGCAAGACTGCCTCCATGCCATAGACTAAGGAGAAGGGAGTTGCCCCGGTTGACGTCCTTGCTGAGGTGCGGTACCCATGAAGAGCGAACGGTAACATCTCGTGCCAATCTTTATAGGTCACTGTCATCTTCTGCACAATTTTCTTGATATTTTTATTGGCTGCCTCTACAGCCCCATTCATCTTCGGCCGGTAGGGAGAAGAATTGTGGTGCTGTATCTTGAATTGTTCACAGAGTTTAGTGATCATTTTGTTGTTGAGATTGGTACCATTGTCCGTAATGATTCTTTCCGGGACGCCGTACCGACAAATCAGATTATGCCGGATGAAACGTGTCACGACGCTCTTGGTTACCGTGGCGTAGGAAGCTGCCTCAACCCACTTCGTGAAGTAGTCGATCGCCACCAAGATGAAGCGATGCCCATTGGATGCCGTCGGTCGGATCTCACCGATCATATCGATGCCCCACATTGCGAAAGGCCAAGGTGCCGTCAGGACATTCAAAGGAACCGGAGGGATGTGCACCTTGTCAGCATAGATTTGGCATTTATGACAAGTTCGAGAGTGTTGGTAACAATCAGCTTCCATTGTGGACCAGAAATATCCTGCCCGAAGGATTTTCTTAGCCATGGTGTGTCCACTGGAATGTGTTCCAAATGTGCCTTCATGTAATTCCACCATAATTTTCTCTGCTTCAGCCTTATCCACACAACGTAGTAGAGTTGAATCATGATTCCGTTTGTAGAGAATGTCGTTGCTGAGGAAGAATTTTGCAGCAAACCTCCTCATGAACTTCTTATCATTGACAGACGCACCCTCAGGGTATTCCTGAGCTTCCAAGTACCTCTTCACCTCGTGATACCAGGGTTTTTCAATAACCTTCTCAGCCTCGAGCTCGCAGCAGTATGCCGGTTCATCCAACTTCCAGATAATGATTCGGGGAGCCTCATTGTCCCATTTAAATTTGAACATTGAAGACATCGTAGCCATGGCGTCCGCCAGCTGATTCTCTTCTCTAGGGAAGTGTTCGAAAGTTATCTCCTCAAAGTGGGGGAGCAAGGCCGACACATACTCTTTGTAAGGAATAAGATTCGGGTGTTTCGTATCCCACTCGCCTCTGATCTGATTGATCACGAGAGCGGAATCTCCGAAGACACTTAGAAATTTTATCCTTAAGTCGATTGCAGCTTGTAAACCCATGATACATGCCTCGTATTCTGCCATATTGTTGGTGCAGCTGAAACATAATCGGGCGGTGAGGGGAGTATGAGTTCCTTTGGGAGATATGATTACAGCGCCGACACCGTTACCCAAAGCATTGGAGGCTCCATCAAAATGCATAGACCATCGGGATCCTTCCTCAGGTCCTTCATCCGGTCCAGGTACTTCACAGTCAGTTACCACCATGATGTCTTCGTCTGGGAAATCAAAGTTCAATGATTGGTAATCGTCCACAGGTTGGTGTGCCAAATGATCCGCCAGTACACTTCCCTTAATTGCTTTCTGAGTTGTATACTGGATGTCATATTCTGTTAAGATCATTTGCCATCTCGCTATTCTTCCAGACAGAGCGGGCTTTTCAAATATGTACTTGATGGAATCCATTTTTGAAATTAATAAAGTAGTGTGAGTCAGCATATACTGTCTCAGCTGGCGAGCAGCCCATACAAGAGCGCAGCAAGTTTTCTCAAGCAGTGAGTAACGAGACTCACAGTCGGTAAACTTTTTGCTCAAGTAATAAATAGCGTGCTCTTTTCAGCCAGACTCGTCATGCTGCCCCAGCACACACCCCATTGAATTGTCAAGCACTGTCAGGTATAGTATCAGAGGTCTTCCTTCCACCGGTGGCATAAGAATGGGTGGCTCTTGGAGATATTCCTTTATCTTTTCAAAGGCGGCCTGACATTCATCATTCCAGCGCACTACTTGATCTTTCTTCAGCAATTTGAAGATTGGCTCACAAGTAGCAGTCAGATGTGAGATGAATCGGGCAATGTAATTCAGTCGTCCTAGGAAACCTCTGACTTCTTTCTCTGTTCTTGGAGTCGGCATCTCTTGTATGGCTTTTACCTTGGCAGGGTCCACCTGAATACCCTTATCACTTACAATGAAACCTAACAATTTTCCGGATCTTACCCCAAAGGTGCATTTGTTGGGATTCAATCTCAGCTTGTACAACTTGAGTCGGTCAAATAACTTCTTTAGATGGTCAAGGTGCTCCTCCTCAGTTTGAGACCTTGCAATCATGTCATCAACGTATACCTCAATCTCATGATGGATCATATCATGAAATAAAGCAACCATGGCACGTTGATAGGTTGCCCCAGCATTTTTCAATCCGAATGGCATGACCTTGTAACAGAAGGTGCCCCACTGAGTCACAAAGGTAGTCTTTTCCATATCCTCCAGAGCCATCTTGATCTGATTATACCCTGAAAAACCATCCATGAAGGAGAACACCTTGTGTTGAGCTGTATTGTCAACAAGGACATCAATGTGAGGTAGGGGGAAGTCATCCTTGGGACTGGCTCTGTTCAGATCCCTGTAGTCGACACACATTCTGACTTTACCGTCCTTCTTTGGCACTGGCACTACATTGGCAACCCACTGAGGGTAAGAAGTCACTGCAAGGAACCCGGCATCAAACTGTTTCATAACCTCGGCCTTGATCTTTTCAGACATCTCTGGACGCATTCGTCGGACTTTTTGCTTTACCGGAGGGCAATCTTCCTTGGTTGGTAGGTGGTGAACTACAATGTCGGCATCCAAACCAGGCATATCTTCATAGGACCAAGCAAAAATCTCCATGTAGTCTTGTAGCATCTGGATCAATCGTTGCTTCACGCTGAGCTCTAGATTGGCACCAATCTTGACCTCTTTCCTATCTGTCTCAGTACCCAGGTTAATGGTCTCCACCGGCTCTTCATGTGGTTGAATAGCTCTCTCTTCCTGGAGTAGCAGTCTTGCGAGTTCACCAGGCACTTCGCAATCATCTTCAACTTCGTCCTCGGCCAAGTTGATCGGATTTTCGAAGTCATAACTGGCGGTAGCAGAGCTGTTACCAGTGAGATCCAGAGTGGATTGAAACCTGTATAAGTGAGTGTGTGTAAATATAGCTGTTTTGCAATATATATATAACACAGAAAGGAAAAGAGCACAAGATTTGAAATGCAACAAACGTCCAATGTTTTGATTGATGATATATGAAAATGTCATACAAAAAAATCCCTCACAAATGGAGCTACGATGCCCCGGGTAGGACACCGAGCCAACAAAGTTTTAACATATTGTTTGTTACAAATTAGAAATCAAAAGAAATTAATTACTGCGTGACAAATGTGATAGGGGTAAAATCCTTTGTCGTCCAGTTGCTTGGTCCGTTGCTGGTAGTCGGGTAGATCCAACTGTCAAACTCTGCTTCCTCTACATCCTCCTCGATAGCATTCACCCTTGAGCTGGAGATAAACACCGGAGCCTTTCTGATTTTCTCCTTGCGCACAGTCCTCTGAGCCTCTGCAGTAAAGCCCAGCCCAAACTTGTCATTCTTCTGAGTGAAGTCAGGAAGCTGACCCCAGTTTGCACAATTGCCTTTCTGAACCACAGCCCGAGCATCCCTTAGGGAAGCCATCTTCAAGGAAACATTCTCTTCAACTATTGTCTCTGCAGCTGCTGAAATTGGATGTACCTCCTCGAAATGCTGAAAGGGGGTTTCAATAAACTCCCCGTCCATCTCAATGTATCTGAAGGAATTCAAATGGCTCACCATATACTCCTCTTCTCCTTGCACAGTGACGATCTTCCCTCTGACAGGGTACTTCAGCTTCTGGTGCAGGGTAGAGGTCACTGCCCCAGCTTTATGGATCCAAGGTCGACCCAGTAGACAAGAGTACGATGGACGTATATCCATCACATAAAAAGTAGAGTCAAACACTTGAGAGCCCACACGAATAGGGATGTTAACCTCTCCATGAACCATCCTTTTGGAACCGTCAAAGGCCCTGACGATGATATTGCTGGGCTTTAATTCCAGGCCTTCATAATCCAAACGGTCTAAAGCCTTTTTCGGTAGAACATTCAAGGAAGAACCAGTATCCACTGTGATCGGTGGATCTGGAACTGACTGTTTAACGCTGGTTCGTGAAATGTCGCGGAAGCAAGAGTCGACAGTTCTGTGATCGGTGGATCTGGAACTGACTGTTTAACGCTGGTTCGCGAAATGTCGCGGAAGCAAGAGTCGCCACCGTCTTTTATTTTCTCCAAATGGAAAGGACAAAAGCACGGAAAAATTCCTTATAGAGATTGCTCTCGGTTCGGGAGGTAGATTATAGAAAGGGAAGGTGTTAGCACCCTTTCTATCCATGGTTATCCATGGGCTCTTAGATACTTGCTCATTTGTGTTTTCAAAAATGGTTTGTTTGCTTTTCAATGTGGGTTTTTAAAAAGTTTCTTTGAAAATTCCAGTTCGACTCTTGTATCAGTCCTCAAGAGTGTTTGAAAAATTGCTTTCGAAAGCTTTTTGAAAATGTGTTGGTGTGAAAAGTATTTTGTTTTGTTTTGAATTAGAGCAAGTATCTACGAGTCATCTACCTACCCTAAGGAATTCGTCTGTGTAAATGTCCTTTAAAGTAGTGTCATCCCACCATTGAGAGGTAGGTAGCACCACCGTTGGAGGTGTTCGGGTCAATTCGAGTTTGTAGGGACATGGTGATCACCAGAGCAATGGGAAGACACCTTAGAAGCTACCCTCATGCCAGGTTCCCGGATCATGAGGACTTACTAAGACATCCTCTACTCGACGATCACCTTTCGAGGCAAGGCAACAGTGAGGCGTACCCTAGGGGTGGTGTGTGTGATTCGTTTTTCGTTTTCATTTGTATTTGTCTTGTCATGTTAAAGTGATCTACGCTTGATTTTATTATGGCCATTCATTCTTGCATGCTTTGTTAGCAGTTAATATTTGCGAGAAAATAAATCTAAGCTATTACAAATGGCGCGGGTCCACATCGCCAAAATTAAACCGGACCCGATTTGACAGAAAAGCAAAGAATTGAAAAGTGCGAGAAGTAAATGTTACAAAGCTTCGGGAGAGATACATAATTATTTAAGCGGAAAAAGAAATAAGTATGTGAAATTAAACAGTTAGAAATATGGGCGTTGGACCCTTTCGCAAAATTAAATTAATGTGATGAAATTAAAATTAAAATTAAAAGAAAATGTTTTTGGTATTTTTATGTTTTTTAAGATTTACTAAAAAAAAGAATTAATTAAAATTAACTAACCCTAATTCTAATGGTTTTTAAGTTGTTAAGAAAAATATTAAAGTTTTTTGACCTAAATGAAACCTAAGTTATTTATGTACAATTTAATTATAAAAATAAATAAATAAATAATATTATGGTAAAAAGAAAAATTAAAAGGAAATAAAAATTATCAATTAAACCTAGTTCTACATTTTTTATATTTTTATTAAAAGAATTAAAGTTAAAGCACCTAATTTAAATTAATTAATTTACATACAATTATTTATGAAAATAATTAAAATAAAATATTTATTATGTTTTTTGTCTTTTCTGATTTTTTATGATGTTTTTGTATTTTGTTAAAAAATAATTAATTAAATTAAAACAACAAAACAAATGAACAAATAATTGAAAATAAAATAAAACATAAAGAAAATTGAAAAAACATTGCAAACCAGGGGGGGTTCAGGCCCCAATTGTGAGGTATGCTTTAGGAATTCAGGCCCAATGCGCTGAGGCCTTTTTTTACTTTCATGGCTTGCATGCATCAACGTTGACTCACATTTATGGTGCTCTTCAATCCCAGCCTTTGATTTGGATTCGTTAGACGCGTGTATGGTTTGATCTGGAGGATACATGGTGGTTTCCCACACAAGCGCTGCATGGGAATCATTATGGAAAAACAATATTGAAATATGCAAGACCTGGGACTCGAACCCAGGTCACTAGCATCACCACTCAACACCTGTGCCACTACGCCATCTGAATCATATTTAATATATAATAGTTAACAAATATTATAAAAAGAAAGTGAGTCAACGCTTGGAAACGCGCGCGAATTTTCAAATCAGCGTATCATGTTTTGACAACACATCATCTTCTCCATTATCCCTGAAACATAAAAACAAAAGCAACGGTTTTTCATGCGTTGCGTTAGGAGGCTTTAGAGAAAATAGCGAATAGCGCTATGGGGTTCATAAATTCAGCGCGATAGGTGATTCTTCTTCATCTCCATGCACTGAATTGGATGGTGGTGGTCTCAAGGCTTAATTTTTCCTCGTTTGCAAATCCCCAATTCCAACCTCTGAAAACCCTAAAAATTCACTCATGGCATATTCGTATATACAACGTAATAATCAAATTAAATGCATTGGTTAGCTTTAGAATCAAATGAGGAACAAGAATCTATGAACAAAATGTTGTAAAAATGCTTAAAACATGAAACACGATAATCAATTTTTCTCTGTACAGTTTTGATTCAATATACCAATTCCTGGCGTTTGGATGGCTGTTCTTGATTGGAATGTGATCAGGGACCTTCAAGGAAGCTAATGGAATCGTTTTTATGCTTTGAATCGACCTAAAAAGGTGCTTTTCAGTTTTGAGCTTTTAGGGAATTTTTCCAAGTTTGTCAATGGTTCTTTAGCGCAGCTTTTTGTATATGTCCATTAGGGTTATGATCCTGGCATATATATGAATCAATTAGGTTAACAAATTGGATCCAAATCTCTTGTAATCATTGATTGAATATTTGATTTTTTAAGGATCTTTTTTCAATCTTTTTCAAGTGTTCTTATGTCAATTAGCATCCAATCAAGCCAAATCTTTCCATAATTGTACCAACACGAAATATTGAGTCCAAAACATGCATGAAAAGATTTATTAGGTCAAGTTATATATTTTTCATATATTTAAATGATTTAAATGAATTAATATGAATAATAATTCAAATAAATAAATAAAAAATGAGAAAATAGTTCCCTTTGGGCCAAGTGGTCGTGCACATGCTTGGAATGATGAATCATGGAAGAAAAATGGGCCCATTAGCATTTTTAGGTCATTTGG